>CM071926.1:131339527-132041526 GCA_016081115.2 Rehmannia glutinosa
GTTACGCATTGCTATTTTCGATGATAGACAAATTCAAGATTACAACTCCAATAAATGAAGTATACAAACTTTGAGTGCAAGTGTAATCAAGAATAAAAAGCCTAGACCTCAAGATTGTGCAAGTGCAACTAAGGCTATTACAAATGTTAATGTAAAAATGAAAGCTTTGAGAATTTTGGCATTTCTTGTTGTATTGTTTGCTTGTATATTATGTATTGTTTGCTTCAAGTCTTCCTCATTTATAGGAGAGTCTTCACAAACATAAAGTTCCTCCTTCTTAACTTGCCTACAAAGTTAAGATCACAAGATGTAGAAATAATGTACAAAAATTGATAAAGTAAATTGCTGATAATGGATGTTCAATTCGTTTGAATTTTGTCATTAAAACATATAGCGACCGGTCGCTATGTAGAAATTTCTTGAACGTTATAAAGTAGATCGTAGATGCAGGAATGTGTGATGACATAGGTTGGACTATTGACATAGGGTCAACCTGCCGCCCCCTCATTCGACCGGGTCGTCTCTCTATTTTCAATACGTAGTGTTCTGTTTCATTTTGTGTTCTTTTCTGTGTACTTGGCCGACCCTCTCTTGTTCGATCGGGTCGATCTCTCGGAATTTTTCAAACTTCGCTTCTCGTTTCAAAATCATTTCAGATACAGATGCCCTATGTGGCGACTCCTGTTGGCCTCAAAACATAAGTGTTGTCCAATTTTTTGTCAAAAATAAACTTAAGAAAATACTCCAAAAAATTGTAAAGCATTTTTAAATCATTTGGGAGTATTTGGACAACATTTATAAACATTGTTTTGGTGTAAAAATCATTTAAATAAAATCATTAAAATCTTGATAAAAAAATATTTATCTAACACGTCACTCACATCCATCCCCATAGTCTTACGTTTTGCCGCTTAAGTTGACATTTATGTTAAATGATCATGAATCAGCTTAGACCAATCAAACTTCTTCGTAGTCACTCACCGTGAAGTGTCTACAATAGATTTGTTCTGCCAAAGTCCGGATCGGGAATATTCTTTGACTTTCATCATGAATTCCTTCAGATCGTTAGTCTTTCACATTGAATGCTTGATATTTTCAGCCATAGTCATTCTCATTAAATTCAAGCTCAACTTAAAGCCGTTAGTCAGCCTAAGCCTCTTATAGAGACTTGTGTCCACGAGCTAGTCTCAATGATTCACTGCGGGCCTTTTGTATGTTACTATAGCAAGGTCAAATCTATCTGGACACGCTTAGCATAATCAACCCCATTGAATTTGACGATCAGATTTCGTGAATGCTAAGAGGTTCAAAGATGCCGCAAAACATTTATACATCATCACCTATTAGTGTTTTGAGTTACCTTTAGTTGGTTCAAACCTTTATATAAAGACTTTAAACATGTATTTTGGTTCACCTTTGAGCAACACTTAAATAAATAAATATTAAAATTGATGCCAAATAAAGGTGCTTTAACAGATAATCAGGACATACATTAGCCAAATAAGCATGTTATCTTTCGATATACACACTATCTAATTAATATATGAAGATTGATCTCTTTAAATTTATGTATATATGCAATGGTCCATCATTGGGTAACCTGCACAGCAAAAATCTATAATCACAATTGTTCAATCCACCAATCATGTTATTCTTTAATGGCATCTCTACAATTATGAACAATTGGATCACACTATATAAGTGTTACAATTTTCCGTTCGGCTAGGTCACTTTAGTGACTAACATCTATCTATTACATGAATGTGAAAGTCATATTTTTATACTTGAATAACTTTAATGATTATTCCTTTCAATATGTATAACATCATATATAATAAAGCCTCATTAATTTATGTAATCTTTGTACAATAACATATTTTAAGTACACAAAATAGATGCATAATACAACTTTCTAGCATGGAAATAAAAAATCACAATCCGTATTCAAGCTATTCTTTTCAATTTATTACTCTTGAAGAATACCATGTGTTATATATATTCATAACATATGATGCCTTAAGTGACTAAAACTAAAACTCCGAGAATAAAACACTCCAAGTTTTGGTCTTTTGCGAACATCAATCAATAAATTTCATATGCTACAAATGTAAGCTATAACCACATATATTTATATTCTTAATTAGTATTGCCTTGATGTAATTTTTTTCAACATATTAATTGATGTATAATGAAGCCTATATTGGACAAACATACATATCCATGTTTAATAATGAACCACAATTCATTATTCCTTTTTTTAAGTCAATCATAATGTAACGCTTTAAACTTTGAAGGTACATGACTAATTCCCTTAACACCATCCTCCTTATCTTTTATCAAAACATAATAATCCTTTAGATAACAAATGGATATGAATTTACATGACTTTTCATCCGTAAGTCAACAATTCATTATTTTATACAACACATCATTCTAGACTTTTGTCATGCTTTAACATAAATCAAACATGCTAAATTTTCTTGGAAATAAAATGAGTATTGACACACAAAGTGATCTTTATAAGATATATTCATAAGTTAGAAAATTGACCATATGCATATCATTTATATAAAATATAATTAGCATTCAAAATATTTCAAGTGAACCATAATCCATGAATATTAAATATATGCGTATGCGGCCAAATTCACGTGATTTGCGGCGGAACATAAAACATGGTTCATCAAGAAAGGTTAATAACTTTAATTGAAAAATTATGAGTTCCCAAACAGACTCGATACCACATGTAACCTTAATAAATTTCATCTTTCATGAAATTCATCAAATTCTCTATAATGCTCAAAATCTTAGAACTCGTAATTTTCACAATTGGCATAAAGTACATAGAATTGGTATATATGTATTTACCTTGATCCATGTCTTAATTCTCTTTGAGATTTGTCAGAAAAAGTTTTATCTTCCTCCTTGCCTTTTCTTTTCACTTCTTCTTGATGGATACAAGACTCCACAACTCTCACTTTTATAATAATATTCCCATACATTTATTTCTTTCATATTAAAGAGAGGAGTTATCACATTTTCTCATTTATGACAGAGAGGATGGATTATTTATTATCTCCCGGTTTCAACATCTTTATCTACTTTTAAGCCATCAAAGAGAGGCGTTGATTAAAACCCCACATTCATTAATATGGGCCACTTAAATAAGTTCGGCAAACACCCTCTTAGTTTGAACGTGAAGTAATATTAAGTTTATAGTTGGCCAAATTTGCATGATGTTCACTCATATTATTGCTACCATAATTATGTCAAATGTGATATTTATATATATTTGTAAACTAGAATAACACCTGTGTGTTACAGTAATTTGTCCAAAAATAAAAATTTAGTGTCACATATTTAAAAGATAACAAATTTAAAAGATAGTGTAGATAGAATTCTTGGTTTTTGAATTATTTCTTATCTCTTAATTTTGTTATCTTTTAAATTCAAAAACTATATATTCTGAACTGGTAGGGTATTTCTCAATAAGAATATCTTCGGATAGATTTGATCAGCATCGATTTTCCAAACGAATTGTAAGCAAATTCTTTATTTTTGGGTTATATTTTATCTTTTAAAAACTTGATTAAATTTATTATCATTAAATTTGTTTTCTTTTAATTTTGTACATAGGATTGCCACATAGATAAATGTGAAGTTGGCATATGGAATTGGGATGATGAGAAGTTGACAAATGTCCAAGATTAATGAGATGATGACATGTGTCAACTTTGTTTTTTCTTTTAGTATATAGGTTAGATATTATATGAATTATGAAATAAACACCAACAAAGTACATATAAACCAAAAGCTCTATAACAACAATATACACAACACACACACACGCATACACACACACACATACATACACACACACACACGCATACACACATACATACACACACACACACACATATATATATATATATATCAACCATATATACTAAAAAAAATATGACACGTGTCTTCACCTCACTATCATGAGACATGTGTCAATTCCTCATTCTCTCAATTTCATATGGCAGCTTCACATTTATCTATGTGGCAACAGTATATCTACTTATTTTTCATATATAATTTAAATGATAACAAATAATCCAAAAATCAAAGATTATATTTACATAATTTTATTTTCTGTAAATTAAAGATCCTATCAATATAATTTATTTTGAATTAGTATGTTAGATCTCCTACAACTATAATAAATCTTTTGGCAAATCCCGTGCGACTCACGGGTGTTGTGTTATATATATATATATATATATATATAGAGCATTTTTGATCAAATGAGATCAATGTCCGGGGTGAGACCATAGATCGATCGTAGTCACTTGAAGATAATTTTTAATGGCACAGTTAAGGAACAAAAATAATTATAATTTAATTAATTTATTAATAATAAGGGTAATTTTGTAAATAATACTAATAGATAACAACCATAAAAGAAATAGTTATACAAATTATGGAATGAATCTTAATTAAATTGACCATTCACTTAAAAATAAAGCAACCTAAATAAATTTCTTCTTCCTTCTTTGTTCTTCTTTTGGTTTATCTTAGCAGGTAAAAAATTACAGTTTCTCAATTGTGTATGCAAAAAACTTAAAATTAAAATAAATGAAATTGTGATCCAATACAAAGTAATATATGTAAATTTAAAAGAAAAATAAAATTATCGTAATGTATATGCAACAACATTAAATAAAACATGCAAAGAATATCCTTCTAATTAAGCAACAATATTACATAAAATATGCAATGGTCCAATACTAAATTCTAAATATGTAGCAACATTACATAAAACATGTAGTGATACTAATATGCATCAACATTATATAAAACATGCATGTTATTCTTCTAATTATGCAAAGAAATCGTAAGAACTTGGAAAACTTTTGGCATCAATAGCGTAAATAAGGAAAACGAAAAAACTCTCAAAGTTTACTAATTTGAATAGAAAATCTCCAACAATATTTACGAATACTAAAAATAAAAAAAAATGTTTATAAAATCATGGTATTAGATATTACTTCTTTGTCCTCTCTGGCTTATCCATAAGATTGAAAATTTACTAAATTATCCCTAATGTCAATCAATTATTATCTCATTTCCTAAAATAAAGGAAAAATCTCAACTATTTAAACTAATCTTCTAACGACCGAGATCAGTCTCTATGGTGTCACCCCATTATATGAGTCCTTTTTGATCCAAATTATACATATATACTAATTAGTGTTTTACCCGTGCATTGCACATGATGTGTTGCGTCAAAGCACATAAATTGCATTCATTAAGAGTTGCAATGTTAATGAATATAAAAATGTATAATACAAAATTCAAATAAATCAAGTTATATCACTATATTTTAAAATTGTAAATTTAGAATACTTCTTTGTACACAATATTATTCTGCGTGTTTTGGATTTATCGTCGAACAAACTCATATTTTCAAACATTTACGGTTGGTGACTCATGAATTCATTATAGGAGAACTAATGAGAATAGTTAAAGAAATTAATTGTTTCATTATTTGGTACGTTTTGTAACATTATTAGATGATTTTATTTTCTAATATTAGTTTTGGGATATTTTGTTTCTTAAATAATTCGTGTTGAATGGTGTAGTAATTTTTTATATTATTTTTACGTTTAATTAGGGTTCATTATCCATCTTTTTGATAATTCAATTCAATTTTTGAAAAGATGATGTATTATTACTCATTTTAATAAAGCATAAATCAAGAGGTATATTAAAACTTTCTAATTGTCAATATTTTGCATGTAATGTTTTTGGAATCTTTGTATAGCTGCCGAATACTATAATTACGCATAGATGATCCACTGTAAATTAAAAAGTCATCGGCATTAGATTTAAAGAATTCTCGACATATATTATTCAATGGTTAATTGAGTTTGTTTTTGTATCGACAAAATTGAATTGTAATCAATTAAATATTCAAAGTATCAAGAAAATCAGAAATTTACCATAATAAAATATTTGTTCCAACAACTATAATTAAATAATAATATCTTAACGAAATAATCTTGACTGAGAGCCTATAAGTGTTGGTCCGGTTTTTAATCATGTATTTTGCAAAATTACTTCACTAATTACCAAAATTGATGTTACATTTGCTATTATATTTTTACTAGTACTGGAAGGTGGTTTAGGAGAAAATAATTTTGAGATACTATTCATAATTGACTTGCTTATTATCTATCTATATATATATATATATATATTAAAAATTCATATCTTATATTTAGCAACATAATTTAGGAAATATTTCAAAAAAATATATATATTCTATTTTTATATATATACAAATATAAAAAAATAGATAAATTCATATTAATAATCCGAATGTACAACTTTGAAAAATGAATATCAACATACATTGATAAATATAAAAATAATTACTATTAACATGAAAGGGTACGCTAATAAATAAAAATAATAATTTTTATATATAAAATTGTATTATCAATTTAATTTCATTTTAAATATATATTAATTTATTTTTACATAAATATATACAATGCTGTTGTATGGAATATGTAATATATATAATATTTTATAATACATATTTTGAGATACTTCTTAATTAAAATAAGTATTTTTAATTAAATTTAACAAACTTAAATACAATTCTATACAATTATGATGGAATGGCAAAGCCCATATAACACTATACATATATATCACAAATAACAAAATACATGAATATACAAATTGATATTCAATCTTTGAATGCATAAGCCCGTTATAAAATAAAATTTGAGTAAATATATCTTAGATTTATTTTTATTTTATATGCAATATGGGTGTCAATCGACGATCGTCAAAAGACGATTAATTTGATATATTATATGTCAAAAATGGATAAAAACAAAAAGTTATTAAATTTTAAAAATAAAAAAGAAAAAGACAAATATAATAAATAATGTAGTACGCATACAGATTTGGAAAGTGGCCTTGTTTGTTTATGTTTCCAATGGCCTCTTTCCAGTTTCCAACTATACATAAAAGTGGAATCATGTTTGTTCATAAAATTTCCAATGGAAATCATCATTTTCATTTTCTATTTTTCACATAAAACAAAGATCTCAAACCTATAATTTCTATTCTCAAACATATACACTACCCTACATCACTCATCATTACTTATCAATCACTATTTTCATATTTTAACTCAATTATATATGTGGGACCCACCATTATCAACTTTATCTACTTAAAATATTACTATTTTTAAATTATAATTATCTAATGGGACCCACCAACTATAATCTTACAAATATAATATTATATATTCAAATTAAAATATTGAAGTGAACCCCACCACTACCAACTTTTCAATTATTATATACATAAAATAATATTTCAAAAATTACTCAAACCAAACACAATCTCATTTCCAACCCTACATAAAACACATTTCAATTCATTCATCCAAACACAATCCCAATTTCCACACGAAACCAATAAATTCTCAAAATTTATTTCCAACTTAATTTTCGTTACTCATCGTTCCCAAACCCATTTATTTATTCCAAACCCATCTCAAGTGAGATGTGTCTGATTCATGACCCATTGTCATCCCTACGCACAAATATATATCCCAATCCCTTCAACTGTCAATTTTCTCATCCCTGCTTTAAATTTAGTCATAAGAAATCAATAGTAAAATTTCTAGAACCTATAAGGCCTAGTGACAAAATAAAATATGCTAAAAGCATAAGTATTATAAAATATTATATTGTCTCAGACTTGGTGATTATTATTCAAAAGTGATCCCTAAACTATAGTACAATTAAACAAAAATCACTTTTGGGTGGAAGCTCCTTTTAATCCCTCACATTCTGCCTTTATCCCACATGAAAGAACAAAGATTTATTGACTTTTTTGTTCCCCATTATTAAAAAATGGAAGAAAACGGCTTTAATTTCTGAATATATGCAGATATATATGGTGGCATGGTGGTCCAACTCATCAAGCGCGTTTTCTGATAGAATACAACTAGTCATATCCTTTTCATCCAATTTTTCATCACTCTCGTTTATTTATTATGACTTTTATTTTTGTTTATTTTGTTATAAATATGCATTACTAGCTGCGAATCATATTTATAGGTATAATTTGATCTACCAAAAAAATTCGAACAAAATAAAAGTAAATTTTCATTATGTTTTATATTATTAAAATAGCAGCTTATACGTTTTTAAGGAATTAATTTATGTTTGAAGTGTTTTTAAAAAAATAAGAGCAACAAAATCGACGATAAATATAAAAATTAATTATATGTAACGCAAAAATCAATATCAAATAACAAATGCATAGGGAGTTTCTAGTTGGCAGCTTGTGCTGAGTGTAAATTGGTTTGATCATATGTCACCTTCTTGAACATGATGACAACGACTTGAAATTAAATTGTTTTCCATTTATATTTTCCTTTTGAGTGTAGTACTAAGACATAATAATAAATTTTACACATTAAATTTTAGTTCAAAACAAATTAATACCCATTGAAACTGAATAAATTATATCATAGGTTACATTTCAAGAACAACGATCATTGAAAGGTGAGATAAAATCGTTTCTATATATTGCGTATTATAATGTTTTAATAGTAGGTGGGGTATTTAATTAATTGATTCTATAAAACTAACTATATATTACTTATTATCGATATTTCTACGTAAATGGTGAAATAAAAATTTCAATAAATATATCACACAAGTTTCATGTAAATTACTTCTCAATATTATTCTTGTCATATACAATTTATAATTAAAGGGAAAAAAAATGTGACATGATTATTCTTTTGATTGGGAATGTATATCGGAACATTTACTGCTTGGAACAGAGCACAGAGTAGCATCCTAGTACAGAGAGCTTTGTCATTTACTAACCAAACATCATCCAAAGGGACAACACTTCTGATCCCAATGCATATTCTAAACTCCAAATTTAAATATATCAATTTAGCCTCGAGGGCTTTTCCGTGTATTAACTAGGGGTGTGTATGGGACTTGGAGATCTTCGAACTCGAACCGATATCCGAACCAAAAAATATCCGAACCGAAAATATCCGTTGACTTTTTGACTTTCCCTGAACCGAACCGTCCCGAAAATTTTCATGGTACGGTTCTGGAGATTTTTCAAATATCCGTACCGAGAACCGTACCGAACTATACCGGACCGTACCGAACCGAATATCTGAAACTCGAACCGATTTTAAAATAATTTTTATATATATACATATATAATATTTTTATCTTATTTATATTTTGATATTAAATTAACTAAAAATTCCTTTAAAATTCAGTACTAATAGTTACGTCATATTAACTTGTTTAAATGAACCCAATAAATTAAATTATAAAATCATATTTGATTTGTAGAAATATTTAAATTTTATGATATTTTACTAGACTTATCCTCTAATCAAGAAAATTAATTAAATTAAAATTAGTTAAATGATTAGTACATTGTACATAAACTAGAGTAATCGTCTAATCAAGAAATTAAGACATTGAGACTAAAGATTTTTGTTTCGTAGTTTATCAAAGATATTAGTCAATTATATTTTTCCAAAGTCAAGAGCTCATGGCAATGTGCATGCCAAGATTATAGAATATTATCGTGTAATAGAGGCTACTAAATTTGTCATTCGTTGAAATTCTAGACTTTTACTACTAATACGAATAACATAATATCTGAAACATATTATGTTAAATTCCAAAAAGAAAAATCAATACTTTTAACTCTAAATTAGATAAAAACGATTTAAAAGTTAAATTGATATTAAACTAATATGTTGTATAGTCTACATCATGAAAGAAAGATTTAGAATTACAATATTAAAATTTCGTACTTAGAAATTTTATGTATAAGTTAAATATAATATATCAAAAAGTTAAACTCGTATAGTACTAATAGTTTCAGTATGTATTTTTGAAATCGCACTAAAAAAGAATGAGAGTGTAACAGTTTAATGATTTTTACACTAATTTATTTTTAACATTTTTTGTGTGTTTTATTTGTGAAATATTTGAATCTCCGTTTCTCCGAACCGTCCCGAACCGTTCCGTACCGTCCCATTAGAACCGAATATCCGTCTCGAACCGTACCGAACTTTCGGGACGGTTCGGGACGGAGATTTTTTTTATGGTTCGGTTCTGGAGATTTAATTTTGGGATCTCCGAACTTCGGGACGGTTCTGGAAATTTCTAAATCTCTGGACCGAACTGGACCGTGCACACCCCTAGTATTAACATGGGTAATTCGTTTTTTTTCCTTCTTTCTCTTAAGTTTCATAATAATTATAATTTTTTATATTTTTACAACTTCAGTTAAACAACATAGACAGATCTCAGACTGTTGAAAACCTGAACACGTATATTAAATAATTGATTAAGAAATGATGATTTATGATTGGCCAATTGTTTTTTAACTACTATCAATAATGTTCTTATTAATTGGGAATGAGATGTTGACCATTGAACATCTGTGCTTAACTATCAATTTTCCTTTTTACAAATTCTTAGATAAGAGCCTTGAAAGTAGGGATCAATCAATGGCCAAAATTGCAACGTTGAGGCTCTATGTGAAAATTGTTTGATTTCGGAGGTGCATTCATTCTTTTTTTTTTTTTCAATTTTAGAAGGACAGTATAGTGCAATTTCTGTGTGGAAATGTTTATATGAATATAAGATTGGTCTAAATTACATATTCACCAATCACCATGCATTGAGAATCAAATAGTGAGTACGTTCAATGGTTAAAGACTATCTTAAATTTAGATGTTTCTCATCACCCATCCCCTCTCGGATTTGTCTATATATATATATATATATATATATATATATATATATATATATATATATAGAGAGAGAGAGAGAGAGAGAGAGAGAGAATTTGGATCAAATGAGACTCACCTATTAGAGGCGAGTACGTGAGGACAAATCAACTGTTGAGAGTTATTTTTGATGGCCTAGATTTAAAACTTCTTTTTATTGGTTTTTTTTTAAATTTATTTCAAGGATAGCATAGTAATTTTATCCCATTATGAATAAGTCAAGAAGGGCAATGTATTACTTATATCACCCACGTCTTTATTTGTAGTCGTAGTATATTTTTCGGTTTTCGGAGGTTTCAAACTTTAATTTTTTTAATTCTCATTATAATCGTGGAAAGTGAATTATTTTCTCTTATTCTTCAGTCAACAATTTTTTACTAACTATGCAATCAATAAAATCATGCTTTCTTAATTTGGATTCATTTAATTTTGAAGAAAACTTAAGATACATGACGCAGTTTTTATATCTATTTTATAAATATTTATAATTTATATAAATTAGCAATACATATATAGGTAAAAACCTTTTTCTCTCAACCCTAGCCGCCCTTTTTCCCTTATGTAGGAGTTGGTTTGCTTTTCTTCATTTTTTTTTCTTTTTTTTTAGATCTATTCATATATTAGTAGATCTATTCTTCTCGGACCTCATTTGGAGTTCTTCATCAGTTTCTAGTAGATCTACAAATCATAAAGGAATTTGGTATGGATAGTCCATCATTGAAGATTGGAAGTGCAAACAGTCACTCATCCAAGTATCCAACCAAGAATCACAATCTACTGAGTTTTAATCTGGGTGATTTATGATCTATTGTATCTGTTTATTTTTATTTTGGTTTGCCTCCCTATTTTTCCTTGTTTGAAATGTAGAGTTTATTTGGGATTATTCGGTCTAGCTTTAGAATTTTGTATACTGGTTATCTCATATTGATAATAAAAATACAATTTCGGTTTATAAAAAAAGTAATACAAATATAGGTATAATACAAGTTACTTACTATGTTAAAAAATAAAAGATAAAGTTCATCTTATGCATTTCCTAAGCTATTTAACAATGCAAATTGACTGATATAAATTATTTTGAGCAAAACCAGGAAGTAATAAGCCAACTTAACAACAATAAGCCATTAAAGTCATTTTGGTATTGCAATTTCCTACAATTCATGACACTTGAACGCTTTGCGCATGGAAATTCCACTATCTTTTAATTTATATAGTACGAAAATACATTAATATTAGAGAAGTTCTCCTATAGAACCGTCTTACGGATCCTATTTCGTAAGACGGATCCTACATGACCGCTCGGCGACCAACCGCGTGAACGAGTTGTCAATATAATAATAAAAAAAAACCTTGGCACATCGCGAAGCCCCAATCCCATGGCCTACCTCGACCCAATAGCAACTCGGCACATGCAAAGCCCAATGACCCAGACTTAAAATAAAAAAAAAACTAATTTCAAAACAAAACCCGCAGCTCCCTGAGAATCGAACAGGACCTCCTCCTCCAAAAGCTCAGCTCGCAATCTCCTCCTCCAAAAACTCAGCTCGCCATCTCCTAACAACAAAAGCTCCATTGGTAAGTCGACATTCACCTATTTTCTACAAAAAGTTTAAAATTTGTAAGAAAGAATCTCCATTGTTGGTGCGGCAAAAGCTTCATTGTCATCCTTACATTTGCACTTTTCGATTTTGTTGTTGTGCGATTTTCGATAATCTCTTCAATGGAGAATGATGATGCACACATCTCATTGATGAAGGAAGGTAATGTACTCATACATTGAAAAAATGATACTTTGTGAAATATTGATACTTTTGTATTTAAATATGATACTTTTTTTTGAAAATCTTGATACTTTTGTATTTAAATATGATACTTTTCTTTGGAAATAGTGATACTCTTGATATTATATATGATACTTTTTTTGAAAATAGTGATATTGTCTATGGAAAAATGATATTTTACGATGGGCATTTAAATTTTACAAATTTATATTTAGTGAATAAAAATGATATTCTATTAGATATTTTGATGTAATAATTTATTTCATTTATACATATAGGTGAAAACTTGGATTGGTACTTATTGTTTCTAGTGATGAAGATGATATAAAAGTCATTGAAGGTGAAAATTTGGATTCAAGAGACTACAGAGACCAATACACACAGCGATCGAGAAGGTATCACATTTCTTCGCATAAGTATTACTATTTTCTCCAAAAGTACCAACAACTATTAACTGGTCCGTGATTTTTTAAATGTTTCTAGACTACACCAATGAACGTGTGGATGTATCGGGTTCCCTTGTTGGGTTAAAAAGGAAGACAATTGATGACATGCATAAGTTGTATAGGGACCATAGCGTGCACTCGGGTTTAGCATTCGTAAAAGCAACAACTCGAACTCAAGCTAATGGAGTTGTGTGAGAAAAATAATTTGTATGCTCTTGTGAAGGATTTAGGAGATCGGGAAATTTGGACATAAATTCCAAAAATGAAAAAAGGAAAAATTTCCCTATCACACGTAACGGATATAATGCTTCATTGAGGGTGAAATTAAATGACGAAAGTCTTTATGAATTCTTGAGCCATGTCACGGAGCATAATCATCCGTTTACAAGAAAAGAGTGGAACCACCTTCATCGTTCTAAGAGAAAGATTACAAGTGAAAAGGGCAAAGTGATAGAAGATATGGTCTCTTCCGGAATGAGACCGAAGATTCTTACCGATTTATATGGCACATGAAGTGGAGGAGATTATAGTGTTGGACATACTATAAAAGATCATCTAAATTTTGTGAAAATGCGAAATTGAAAGAAATAGAAGGTGGGGATGCACAAACACTTGTTGAAATGTTGTACCAACAACAATCCGATGAGGAGGACTTCTATTTTAGAGTTAAGCTGGATGAGATGGCCAAATTGAGCAATGTTTTTTGGAGAGATTCGATGATGAGAGAAGATTATGAAATATTTGGGGATGTTGTCATTTTTGACACAACATATCGCACAAACAGATATAATTTGATACGTGCTCCAATAGTTGGCATCAACCATCATTGGAAAAATGTGATGTTTGGTTGTGCGTTCTTATCGAACGGAAAGACTGAAACATTTGAATGGCTTTTTGAGGTTTTTAAAAAAGCCATGGGAGGAAAGTGTCCTATAACTATATTCACTGACCAAGACCAAGCGATTTCTAACGCGATAGAAAAGGTACGTAGCTGAATTGAAAATATAATACTTTATCACATAAAATAGATACTTTTACTTGCAAAACTGATACTTTGACTATATTATATTTCTTTTTCATCCAGTTTACTGACCCCCTGTTTTTGTGACTGAATTCATCAAATGGTACTCTATCGCATAAAACAGATACTTTTACTCGAAAAAGTGTTACTTTAACCCTGAATTATTCATTCAGGTATTCCCTGGGACAAAACATAGGCTCTGCCAATGGCATCTTTACCAGAATGCAATAAGCAGGTTTGGACAACTGAAAAGCAACAATTCATTTAAGAATGCATTTAGGAAATGCTTGTCAGGTTGTACGGATGAAGCTGATTTTGAGAACTCTTGGAGTAACATGATTTCAACGTACGGATTAAAGGATCAAACATGGTTTAAAAGATTGTATGAGATAAAGGAAAAATGGTGCATAGCCGTAAGCAAAGATATCTTTATGCTGGAATACTTTCCTCACAAAGGAGTGAAAGTACTAACAACGCCATGGGATTCAATGCAAAGAAGACGGCAAGTTTGACTGATTTTTATGGTATTTTTAAGGAACTAGTGAAGAATTGGAGAATGAAAGAACAAAATGATGAGTTCCAATCATCAAGATCAATACCATCGACTTCCATACCATTGACTGGGTTTTAAAGCACGCTTCTGAGGTATACACTCTAACAATGTTTAAAGACTTTGACAGTGAGTTTATCGCATCAATTTCTACTACTTGCACTCTAGTTCATAATGATGAGATATTGAATGTTTATGATGTTTCTTCTCATATTGGGGATGGAGATGTAAGTAAGGTGATGTTTGATCCATTGCGAAACATGGTAACGTGCACTTGTAAGAAATTTGAAGAATGTGGTATTTTGTGTTTCCATTCATTACGGGTCCTCCATCTTCAATCTCATTTCAAGATACCGGAAATATATATTCTTAAGAGATGGACAAGAATGGCAAAATCTCAAGTATGGGACATCTTAAATAAGAGAGTTGAGAAGCCTGACAAGCCTAATGATTGCATTCCTTGGCATCATGAAATGGCTCGAAGATATTATGATCTTGTGTTGAAATGCCAAGGAAATGAAGAAACAAGGAAAATCATTGAAGAAGATTACTTAAAGGGAATTTCTTGCTATTATTGCCTTGACAAATGTGCAAAATTCCAGGGCAAAACGAATCATCATTTGTTTCAAGTACAACTAACATATTGCAAGATCCTACACGATCGTAACAAAGGGGAGAAGAAAAAGAATAAAGGAAAATTTGGAAAAGAGCGAGAAGAAAACAAGTGACGTCTCTGCTTATTCTCAAGAAAATGAGTTTGGTTCAAAGACTCCGAATCCTCGGTTATTTTAGATATATTTTCCTTAAATTTGTCAGTTGTAATGAGGCAATTTTTGATACATTTGTTATTTTAGATATATTTTTCTGAAATCTATATGTTTTCAATGTTTAACATGTTAGTTTCTTAAAATCTATCACTTCTTAGTATCTATCACAATTCTGATACTTTTCGTATAATTACTGATACTTTTAACTTAATTACTAATACTTTTTGGCTATTTAGAAGTATTCAATTATGTTTTCAAAAATAAATATACAAAATACGGAATACTAATACTTTTCGTGTATTACTGATACTTTTCACATAATTACTGATACTTTTCAGCTGTTTAGGAGTATGCATGATACAAGATTGCTGAAAATACATCACCCTACACACAATTTAATAAAGTCAGCACCCGGTGCTTAAAACTAACATTGCACTTTAGAAAATCAATGTGCTATCACAAAATGACTCCCCAACATTCACAAAAATATCAACCACAAATCCAGCATGTAATCATTAAATGACTACCAACATTCACAGAATATCAACTACAATTCAGCATCTAATGACAAAATGACTAACAACATTCACAAAATATCAGCATATGCTATTTCAACATTTACAAATTTCAGAAATATATTATCTAATCATTCACAAATAACATTGTTTCTTGCTTCATTTTTTCTGCTTCTTCGTGCCTTTCTTGGAAGGTTTCTTGATGGGTTCAGGGGTCGTTTCCTTGAATTTGAGCACTTGTTGCTCTATCTCCACTCTCAATTCATTAAACTCAGATAAAATGATTTCGGCACAGTATTTAGCTCTCAATTTGCATCTTTCGACAGCCTTAAAAAAAACAGTTATAAAAATAGATAAAATAATTATAAAGTACAAATTCTTTGTTTAAAAGAATATTTGTACCTTTGACAAATCCAGAGATGAGTAAACTTCCCAACAAAGTTTTCCATATGGTGCATGAGGAACACACCACAATCAATGTTGGTCTCATTTGTTTGCCATTTGAAAGGCACATTTTCCCAAACATATGATTTTACTTCGCCAGCTTTTGGGTGATTTTCCTCTTCGAGGAAGAGAGCCATTTGTTTATCTTTGTGAAAAGTAACAATATAATGTCATAGATTTGTAACTATTATTAAACATAACAAAAAAGATAACAAATACATATGATACTTTACCACCAAATTCGAATGATCGACGTCTTGATCAACAACCTCTTCATCATGCACCATGTTGTCGGTATTGCACTTTCTTGTCAACAAAATTGATGACGGTGGCAATATAATGGTCTTGGTAGCAATATGGTACAAAGATCTACATATTTTGAAACAATGTAAAACTTCATCATATTTTTAAACACAAAGCGATACTTTTCGGATAATTTACGATACTTTTGATGCAATTTACGATACTTTCAGCATCATATATATAACATGCAGAGTGCAAACAAATTTTCAAATGTTAACATAAAACGATACTTTTACCTAATTTATTGATACTTTCAATGCAATTTTTGATACTTTGAGCAATAAAGATTAACATGGGAAATGATGCAACATATTTTCAACCAAAAATCAGAAACTTATCAAACAAAATGATAATACTTTTCAAAGCAAATACTAAAAATCTTACCCGGTCAACAGTGTTCAATTTCAGTTTATTCAAGGTACTCATCCACGTCCTCCAACAGCCTCTAAGTTCGCTTCTAGAGTTTTTCCCATCAAAACAATTTTCAAGATACAACTGCTGCAGGAAAAACAAAAAAGATAAAAAAAATTTGAAATAAACATAAAAAGATTTGATTAAAATATAACTTACAGAATGTTGAGTATTGAAATAAAAATATCCCGCATTCTTTGCCCGACCAACTGATTTGTTTAAAATCAATGTCCATACATCAATGACACTTGAAAAAATCATATATGCATCATGTAATGAATCAATTCCATCACCAAAGGCAATAAATGAATGCCCTCCGTAGGCAAAAACATTTTCTTTGAAACTCAAATAATAGTAGTATGTGAGTAACAAATCAATGAAATAATAACTTTTAAATCTATAATCTCATTGTTACTTACTCTCTCATATCACTATGATCAGAAAAACAGAAGTCAACGACATCTCTCTGTTTTCGTGTCATCCCAGTCAAGTACCGATTGTTCTTTTTCATAAATTCACAATGAAATTCAGTTTTCTTGATTGGCCAATCATCTGTTCCAAACAGAAACAAAAAAATGTCACTTTTCTGAAAAAAAATGATACTTTTCTGAGAAACAATGATACCTTTCTAAGAAAATCTGATACTTCTAATATATCACATGAATTACCTTCAACTTGACTTTCAAATATTTCGATTTATCGGGGCATCATCATCTAACGGTTCGTCGATAATTGCTTCTTGCGACTTTGGCTCGGGGTGAGATCAAATCTAGGCATTGAATCCTTAATCCTTTCATTTTTTGAAAGTTCTTCACAACTTCATCAATGTATTCGTGAAGTTTAGCATTGGAGAAGAATCCATCTTAGGTGAAGATGAAGGTCGCTTCTTTGTCTTTGCATTTCGATGCAATCGTTCCATGTGGATATGGGTTATAACTTCCATATCCCTTTTGAGCAAAAGAAGCACACTTTATCGACACCCGCAAAAAAAAAGTGCGCAGTTTTATATTACTTGCCGCAATCTAAAGAGTGATATTTTTTTGCTAAAAGTCGATACTTTTTAGCTCAAAAGTGATACTTTTATGATAAAAAGAGATACTTTTTAGCATAGAAAAGAATAATATCAAACAATGAAACTTAATACTTTTTCAAAATTAAATAATACTTTTTCAAACAAAAATGATACTTTTTAATAGTAAACTGATACTTGAACATACTTACATCTTTTGCCGGCTTTCAACCTCGGCATTGGTTGGGTAGCACGGGGTATTTCAAATGGATCAACCTTGAAGATTGATCATCTTTCCCCGCTTCCTCAATCCCATATCTCTCTCTCTTTTTTTTTCTTACCTCCAGTCGACCATTTCCCAACATCAAGCTTCTCTCCAACATTCTTTACGTCACCACCTTTCTCCACACCACCTTTCTCAACATTTTTCAAATTAACGCTGCCAGAAATAGGATAGATGTTTTCAACATCACCCTGTCCAAAATCACCAGCCTTTTTCTCCTATTTGGCTCTTTTTCGTATTTTCTCCGTCTTCCAATGTTGAACAAGCGGCAGCTCCGAAGGTTCAGATTTACCTTGCCATTTAATACGATGAAAGTATATGATTTGCAAGGCCAAAAGGCAGCCACTTATGTGTGTTTTGGACTTCTTGTTAAAATTGTCCACTGATCTACACAACCTATCCAACACTAACGAACACCAATCGAGATGTCGAATTGCATCTACATCAATTAATGATTTAAAATAGGAAACATCCACAGTGCGATTCGCACTTGGTGTCAAAAGTGTTGGTAGGCTATATAACACAAAAAGTCTTTTGAAATCATCCCCCCTTTCTTGTAGTCATTCATCAATTTATTTTTCAAATACCCAACTGTCGAACTCCCATCAATACCCACCCTATTCTTAAACTCAACAACATCATCCATACTTTCACTCTTTTTATAAACTACTACGTCCTCGTTGTTCCTTGGCAACAAAAAGACGTCGCATATGTCATTGGCGGTTATGACAAACCTTCTCATATCATCAACGCTGAGCATCCGGCTCATCCCGTTGAATCTCTTGACCAGCCACGGCAACATTTGGGCAGGTAATTATTTCACTTTCAATTTCAACAACCCCCCAAAGTCGATGCTCTCGATATCCTCCCTCTGTCTATCACTCAATTCCTTAAGTATATCAAACAGACCTTGCGGTCTGCATAGCGTAGCGAAACTGCTGCAACAAATATAATGTCATATTAGTACTGATATAAAAATGCAATGATATCCAAACTGATACTTTTAAGGAACTTTCTGATACTAATAACCATAAAAATGATACTTCTACCATGCATAGTGATAAAAATATGGTTAAAATGTTAAAAGTGCACTGATATAAAAACTGATACTTTTAAGCCAATTTCTAATACTTACAAGCATAAAATATGATACTTCTAACATAAATAGATATATACAAATATATATTCAATTCCAAAATGCGCTAATACAAGGCAATGGTTCAGATGCTAAAAAGAAACAAGACAAAAGTGCACAAACCTCTTAGTATCTTCCTCGGACAACTTGATTTTCTTTCGGGGACTTTTAGAATCCTTCTTTCTAATTTCCTCCTCCGAAGATTTACGCTGCGGACTTCTTCGAGGTTGAACTACAAGAACCTTTCGAGGTTTGTCTTGATTTCATCTGTGCAAAGAACTTCCTCTCTCCGCAATATCTTCCTCTACATCAACATTATCCTCCTTTTGACTCTCTTGGCAACATTTCTTTCTTCTTCCCAGAGCTTTTTCCACAACAACCTCTTGACCATCACCAACTTTATCCTCGTCCTTTTCAATATCTTCTGCAATGTTTCCAGATTCTGCAACATTTTTCGGATTCGCAACCAAATCACAACAGCTAACATCTTCTTTCTTCGAGCTTTCTCCTATCATGCCTTTTCCCGGGCTGCTTCTTCCCCTTCCCTTACCCCTTCCCCTTCCTCTTGCCCTCCATATCGATAATTTCTGCCGACCGATCTACAAATAGGCAAAACACTCGATACTTTTAACGATGGCTCGGAAGCTACTCCTAAAAAACGGCAAAGCAAGTGCACCTATCGTTTATAGCAAAGCTAAGCGAGTATCAGTGTCATTCCACGAGGACTATGATTACTAGTAATTACCGTCTTTTTTATTATCTAGCCTACAAATTCGCCAAATAGTTTGTTGCAAAAATAAAAATAAACGAAAGCAAATAAAAGTGGAAGAGGCAACTAAGAACAAAGGATATTAGATACACTCGGGTTGGAAGATGATAGATATAAATGTGCTTGAATATGAATCCCTCTAGAACGTCTTTGTGATTTTACCAAAATGAATACAACCATAACCCTTAAGTTTTAACCATCCCTTAACATATTTTCATGCTTCATGGACCGTAGGCATTCCCAAATTAAGTTAAACCCTTTCTCAAGGCGAAAAACTCCTAATCTCAAGTTGATTAACTGAAATCTCTTTCTAGTTAAAACCCCCAAGATTGCATTAACGATTTGTGAATTCCCATATTAGGTTTGACCCTAAGGAAGATTTATGTTGTCTATATCTAGGATTGCATGCAACTCCTTTCACTTATGTTGGTTCTATTTCACCATGAATCTCTCGATTTCCGGTGAAAAATAAACTTCGAATCAATATTGCGCATATACCAATTTGAATAAACAAGCATAACATAAGTGACTCGCATAAAAGCATAAGAAAATATATTAAAACATTCAAACCAATAAACACAAATAAGTTCTAGGGTTCATCACATTCAAACACTAGCGATTTAACTCATGATGGATTTGAGAATGAAAACAACAATTAAACAAGAAGTTTCTTTCGAAATCAACATGAATACTTGAAGTTAAAACTTTCAAAACCAACATAAGACTCCCCTGTTGGAAGTATGATGATGAAGTGGTGGAGTTCATCTTCTTCTCCGAGCGATCTTCAATCCTTGTGCCTTAGCGCCTCTCCATGGTGATCCAAGCCTTCTAACTCTCTTCATCACCACAATATGTGTTTCTTCTCTCCAAAATATGAACTTTCATCTCTAAAATCTGATTTCTATGTATATCAATGAATATATGGATGGATGAATGAATCCTCCAACCCAAACTCTTGGCTTTTATAGACATTATTTTGGAGAAAATATTCCTTAATAATGTTATCTTTTGATAGTTTAATGCTCAACTTTATGAGTTAGGTTGTTAAGATCATTATTTCCATGTGACCATGTGGGAAAGTAAGGAATTAGTGCAACAAAATGAGGTGTAAATGTGCTCAAAAGTTGTCAAAAAGGTTGGTAGATGACTTATTAACAAATTCC
Organism: Rehmannia glutinosa; assembly: GCA_016081115.2. Taxonomy (NCBI): domain Eukaryota; kingdom Viridiplantae; phylum Streptophyta; class Magnoliopsida; order Lamiales; family Orobanchaceae; genus Rehmannia; species Rehmannia glutinosa. The sequence continues at coordinate 131,360,989 of CM071926.1, forward strand.
ACCAGAAATTGATGCTGGAAAGTGATCCGAACACGCCCATGTCGCCCAAAACGGTCAGACCGTCTTTGTTTAATTGTGCGGGAAGTCGAGGATAACATGGTCGTGCTTCCCAACACGGCCATGTCGTGTCTTCGACACGGCCAGTGTTGGGAACACGGTCTGGCCGTGTCGGAGGATGTTTTGTGTAATTTTTTCGAGTTTTTCGCTCCCGGTGGAACACGGTCGTGTTGCCCAACACACCATGCCCGTGTTGGACCAAAAAGGCCCCGAAATGACGTGTTTGGCTTGGGATTTCGAGTATTTTTTCATCCTTAAACCCCCCGGTATGTTTTGACATGAATCCATGGTCCAAAATTCACCAAAATTAGCCGAAGAATGGTCAATCTACACCAATAAAAGCACCTCACAGTAGTATGAACAATATACAATCAAAAACTAATGAAACTAACAACAAAATAACTCAATTTTTACTCAAATATACACATAAAACATGCATAAAAAGACCCTTATCATTAACACATATATCGATAAAAACACACATAATTTAAAGAAAAAATCAAAAACTCATTTACTGATACTTTCCAAGCAATTTTTGATACTTTTAGTTCCATTTAACAACAAACAGACAAAAATCCATAAACTAGGTTAAAACAAACACTGATACTTTTGAACAAATTTATGATACTTTTATGCAAATTTCTGATACTTTTAAACAACGAGAAATGAAGACTAACATTTTTATCCTCATTTTTTTAATGCCGTCACCAACGTTTCCTTCGTCTACCAAAGGTTTGTCCCCAGCATCCCCTTGATCATTAGGGGGATTTTGCAAATCACGACAACCAACATCTTCTTTCTTCGGGCTTTCTCCTACCGTGCTTTCTCCCACTCTGCTTCTTCCCCTTCCCCTTGCCCTTCCTTTACACTTCTAATCAACACTTTCTGCCGAACCATCTACAAATATACAAAACACTGACACTTTTAAAACACAATTTCAAGCAACATAAACACATATATTTCGATATTTGGAATAACAATTATATTAGAGTATTTAAACAAACAATTATATGCATGGTACTTTTAAGTCATTTCTTCGATACTTTTCAAGCAATTTCAGATACATTAAATTTGAAATTTGAACAAACATCAAGACAACAATGAGAGCACATAAGAAACAGAAAATCTACTCTACAAACACCAACGCAATGCCGCAAGCCAGTTCAAAAAAAAGACAAAAATCGAAGAAAATCAAAACCCTAGAATCGAAGAAAAACGAAAAAGAAAACGGAGAAAAATGACCCCAGATACACCGTTGGGAACAAACACCAATGCAATACCGCAAGTTAGTTCGAAAAAAACCCAAAAATCGAAGAAAATCGAAACCCTAGAATCGAAGAAAAACGGAAAAAAAAGGAGAAAAATGACGATGTTCTTACCGTTGTTATCTGAACTAAAAGCCCACAATTACTTTTCCAAAAACTGACAAAATCGACTCACAGTTGAACAATAAGCAGATGAAAACACTGAAGAAAGGGAAAAAAAACGAGCGCGAAGAGTGAGCCTGGTTTAGAGTTGGGGAACGTGGGGGAAAAGTGGGGTAGGTTGGGGCCTGGGGGTAGAAACGTGGGGTAGGTTGGGGTCTGGGGGTAGAAACGTGGGGTAGGAGTAGAACTGCTGACAAGGAAAATAGAATAAAAAAATAAAAAATGTAAGCGGGCGGGTCGGGCGGGCTGGGGATCCGTCTTACAGAATGAGATCCGTAAGACGGTCTTATACAAGTTTTTGTCTTAATATTATCAATACATATTTCAAAACTACGTAAAACTTGTCGTGTCATAATTTTTAGAAACTTTTTTTCTCTCTCTAAAAACCCTAGCCATTCAAAACTACTTAAAACTTGTCGTGTCATAATTTTTAGACTCTTTTTTTTTCTCTCTAAAAACCCTAGCCGCTTTTGTTCTCTATCTTCTTCTTTTTTTCTTCCCTCATCCTCCAATGAAGAATGAGGGAATAATTTTCATAGTATTTAATCTAAATAAATTGGTCCCCAATATGTGGCTTTATTTGTCCCCACGAGGTGGCTTTATTTATCCTCAGTAGGTGGGTTTTTCTAGTTAATAAGTATACCGTATGTGGGATTTTGTTCAACAGATCAAATGAGCCATTACCCGACGATACGTGACAGAAATGATGTCATCTTTGGTACGTGTTTTGTCACAGCGTCTCCGTTGCGGAGTTCTGAATCTACGTATCAGTTAAATCTAGTTAGGTTTAAAAATTTTGTTTTAGATCTATATAGATTTATGATCCTATAGGATTTGCAGTTGTTTTTCATTCGTTGTAATCAGTTGTAAATTTCTTCTGATAAATGAATGATGTTTATTTTTATTTTTTAAAAAAAAATTGTCGTGTCATAATTCTCAAAATTGCTTGCATATCTGTTTTGAAATAAATTCGGTCACTAAAATAAGCAAACTGCATGTTACATCATACATGTCGATACACACAACACGAAAAATAAAAGATTAATATTTAGTGTTAAGATGATTTTTTTTTTTTTTGATTTTAAGAAATACTTTTTGGAGCGGAATTGTTGAATTATTAGAATATATTTGGATTGGGAAATAGTAACAGAATGTGTATCCATGGAAAATGCATTTGGATGAACTATTATTGTGCTCCACGTATTGCTTTGTCTTGTAATCTTGTTAGTATTATCACATTAAGTTCAGTATAATGTTCACGTTATTATTACATTAACCGCACGATTGGTATACGGGAATAAGGTTGTAATGAATATTTCCAAACTCATTCCCATTCAAACGATTGATATAATTTAGTCATGGGAATATTCATTCTCATGAGAATTAACTATTCCCCAAAAAGTGGAATGGCAGTTTTTTGGTCCCCCATGAGTTCAGCTATTTTCAATGAGTCAAGAACAAATCTGTACATTTTTTTTATGAAATTGTCCTTTAAGAAATAACTAGTTATTGGATAAAACTCAAAACTTAATTCATCAATATTTTCAAAAAATAATGTTATTAATAAATATATTTAATTATTTATATACTAACTATTTATAAACTAAAATTTTCTAACATATTTACTACTTATACGTATATTAGCATAACCCATTTATTAAACTTATATTATTATTATTATTATTATTATTATTATTATTATTATTATTATAAAAATAACATATTTACATTTTGTAAATAGTAATGGATATTATAAATATAACACATAATAGATACAGAATATATAAAAATAATGTAAAATATTTTTATAAATCCTATTCAGGTTCTATCAAAATCTAAAACTTAGAATATGAGACATGCTCCAAGAATCATTTATTGATGTTTTATATTTATAAAAAATATATAATTGTGTAAATTTTTATCGATACCATATACATCGTACATTGTTTAATACCAAACATAATATAAGATCTATTTTTCACAATATATTACATATTATTTTATTTTCAAAAAATTTACTTATGATATATAATCTGGTACTCAAATTTATTTTGTTATATTACTACCTTTCTTATTTTTAATTACCGATAGTGAAATTAAAATAAAGTAAAAATATTGATTTCATTCATTTCGTTGATTCACATTTTTTTTTGCATACAATCATCGGAATGGCTATGCCTATTTCATTCATTTTCCGTCATTATTCCATTCTCGAAGTCATTTCCACTACAAAAAAAAAACTGTGTTAATTTAGTGACACTAAAAATTTCACTTGGTGACGTTTATAAGCGTCACAAGGTAAATTACCTACGCTTTTGAAAGCGTCATGAGTTGCGTTGTTAAATTTGATGTCACTAAAATATCTGTGACGCAAGATCTATGCGTAGGTAAAATTCATTTCCTGACGCTTTCATCAAATGCATCATTATGTGGTGACGCTACTTTCTGTCACAATTACTAAAGATTGAATATATTTTAAATGAAGCTTTGATGACGCTAAAAGCGTTGTTAAATTTAGGGACGCTATTGAGCGTCTTTAAAGTTGCGACGCTTTTGAAAATTAGCGTAATTAAAATTGTGACGAATCTTACATTTTTAGATTTTGTAAAATTTATTAGAGATCAATTATTTATTAATTTGTAAAAAAATTTAAACTTAATATTTAATTTTTGACTCATTTAGAATGTATATTTATTGTTAGTTAATTATACACCAAATGGTCTTTATTTATTAACTCTCAATATCATTCTCTACACTTCAATCTTTCGATTTGAGATAGATATTCTAATTTTTAACTTTGTGACGCTTTTTAATAAGTGTCGTCATTTTCATGACACAAACAATAAAAGTGTAAGTAAATTTTAAAAAATTGGCGACAAATATAAAAAACGTAAGTAAAATAGAAAGTGTCATCAATTTTATGATTTTTTTTAATAAGTGTCGTCATTTTCATGACACAAACAATAAAAGTGTAAGTAAATTTTAAAAATTTGGCGGTAAATAAAAAAATTCGTAAGTAAAATAGAAAGTGTCATCAATTTTATGACCTTTTTTACTAGGCATTGTCATTTTAAGGACACAAATAAATAAGCGTAAGTAAATTCTATAATTATGGTGACACTTATAAAAAAAATTTGATAATCTTATTAAGATAATGACACTTCAATTAAAGTGTCATTAAATTAACCAAAATGATGACGCTTTCTAGTAAATATCACTATTTTTTATAATTTATTGACGATTTTTAAAAAAGCGTCATTAAAATACTTGTTTATAATAACGCTTTTTGGTAGCGTTATTAAATTTGTGTTGGGATAGATTATTTTTCTTGTAATGTTCATACCAACCTTATTCCATTCCATCATATCAATCTAGACGTAAAGCTTTATTTGAATTGATGGATTTGAAAGTAAGGATTTCAAATCCTTATTATCAAATCTATCAAGTTTGTTTGGGTAATCACGTTAATCAATGGATTTTAAATTCTTTGGCTGTTATATTTTAAGATATTTTTGAGCTCTTTGTGATGGATTTTAAATATTTCTAAAAATAGAGTTATTTGAAATATTTTTCCTAAATCCTCTGATTAAACCAAAAAAATTCAATCTAAATGCAACTAAAGGGTAAAGTGAATTTACCCATGTACTCTAATTTAATATCATTTTCTCTTGAACTCTTAATTATATTATTTTGCCCCAAGTACTCTCAATTAGTATCACTTTATCACCTTATTCTTTTAAAATATCAAATTATCCTCATATATTCTGAAAAATATGATTAAATTGTCATGACGTATTATTTTTAAAATCATATAGTACTGTCTAATTTAAATTTATTTAACAGCATTAATTAAATTCATTTTTTGACGTACGAACTTTCATTCGTCATAAATTTGATCGATTATATTGTAAATCACATTTTGTTAGAAAGTAACAATTAGTATCAAGTTTCTCATTAATAATGAATTAAATAATCATAAATAATCGTATAGCTATCATTTAATATATATTATGTTAAAAATATCATTTCAGTATTAAAAAATCAACCACTAAAATGACTTAAGTGTAAGTACATTAGATCATAGAAAATATCCTACTAAATACTAATTTGGTAGTAAGTATATTAGATTTAATGTCACTACATGTAAAATACAATAAAGTTTCAAATAAATTTAACATTGAGTTTGATTAATTGCAAAAGTTATTGTAAAATAAATATAATTCTTAATGATTTTGTTATTTTACTAAATATATAATGACAATTAGGTATTCTTTTTAGAGTATAGAAGATAAATTGACGTTTTAAAAGAGTATGTGGGTAAAGTGATATCAGTTGAGAGTATAAAAAGTATAACTATATAATTAAGAGTACAAGGGGGACAATGTGATATAATTAATAAACACATATTTTTCTTCTTAAAAAAAAGGACACTCAACGGACAAAGGGTGGATGATTGAGTTATATCTCAGCCTATATATTAACAGCCATAATTTGCAGATACATGGGAGAATGGAAAAGCCATACAATTCAACTATTAATATATACAATTACGCCAACTATTGGTCTATGTATCTTAAATGATGGTAATTCTAATTGATCTCTTCTCTTATTCTAAAAAGAAAAAAAAAAATCTAATTGATCTATCCTAACTAACTTTCTAATACACAAGGGAAGAATCACAATAATTGTGTGCGTATATGTGCAACCAAATGAGGCCAGCTTGTCTGCCATGCACTTGGTTCCATTCCCTGAGAATGTGAGTAGTCTTGTTTATACTGACCTGCCGCAAAAATTACGAACCTTCACTAGTGAGCCTTTGAGTAGGTAATTTTGAAGAAGTTGTTTTGTGATGGTAGAAACTACAATTAAAGAATCTTATTCAATTCAAAATTTGGAAGAAGGTAACTGAGTAAGGTGTAAGTAGATGCTACCTAAGTGGATACAACCCATCTCCCTTACGATTGCGATATATGTCTTATTTTGATTTTTTCTTGAAAAATCAGTTTGTCATAATAGACATGACAAAATTACAAGAGAATTGAGTTGTACCCACTTGGGTAGCAACTCATTGCCCCTGAGGGGAGTATTCTAGAGCTAACTCCAGAGCTTTGAAATATACCATAAGAGAGGTTGTTGACAATCTGGAAGAACGGCATGAAAAGCCTAGATCAAGTGACCAATTTTGGAAAATAAATAGAGTGGTTGGAAACCTATTCGAAATAGACTTTTAGGTCTACAAGTCTATTTGTAAAAAAATTGTATGTTTGATAGTTGTTTTTAAATAGACTTTTAAAAAAGTGATTTAATCTAGAAGTCCATTATGGAGAATTGCAAATTTATGACCTTTGGATTTCTTTTCCACCACTTCTAAAAAATAGGTTTTAAAATATACTTTTACCAAACATTTTACAGCGCACATAAGCACTTTTTGAAACAAATCTATATTTTAGGGTTTTAACTACTTTCAATTTGTTTTTCGATGGAAGGCGGATAGAAACAAGGTTCTTCAAGGAAACACTCGGTCGTTTGATAACCAATACATTATCCTCAAGGAATGGGAAGAAGATATACTTGGCAAAATGGGTTCGTTTAATATGGTTAACTTGTGGGTTCAAATCTGGAACCTTCTGATTCATTGGTTGTCAGTTGAAACTAGGATTAAGATTGGTAAAATATTCTCGAATGCTCTAAACGTGGTGATCCCGGAAACAGGCAGCGTTAATGGTAGGTGTATTAGGATTTTGGTGTCGGTCAACCTCGATAAACCTTTCTTGCGCATTGCACCAACATTATCTGGGTGGGGGCTTTTGTCCAAGTGGGTTGAGTTTAAATATGAATACCTCATTGGTTTTTGCTTCTACTGTGGTATGGTGGGACATATTGAAAAAGGATGTGAAGCTAGAAAGAGGGATCTTCAGGCTGGTACTTTTAAAGAGGGGCAGTTCGGGAATTGGTTGAGGGTGTTTATGGGTCTGCTAAAGATAAGTTTTGGGGGAAAAGAGGCCAAACGAGTGGCGTTGATAATGCTGGTAAGCGGGATGTCAGTACGAATGATGAGCCTCATAGGGAGAATGTTGTACTTGAGATGGCCTCCGGAGATAAGATGGAGGGAGCACAAGGAGGTAGGGAGGTTGATAGAATACCTTTCAAGGAAAATAGCACCAAGGTGAGGGTGGGGAGTGAAGGGCTGAATGGAGTGGAGGTGGGAACTGGTAATAGACTGAACAAAGAGGTTATCACTATTTATAAGAAGAAAAAAGGTGAGACATCTGTTGAGTTCGATTTGGGGCGAAATATGGGGGGAGTAAGGAGTTATATTCGGAAAACCAGGGGAATAAAGAGAATGAAGAGGGGTTGTCTGAATTTGAGATGGTGGGGGTCCCTGTTATGATGGAGTTGGAGAGAGTTCCTTTGCAAGAATTATCTTCATTGAATCAGATGAGACCTAAAGGGGGTAGTAGAATCAAGATTGTTAAAAAACGAGAAAAAGGTAGAGAGAAAGGGAAGGACATTGTGGCCAATTCAGGGCCCTTAATGCGGCTGGATGTGGGAACAAAAGAAGCTTGAGATTTAGAGAGCTGGAGCCCGCAGGAGGTGGGCCGAGAAGAATAAGAAACCCGAAGTGATTGTGAGATGAACGGGGATTGCGAGATTGAAATGGTGGAGGGTGCCAGCCTTAACTAGGCCCCAAGTGATTTATGAAGATATGTGTATGGAATTGTAGAGGTTTAGGAGGATCCTCTACAATTTCCCAGTTGAAGGAGTCGTTTCGACACTATCTCCCGGATTTTCTTTTTCTATGTGAAAACAAAAAAAAAAAAAAAATTATTCCTATGGTGTGTAGAAATCTTCATTTGGCGGATAGATGGGACTATCGGATCGGTGGCGGGCGAGCGGGGTTTGTTTGTGTGTTGGTCGGATAGGGTGAGTATTATTAACCTAATTTGGTCCCAGTTTTGTGTTGAAATTGAATTTTGTATGGAGGGAAGTGATGTGAAGATGTGGTGTATTTTTGTGTATGTTAAATGGAAGTGGGGGATTTGTGGTGGCTTGGAGGGGACTTCAATGATATCATTTGTCATGATGAGAAAAGAGGTGGTAATAGGAGACCGGATTCTAATTTTGAGCTTTTACAATTTCATTGGAAATATGGGTATGGGAGAATTTCCTTTCCAAGGATATCCATTTACTTGGTGTAATAATAGAGAAGGTGAAGGCTTCGTGGAGGAAAGATTAGACCGCTGCTTTGGATCTCCCAGTTTGCTATCTCAGTTTGCTAATGCCTGTGTGACTCATGTCCCAAAACAGTCTTCAGATCATCTTTTGCTGGCTTTTGAATCAGTTAAGGTGGGTTAAGGGGAAAAAGAGGTTTTATTTTGATAAACGTTGGACTAAGGATGGAAGGGGTGGGTGAGGTGGTGGAAAAGGCATGAAATACTAGGGTGGTTGGCACTCCTCTCTTTATGGTACAAAATAGGATCAAGAAGCGTAAGTGGCCTTATTAATTTGGAGCCAAAATCGAAGTCTAATTCTGCTAAAACTATTGATTCTTGCAAACAGAGAATGACAAGCATGATGGAGGAAGGGGGAAATAGGAACTGGGAAGAGTGGGCAGCTTTGAGATTTGCTTTGAAAGGGGCTTATAGTGATGAGGAAAGTTATTGGAGGCAAAAATCCAGAGTGCAGTGGTTGAAGGAAGGAGACAAGAATACAAAATTCTTTCATTCTTGTACTGTTGGTAGGAGGAAGATGAATGCTATTGAAAGACTTCTTAAAAGGGATTGCTCTATGTGTAATTCTTTCAAAGAAACTGAGGATGAAGTGATTGGGGCCTACTCAAGTTTGTTCCAATCATCTTTTCCAGACATTGATCACTATATCTTGGATGGTATCACACCTTCGGTCACTCCTACTATGAATCAGTTTTTGACTGGAGTTGTGGAAGATCAAGGGATCAAGAAAGCTTTCTTTGGCTTCAATCCTAACAAAGCCACGGGCTTAGATGGTATGACTCCTCTCTTCTTTCAATCCTTTTGGCCTATTATTGAGAAAGATATTTGTCTTGCTATTAAGAATTTCTTTTGTTGTTCTAAAATTCCTAAAAATCTCAATCATACCTTGATTTCCTTGATTCCCAAGATTAAAAATCATTCTTTGATTTCTCACTATAGACCTATTAGTCTATGCAATGTGGTTTATAAAGTTATTTCTAAAATCATTGCGAATAGACTAAAAATGGTTCTCCATATGTGTATTAGTGACAATCAAGCTGCTTTTATTCGATGGAGACATATTCTTGATAATGTGATTATTTCTCATGAATGTTTTCATTTCATTAAGAATTGTAGAAGGGGTGAAAGGTTTTATGGCTCTTAAGCTTGATATGGAAAAAGCGTATGATAGGGTGGAATGAGGTTTTTTAGCCTCTTTTTGTTAAAAATGGGCTTTGACAGTATTTTTGTGAATTGGATCATGGCCTGTATTAAATCTGTGTCTTTTTCTTTCAATCTGAATGGCCAAGCTTGTGGTTATGTTACTCTCTCTAGAGGTATTAGGCAAGGTGATCCTATTTCGCCTTATTTGTTCATCATCCTGTCTGAAGTGTTGTCTAGTCTTATCAATCAGGCATGTAGGTCTTATTTCCTCAAGGGTGTCAAAATCTGTAAAAATGCTCCTACTATTTCTCATTTGGTTTTTGCGGATGATGCTATTTGTTCTGTGAAGCCAATGTTATTGAAGCTAGAATTCTTAAAGAGATTAGTCATGGGTATTGTGGTGCCTCCGCCAATTGGTGAATTTTGATAAGTCTTCTTGCTTTTTAGCAAGAACATTGAGGGGATTGCAAGGTTAATATCCACGATTTTGGGGGATTCGGGAGCATTGTAATGCTAAATATCTTGGTCTGCCTATGGTTATTGGTAGATCAAAAAAGGATGTGTTTAACTATGTTGTGGAGGTGGCTAGAAGTAGGATTCATAATTGGAAGAATAATTTTTTAAATCCTGCTGTGAATGAAGTTCTTCTTAAATTTGTGGTGAATGCGCTTCCCACTTATATTATGTTTGTGTTCCTTCTCCCTGCTGGGATTTGTAAAATTTTGAGTCAGCTGCCTTCCAACTTTTGGTGGGGTCAGTTGGGGGAAGGGGGAAACAAAATTCATTGGGCTAGTTGAGATAAGTTGTGTCTTTACCAAAAGAGGGGGTGGGTGTTTGGGTTTTAAAAATTTTCGGGACTTTAATCGGCATTAGTTGCTAAGCACCTTTGGAGAGTAGTGACTCATCCAAATCTGCTTATGAGTAAAATGATTAAGTCTAAATATTTTCCAACTGGTGGCTTGGCAGCTACATCTATCAATAATAACGACTCTTGGCTTTGGAAGTGTTGGGCTAAGGCGAGAGATACTTTATTTTTGGGAATTAGATATCAAATTGGGGATGGTAAATGTTAGGATTTGGGAATCCCCATGGCTTCCAAATCTGTCCTCTTTCAAACCTCAATTGTAGAATAATGGGGATGGTAATGTGTTTTGGGTTAGAGAATTAATGAACGTGAATGGTTTAGCTTGGAATGAAGCTCTTATTCTTGAGTTATTTTGCAGTCAGGATGTTGAGTTAATCCTTAAGATCCCTATAACTCAGGAGGGCCAGAGAGACAAGTTGATTTGGCACTTTACAACAAATGGGATATATTGATCAACTCGCCTATAAAACTTTGACTCATAGAAAATTGCTCTTGGAAGATGTGCCCGAAATTAGTGTTAATAGATGTGTGATGCTTGCGGTGTGGAATAACACGTGGAAGCTCAGTGTTAAAAGAAAGCTCAAGTTCTTTGTTTGGAAATGTGTACATAACTTGGTTCTTGTTGCTGTCAATTTGATCTCTAAAAAGATGGTTGTTGATAACATTTGTTGCATGTGTGGTGAGGTTTCTGAATCGATTGATCATCTGTTGTTTTCTTGTCCAAGTGTTGTGTTGGTTTGGAAGCTCGATCCCGGTCTGTTGGGATGATATTCGATCCCAACAAGCTTCATTTAACCTGTGGTGGAGACATATTTATCTTTAGGCGGGGGTCTCAGGGATGGTCTTTTCAATCCAATGGAGGATAAGCTGTTGGCCATTCGTCTTGCTCTTGTGCGTGCCTCACAAGCGGGTTAGAGAAGAGTTGTAATCAAAATTGATGATGGGGATATTGCTAAAAGATTAAACAGTGGGGCTCTTCCCCCAGGTTTCTCTTTGACAATAGCGAAGACATCTTTTTTCGTGTAATCTCTTCGATAGGCATGCTTTTGTTGCTTCTGTTTTTGACTGTAATGTTGTTTGTGTTAGATTAGCAGTGGCTGCTTCATATTGTTTTGTTTGCCATGATTGGCTTTGCAATTTTCCTCCTTGGATTAATATGTGATCTTAAGGAGGTGTTGGGTGGCTCGTAGGCCTGTACTTTTTCTTCCCAGTTCGGCATTTCGATCTGGTTTTATAAATTATATCGTTTTGAGAGAAAAAAAAAGAAAAAAATCTATATTTAAAAGTTCATTCCATAATGTACTTTTATTTCGTAAGTGCACCCAAACATAGGCAAAAACAAATGTATAAATATTTCCGTAAATAAAAGTACCATTCCTCCAAAACTATACATTCCAAATCAGTTTTTATTTGGAAGAGATGAAAATGAAATATAAAAGTGAAACCAAATATATAAGGGAGTGATTGTTTGACCTTTCATTCCGCTCTTTTTTACTTTTAGAGAGAATATTGTGAAAATTTTATTTTAAAAAAATGAGAATGGATTTTGAGAGTGTGATTGGATATAAGATGAAAATGTGATGATGATAGTTGATGAGATAGTTTTTTAGTATAATAGTGATTAGATGTGATTGGTGATTTAAAAAATAAGAGATAGTGAATAGTGTATTTGGGATATGATTGTATAATAATGATAGTTGATTTAATATTTTTTGTTTAAATTATAAGTGGATGTGATTGATGATTTGAAAAATAAGAAAAGTGAATAGTGTATTTTTTGAAAATTTTCACAAGCAATCACATGTTCGTGCAAAATTTTGTCCAAAAAGTGGAAGAGGCGCAAACATTTTCATAGGCAAGCACTCCATAAAGATGTGGGTGCGATTGGATATGCTTTCATTTTGAAAATTTTCTTTTTGCTAGAGAATAGTGGTGAAAAAATATTGGAAAAAAAGATAATATTGAGAGAGTGATTGGATATTAGATGAATAATAATGATGAAAGTTGATTTGATATAGAAATACTAAAATAATGATTGGTAGTTAGAAATGTGTGAGTATGTGGATAGTGGAATTTGTGGGAGGATGTGAATAATGATTAGTTATTTGTGAAAAAATGTGTAAATATGATTGGTAAGAAAAAAAATAAAATTGAGTGAATAGTATATTTTAAGAAAATTTTCATAAATAATCATGTGAGTTGAAAAAATTTATCTAACGGAATGAAAATGAAAATAATCTCATATTCAATTGCGGCTGAGCATTTGAGTTGCTTATAGGGCGCGATTGGATATACTTTCATTTTGAAATTTTTTATTTTGCTAGAGAATAGTGGTAAAAAAATTGGAAGAAAAAGATGAATTGTGAGAGTGTGATTGGATGTGAGATAAAAAAGTAATGATGAAAGTTGATTTGATTTAAAAATAGTAAAATAATGATTGGATGTGATTGTTAAGTTAGAAATGTGTGAGTGAGTGAATAGTGAAATTTGTGGGAGAATGTGTAATAATGATTAGTTTTTGTGGAAAAAAATGTGTATATGTGATTGGTAAGAGAAAAAAATGAGAAAAAGTGAAAGTGAGAGAATAATATACTTTCGGAAAATTTTCATAAACAATCGCATGTTTGGTCAAAAAAATTTCTTCAGCGAGACGAAAATGGAATCTCTTCTATATCCAATCACGGTCTTTATCCAACCCCTCTCTTTCTCTCTCTCCAATCAAATTATCTCACCAAATTCTATGCCCAAAACAATGCTCAATTTGTTGCAAAACGTTCTTTTTATGTTTAACTACTTTGTCGTAATAATTATCATCCAAAATTTTCGTGTTATAAACATTTATACTTTGATATTTGTTATGTCGTTCAACAATGTTCATGTAATTATTAACTAAAATATACATTTTTAAAAAAAAACCTAAAAGATACATTATTACAGAAAAATTACTAGATAAAGGTAATCTTATTTGTTTAATCTTTGATATGAACATAAAAAAATAAAATTATCACTTTTTTTAAAACAAAAATAAATTATTATTGAGTACAAAAGCTGCTACTGTATTTTATTCAAGGTTGTAGAAATCGCTAGGCGGTGGCTCAGCGCCTAGGGCGCCTAGAATAGTATTGTTTTTCTCTTTCTTTTTTTTTTTTTTTTACCATTTTGGCCGATTTTTTTCCGCCTAGACAGGCGCTGAGTCCGATTTCTGGGCGCCTAGGGGCGATTTTTGTCTTGAACGATTTTTTGGGTGATTTTATCAAAATCGGATCGGCTAAAGCCGATTTTTACAACACTAATTTTATTTATGAAAAATAAAAAGAAAAAGAGAGGAAATCAAAGAAAAAGAAAAAAAGGACGCAGAAACGCGCCATCTTTTATCCTCGTTAAAACGCGTCCCATTTTTCTTTAGTTAAAAGATGCACTCAATTAATTACTGTAACTCAATTGTTGTAATTTTGGCCTTTTTCTTTTCAACCCAACTGCAATTAGTTCTTTTTTTTTTTTTTTTTTTTTAACAAGAACTGCAATTAGTGCTAAACAACCAAAAAAAGGAAAAAAAAAGAAAGATCTTATTTTGACAAAGATTTCCCATTGCCTAAAAAGCAAAACCCCAAAAAAAAGGGGAAAAAAAAATTTCTCTCTCTATCTCTGAACTTTTAATGGCGAGTGATACCACTCACAGCATAAAGTTTGCATCACAGTCTTCTTCTTCAACTAACTTCTCTCTCTAGAAAGTTAGGGTTAAATGAATATCCTATTATTGTTGCTCTTAAATCATTGAACTAAGCAATTTATCTATGCATAGAAGAAAAATATCACTTTGCTGGATTTGATGCGGCTAACGACAGGGTTACGCGGTGTCAGTTTGTCGATTGAGTTTACAGGTGCGTGTTTGAAATTTGTTGCTTTTGGAGTTTAGGATTTTAGTGAAAACCGTGTTTCTTTATCGGCATAATTGATTTTGGTGATTGAGTTTTGCTCAGAATGGTTGCCATTTTTTTTTTCTTCCAATGATGTTAGCTTTTGAACATGTGGTTACTTGTGAGAGTTTTGAAGATCCTTTTCCGTTTTGGTGGTATGCAGAAGAATGGGAGTTGTTGCGTTATGTCATTTGTAGCTTTTTGTTTATCGATGTGCATAGGTTTTTCAACTTTCTTCCCCTTCCTTTTTCTTTTGCTTTGTGTAGAGTTAGTCATTTATAAGTTTTCGAGACTATTATTAATTCTGATTACGAAAGACATGTCTTTACTCCATTTCACAAACTTAGTAGTAAATTACTATACTGTATCCTTTTGGAGATTTTTACCGAGGGGGTTAATGGAGAAGTTTGACAAGCTATGAGTTTATTAAGAAATGATTGCGCAATCAAATTTGAATTTAAGATTAGGGATAGAATTTGGAAAGTAGAAACAAGAATAAGCTGTACCAGAAATTGATTATGTTGTTCCCAACCAAAAAGAGATTTGTTGACTATCAAAGAAGATTGCTGTCCTTTTCTCGATTGATTACAATTTGTTTGTTTCCCTATGCAGCACCAGAATTTGTTCCTTTTTTCCTTGCGCTCAGTAACTGATGTTTTGGAAGCTTGCTGCTGAAGAAAGAGAACTATTTAAGACACTAGATTGTGCCATTTGGAAATTGTGTTTTGACAAGAAAAAGTGGTAAGTAGATGGAAACTGCTAAGCGTTGGTTTGGAAAATTCCGATCAAAAGAGAAATCTAAGACTTCAAGCAAGACGAAGGAACCTACACCTAATGGGAAAGAAATTTCAAAAACACCATCAAATGAGGAGGCTCCTTCAAATGCTACTAAGCAGAAGGTAGCTGCGGCCAAGCAGTATATAGAAAAGCATTACAAGGAGCAGATGAGGAGCCTGCAAGAAAGGAGGGAGCGGTATGACCTTTTTCTTGTCACGACCAATCTTTACATTATGTGTTTTGCATTTTTAGTTTGTATGCCACTCCAATTGTAGGATTGACACTCTGTCTATATCAGGTTGCTGGATGCTATATATATATATACACATATATATTCGTAATTAAGCTTCCTGTTTCCGGTAAATTACCAGAACAGTCGTAGGAGATGGCTATATAGTGTTGATAAAAATGCAAGACTGATGTCATTTGTGAACAAGATAGTAAAACTTGAACAAGTTAACAAAGGCACATTTGTTTATTACCTCTACCTCCCACCTTAAAAAATCCTGAACACCTTCCATCTTGAAACAAATTTGTTTAGCTATCGAGAAATTAGTTTGAGACCACACACCATATCAGATTGCTACACGGAGCTTTTACGAAGGTTTGCCCTTCTGATGAAATCCTCTGGCAATATAATCTGTTTCTTTATGTTCTTGGGTTTATTAACAAATTTCAAGCATCTTCAAGAATCAAGGAGCAGATAATACAGTTGTTTAGCTATGAGTACTCTCTTAAGACACCTCAAAGAAATAGCGTAAAAAATAAGATTAAATTCCAGATTCCTAGTTAGTTTTAAAAGTATTGATACTTCTCTGATGTTCATTCCAATTTATCCTTCAAATTCAGTTTCTCCATACGGGCTTTTTCTCATCCTGTCGCATTCCTAAAAGCAACAAGGAAATCATCATCATCATCATCATCATCAACTACACCTAATCCTTGTGTGGGGTCGGTGGCGTGAAGTTTATAGTGTCAATTATTATCTAAAATTAGTAAACACTATAAATTAAGGCAAAAAGCAAAGTGGCAAAGTTTTACGCCAATTGCCCTTCTTGTCGCAACCTTCATACGGAGGAGAAATGAGATGAAGTTCCAAAACCATCATCATCATAGGTTTTTCAACATGCATGGAAAATATCATGAGACGGCGATGAGTTGACATAGTTGCTCTAGACATGTCCCGTTACATGATTGATATTGTAAAATCAACATGTACATCATGTAACATGGCATAAAGCAACAAGGAAAATATATTTAAAAATAAATTACACCTCATTTTTCGTATATTTGTTGCAATCTATTCTTATAGAATAGTGTTTTCCTTGTTAATTTTCTTTGAATTGCTGTGCTTGAGTAATTTTGTGGGTTACATTGTAGGCGTAATGTGTTAGAGAGGAAACTGGCTGATGCTGAGGTATCTGAGGAAGAGCAAAACAACATTTTGAAGTATCTCGAGAAGAAGGAGACAGAATACATGCGCCTTCAAAGACATAAAATGGGTGCTGATGATTTTGAGCCATTAACAATGATAGGAAAGGGTGCATTTGGGGAGGTTCTCTCTCTCTCCCATAAAAATAACATCCACTCCTTTGCTATTCGTGGTGGAGTATTGTGGTTGTATCTTCAAACCGGAAAATGGAGGGCTCGAAGCCCTCCTTTCCTTTAAGTTTCTTGTTTGATGAAAGATAACAACAACCTAATTTATCATCTATTCTATTGATAAGTTTATATACAAGGTTAGCGAATATGAAGAAAGGACAGCAAGTTTTTTGCCCCCCTCCTTCCTCTCTCATGTAAAGCCGAAATAAATTTCTGCTTAGATAAGATTGGCTGGATTTGTATGTTTTTTTCTCACATTCACTAGATAAGTTGAAATGAAAGATGGAGGGCACTGCTCTCACTTTTTGCTCTTTCAGTCATGTAAAACTTGCTCCTGCTTGAATGAAAACATGCCCTTCATTTGAGACAAGTCAAATTGATTATGCATGAAAGATGGTCATTAGTTGCACCTTTTTCAGTTCTGAGTGCGCTATCTACCTGTTCAATGTCCCTATGAAGAGAGAAACATGTAGGAAATAGGAGTTGTTTTAGCTGATGATGTTAATTTCTACTGTATTAGTTTTGGTCTTTTATTATTTGCATAAACTGACTTGAAATCTTTGCCCCTATTGCAGGTTAGAGTCTGTCGGGAGAAATCAACTGGTCATGTATATGCCATGAAAAAGCTTAAGAAGTCAGAAATGCTTCGCAGGGGCCAGGTAGAAATCAATTTATAATTCCAAATAAATGAACAATTATCTGGACTGCTTTATTGTGCGTATTCCTTCCACTATCCTCATTCTGTTTGTCTAGGTTGAACATGTCAAAGCAGAAAGGAATCTACTTGCAGAAGTCGACAGCAATTGCATTGTCAAACTGTATTGTTCTTTCCAAGATGAAGAATATCTATATCTAATAATGGAATATCTCCCTGGTGGAGATATGATGACTCTGCTGATGCGTAAAGATACATTAACAGAAGATGAAGCCAGATTTTATGTTGGGGAAACAGTTCTTGCAATCGAATCTATACACAGACGTAATTATATTCATAGGTTCGTATTAATACTGATGGTTTGATGGAATGCTACAACTTGTCATGACACTTTGTTTTATGCCACCTGATGTTATATCGTTTATTTATAATTTGCAGAGATATCAAGCCTGATAACTTGCTTCTTGACCGAAATGGACACATGAAGTTGTCAGATTTTGGATTATGCAAACCACTGGATTGCAGTAATATTCAAGAAAAGGATTTTTCAGGAAATAACTACAGCGGATCTCTTCAAAGTGATGGGCGGCCTGCAGCACCAAAGCGCACTCAGCAAGAGCAACTGCAACACTGGCAGAGGAACAGGAGGATGCTTGTAAGCATCAAATCGCTACATGATTTTATTCCCATTCCTATTCCCCATTGCGACTGTTTAACCAAATGCTTCAAGATAACCATATAAGAGTTGGTAAAGTTTACTGAATGAATAGAGATACAGTCAGATTTCATTATTAAATAAGTCTTACATGTAAAGGGTCCTGTACCGGGGAACCAAAATATTCTTGCCTAGCTATTATTAAATTCTGGCATTGCAACGAAAATCTATCTTATGCCAAACTAGTGATTTCATAGATCATTTTTACAATGATTCGAATGTTCAATGGTTTTTGAGACTTACACATAAATATTGGAACAAATATGTATGGACCTGACTTTAGTAATATATTCAGAGGTATATATGGGGGGATGTACTGTGAGATTTTTCCTCCCTGGTATCTCAAGTATGAAATGTAGGAGATCCCAATCCCTCCCTTTACTCTTCCTAAAGAGATTTTGCTAATATTGAGGTATGCATGCAATTATTTCTGAATCTCTTTTACATTCTAATGGTGTAGGCCTATTCAACTGTTGGTACGCCTGATTATATTGCTCCAGAAGTTCTGCTCAAGAAAGGATATGGAATGGAATGTGATTGGTATGTGGTTGTCTTTATTGTTCTTTTTCATCTCGCAGCAAGCTTTATTTATTTGTCTAGTTGAGACTGTCCGGGACATGTCTTTGCGCTAGGTGGTCTCTAGGAGCTATCATGTACGAGATGCTTGTGGGATATCCACCATTCTATTCGGATGAACCCATGTCTACATGCAGAAAGGTAAGTGGGATTCACCAATACATCCGTTATTGTCTAAGTGCTTGCCTTTCTTTCTTGACTTATTAAATTGATTTGAAATATCACAGCCGGATTCCAACTTTCATCATTATAAACTGAATCAGTTTATAGACCTTCATAGTCTTACTTTCCCTTTTTGGGTTATTGGCGCCGTGTCAGGTTGGGGATATACGTAGCAGTAAATAGGGCACGAAATGGAACATGTTCTACAATCATAACCCAATCTGTTCAAACCTGATATAATGTTTATTAGTTCACCTCATTATGGGTGAAAAGTTGAATATGGCAAAGAATGCTTTTACAGATTTTTTTTTCTTTCTTCACTTTCTTCTCCATTTTTAGCTTGTAACCATACTTTTCATTATGTTGGTATGATATTTATTCTTGTCTGAGACAAGAAACAGAAATGACAAGATCTAGCTTTCTTTATTTTAGATTTCATGTAATTCTTTTACTGATGGCTTCTTTACCTTGGTTCTATTTTCATTCCATGGCTTAATCTCTATGATTTCTCTTTTGTCTTGGTGCAGATAGTAAACTGGAGAACTCATTTAAAATTTCCTGAAGAGGCAAAAATATCACCGGAAGCAAAGGATCTTATCTGTAAACTCTTGTGTAATGTAGAGAGAAGGCTTGGAACAAGAGGCGCTGATGAAATAAAGGTCTTTTTTGTTTTTGTCTAATTTTATTTTTAAAAATGGTTTATAATGCCCAAAAAACTTTCAAGTTACCTGTTTCACCATTTCCCAGGCTCACCCATGGTTCAAAGGCATTGAGTGGGATAAGTTGTATCAAATGAAAGCTGCATTCATTCCAGAAGTTAATGATGAATTGGATACTCAAAACTTTGAAAAGTTTGATGAGGTTTCTCCATTTTCATTTAGACCTTATGTAGTAATTTGGCTTTTGTTGTTCTTTCCTCACGTTCTTGTGCTGTTTTTTCAGTCTGACAACCAAGTCCCGTCATCAACAAAATCAGGTCCCTGGAGGAAGGTTGGTATCTGCTGCCATTAACATCTCATGCTAACAATCTGTTTTGATTGTCTGAAATCTTGACTTTTCCATGGTACTCCTTTTTGCCACACGGCTCATTAGGGACGACCGAAAATAAGTAGGGGTGGCAATTCTTGACACGACACGATAGCATGACACGTGTTTGTCGTATCGTGTCGACAGGATAAGAACACAATATTTTCGTGTTGTGTTCGTGTAAAGACGATAAGCATGATAAAAAATCACGGATATAACTTTAACCTGCTAACGACTTGTTAATCTGTTAGTGACACAATAATGACATATTTAGCTATTAGTGACACGATAACCTGATATTTTGTATGTTTTTATTGGACACTTTGTAGTTTGTATCGTGTATTGTTGTGTAATATTGTGTCATATCGTGTAATTTGTTGTCGTGTATTAACGTGTAAATCAATTTCTCTTTTTTAACTTATCGTGTTAAATCGTGTCGTGTTGTGTTAACACGAAAAATTTCGTGTTCTGTTGGTACAGTCCCTTATCGTGTAGTGTTCGTGTTTGAGCTTATCGTGTCGTGTCATTATCGTGTCGACACCGAAACACGACACGGTTACACGATTTGTCACCCCAAAAATAAGGATACTTTTTTAGTTGATAGTACAACTGTATGAGAAAAGTTCAAAATCCTCTGAATTTAATTGCTACAAGCTTCTGCTGAGTTGGCATGATAATTGGGTGTTGGGGAAACAGGTCCCAGCCACTAAGATTAATGTTCTGTACGTTGTGTTTTCGATACTGTGATATCAAAATAATAATAACACGAGAGTAATTGCAATTTTTCCCTTTTGGCCTGGAAACATAGATTATCCACTAGTTTACATCAGGTTTTCATCGTCATTGGTGAAGCAAGCCTTTGATTGCTGAATATGGTTTTGATGGTGTCATCAATTCGAGTAATTTTTCTTTTCATGATGCAGATGCTCTCATCCAAGGATGTCAACTTTATGGGCTACACCTATAAGAACTTTGAAATTGTGAATGAACATGAAGTTCCTGGAATAGGTATGGTGTCCTGCTCTTACTTTGAGCAAACTAATCATGTGCACAGTCAATTGAAAATAGGAAATATTTCCACATCAATGTGTCCCTTGTTATTATCATTGATTATCATTAGTGCTTTGCTCTTAAAACAAATTAAACATGTGTACCTTATAACTTTTCACATTCCATGTGGCCCTTTCTTGTCATCTTGGATTATCATTAGTGTTTCCATTTAACATAGCATGTGATATATTGTTTTTTATTCTCTCTGTGTTATTATAATTTTCAAATTTTTCCTCGATAAGTTTATATTTAATAGCTGTTGACTGGTTTCAAAATGGCTTTTTTTGCCTACCAGCCGAACTGAAGAAGAAGAACACCAAACCAAAGAGACCTACTGTGAAGTCTCTCTTCAGTATGATTCTTTTCCCCCTCACTGCTACCAGCATATCTTTTTATATATGCGATGAGCATTGAATAAATAACCATAAAAAATACAAGGGTACGCATCTTCTCTAACACTCTCATTATATATGCAACAGATGAGGAGTCAAATTCAGCATCCATTCAACCTGCACAAGGAAGCTTTCTTAGTTTATTACCTCCCAAATTAGAAATCTCAAAACCAGGCAAAACATAATACCCACGAATCTGTTGATAGCATCCGACGACTGAATTGAAGGGTTGAAAATGAGGTTTTAAGTTGTTTTGAAGTGAATAGGGTTTGTTGGGGCTGTTTTCATCTGGTTGTGCTTGAACTGTGAAGTATCCGTGATGAAGGCAGTTTTTCCCATGTAGACGTACTTTGATTGAGCTTTGTGTAAATCATATCATGATTGGCTGATTGTACATATTTCATTTTTCTTTTACACTCTTCTCATAGGTGATGTGTAAACTCTGTTTTCCTTGTCAAGAAATAGAGGCTAATTCATTTTTCATGTAATTGTCGTCATTGAATTTTGTAAGAAAAAAAATTTTGAGGATTGGATATCTTGGTGTTGAATTCTTGGGTTTCAACTATACAAGACGTATAAATGACAAAAACTTGTATGAGATAGTCTCATGAGCATTGTCCACGTAACGGATCCTATATGTAAATAAAATTCCAACCAAAACTCAAACCAAAAAATAAGCTCATATTTTTTTGTGCTTTTTAGGATCTGTCTTATCAACTTAAGTCCCATATGAGACCACCTCTAAACGTAAAACTATCTCTGGCAAATATTAAATGGTAGGGTTTTCACTTTTTAATTGAATATACAAATTGCCAATATTTATCCTGGGAATATTACCACATTTTGGCTATTTTAGAATTAAGATTAAGACTTTTCCCAAAAAAAAAAATTGAATTAAGATTAAGATTGTTGAACTAACCTAAAAATCTGCAGCTGACCCACAAAGTTTGGGCTAGAGTGAATAATGTCGGGGAAAGTAAAATATCAAAAATAAAAAGAGGAAATAATGCTCTCGTTGAGAGTCGAACTCAAGACCTCCCGCTTACTAAACGGGTGCTCTAACCAACTGAGCTACGAGAGCTGCTTGCTCAAGGGTTACCTGTGTTATTATTAATCTGGTCAAAATGCAGGTAAATAAAACCCTATAACATTTCTACCGTTTAAAATTAAATTGTATTCATACAATAAAATTACTCAATTATCTTTTTTCTTATATTTACAAGTACAACGTTTAATGGCACTAACCTCATAGAAAGCATAACATTATTCTTGTACGATTGACCTGCATGCGTGTTTCTTATTTTCTTTCTGATGGGATGTCAAAAAAGAATTTTAGACTTGTGACCTAGGGACCATAATACATTAATACTTATATTTTGCAACTTCTATTTTAGTGCACAATTAAAACAAAAATTCCATTGTATGTCTCTGTACACCTAAAGGATCACAGCTTGTTAGACACACAAAAGCTCAATTATTTAAACTTTTTATTAATCTATGAAAATGAGTTTATTATTTATATGACCATGCACAACCAATAATTATGCCACATATAAACCCAACATTGGTTTAAAAATCTGAAAATTGCAACCCACAACCCCACAAAAAAAGAATGTAAGATGGTCTTTTTTTTTTTTTTTTTTTTTTTGAGGAAAGTAAGATGGTCTTAACTCTTAAGTTTAACACTTCGAAATTCGAATACCCCAAAAAGTACAATTTCCAACAGGCAAAAACTTGTGTGAGACGGTCTCACTTGGATCTAGATCCATGAGCCCTTACACAAAGTTTTAAAGGTTTTTTTTCAGATTTTATTTTTCTTAGGGTTTATATTTGTTTTTTAGGGTTTATTTTGTTTCTTGGGTTTATTTTTAATTGATTTGGGTTTTTAGGATTTTTAGTTTTTTTAGGGTTTATTTTTATTTTTGGATTTATTTTTTGTTTTTCGGGTTTTATTCTTCATGGTTCATGTTTTTAGGGTTTATTTTTGTTTCTTCATGGTTCATTATTATTTTTAAATTTATTTTTTTATGTGGTTAAATTACGAACGGAGCTTAGGAGGTCCGTCTCACTGGGATTAGATCAGTGAGGCCGTCTCACAAGAGACTGCTCTTTCCAACAAAGAGATTTGAGGATATGCATGCACGCATCTTATACAAGCTAACTATTAAAGTTTGTCAGTAACAATGGATAAACTCATAAACAGGTATATTCATTTAAATAACACATTAACTAAAAAAATCGATATATTTTTTTTTTGAAATACAGTCCTTTTCTCTCACCAGCAACGTGTTGTCGGGCATATTATAAGCATATATAATAGATAATAGATATGAAAGTAAGAGAAACAACGGCGACCATAGACAAACTTGTACGAAGTGGCAATGTCTAGGGTATCTATCTAGTCACACCTACAATTCGTTTGACGGGAGTGTTTGCAAAAAAAATTGTTTTTAGATAAATGATTTATTGTATTAGAAATAGAAGTATTTGAGAATAACAAATTGGTGGTGTTTGAAATTAAAATCAAAAGTTCAGAATCAGAAGTTGAGAATGTTTGGTGAAAAAATTGTGAAAGGGCTTATTTATTAGTAAAAGTCAAACCAGAAACAGAAGCAGAATCTAAAACAATCATCTTTCTTTTGGGTTCTAATTAAATGAAAAATAATCGGAAGTAGAAGTTAAAACTTGCAAACACTAAAAAATGCTTTTTTTTAAACCAAAAAAATGAGAAATAATTTTTTTAGTGATTTGCAAACACTTCACACTCCCTATGTTTGTTGTCAAGTGAAAGCAACATGGACATTTGAATTATGTTTTATGTTCATCCTAAATTACCACGTAGTTAAATTTCTTACTAAAGACAATGCACTCAAGAAATCATCATCAATGACTTGGATCCCTCACAGAATAAAAAATACTCTGTCTGTCGTAAAATAAAGATTTCGGTCCAGGATTTTAGATGAGAGTTGAGGAAATTATGGTGTGTATATTAATATTCTTAGCATAGAAGTTGAATGATTTAGAAAAAAAACAATTACGTTTAAAAAATAAATTTTTATTAGTATTAAGAAATTAACAGTAGAAATTTTTAAAAAAAGAGAGCAATTAAATGCCACGTATTCTATTTCGACAATAAATTTGTCCCTATTTTTTATTGTAATGTCTGAGAGTTCTGAAGTCTGTAGTGTGGTTTGTAATGTCCGGAGGTTATGCATATGGACAAATTTTTGCCCTGACGAGTCACCTTTATTTGTGTGTTTTCTTAATCGTTAATTTATTATATGAATATTATTTATGTGGAAATATGGTGTTGTCACCATCTTATTTTGTTGTTTACTATTTTATCTTGTCTATTGGTCTTTTCAGTGTTAAGAAAAAAAGGAATTGACATTAAAAAGAAAGTCTTCATGTTCTGTTTTCTTTCCGTTGCTGAATGGAGTAAGAATTATGCTTGAAAAAGGAAAGATAAATAGTGCTAAAAGAAAAAAACAAATGATAATTGTATGATGTGAAATGCCTAATTTCTTTAAAACGATTTCTTCATTAATTTTTTTTAAGTAAAACGATTACTTCATTAAAGTTCAATCTCATATTTAGTGGGGAAAATCGTTTCTTAATTTGAGTTTGTTGTTTCAGTCATATTAGAATAGTTAAACATAACATTTACATAATTTTATATTGCAATATAATATACCACGTAACATTGTTTGTGTCAAATTAATTATGTAAAAATATATAAAAGTTGTTCACCAATTGACTTTCAGCAAAAACTCATATAGGATCGTCACATGGGTCAAATTCTATGAGACAGATTCAACTCAAAACCCGCTGGTATTTTTGTAATTTGTTGGGGCTGTGGCATTTTTGTAATATTATGTGGTGGTAACGTATCATTTTAGACTCGAAAAGTATCATTTTTTATTAAAAAAAATATCACTTTTACTCTGAAAAATGTACGTTTTCAAAATAAGTGACAATTTGTATTATTAGGCGGTGACATAGTACCACTTTAGACTCGGAAAGTAACACTTTTTATTAAAAAAAATATATAAATTTTAATCTAAAAAGTATATATTTTCAAAGTGTAACACCCCAGTTTTCAAAATATAAGAGTAACTTAATTTAATAAGAAAGCACATTTAAAAGTGTATGAATAAGACACATCTCAAAAAAATAAGCGGAACCATTTTATTAATAAACTCAGATAATCCCTGACTCTTCCGCTGCGCCACTCTGATTTCATAAAATATAGTTTAATTATAAAATTTTGCGTCCAAATAAACAAAGTTTTCAAACTCAAATATTGGTCCTCCAAAAATAAAATACTAAATATTAACATTATCTTAAATTCATCAATAAAATAAGATTTTCCAAAAAATTTCAAATTAAATAATAATCATTGACTTTGCATCCACCGCCTCCAATCCTTGCTCGGGCTCCTCAACCTGAAAAGTGTTAATAAATATGGGGTGAGCTTTCAACTCGCTCTGTGGGGACACGTTTGTCATAATTAAATACATCAATAGGCATAATCGTAAATATTCAACATGTAATTTTTCCTCTATAATTTTCCTCTGACTGGACAGTTAATAAATTTAGCACAACAGGCTTAACCCGAAGATCAACTTCAATCTCAGACCTATTTACGTTCCCTGACTAGTTCCTCTGCATATCGTATATAAATATAAATACTCACATGAAACATTATATAAAGACAAGAATTAAAAATTCCTACCTCAACTGATTTCTGTTAACCCGCGTAGTAACTAAAACGATTATTCAAATCCTCTTGATTCTCGATTCTTGAATCAGATTTGTAGAGAAATGGGGTGAAGTTTGTAAGGGAAAATTTTCAATTTATAGAGTTAAATTCTGGAATTAATTATTGAGAGTTAAGTTCTTACATTAAAAATTATAACTCTTCACCTTTCATCTACCATCATTAAGTTAGAAACTCTTCAAATCCATAACTGAAATTTCATTAAAATGACTAATTAAATATAATATATTCTGAATTTTTTTTTAAATCTAATACGAGTGAAATTCTATCTTAATAGGGTTTAATAAAAATCTGAATTGTAAACGGATAATGACTGAATTATAAATATTAGTATCTGATAAATAAAATTATAATTTATATAATTGAAAATACGGGATATTACATACTATCCCCCTTTAACAACATTTCGTCCTCGAAATTCGTCGTCTTAACAAAATTCATAGAAAATAGTGTCATTTTTTTTACACGATGAATTCTTGTCTAATATTGAAAGTACACGTGCAATAATGCTTTTAAAAAAATGATGACTTGAATTTATAAATGTACTTTTAAAACATGATAATATAAAATATTTCATGAATAAAATGAATAGCGTGACATAATAAATTGCGTACCTTGAGGAATCCGACGAGATATGGCGGAGGTGGATGTCACTAGATAATTTCCTTTTAAAATTTGAAAAGATATTTTTTTTTTCAAGTCTACAGAACCGTAAACCTGCTCTGATACCACTTGTAACGCCCCAGTTTTCAAAATATAAGAGAAACTTAATTTAATAAGTAAGCACATTTAAAAGCGTATGTATAAGACACATCTCAAAAAAATAAGCGGAACCATTTTATTAATAAACCCAAATAATCCTTGACTCTTCGCTGCGCCACTCTGATTTCATAAAATATAGTTTAATTATAAAATTTTGCGTCCATATAAACAAAGTTTTCAAACTCAAATATTGGTCCTCCAAAAATAAAATACTAACTATTAACATTATCTTAAATTCATCAATAAAATAAGATTTTCCAAAAAAAATTCAAATTAAATAATAATCATTGACTTTGCATCCACCGTTTCCAATCCTCGCTCGGGCTCCTCAACCTGAAAAGTGTTAATAAATATGGGGTGAGCTTTCAACTCGCTCAGTGGGGACACGTTTGTCATAATTAAATACATCAATAGGCATAATCGTAATTATTCAACATGTAATTTTTCCTCTATAATTTTCTACTGACTGGACAGTTAATAAATTTAGCACGGCGGGCTTAACCTAAAGATCAACTTCGATCTCAGACCTATTTACGGTCCCTGACTAGTTCCTCTGCATATCATATATAAATATAAATACTCACATGAAATATTATATAAAGACAAGAATTAAAAATCCCTACCTCAACTGATTTCTGTTAATCCACGTAGTAACTAAAACGATTATTCAAATCCTCTTGATTCTCGATTCTTGAATTAGATTTGTAGAGAAATGGGGTGAAGTTTGTAAGGGAAAAATTTCAATTTATAGAGTTAAATTCTGGAATTAATTATTGAGAGTTAAGTTCTTACATTAAAAATTATAACTCTTCACCTTTCATCTACCATCATTAAGTTAGGAACTCTTCAAATCCATAACTGAAATTTCATTAAAACGACTAATTAAATATAATATATTCTTTTTTTTTTAATCTAATGCGAGTGAAGTTCTATCTTAATAGGGTTTAATAAAAATCTGAATTGTAAAAGGATAATGGTGAATTATAAATATTAGTATCTGATAAATAAAATTATAATTTATATAATTAAAAAATACGAGATATTACACAAAGTAACAAAACTGATTATTTAGTAATATCCAACATGTTTAACAGTATCACTTTTTATTAAAAAATTACCACTTTTACTCTAAAAAGTATATGTTTTCAAAGTAACAAAATTACATTAGTATTTCCCATAACAAGGTATTAGTTTAGACTCGAAAAGTGTCACTTATATTAAAAAAAAAGTATCACTTTTATTCTAAAAAGTATACGTTTTTAAAGAAACAAAACTGATTATTTACTTGTAAAGTTATATACAACCTTGTTTAACAATATCATTTTTTATTAGAAAAAGTATCACTTCTATTCTACAAAGTATATGTTTTCAAACTAACAAAACTGGTATTAGTGTTCTCCTAAAACGTGTTAGCTTTTCCTCTAAAAGGTATCAGCAGAACCCTGAAAAATGTAAGTTTTTCCATGCACAAACTAAATATTTGTTTTTGTCACATAATTATCATAATAGTACGAAATGTATGTCCATTTGTAAGGGATGGAGTCTTGTGAGTTCCAGTTTGAAGAAACTTGGAGAAGAAGAAGTGTGAAACCAAGAAAATAATACTATAAATAGATAAATTTAAATTCAAGAAAAGGTGAAACCCTGGGACTTAAGGAATCAAAAACATTTTACTTCATCTCTAGATGAAAAGAACCAGTTATTTATTATAAAGCGTAATCGTGTGTTTGTGAGAGAATCGAAAAAGACAAAGATTTGTACTACAATGACAATCTGAAAAATTAGGGGATTGAGGAAAGAGGAAAAAAATGAGGAAGGAGCGAGAGAGATGGGGAATAGAGGAAAAATAAAAAGAAGTGGGAGGGAGAAAGAGAGAGCATCGTACTGTTAAATTTCTGATTTTTTTTTTTTCTTTTTTGTTTATTGACGAATTTAGTATCGGATTTGGATCATGGGATCCATCTTATGGCGAGGACCCATAAGACGGTCCCGTGAGAGACTTATTATTGACTTCCTCTAATCTTTTTTTTTGAATGATAGTTTTTTATTACAACTCAAAAACTGGAATTACAACTACAAACGTAGCCAACTGGCTAAGAGCCGACTTGACTAAAGAAAAGCCAAGTGGGAAATTGACAAGACCAATTCAGATCCACTTCACAAACAAAAACTCCACACCCAAAACTAATAACACTTCCACGCTGGGAGATTTCAACACTCCTTAATGGATAATGCAAAACACAAAAACCCAAAACCGGGCACGAGCAACTACTACATACTACAGAACAGATAAAACTGATCCGCCTACGAGTTTCGCAAATCAACTAAAAAAGAAAAGACATAAACAAAATTAGAAAACTACAACCTACCAATAATTAAAATAAAGAAACAAAACAACAACCTAACAATCAAAGAAACAAAGGGTCTCTCCCTCCTCCAAATCCACAGCCACGTCCTGACACCACCGCTCCCTCAAATATGCCGTCGTCGAACAGTTGGCTCGCCACCACGAAAAAACACCCAAAGCCCGGATCTTGAAATAGAGAAGAAAAATATCGTACGGGGGTTTGACCGGCGACCAGAAAATTTCCAGTCGTCACCGGCCTTTGTGGCCGAGCATGAGCCAAAACAGACAAATCAAAGACAGCCATTAAAGCGTCCATCTCAAATGAGAAGAAAGCAGCAAGGGACGGGGAAGGGGGTGGGCGGCTGGTGAGGGAGGGAAAAGGAAAAGGGATTAGGTTTTTAGGGTTTTTTTTCGGAGAGAAGGGGGAGAGCAAAGTCTTGACTTCTTCTAATCAAGTTGGTGGATAATGTACACAATAATGGTTTTTTTTTTTTTTTTTTTTGAAACACCATAGAGTGTGAATTTTTTTCATCCAAATTGAATAATGATTTACATACAATAAAATAAATGCATTCATCTCATATGTTTTTTTATCTCACATTAAAATAAATAGAGTGTCATATTTTATATCGTATTCATTATAATGTTGGATTGAGTTCTTGCCTAGCATTTCTAAAAAATATAATTTTAGTGCATTTGTAAATTTCTAAATCTATTTTTACTTATGCCCAACCTATCATATATACAAATCATGTCCTATCATGGAAAGTCACATATTTTCCGGTCGTATATACAAATGTTCCAAATCGACTTGTTTAAATAGATAGGATAGGCAAGTCTAAATAGATAGGATAAGCCTCTAAGTAGTTGATTGTTCACATTATTTCCTCATCAATGCATTAGTCATTATTTCTTCCTCGTTTTCTCCATGGCTTAATTGCAAATTTGATAGGACCTAGCAATTTAGTCGGGGTAAGATTTTGATTATGTGCAATTTCGGTTACACAATTTTTAATTTGTGCAATTCTGATCATACAAAATCTGATTTTGTGCGATTTTGATTTCAAATGGGCGTTTCAATATTGAGTTAGTCTCCTGTCAGACCGTCTAACGAATCTACATCGTTAGACGGATCCAAATACCCGGTCCGCGGTCAATCCGCTTATTGACCCGCACAATCACTAACACCACAACAACAATATCCGTTGGTCACTGCTAATACTTTTTAGGAGGGATACTAATATTTTTTGGGAGGACTACTAATACTTTTTAGGAGAAATACTAAAATACCTTGAATCGAAAAACCTAATACTTTTTAATAAGATTATTACTACGTTTTAGGGGGAATACTAATGCTTTTGCGGGAAAAAACCAATACTTTTCATGATGATTACTGAAAAAACTGTTCAATGAATTACTAATACTTTTCCAGTGGATTACTAATACTTTTCCAAGGGATTGCTAATACTTTTCAAAGGAAAAATTTATTAATACTTTGAGTTTGCCTAATATTACATTCACTGCGAACAAGGAGATTACTAATACTTTTCAGATGTATTACTAATACTTTTCAGAGGAAAAACTAATATTTTTAAAGGCCCCTAATATTATAAAAATATCACTGGTCCGGAGATCTTATGACACCGCCCAAGAATAAAATCAATACTTTTTATGAGGATTATTGAAGAAAACTGCTCAGGGGTTATTAATAATTTTCCAGGGGATTACTAATAATTTTTCAAGGTATTGCTAATACTTTTCAAAGGGAAAACTAATATTTTTGAGGTTGTCTAATATTACATCACTGCCTAATATTGTTCAATGGGATTACTAATATTTTTCAAATGTACTGATAGTACTTTTCAGATGTACTACAAATAATTTTCAGAGGAAAAACTAATACTTTTAAAGGCCCCTAATATTACAAAAATGCCACCTGTCCGGAGATCCTATGACATCATCCCAAATATTACAAAAATGTCACTGGTGCATGAAATTACAAAAAATATCTGTTAGATAGTCTAACCCAAGCCTCTTTGTCTTCAATATTTCATTTGTTCCTCTAATATTGTACCTTCGTTCTTTAGCCAAAATACCCAAAATACGTATGACCGATGAAAGCTATAGAATTGAAATTGCTATTCGTAAAAGATCAAAACTGTCGCATCAAGAATATATAGGGATAAGATTGTTAACCCTTAAGCGTTACATGACTAAAACTATAATTATGTCTTTCTCCATGTTTATCTTGCCCACCTTTAATAATAATAATAACCACCCCCACCAAAAAAAAAAAACTTGAATTTGAAGGGATATTCTTTTTTGCAACAATTTATTGATCTCAGCACTATGCAAATCAATTTGGAAATCCTTGATATTATCAAATCATACTATAAATATTATGGAAAAGTCATGAGATTCGTGTTTTTGAATAAAGCATGATTATAGTAAAGCCTCAATTCACACAATATATATATATATATATATATAGGATTTGGATCAGGTGAGTCCACATATCTTAGGTGAGTACACGAGACCAAATCGAGACCTTGATTTAATTTTTTAAGCGGTTGAGATTAATTAGATTTTACCATTTTTTAACATATAACTTAATAAAAAAAGGGTTGTTTTGGTAATTTAATTAAAATCTGATTTTGGGAGGGAAGTTATTTTTGGGAGTGGGCTATAATTTAGGAACGGTTTTAGGAAACGTGTTTTATCCCAAATCTTCCATATCTTCTCCAACTTGGTAAATGAAGAGTCAGAAGAGTTCTTCTCCCTGCAAACACCAGAACTCTCTCTGCAAACCGTCTCCCAAATAATCCCTACCGTGAGAAAATCCATCTCCATTTTCATTTTCAAGGGTTTTTCTCCCGCAAACCGTCTCCAAACTCATCCTTACCATAGAAGTCCTTGGTCATCCCTACCGTGAGAAAATAACAAAGTGAAAAACCACAAATTGCCGTAAAACCTTTCGTTCGAAAATCAAAAACTCAATCTCATCAATTGGTCAAAAATCAAGTAGGAGTTGAACATCACTCAGGGCATCTTGAAATTTCCTCAGAAGAAGCGGCCCAGAAAATCGGGAAAAATTCAATTCTTCATCCCCATTTTTTTTTTGTATGTTTACCCAGAAAGTTGCTTATGCGTGTCTATAATCTTGCTTATTTGTGCCAAAGAATATGCTTATAATTATTAACATACTTGCGAATCCAGGAAAAATTCAATTCTTCATCCCTATTTTTTTTTGTATGTTTACCCAGAAAGTTGCTTGTTCGTGTCTATAATCTTGCTTGTTTGTGCCTATGAATATGCTTATAAGTATGAACAAACTTGCGAATGCGAAAATTCAATTCTTTAAGAGTAAAATCAAGTCAAGAGTCGACTTGAGTCGAAAGAGAAAGCAATCAAGGCCCAAAGAAATTGAAGAGATGCGAGGACAAAAGCGGGACAGAGGGCTGCTTAGGCGCAACTATTGATGATGCGTAGAAAGTATGCATGTTTTAATATGTTTGGATGCAATGAATGAGCGAGGAGGCGGTCTTGGGACGGGCGAAGGAGTTTACCAAAATGAAATAGGATCATTCAAACGTTTGTTGCTTCGTACTTTTGATCAAAGTGTTGATTATTGGAGTGTTTTATAGCCACTTTAAATTTAGTTGGTTTTTGACATACTTGTAGTTGATGTTGAATTTTTTTTATTATTACCGTTGTGTTAGTTCATGGTTGTTATATTTCCGCAAGTTTTAAATCGGTTTTTATGTAAGCAAAATTCAACTCGTCTATAAGCAGAATTTAACTTTATTGTAAGCAAGAAGTCAATTGCCTTGCACACATTTTTATCTTTTCAAGTATCTTATACTTTTAGCAGTATTCAAATATTTTGTAAGCAAGATTCAAATGCTCTGTAAGCAGAAGTCAATTGATTTGTAAGCAATTATCTTCATGGCAATTTATACTGTTAGCAATATCAATTATATTCATTTTTTCTTTTAGTCGAAAAGCATTACAACAGTAACAAATAAGCAAAGTACAAAGTATTAAAAAGCACTACAATAAGAAATCATATGCAATTTATAATATGTGAATAAGTGGTGTTAAAAATAAATAAACAGGCAGTCACAATATTTTTTATCGAGCACATGCCCTTTTTTCATTTGTTAGGAACAATTTTTACGATTGTACCAAACAAATAATTACAAAATTTGAAATAAACATAATTATTAAGCGGTAAAATATGCCTTAATAAGCAATATCAAATACTTTAATAAGCAGTATCAAACATGCACTTCAACAATAACGTCAATAAGAGTGAATTCCACTTGTCGCACGTTCTGCTATTGTGCGAACCTATTTCTCCACATTTCCCACAACATCTCTTCAATTTTCTTGGGCCTTGATTGCTTTCTCTTTCGACTCAAGTCGGCTCTTGACATCGCTCTTCAAGAATTGAATTTTTTCGCATTCGCAAGTTTGTTCATACTTATAAGCATATTCATAGCCACAAACAAGCAAGATTATAGACACGAATAAGCAACTTTCGGGTAAACATACAAAAAAAAACAGGGATGAAGAATTGAATTTTTCTGGATTCGCAAGTATGTTCATAATTATAAGCATATTCTTTGGCACAAATAAGCAAGATTATAGACACGCATAAGCAACTTTAGGTAAACATACAAAAAAAAATGGGGATGAAGAATTAAATTTTTCCTGGATTAGCAAGTATGTTCATAATTATAAGCATATTCATTGGCACAAATAAACAAGATTGTAGACACGCATATGCAAATTTTCAGGTGAACATACAAAAAAAAATGAAATGATGAATCGAATGATTGTTTTAGAAAAATGCGAATCAAATTTTAATTGGATTCAATAAAAAATGGACAATATAAACAATCGAAACGTGAGAAAATTGGTTACCTTGTTGTTTATTAGTGTTGAAGCATTCTTCATAGGTGTCATCCATTTTTTCTTGCTTGAACTCTCAAAATGTCGACTTTGTGTCTTGTGGGAGAAGATTTTCGCTTTTGATTCGTGGAGAAGATGATTATGGTTGGAACGATTTTCCAATAAATGATTTGGTGGATTGTGATTGCAAATTTGATGGTAACTCATCCTATTTTAATGGGATTTACTAGATTTAGCCAACAACCATTTTCTTATGTGGACTGATTTACCCTCACGTTGACTTTATCAATAATTTATCAACATTAATCAGTTTAATCTAAACCATCGAAATTAGTAGATTTGTGGCTTGGATCTGGTCCTATGTACTCATATAATAGAGGGGTCCTATATAACCCTCCCCCCATATATATATATATATATATATATATATATATATATTGGATTTGGATCAGGTGAGTCCACATAACTTATGTGAGTACACGAGACCAAATCTGAGACATTGATTTAATTTTTAAACGTGAAATTAATCCGATTTTACCATTTTTTAATAGATAACTTATTGAAAAAATGATTTTTTTGTAATTTTAATTAAAATAAGTTTTTGGGAGGGAAGTTATTTTTGGTAGTGGGCTACAATTTAGGGGACGATTTTAGGGGACAGTTTTATCTAAAATCTTGCAAATCTTTTCTTGTAAATGAAGAGTCACAATTATCAAATATTCTCCAACACTTCTCTCTCCCTGCAGACCGTCTCCAACCTCGTCCCACGAAGAAACCGCGAGAAAATCCATCTCCTTTTGTTGTTTATCCTCCATCGGAAATCAATTCAGTATATATAAATAAGCAATTATGGAGATATAAAGATTAACATTAGAGAGAGAGGGATGAACAATAATGTCGAGGACAAAAGGTTTTCTGTCCTTGATCAACAAAATGCTGCAACAACAACAAGCGTAGGTAATTCTTGAAATCAATTTATATCGAGTACATTTTTATGTTTTGAATTACATAAAGCAGATTCGGAATTTCTAGTTATACCTCATGTGAATTCACTGATTTTACCATTAATTCACTTATAATTTCTTGGTTTTTTTTATTGTTGATGTTTTTGCAAAATATAGAAACTATGAGTTTTCTATTTTTTGTTGGTTTTGTTAGGGTGTATTGTTGCGTTTTTCTGTAGAACATTGATAGGGTCGGATAAATTCTGTTCATAAGTGGTAAAATTACCAGTTCTTAGTCGATGTAAATTTTTAGTCTGGGAGGTTGTTTTATTGAGGTTTTAAACTGCATATTGTTGCTGATAGTTTTGCTTATTTATAATGTATCTTATGCTTATGCATGTTTTATAGTATGCTTTCAAACAAGAGGTAATTAGTATTGCCATGTTTTTCTAAGTATGGAGGATTGCCTATTGATGTTTTTCAACTGCTTATAGGTGTTGACAATTACGCTTATGCATGTTTTCTATCATGCTTATGCATGTGTTATAGTATGCCTATGTTTTATTTGGTTTTATGCTTATAAATGTTTTGTCTATTAATAAATGGTTTTATTAAATGACTAGTGTCTCTTTTTGTGTTAGATTTTCTGTTGGAAATGGCAAAAGAGAGTAGGAAAAGGAATGCCGCATCTATTGACGATCGTGCAGAGGCGAGTAATAAGGAGGTGGGAAAGGATAATGGGAAAAAGTGGTAGCTGGTAGTAATTAAGGGTGCTGAAGAGTCCAAATATCCTAGGTTTTCTGATTAGTGTCGTATTTATTTTCATTATTTTTAGATACTGTAAGCAGAATTCATTTGCTTTTGTAAGCATAATTCAATTGCTTTGTAAGCAATTATTTTCATGGTATTTTATACTGTTAGCAGAATTTAAATGATTTGTAAGCAGGATTCAACTGCTTTGTAAGCATCAGTCAATTGCTTTGTAAGCAATTATTTTCATGGTATTTTTATAATGTTTGCAATTATGTTCATGTTTTTATTCATCCCTTCTATTGGAGTCATAGTTTTGTCACATTTCGGTATCCAGTTCGAAGATGAATTCGATGTTTTTTTCAATCCGCTGTTGCGGCATATGTGCAATCCCAACTGATTCAAACAAAAAAATAATAATTAAGCATCATTTAGAATATGCACATGTAAGCAAATATATAGTCATATCTAAGCAAAGTATTGGGTTAGAACAAATGGGGACGTAATCAAATTTTTTGAATACATATAAGCTAGCAATAGTGCATACATAAGCAACATTTCGTCTAACCCAAGCAAAAATCTGGGTTGAAAAAACCAATGATTGAATGAATGGGAATTCATATAAGTATAAGTTTTTAATTTTTTGCATAACATGATATTTCTTATCAAGCAAACTATAATTAATCTGAGAGTTTAAAATACAGTAAAAATTAAGCAATATTTTGCATATGTGCGAGCAAGTATTTAAGCACCTATAAGCAACATTCCGATCATATCAAGCAATTCCTTTTTTTATAAGAAAAGAATAGGGATGAAGAGATGAATTTCTGCATAACTTGATAGGTTTTGCATATTCTCAAGTCTATCATAATTACAAGCATGTACATAAGCACAAATAAGCAACATGCTAAACACGCATAAGCAACTTGTCTGGGTAAACAAAAAATTGGAATCATGAATTGAATGCTTGTTTTAAAAAATGCGAATCAAACTTTAATTGGATTCAAAAAATGGACATAAGTATATTATAAACAAAAAATTGGAATGATGACTGGGATGATTTCTGCAACAGATTCGGTGGATTGTGATTGCAAATTTGATGGTAACTCATCCTATTTTCATGGGATTTACTAGATTTAGCCAACCCCCTATTTTTATGTGGACTAATTTGCCCCCATTTTGACTTTATCACATAATTTATCAACATTAATCAGGTTTAATCTCAACCATCGAAATAGGTAGATTTGTTGTGAAAAGTAGATAAATAAATTAGTAATATTTATCAAAATGTACTCATATAATAAGGGGGTCCTATATAACCCTCCCCCTATATATGTATATTATAAAAAGATAAAGGTCTAAAAGAAAAATTGGTTCACAACTCTGAAAAAACTAAAAAGTTTGAATAAATTTGAAAAGTATTTCAATAGGACACACTTATTTTATAGAGTTTTTATATGATGAAAATCGTAAAAAATAAGATGCACATTTGTTGGTATAAAAATCAAAATTATTTTACAAAAATTATATATAATTCTAAAAACTCCATTTTTTGAATTTATTTAAAATATTTTGATTTTAATTCAGAATAAAAGGGTACTCCTCTTTTTAAAATTTTGAAAATTGTTTTAAAAAGTATTTTCTAAAAATATTTAGATTTTAATAGCCCCACACTAAGCGATGGACGGACATTTTTGAGGGGCTTCATAAGAATCCATATGGATCCTCATTTTGGAGTTTATATGAAAAAGTTGGGCCACCACATCAACGATTTAAGAAGAACATATTTTAAAACGAATTTATATTGGGTGATATTTGGGACGCCATAATCCCAACACTAAGTATCTTAATAACATCTTTTAAAAAAAAAGTATTTTAATAACATATAATATCCAGAAATTGGGCACACATTACCCAAAGTAAATATTTTTCGAAAAAAAAAATTCACGTCAAAATATATGTATATATTAGAAAAAGTGAAAAGGGTCAAAAAAGAAAAAAATTAAATAAATTAGTAATATTTATAAAAAGACACCCAAAATTATAGTTTATCCTTGTGTGTTCCCCAGCCCTATATCATTTTGCCTCTCTTCACCTTCTCTCTCGCTCTCTCTTTTCTTAAACAGATCCCCTCTTAACAATCTTTACCCAAACTTTTCTAGCTTATTGTCTTCCCTCAGATTTTCTTCATCTCTCTCTTAATTCGTGCCCTTCATTTCCATTTTCCCCTTTTAATAGTATGTATGTATATATAGTAAAACTTATGTAGGACATATTTTTTTTGAATAAAATATTTTTCTCATCGAATTTTTGCCCCACCAAGCAAAACAAAGCCTGGCTTTTCCATTTCCAGCCTCTTCATAGTCCCAGATGTTGACTTTCTTCATCTGAATTTGTGTAATTTCTTTTTCTTTGGGTTATTTGATTCTTTTATTGAATCCCATTATTTTTCTAACTTATTCAAGAACCCCAACTTATTTTCCCGATTAGTGTTATATGTTTGTTTTGATTGAAGTTACACTTTGGAAATAAATTAACTGGTTTTTTTTTTTTGGTTCTGCCACTGGGAATGGATTTTGTTGGGTTTTCTGTTGCATTTTCCTCAATGATTTTGAAATGAATCTGAAGGGTGCTCCTGGAAATTTGTGATTGTTTATTGAAATGTGAGGTATTCTTGATACGTTAAAAAGGCGTATTGCAATATCAATAAAGATTACTTATTCTTGGGTTTCAATTAATCTTCTGGGAAATCAATTATGGATCGTGTTGTCGGAAACAAGTTTAAGCTGGGCAGGAAGATTGGTGCCGGATCTTTTGGGGAGCTTTATTTGGGTAATTTTATCATCATTTTTATTTCTATTAATTTTTGTTGGGAGTTTTGCTTCAGGTGATTTCTGTACAAACATTTATACATATTTCTTTTTTCTATTTTTTTTCAGGAGTAAATATACAAAGTGGAGAAGAAGTTGCTGTAAAGATGGTGAGTTGTTTGTATCTCAATGAAAATTAACATCTGGAAAAGAATTGACCCAAACTTTAAAAAAGAGAAAGATGTTTCCTTTTTGTGGAGGATGATGAATGATGAGCTTTATGTTAGTTCAATGGAGCAACATATCAAGTACATATATTTCTATATTTTCGAATTCCGCATTAGCCTTTAGGTGTTTAGTTACTGAAATGAGTCTTTTATATTCTCAACTTCGATTGATGGTGGTATAAAAATTATGCCTTCATCCTAACTTTTGTTGAATATTTTCATATCTTGATCTATTGAAGCAAAAAATCCTTTCTTTCAGGAATCTGTTAAGACTAAACACCCTCAGCTTTATTATGAATCAAAGTTGTACATGCTTCTTCAGGGAGGAAGTGAGTGTTTCCTATTGTTAATATTTGGTTGTGTATCAACTTCACACACAAGCTCATTTAAGTTCTTGTTTCTTTTATGAAGCTGGGATACCCCATCTTAAATGGTATGGGGTTGAAGGTGAGCACAATGCCATGGTTATTGATCTCCTTGGACCAAGCTTAGAAGATTTATTTAACTATTGCAATAGAAAGTTCACATTGAAAACAGTTCTAATGCTAGCTGATCAATTGGTAAGTATGAGTCCATTATAATAAGGTTCGTTACATTGTTGTTGTTGTTACTGTTGCCTTTTTCGCTTACTACCATATACCACATGTAGATAAATAGAGTGGAATACGTGCACTCCAGAGGTTTTCTTCACCGTGATATAAAGCCTGATAACTTCTTAATGGGTTTGGGACGCAAAGCAAATCAGGTATCTTTCCTTTATTTTTTAGGTTATAGCGTTTGCTTCGAATTGTGTCTGCATAGTTATTCTTTTTGTTTATACATGATTTTTTCCCCCAGATCATCATTTGACTTCACTTTGACCTCCTATGTTTAGTATGCTAAATTTTAAATGTGATGATTCGAATTTAACATGCTAAACTGGAAGGCTTAATAAGAAAATGTGACAGAATTCCTGTGATGAAGTATATTGTTTTCAGAAAATTTACTTGCCTGGGACCTGCTGTAACTCAACCATTGTTATATTTATAACAGGTGTACATCATTGACTTTGGACTTGCAAAGAAATACAGAGATCTTCAAACTCATAAGCATATACCATACAGGTATTAGTATTAGATCAGCATTCCGTTTTTTACTGTACCTTTTTTCTCATCCTTGCCCGAAGGCCGGCAACACCCCTGCCCTCCCAGAACAAAGAGAGAACTTGGTTGGCTCAGAGCAGCTAGGTTTTCTAGAATTATTATTTTTTTGATTGTTGGAAGTTAGTAACATCTCTATAGCCAACCTCATTTAGTCAATATGTTAAGAGCTAATGATGCGTTTTTGGTTTGAACTTCTAATTTCTAAATTGCATTTTGGCCTTGTTTGAGATGTTTGGTGACATGGGTATAATTTTACCATTTTCTGGAACTGTGTTGCACC
This sequence comes from Rehmannia glutinosa, assembly GCA_016081115.2. Lineage (NCBI taxonomy): Eukaryota > Viridiplantae > Streptophyta > Magnoliopsida > Lamiales > Orobanchaceae > Rehmannia > Rehmannia glutinosa. The sequence goes on from CM071926.1 coordinate 131,401,541, forward strand.
CTCTGTTTTATTAGTGAAGCTGTAATGACCATACTGTCTTAGCTGGAGGATTGTACTTCTGTACTGTATAGTCTGTATTTATGTCTATGTTGTTTAAACTACTACAATTTCATTTTGCACCATTTATCTTGTTTGAGTTAGCTGAGCTAGTGACATATTAATGGATATAAGTTTACCATGGGTTGGGACAACTTATGTCGCAAATCCACCTAGGTCTCTTAATAGTGGTATAGATTATATAAATGTCCTTGTCTGTCTTGGTGGGAATATTCTGATTTTCACAATACATTTACCTCATTTCTGCCTTTCTCCTCAACACTGGATTGAACTTTAAAATATTTTATCTTTTGTTGACTACTTGACTTAATACTATCATTTTGGTTGAAATATTTTTTTACCTTGAATCAGAGGTTTATGTTGACTTTGAATCTCTTACCTAGGAAGATGCACATGACTGTATTGAGTAGAGTGTAAACAATGCATGAACTTATATTTGGTTGAAACTGATTTTTGACAATAAGGTTCTGTTGAATTATGAATCCTTTACTTAGAAAAGGGAGGAGCACACATTTTTATTTGGTATGTCTGCTTTCAAGGTTTATCATGAGTAGGTTGAGTGAAGGTGTGAGGTTATGTTTATTAGATAGTGCAGAGAGAACCAAAATCATATCGATTCAGCAGTTAGGGGTGTGGTAGTCTGGTAGATAGGGATATTATCTCATGGAGTGCAATTATGATGCTTTTAAACCTTGGTTACCATGCTTTTTTTATATGATAATGGTTGTGAGTATTTGTGGCAACCATCGATAACTAATTCAGGTCTCAACAAGCTTTAGTATCTGAACCATGGTTTGTAAACTTGTCATATTATTTGTCTGCTTGATCCCTACAATTAGCAAATGAGGAAGTACAGTCTTGGTTTTGATTAAGCATAGTTGAGAAATGGGATCAAGGCTGAACTTGTCCCGTTCGGTCTTCTTTGGTATTCCACTCTCATTCCATGCTGTTTGGTCTTCCTTCCAATTAAATTCTTTCACTTGTCAGTTGTTACTTTTATTTCACTATCACCCGGAGAGGTAGAAACTGTATTATTTATTTATTTATTTTTTTGCCGTGATGCCTATGCATACCAAATGAAGATTGCAACTTATTAATTTTTGTCTGCGCTGAATGATTCTTGAATCTTCCGCATGTGACGCGCTCATTTTACCTATGCGATGGCAGTCTTTTCTTACTGCATGCAATGTAGTTGATATAATTAATCTCCAGATCCTCTGTTTATATGATACAACAATGTCAATCAGGCATTGTTTGTTGAAAGATAATTTATTACTGTTCTCATTGCTTGTGCATTTTAGTCCACAAAAGTGACATGTCAAGTAGTTTTCAGCTTATGCCTTTAATGATTTTGTCTTGAATACTTTCTCGTGTCTTACTGTTTCACAGGGAAAATAAAAATCTCACCGGTACAGCTCGTTATGCTAGTGTAAACACCCATCTCGGAGTTGGTGAGTGGACATCATGATTGCACTTAGTGACTGAAAGATGACCATATTGCTTTGTGATTTTCTTTTTAAAGAAAAAATGGAGAATTTGCCGGACGCTCTTTTTTTAATTTCACCTATGTTTCTGATTTCTTATTTCAGAACAAAGCAGAAGGGATGATTTAGAATCTCTTGGCTATGTCATGATGTATTTCCTCAGGGGAAGGTTGAATACAAAAGCTTTATTTCATATTTTTTATCATTCCTTATCGCTCTCCGACATAATCGGCTGATTATTTTTTCCTTATTTCATTTTAGCCTTCCCTGGCAAGGACTGAAAGCTGGCACAAAGAAGCAGAAATATGACAAAATCAGCGAGAAGAAGATGCTTACACCCATAGAAGTACTACACCCTGTTAAACCTTGTGTAAATCATATGACATTTATCTTGCAAGTGGATTAATCAATAATTTGTATTTTTGGCAGGTGCTTTGTAAATCTTATCCATCTGAATTTATCTCATATTTTCATTATTGTCGATCGTTGCGATTTGAAGATAAACCTGATTATTCATACTTGAAGAGATTGTTCCGAGACCTGTTTATTCGAGAAGGTAAATATATTTAGAGCTTTTTTCAGTTGTATCTATCTTTTTTCTTTATTCCTTCCATGGCCAGTTTCAGGAAAATTGATTTTTAATATGTTTTAGTAGTAATTTTTTTGAATGTACCAATGGAACAGGTTATCAGTTTGATTATGTGTTTGACTGGACTATATTGAAGTATCCACAAATTGGCTCCAGTTCTAGAACACGAGTTAGTATTTAATTCATTTGTTCTGGATCAATCCTAGTATATATATCAATAATAGCTATGAATCTTACATGATTGTTTCTGTCAGCAGCCAACAGGGAAAATACCTTTAAACCCAGGACCATCTGCAGAAAGAGCAGAAAAAACTCCAGGTCTGCTTGGGGTTATGAATATCTGTTGTTTCTTGTTTCCCGATATCTAAGTTGAATAGATTAGATAACTTCACTTCTATAATTTAGAATTGCAATTAGTTCTCCACTTAGGTCTTATCCATAAAAAGGAAAAATCAAGATTTGTATTCACTGATTCTGCAAGTACATGCATGAATAAAGCTATATATTCTTATTGTATTTTTTGCATTAGAATTTCGAACATTTTGAACTAGGCTTACTTTTCCCTGCAGCAATGAGGCCACTAGCAGTTTGTGCGATGCAAATTTGTTTTTGATTAAATGACTTTTGCTGTCATGATACTGCATTTACCATTGTGTGGTAAATCATGTGGAGATGAAAAGTACCGATGACCATTATTGCAAATGAAAAGACGAGGGAACGTAAAAAAATATGGTTTTTCTTGTTAGTGTAGATACGTTGAACCCTCGGTGACAGTTGTGTTCTTTTGTCTTTCCTATATACCTGCAAGGAAAGAAAGAAGAAAATTAGAAGCCCCAATAGGATGACTTTAGGTGCTAAGAGATTGAATTCTTGATATTTTGCAATATGAAAAGAAAGTCAAAAGGCACGAGCTGGAAACATATTGTTTATGGTTTCAATGTTGTCTATCTCAATGGCTGACGAGTGGAATTCTTATTATGTGTTTTGTGTTTTTTTGTTTTTTGATCAATAAAATCTTATTGTGTCCTTAGTGAAGCAAGAAGTTCGAGACAGATTCTCCGGTGCAGTGGAGGCATTTGCAAGAAGGAAAGGTTCTGGTGCAGGCTGGCACGGAGATCACTCGAGACACAGATCAGAGGATGTTCCATCGTCTAAAGATGTGGTGTGCAATAATTGATGAAGTCATTTTAATTAGGGTAAATTGCAAAAATTACGCGAGGTTTAGCATAATTACAAAAGGATCTAATTATTTTTCAAATTTACAAATACTTCCTTATGGTACGACAAACACCTTCTTGAGGTTTGTATTTACATAACAAGTACATCCTCAAAAGGGTGCAATTTGTAACATAGAACAAATATTAAGGGGGTATTTGTAATTTTGAAAGATAGTTGTGTTTTATTTTGTAATTAGACTGAACCTCAAGAGTAGTTTTTGTAATTAACCCTTCTAATTATTTATACCTTATTTGAGGGTTCTGGTATTTATTATGCATTTGTAAAAGAGATTTGTTTCCAAAATAAGTCAGACAATTTTTTTTTTGCTTCTTGATTATCCAGCAACCCGATTCTGAAAGAGGCCGGGTGTCTCGGACCGGTAGTACCTCAAAGAGGCCGGCCCTGTCAAGCAGCAGGCCCAGCTCTTCAGGCGAGCCCAGCGAAAATCGTCACACTAAGCTGGGCTCAGGCATTGGTCGACTATCGTCCACTCAGAAACTGCCACCTGGATTTGAGTCCAAATCATCATCTTTTACTCGCCCTTCTGCTACAAGAGGTGTCCGAGACGAAACTCTTCGGAGCTTTGAGCTTTTAACAATTGGCACAGGAAGAAGAAAATAATGGAACGTTGTAGCTATATACGATTTTGTCCCGAGACGAAAAATGGTATGGCTGTTTTATAGTATTATCGATCTTTTTACAGTATGGGGCATATAATTATATGACATCCCTCCATGGTCATTGGTTGGGATCCCAGTATGATGATTTGTGCATTACTGGGCAGTTTTAACAGCAAAACCTCAAAATTCAGCAAATAATCTGTACTGTTTCTCTTAATATTCTTACCTCGTGGTTTTTCTTGCTTCAAAATATTGCCTTGTGTACTCGGTACTCATGAAAGATGAAAATATATGTGATACTATCGTAGTTCAACGTCTCAATGACTACTGTGATGGAAATATGATATCTTGTTTTATTATCTTTTAGATTTACATATATCTTATATTTTAGGAAGTGATTTGTGCGTTTAGGAATCTTCTATTTTAGTTTATCTTCTAATGTTTCCTGGGAGTTTTATTGTGGTAGAAGTTTGATTTTATAATAATTGTTTTGTTGTTATTTTTAGGGCGGTTGAATTTATTATTAGCTTTGAAGATTTATTCTCCATCAAGTAATATACGTTTTGTTTTAAAAAATATATTACTTTGTTCATTGTTCGTAACTACGTAGCTTCCGCCCACATCATATTGTATCATGGATATTATTGCTTGATACAACTGCTACTGTCTGTTTGAGACAATATATTGTTGGATAATTACAAATGACCTCCTCAGGTTTGGGCTAATTACAAAAAAATCGCAGAGATGTTATAAAATTGCAAAAATATCCATCAAGTTTGGTTATGTTTAAGGGGTAATTGTAATACTTCTAGAAACATTTAGGGGCATTTTTGAAATGTTTTTTTCTTATTAGGGGTGTAAATATAAGACGAATCAAACTTCAAGGGTTTTTTTGTAATTTTCAAAAAATCTTTGGGCTTTTCTTGTAATTAGCCCTAACCTCAAGGTTTTTTTTTCGAATAGCCCTAACCTCTGGAGATCTTCTGTAACTATACCTATATTGTTTCTATTTTTGCTGTTCATATTGGTTTGGAAGCATGGGAAGGAACGTGCGTGATAATTTGCAATGAATAATATTTTAGGAGTAATATCACTAAAGTTTTTTTTCTTTTTAAATACTTTTAGGAGAACAAAAAAGATTAGCAATGGGATAAAATTTTTATTTTTATTTTTGAAAATTGTTCTAGAGTGAAAGACTGAAAGTACTTCAATATAATATCAAACATATCTCTTACAAGTTCCAAGTACAATCGATCAAAAAAGGTTGTAGCAGTCGAGACCAACATTTTTTTTTTATTTTAAAAGCTGCTAGTAATTGTGATATAAAAAAAAGCAAATAAAAGAAAAGAAAAAAAAATGTGAAAAAGGCTGTTGTAAGAAAAAGTTCAAAGCATGAATGATTGAATAGTAACATAAAACAGAAATAAGCCCATTATCACAAACAGAGAAAATGAACTGACAGATAGGGGTGGCTAAGTGGAACCGAAACCGGGTTTCAAATCGAAATCGTGGTCAATAATTCCGAAAACCGTTGACGGATCATTGGTTCCAAAACCGGAACTGTATAGACCGATTTCGGTTTTTCGGTCTCAAAAACCGTGGAACAGACGGTTAAAACCGCTGGTTTCAAGGGTAAAACTAACGATTATTTTTTTTTTCCAGTAAAAATATGCTAGAAGATATGTTAAATATTCATTATGATATTTTATATTCGTAATAACATGAGATACATTTTAAACCAAACGTTGTAAACAAACTACGTGAATTTTGATTCATCTATACCCTAAAAGTATATATAGATAGTTTAATATTATTATTGATATTAAGTACAAAACTTAATTGAATATTAAGTTCAAGTCTTTTTCTTTCTTTCTCTTTTAACTAAAACTGAAAAATCATTTTTAAAAATAAAAAAATTATCAAAAGAGAAACAAACGGTTTTAGTTAAAATCAGAACGGAAACGTGGAGGAACCGGGTTCCAATTGGGAACCGAAACGTGGAGGAACCGGGTTCCAATTGGGAACGGACCGTTGCCAGCCCTAGATAAAGACAAACAAAGATTTGTTTTTGGGGAAAACCCAAAAAGTTATTAGAAATAGACAAGCATATCCTGATACGCAAAATCAATTTGGTCTTGGACTTGATTAAAGTAGGCGTTTGTTTAAGTTTGGCCTAGTCAAATCAAGAAAGGCCGTAAAATGTTCAAATTACCCTTTCTTAAATACGGGGTATTTAACAAAATATTGTGAATGCCATACTTGTGAGGTTTCGAAAATATTAAGTATAGGCGCCAGGCGGCTAGACGCCAATAAGAAGGGCGCCTACAAAAAAAGGTTTTTTTTTTCAATCACTAGTGTCTTTGGGGTTATTTGACGCCATAAACTTTTGCGAAATTAGGGTGGGTTGGGGGTTTTGAATCATGTGTAGGCGCCTACAAAGCGGCGCCATCCCCAAAGGCTGCTGCTTTTTTTTTTTTTTTTTCGATAAGTAGGTGCTAGTTTGACCGGTGCCTACTATAGAGCTGTCAAAATGGACTAGACCCATTGGGCCAGTCCCCCGCACCGTCAAAGGTAAGGGCGTAGGTTGAGGTTTTAGTGGCCCGCCTCGGATCAGCCCGTTTGGGCTGCGGGTTGAGGCGAGCCAACCCGCGGTGGGGGCGGGCCAACCCACTGCTCGTCCACTATTGTAAAAAACAAAAACATATTATGTAAGAAAATGACCAACCCATCAGTTTTTTACGGCACACTATACTCTAGTTAGGGGATTCTGAAATCCATTAGCCATTGTTTTGACTTTGGGCTTTTCCCACTAAAATACTTTGAAGCTATATTTTTTTTTTCCAGAATCTATTGTTGGTTGTTTCATGTAGATCAATTTTAGGCTCAACAATTATATAAATATATTTTGGAGATTAGTCCAATATTATGAATAGGAATTCACTACCGCCTATATATGCTGCTAGACAAGAAATCATTAAGCCAACATGAAAACAGATACAACCAAATTTCCCATCATTGAGGTTGTAAATTATTCTTCACAAAAATCTTGCTCAGCCAACTGAAAATTTTGTGTACTTCGATTCCATCAAATGAGTCAATTTGTTATGTTTTTTTTTTTAATTTATGGTGGGCTGGCCCGCCCAATCCGCGGCCCAAGGTGAGTTGGGTTGGGCTAAGGTTTTCCCGGCCCATCACCTTGGTGGGCCAACCCGCCCCGCCCCGCTGGCCTATTTTGACAGTTCTAGCCTACTACCTACTTTTTTTTTTTTCGAAAATTAATTTTAAGTAATAAATAAATACATAATTTTCTGATAACTAGAATGTGAAGAACTTCCTTGCTTAGCATTAGGTCGTGGCGTAGAGGGTGAGGTAGAGGGTTAACCGACAAGTTTCTTGAGTTGGAGAAGTTTTGGTTCTTCGCATACCGGTATAAAGGTATAATTGGCAAATTTGCAGACATACTCCCCTTTTTATTCTTATTTGTAATATATTTGAATATATATGAATTAATTTGAATATTTATATTCAAAATTCTAATCTATCTTTATTATTGGAAGACAATGTGTTTGCTTGATTCTTTTTAATTTTGGTTTACTACAAAATCATTAACACTTATTTATATAAAGACTACTCTCTAACCAATGGCTAGGATTTATTTGATCTAATAGTAATATTCCATTCACTAGAATAGTCTAACAAGATATGTATTACTCTAAAATTCTCTACAACTTTTCTTCTCCAAATTTTCAGCAAATATACTGAAAAAACAGTGTATGCATGTATTTTATAATTTGTAAAACTAAATTTTGAATATCCATAAAATAATTGGTGCCTACACACATCTGACACTTTGTTCGCCAAAATGCTAAGTACGTCGGGTGTATATTGGGATCGTAAACTCAATTTTAATGTGTAATTTTCTTGTTGTTTTATAATTATGTGTTATAGACTTTATTATATAATCACATTTTCATTCAGTAATATTTTCACATTTTTAGTTATTCGAAAATTGTGTATTTATTTAAAATTAATTTTTGAAAAAAAAAAGAAAAATAGGTAGTATGCGCCAATTTGACTGGCGCCTACTGTGTCAGAATTTAAAAAAAAAAAACACCATGCGCCCTTGGGGATGTCGCTAATACAATGGACACCTACACATAATATATCAAAACTCTCTCAACCCACCCAAGTTTCGCAAACGTTTGTGGCATTTGCCACAAATGGTCAAATAACCCCTAAAATACCCTTTTTATTTCATTCAGATTTTTGAGGATTTTGTGTATTTTATCCGAATTTTTGGGGGTTTGTGCTTCAACCAACAATTTTTGTACATCTCCTCATTCCGTTGATCTTCGACATTGCAAGAGAAATCAACATTGAGGTTTGTATTTTGTTCTTCTAACCTTATGGCATCGTTTTATTAATTTCTTTCATTTTCTTTAGTAGATGATGTTTGAAATTCACTGTTGTGTATTACAGACTAGGTTCGTTTAATCGACTGCAATGAGTCGTTTAATCGACCAACGATAATAGGTCGATTGAACGACTTATTAAGGGCAACATAAGTCGATTAATCGAATCATGTTGCCCATAATAAGTCGTTCAATCGACCCATTATTGTTGGTCGATTGAACGACTCATTGGAGTCGATTAAGCAATCCAACTCTGCAATACACAACAATCAATTAATTAACTTATTTAAAATCAAACAAAAACTGCATTGTAGTTTCTTCTCCAATATTTGATATTTCTATCTTTAATTTAATTGCAGACGACATGACTTCACCATTTTGATTACCACATATTATTTTGGACATTTTGTTAATCTACTACAATCTTAAATACACGAATGTTTCCGTAAAAAATTTGAATACCTAATATACCCTTCCATCTAATAAAAGGAACCTTAGACTTCTGAAATTGGAAAAGTCAAGAATTCTTCCTATCTTAAATATACGAATGTTTCTGTAAAAAATTTGAATACCTAATATACCCTTCCATCTAATAAAAGGCACCTTAGAATTCTGAAATTTGAAAAGTCAAGAATCCTTGTCATCGAAAAGGCACAATGCATAATTGCAAAGAGAAACTCGGATCATCCCTCGGCATCAAAACTCTGTTTGATGGGGAACGCAAAGGGAAAAAGAACCCTTAAATCATGACGCACGCGGGAACGCAAGGAAAAATGACAGAAGGAAAAAGAGCCTCAAATCTGAACGCAAAAACTAAAGGAAAAAAACATCGAAGGAGATTGAAGTGCAGAAATTAACTAACGGGATTCAAGAAGTTTCCCAGTACGACCACGACTAGGGCACCCTTAGTTTCTCCGATATTCTGAAGGAATCTCTCATGGGATTACAGGTATGGGCTTTATTGATTGCGTTCCATTCATCAAACCCGATCTCGCAGATCTCCGATTTTCTAAAGGAATCTCTCATGGGATTACAGGTATGGGCTTTATTGATTGGCTTCCATCTATCAAGTCCAATCTTGCTGATACCCCGTTTCAAATTACATGTAGGTTAGTTTCTCAAGCGACAAAGTTTTGTTTGAAATTAGGAGTTTCATGATTTGAAAATAGAATTGAACCCGTAATCAAAAGTCGATAACAACTTAACACCATTATGCCTTTCTGGGGTAAAATTTTTGTTGCATGAATACGTCATCCTATTGGAAAAGAGCTTGTGAAAAGTAAAATCAGAAAATGAAGTAGTTTGATTACTGTCTTCATGTAATTTCAACTCTCCTTCATGTCATATGGTATTGTACAGGTTGTTAGTGTTTTGGAAATGGTTGATGCTTGGTGTGTTGAGACCAGAAGCAAACCCCAAGTCTATATATATGTGCTTGACAACTTAAGTAACCTGAAGCATGGTTTAAAACAGTCATATCATTCATAGTCCTCAGAGACGCTAGAGCTTTATCATATCAGCTGCCTCACATTTATATGATAAAAAGGTATTGAAAGGCGTCAAATTTGATTTTTTGTTAATTGTGAAGTAACGAAATAACAAACACATTAGGATGCTCACAAATTATCTATAATCAAGAGAATGAGAACATGTTTATTTGCTTCGAAATGAGTTATTCTCTGTATCAATCCTTATGTAGTTAACTGAAAAATCATAAGTGGAAAAGAGGTTTGCATTTAATATGAGTCAACACCTATTTCACTTTGGATTTTGTAAATTAAATTCACGTTGTCTGTCTCACAATTGAGATGAATTCGGGTATTAGTCCTCAAGGTTCCAGAGTTCTCCATTATCTAAATGAGGAGAAGTTTAGCTAGAGATGTAGGCATTGGATTCCCTAATATTTAAACAACAATAAGATAGACCAAATACTTGTGAGACTTTATTTATTTAAAAAAGAAAGAAAGTTGATAACATATGTTATGATGTTATTTCTCAAGTATAATATTGATTATCTTCACAAGTTTCATTGCAGGATTTTTAAAAACATTATTCCTCAAGAGACGTAGAAGCATAAATCGAAGTGTCAGATAGAGAATGATAGTCTGGACAAACTTCGCATGGTGCCTTGAACTAGCGAAGATAGTTGAGTGCAGGAAACTATGATTCCGGTGCTCTATAACGTCATCGTTCCGATGGATGTGCGGTGGCAACAAAGAAGATGTGAGGCAGGGAAGTTGGACCTATGGATAAATGCAATGAAACGATCAGGTTTGTTCTTAAACTTGCGGAACAATTAAAGTATACTTCTAGATGGCCATTGTACCGTTCAAGTCCATTGTAATGAACTCTTCAAGTAATCATCATTTGAGTCCTAAGTCCAGAAAATTTGTGTAGTTGAGTACCAGAAATTAAATTCAGGTAAAGAACTACTATATTACCTTTGGTCCTATTTTTAACATTGTCCCCATCAAAAAGAAAATTGGTTATGAAATCAATGAACTTGGGATAATGGTTGGAAGTCATAATCTCATGCTTCAAATTAATCTTACTTTAGAGTTATTTTGTTATATTTTTGGTATTGGTGGTGCCATTTGATTCTCTTTAATGGTGGATTGTGTTAAGGGGTGGCTCAATTTGAATGTTATGGTTTAGAAAATGGCATTGTGCGTGGAACATTCTCATTACTAAGATGGGGTTGGTTTTGATATATGTTATGTATATTTGTTGAGAATTTTCATGATTTCTTGATTTTCATGGCCTTCAATTAAGAAATATTTGTTGTAGTATCCAGGTTTCATTTATTTTTAGGAAGTAGTATATTCTGTTGCTAAAAGAAATATAATTAGGACAATTTTAAATTCCAAGGTAGTAATTTTCATGGAGAAGAATTTGTGAGTAACCATGTTAGTTTTCCAGAAAGACAAGATACACGGTTCACAGTGGTGAGATTTGATGTGGAAGCATTTCATATGTTGGATTCTTGGTTGGATGTGGCTTGAATAATTCCAGTTATTGAGTTTTCTCAAAGTAGAATATGATGTTATTAACTTTCCAGTTTCCCAACTATTATCATCTATCAGAAACACAGAAAAGTAAATAGTTAAACATAACTTGGACAAATGTTTATTTGAATATGCTATTTTCTCTTGTCCTTAGTGTATTTTGCGGTCTCTGTTGGTAGTTTATTTTATCTGTAGTGTGTGGATTTATAATTTTTTATGGACTTTGATAAACTTGTGAAATAGCGATATTGCGGTCTTAATGCTGCAAACAGAATGAACAAGTGTGCATAGCCCTAATTTGGTATACTGAAGCTTGAATTAACGTAAGGGAAGTTACTAAATTAAGATGAATTAAGTAAGGTAAGCTTATTTGGATTTACTAAACAAGTTGGCCTGAATTTTCTAATAGTAAGATCTTAATGTAGTTAGAGCTATGTTGGTGAGAAAATAGGGTTGTGAGCATATTCTGAATCCAGGTGTTTCTAAGAAAAATGCAAATTCATAAAATGCTAAAATTTGAATGTAATTTTATCTCTAAATTGAAATCATCTTTTGACAACACCAACTGGATTATTAGTGCCATCAACACTGGGTGAGTATTTGACTGGACCATGATTAAGTAGAGGAGCAATTACAGTATATAACCATGATTAGTTATATTTGTTCTAGCTTTAACTTTTAGAAATTCATGGATTAACTTTGTTCCCATTTCTTCTTTTGCCAAAAAGAGCAAAATGTAAGGACTTCAAACATATTTCATTACAATCGGTTTTCGTCGGGTATCTTATTTATACAATATCTTTTTTATACAAAGATCTGAGTGACTAAACCCAGTTTTAATAATTGCAGTTTGCTTGAGGATTACCACTACACATAATATGGAGAGTGTTGACTGGTTACGCTTTATTGCTATTTGAACAAGGTAGAGCTCGAGATAATAATGTTGCATATACATATGGTGGCATGACTTTGATTTTGTTTGTAAATGCATTGAAACATCCTCAGGTTAGAGCCTAATATAACATATATTATCTACTTCCATGGTAATCTCATGTATTTTTAGATAATCCTTAATTTTGTTCTGCCTACAATTCATGATAGTTGACCAACCTTTCGTTTTTGTCTTTAGGCAACTTGAAGAGTTACCCATTTTCTTCCCTTGATATACTCATTGAAAAAAAGCTTTAGAACAATACAACATCTGCAACTGCTATTTATCAAATGAAACCATCTGTGAAAAAGATTACTTTTTTTTAGCAAATTTGAACCCCTCATTAACCACGCATCCATATATTTAGTGTGTCTTTTCATTATACCACAATGTCATGATAACCTCTTTGCCTGGTCATGTGGTGTAGGTGTCATTATATGTGGTTTTTAATGTATGCAAATAGAGTGTATTCCGTATCTGCCATATTTTTGAATCTCTTTAATTTTTCTTTGATCGACCTTCTTTTGTAAAACTATTAAAATTGAGTCGGCTCTGTCTATGATCGGCCTTCTCTAAGTGGGCGGCAAACACACTATCAATGAATTTGCAGATATATGCTTGTCTTTATATAATTAGTATTCATTCGGAATGTCTTAGGATGCTCATTATTATTTAAAAATAAATCTATTATTCTTTATTCTCTATTTTCGGAAAATGTGCTTTTGGTATTTAGCAACATAAATATAATTTGTTGATCTCTATCTCTACTATCCTAAAGGTCTTAATATTTCTGCAAGCTTTTGGTGAAACTAAAATGCCTCTTTAATGTAGATATTCTAAGAACAAGATAGTAATTTAACAACACTCATTTAAATGTAAACATATATCCTACCCTCCTTTCAGTATATCGAAACGTCGATTCTACTTCTCTGATTGGCTTAGCATATGAAATAAATGAGATCGGCGTCTTATTTCTGAAATCTGATAAGTTCAAGGCATACAGAAAGTCAATGGAATCTATCTCTGTAATCCTTGGATCAGAGCATCAGAAACCATCCGAGTGTAAATTACATTGGCCACAATGAAGTTTGGCGTCCCCATGAGATGCACTGCAGTCTGCATACACAGTATATATTCTATGGACTCTTTTTCCTTTTTTTTTTTTCCAGTGTGTTTTTTAGCATCTCATATATTGAAACATTAGGACATTGTTGATTTTGAGTGGATTAGTAAATTATTGATTCAGAGGTTTACTTTTGTTGTTCCTTGAAAGGAAAAATATTTTTGTGCATCAATTTTTGATCTTAGATTTATGGTTTGAAAAGGAAGCAGAGACAATTTTTGGTGAGAGAGCGGAAAGGAAGATCTTTGATGAAGATGCTTATTATCAACTTCATTATAAGGCCCCCTCAAAAAAAAAAAAACTTCATTATAAGGCCACGCCACCAGGTGAGAAAACAACTGTTCTTTTTTGTTTCTGCTTATTGGAGAATTACCACTTTATTTATTGAAATAGATATGCCTTTACCATAAGATTATTTTGACTTCATTCCAAACTTTATATTATTCTTGTAAGCCTTTATTTTATTTTCACTATTATAATTTCACTTATTTATTTACTTGCATTTGAACTTGAACTATAGCACTATAAACTATCTATAAACCTCTGTTGGGATACAAGTCATTTTATAATGTGGGAAAGTAATGTTTAGGACTAGGATTTATCCATAATACAAATTCTAGACTTCTTTAGTTCTTTAGAATATGTAAACGCATGGATGATTGTCTATATCAATTTTTTTATTATGTAAATTTATGCTTGTACTTATTGTGTAATAGTAAATGTAAAAATGGTAGTTTGAGAGATATCAAAGAGAGAAACATGGACTGAAAACATATACCAGACCATGTGGTTGGACCACCCACCATTGCCTAGGCTTCTTCTTAGTTCATCTAAAGATACATAATGGGTTCGAAAAACTTGAATGAGTTTGCATTTCTTTGTTTTGCTCCGTTATGAAATAGGAAAGTGAAGAAGAGAACAAAGATAATGCATAACAAAGTAAGAGAAAAATAGATTAATTTTAAAGATGAGAATAAATTAGAAAATTAGAAAATTAAAAACTTGAAGATAAAAGAGTGTCAACAATGAAGTCATAAAAATTGCCGGCTTTACTTCGCTCTATAAATAAAAAGATGGGTCACTGAACGATAAGCAATCTTAAGGCAAAAAACTCTCCACGTAGTAATCAAATTTTGTAATTAGTTATTCTCATTATGCTCAGTCTTTAATTTTCTCACGGTTTGTTGAGGACATACTTTTGAGTTGGGGGAAAGAGGTATTCTTAACGGTCTAAGATAGACCAATGGGAAAACAGAAGAAATCGACTCAAAGAGAAAATCTAATCTCTTTTGGTTGTCTATTTGTAACCTTCATGCTCTATTTTTTTTATTTTTTCTCGATCTATGGATTTTTTGCTATTACATCTTTGTTTCTCTATTTCTCCCTACTGATTTTCTTCTGGTTTATCTTGGAGATAATTCCTATGTGGTAAACGTCCGTTTTTTTTTTCAATCCTTCAATCTCTTACTCTGATTTGTTGCAGGTGGGCCGAGACATTAGCTTCAATCTCCCTCTACGACATAGAGGGGAAGACTAAATTAGTAAAATCCATATCAAAGCATATATGAATGAATCAAAACGGACATGAAGATTCTTAGACAAGCTTTTGATCAACTTATTGCTTAGTTATCTTTACTTGTGTAGTATTTTAACTAACTTCTATGTACATGATATGCATTATTATCTTAAAGAAATTGTTGATAAAATGAAAAACGAGTTGTCTTGTGGTATATTAAATATTTAATAATCATATTTAAAGTACCTAAATACCGTTATTCATCCGTCAAATACTAATAATTATTTCATAAATTGTAGATATATTAATACAATGTCTTACAAGGAGATCATAGTGCTTGCATGATTACGTTTGAGAATGCAACGACAATGATGAATATGGTTTATGGTTTAATTATATTTATATGATACACCAATAAAAAATTTCTTTCAATTTTAAATTTAAATTATTTATTGAATATTTCAATTATAATTGATAGCTTATTTTTATCTTCACTTCTATAATATAAATATTTAATTTAATCATCAAGAACATGAGTCAAAATAATAGTAGGGCCTAAGCTTGCAAGGATCAAAGACTATTTTTCATCGCTCTAAACAAAAAGGCACAAGTGGTGAGACTTAATGTTGTACCAGAGCTGATTCAAAATATAAAACTATTTTGGAGATGGACAAAAAAGAGGAAGACATCTAATATATCAACCGATCTTAGTCAGCCTAGGAATGCATTCGAAATGGGTAAAGAGATGAAGGAAACAAACAAACGCCGCATAAAATTAAAAGAAACACAAGAAATATGACATTCTAATTTCAAGTGATGGCGAGACACACTTCAAAGTTATAAAAATGATTAGGAAAAAAAAGAAAAATCAACACCGAGTACTAAGAAGAAAATGACCAGTTAAAAAAAATTAATCAAGAAGAGAATTGATACAAAATGAATTCATTAAATAACTTATTTTTAGTTACATTACTTTTTAGGTTTTTTGATGTTCATTGTATTTCATTAGTTCAATGATAATATCATTTAAGTTTTGTTTTGTTCAAAATGTCTAAATCATGTTTCACCTACGTACTAAGATCTAATTCACACGATATATAAGTTTAACTTTAATCATGCAAAATTTATTTTAGATCAAAATACATGAATGACTCTCACAATAAATACAAATAATTTTATCAATAATGATTCCAACTATAAGATCTAATTTTGATTAAATTAGTAAAATTATTTAGACCACGTGCAACGCACGTGTATCTTACTAGTAATAATGAAAAATGTCAATGGGTATTTAGTGATGGCATGCATGCATCACGAGTTCCAATAACTACAGAAACTTCATATGAAGAGTTGTATTCTAAAGTACAAAAAATTTGCAAAGTTGATCCCAATTTGCATGAAATGGAGATGAGATTTATTTCTCCAGCAAGCATACATGCTTTTAAAATTCCTGTCCGGATAACTTTAGATGAGGGAGTGCAATGGTACTTGACTCTCAATAAACAAGGTTCAATTATTCCCTTGTGTATAACCCTTGTGATCAAAAATAATTGTGACCTGCCACGGACGAGCATAATGTAGTTGATCGTGACGTGCAATCGGAAGATGAATATCATAATTTTGAGGTGGAAGAAAATAATAACAGTGACAATGATCGAAATGTGAATGATATTTGGGATGGGTTGGAGGTAATTCGATAATCTCCTTCCAATAAAATAATGGTGATGCGTTTACTACACCGCTGAGACTTGATTTTTAATCAAGGCACTGGAGAAGAAAACCAGTTCACAAATGAGCGTCTTCTTTCTTCGGTTGGAAGTACATCACAAGTTGTACCAGTAGATATTGACTTGAATGTTGACCAAGTATTCGATACCAAGAAAGAGCTTCAAAAAGTTGTGCATATAATCACATTGAAATATAATTTCCAGTTGAAAACAAAAAAATCGAACAAGAATGTATACACAAATGTATGTATAGATGAAAATTGCAAATGGCGTTTGTGAGCAACAAAGTTTTCAGACTGTGATTATTTTCAGATTAGAAATTATACACCTCCACCAATGATCATAGACAAGCAAGATCGTGGATCATTGGAAAATATACCATGTGAAGGTTTGAGGACTGCAACACTACATATAAACCTACTGATGTTGTGAATGAAATTCGCCAAAATTGAAATAAGTTATCAAAAAGCGAGGAGGTCTAGAGAAACTGCTTTAGCATACATAAGGGGTTCACCTGAGGATAGTTATACTAAGTTGGCCACATATGCCCATAACTTGAAAGTAGCTAATCCAGGAACTATATACTCTTTAGAGATTGATAGTGAAAACCGCTTCAAGTACTTTTTCTTGGCATACGGGCCCTGCATTCGTGGGTGTCCCTCTTCAACGCACCGAGTAGTTGTTGTGGATGGAACATTTTTAACTGAAAGGTATAAAGGAACGTTGCTTATCACTACTTGTCAGCATGCAAATATGCAGATTTGTCCTTTAACATGTGCCGTTGTTGATTCTGAGAATGATGCTTTGTGGCATTGGTTTTTTATAAACTTGAAAGGAATAACAGATGACCAAGAAGACCTTGTTGTGATATTTGAGAGACACATGAGTCTTATCAGTGCAGTCCAAACCATTTTTTAAAATGCATGTCATGCTCATTGTATTTATCATATCAAAGGCAACTTGAGGACTGTAACTCGAAAGACTTATACTATCTCCCTATTTAACAAAGCGGCGGAGGCATATACAACAAAAGAATTTCACAAGTATATGTCCCAAATTGAAGTTATACTGACGAGAAAGGTTGGAAGTATCTTAACGATACAACTTTCGTGACTTGGGCTAGGTCATGTTTTCAGGGAAAACGTTATAATATCATGACGTCAAACAATGCAGAGTCTCTAAACTCAGTGTTTAAAAAACCCGACAAACCCTATATTTGCATTGTTTGATATTATTGGAAAAATGTTGCAGTCCTGGTTTTATGAGAGGCACGAGGCTATACGAAGTTGGACAAGCAATCTAACTCCCGCAATAGAAGAAAAATTACGTAAGTCTCATGAAAAGGCCAAGAAGTTCATGGTGAACCAATTGATCAAGCTTTATATGTGGTGAGGAATGGGGCCATGAATTCCGTTGTTAACTTTGCCGAGAACACTTGCACTTGTAGAAGGTTTCAATTGGACCACCTACCATGTGAGCATGCAATATCAGTGGCCAAGAAGAGAGGTTTTTCAATATACCCATGTCCTCATCGTACTATTCCGTTGACTGTTAGGGGAACACATATGCGAAGACTATTTTCCCTGTGCCCAACGAAAATGAATGGGAGATTCCTGATAACAACCACCTATTGTCCAATAATAACGCGGATGCCATAGAACAATATGAATATCGTCAATGAGAGAGTTCCGCTCAAGACAAAAATGCAGTAGATGCCAACAATTGGGGCGCAAGCAACTGAATTGTCGTGATCAAAGACCGATGAGCAATATACAATCACATATTTAGTGATTGTTGTATCTCGTTACATATTTAGTAATTGTTGCATTTCATCTCGGATTTAGTAATTATTGTATTTCATCTCGGATTTAGTAATTGATGTATTTCATTTTTGGACAAACCTCTCTGTATTGTCAAAAAAACAATAAATAAATAAATAAATCAAGGACCACTGTTAGTAGTCACTTTGAGTCAGGTTGCACGACTTATGATCGACCATATAGTCATTCATGAGTTGGGTTGCATGACTTGTGATCGACCATATAGTCGTTCATGAGTCGAGTTGCACGACTTGTGATCGACCATATAGTCGTTCATGAGTTAGTTTGCACGACTTGTGATCGACCATATAGTCGTTCATGAGTCAGTTTGCACGACTTGTGATCGACCATATAGTCGTTTAGTGGTCGTGTAAACAACTTATTCTCGACCGTGTAATCGTTCATTAGTCGGTCAGTACTAAATTATATAAAATTTAAAACATATGATATAATGTATTTTGCATGTTACGGTGAAAAATCGGCAAAACATTGCTAACATATGATATAGTGTAACATATATATAGTGCAACGTGATTTATAGTCACGTTACTATTGTAATTCCGATCAGTACTAGATTATATAAAATTTTATAACATATGATATAATGTAGCATATTGTATGATATATTTTACAAGTTACGGTGAAAAAATGGGCAAAATATTGCTAACATATGATAAAGTGTAACATACAGTATAACGTGATTTATAATCCTGTGACTATTGTAATTTCGATCAGTACTAAATTATAAAAACTTTTATAACATATGATATAATGTAGCATATAATGTGATATGATTTAATAGTACAAGCCAAAACCTAAACCCTAAAACCCTAAACCCAAATCCTAAAAACCCAAAAGATAGGGTTAAACGACCACTGAACGACTGTCGTTCAGTGGTCATATAAACGACCTTTTCTTGTAATGACATGTTTAATCTTCATTTACCCCACCCTACAGTAAGAAAAAACGTTTCTGATTCATTTTTCATTTTTAGTTTCCAAAAAAGCGAACGAAAGGAGAAGAACGGGACGAACGAACATATCTTGAGGTAAATATTATTTCATTTTGTTTTATATTATGTTATGTTGATTTTCTTAATCAATTGTTTCCTGTTTTGTTTCATATTGCTTTAATATATCGATTTTAGTTTTGGTTTAGGGTTTTAATATATCGATTTTCTTAATCAATTGTTTCATATTTTGTTTCATATTGCTTTAATTTAGGTTTAGGTTTCCATTTTGTTTCAAATTTAGGGTTTTTTACTAAATAATTATTGTAATTTAGGTTTAGGTTTCCATTTTATTTCAAACTTAAGTTTTTACTAAATAATTATTGTAATTTAGGTTTAGGTTTCCATGTTTATTTCAAACTGTTCCTGCCATTTTGCTTGCATAGATATGCCTCGTACAAGGAAACAAATAATTCGCCACATGGTCCAACCACTCAATTGGACACTTGAAGAAGAGGAATTCCTCTATGAACATTCGAACCATTTAACTCATGATCTCATAATGTCCAACCCTAACTCGTTATTGCGGTTTTTGGCTTGGGACCTCAGTGCACGTATCTCAAAACAGTTTAGTCCGGGAATGGTTAAGAGTTAGATTCAAGTGTTCCGAAAAAAGTTCGAAGCATTGTGAAGTTCATTGACACTCCTCATGTGACCCATGATCAAGACTGCAACGTAGCTTCTGTTACTAAGGTTTACTGGGATCATGTTAGAAGGGTAATAAATATTTAATTTTCATATACCACTGTCAATTAATTCATATTGAATTAATTATACATAATAATATTTGTTGTTTTTGTTTTTTGTTCATTTAGGAGACCACTGAGCATCGATTCTTCAGGATGAATGGGTTCAAATACTTCAAAATCGCCAATAATATTTTCATTGAATCAAATGCCGACCAGGTTGACTTATCTAATGAAGTCGGCTACCATCCTGACAATCCATTTTACATTGAAGATGATGGCAATGGTGGAAATGATGTTGTTCCACCAGGTTTTGATTGTTTAGATGGGGCTGGTCCATCGGGATTTGGTGGTGGAGATGGGGCTAGTCCATCAGGGGTTGATGGTAGTGATGAGGATGGTCCACCGGGTTTTCCTTGAACAAGTTTAAATTTCTTTTGATGAACAATTCCTGAACGATTTCAAATTTTTGTTTGTGTTGAACAATATTAAATTTATGTTGATGGTGATAGTTGTCCTTGAACAAATTTAAATTTCTGGTGATGGTTGTCCTTGAACAATTTCTCTTGTATAATATGTTGTGTAATTTATGTTGTTGGTTTAATCTGTTGATGTAATGTTTTTGTTTTGATGGTGTAGATGTTTGTTTTTGTTTTGATGGTGTTAGATGTTATTGTTTTCTGTTGAACATGTAATCTAGTGTGTATTGATCGATTAAATCGGCCAATGAACGACTCATTTGTCGTGTAATCGACCACTGAACGACAAATGGGTCGTTCATTGGTCGATTAAATCGACCAATGAACGACTCATTACATAGAGAGACTGAAATACACTCAGAAACTCAAAATTGTACCAAATATATGCAATATCAAACATGTACTAAATATATGTAGGGATGCAAATAAACCAAGCCGTTCGCGAGATATTTGGGTCTCGATTCGAAAAAATATTTGTTTTAGATCGTTCGTCAGGCTTAACGAGCCGAACTCGAGCCTAAAATTTGAGCTCAAACTTTTAAACGAGCCAAACTCGAACTTACAGATATTCAGCTTAGAAGTTCGTGAACATGTTTGTTTACAGGCTTGCGAGTCTATATTCAAACTCGGCTCACGAACATGTTCGTCTACAGGCTCACGAGCCTAGGCTCGAGTTTAGTTCGTTAATTGAGCTCGCGAACGTGTTTATTTACAGGTTTGTTAGCTTGTGTTTGAGCTCGGTTCGTTAATTAAGCTCACAAACATGTTTGTTTATAGGCTCGTGAGCCTGTGTTCGAATTGGCTTGTTCAGTCGAGTTCGCGAGCATGTTCGTTTATAGGCTCGTGAGTGTATGTTCAAACTCGTTTAAGTTATAAAATAATTTTATTCCTTGCAAAAATTATATATTTAAGGATTAAGGCTAGGCAAAATATTAATCAAATCTACAAAACCAAAATCGAATGAATCCAATAGTATAATATAAAATAATAAAGTCTATATAGAAGCACATATGTAATAATGAGGTATATTTATAAAAGTGTTGGTTTTGGAAATTAAAATATTAAAAAAATAGTTTGGGGAACTAAGAAGTGTTTAGTCTAAACAAACCAACAAAATTCGTGTATCACACGAGACTTACCTAGTAATAATTATAAACTTAGACTTAGTAATTAATGTGATCATCAATCAATATTTATCATAAAATCATTAGCATATTACAAATGCTTAAAAGAGTATATAAATTTTCAAAAATTTATAACTATCTAATAAACCAAATGAAACTAAAAACATAATACATAATAATATAGTCTATATAGAAGCACAAATATAATATCAATCATATATACTAAAACAAAAAATAAAGTTGAAGATATTATCTCATTTGAATTAATAATATATTTTTGAATTTAGAAGATAACAAATTTAAAAGACAAATAATCCAAAAATCAAGGATTCTATCGATACTATTTTTAAATTAGTTATCTTCTCAAGCTTATATATTATACAATATGCATAAAAATGTCAAAAATGAGCAAGAAAAAAAAAGATTTTATTAGTTCAAAATCTATCTTGTTTATAGAATATATTATCACATTTTATTAATAATATATTTTTGAATTTCAAAGATAACAAATATTTAGTCTAAAATATTTAATAATCGAATAGTTAGACGAGAACTATTTAATAAAATCAAATAGTTTAGTGAGAACTAAGAAGTATTTAGTCGAAACAAACCAACAAACTTCACGTATCACACGAGACTTACCTAATATTAATTAAATTTAAACTTAGTAATTAATATGATCATCAACTAGTACTATTTTATCATAAAGTCATAAGTATATTATAAATATTTAAAAGATCGCATATAAAATATTAAATGTTATTAATAATTTATCCAAAATTATTTATTAATAATTTTAAAATATTAAATGTTATTAATAATTTACCTAAAAACTTATGGTAATTTCATTTATAGTTGGCTTGTTTAATAATATGTAAATTTTGAGCTATCGCTTGTGCATTTAATTTTTATTTTTGTATTGCTACTACAAGTGATTTAGTCTTAATATGAAATTTAATTAAGGAATAAGGATAATTTAGCATACATTTTAAGCTTTAACGAACTTGAACTTGAACTCGATCTTTAACGAGCTCAAGTTTTCTTTCACGAGCTCAAATTCGAGCATATAACGAGCCTTTTACGAGGCGAGCTCGAGCTAAGTTCGTTAAAGCCTAAACGAGTCTTTTACGAGTCGAGCTCGAGCTAAGCTCGTTGAAGCTTAAACGAGCCTTTTTACGAGCCGAACTCGATCTAAGCTCATTGAATATATTAAACGAGCTTTTTACGAGCCGAACTCGAACTGTTCGCGAACTTAATAATTTTCAAACGAGCCGAGATCAAACTCAATTATGAAAGCTCGAATCGAACTCGAGCCAAACTTGAGTCGATCCAAAAACTAAACGAGCCGAACTCGAGCCTGTTCCTGTTCGGCTCGGTTCGGCTCATTTGCAACACTAAATATTTGCAATATCAAACCTATACTAAATATATGCAAATTCAAAGTTGTACTAAATATATGCAAATTCAATACTACATCACTTAAAAATTCAAAATACATCATTTACAAATTCAAGGATCATAGTTTAAAATATATATGTCGGCAACCAACTTCTCCCTCCACTTGAGCATATGATGGTCGTTTACGAGATTTGATGGTTGTCCGACACTTAGAAATTCCTTTAAACTTGATCACAAAGACTCCGCAACCACCCCTATGATATGTTAAAATAACAATTAGCTATTTAAGTAAAAAATTAAGCTAAATAACACAAGTAAGATAGATCACTTACGACGTGCCCTGTAATGATGAATTCTCACATTTGAGAACTTTTAGGGGCCCGTTTGTTGCAATCCCAACTTGTTGTGCAAGTAACGGGAGCATAACAGTAACAGATTCAAGGCCTTCATTAAGTTGTTCCTCTGTTAGGCAACTCTTGTCGGGATCATAGACATTCAACTCTGATTTTTCTAAATCAACTTCGGCTACAGTCCAATATTTATTATGGCATATCGGAAAGTACAAGTGCAAACACCCCTCCCACGGCCTCCCAATCTTACTCCAAGTTTCTTAGTGTGTTCAATCAAAAGATCATCGAACTTGTTTTTGGGGTCCTTTTTGTAAGACAAGTATACAAATATCATTTACACATAGAACCCGGAGTTTAGGATGGCTCGAGTGTACTTGTCGAAGGATATCAGATATCTATGTTGTCTCTCCTATAACAAGATCATCGCCAAATCCATGTGTTGAAAAGTGAAGAGTTTATGGTATAAGATTCACATAATACTAAATTGATCATGCAATAATTTAAACGGGACTTTCATCTTCTTCAAGCCAAGACCCAAATTTCGTAATACACGTAAACCAACTTTTAGGATTTTTGATTTTGATCCCATGTAGGATCAATTCTTCAATGTTAAAAGAAATAATTACATTAATTAAATGAAGCAAAAATAATTAATATTGATTATTTACCTGTACTGCGTGTGTAAAGCCCCAAAAGGTGTGATGGACAACTGGACTACTAAATTTTTTTGACAATCCGTATAGAAGCGTGTCATAAGCAAGTCTTCCCCATGGATATTTATTGAAAAGCAACATATTGTCAACAATTTGCAAAACCTTCAAGTCAATCGAAGTGGTAGGCTGTAGGTCCCAAGGGGTGAGTAGTAAGGTTTAGAAGGGGGGATTGAATAAACCTTACCAAATTTTCGATTTAGTCCTTTTAAATATTTTCAGAGTTAACACAAATCAGTTGGGTCATTGAGGGACAACTATGTTGGCTTACTCAGCAAAGTTACCCACTCAAGATACTCGATTGAGCTGTTGATAGTATAACTCAACTGATATCAACTAACACTTAACTTAGCAGTTAATTTGGTTTATTTTCAGCGGAAGACTTTTCACACTTGTTGTTTTAAACTTATTTTTCAACACTTGTTTTTAGCAATAGTTATTATCAGTTGAGTTTAGCAATTTAACTAAGCAACAAATATAAAAATATGCAAGAAATTAAAGTGTTGTAAGTAAATAAGACACAAACAATTTTATAGTGGTTCGAGGATGGGGTAATTCCTCTAATCCACTCTTCTCCAACTCCTGGAGGAATCCACTAAGTAATAGATCTTGGTTACAAAGTAATCAACAGTCCGAGTCAGCCTTGATCACACAGCTGACTGCTCCTGGGACTCAGCTTCTTCACAAAATACCTGTCTTGCTACTTCAGCTCCCTCAAACTCTTGGAATTGATCACGCAACCTTCCAACGAACCCAAAGTTTTGGTTCGAACTTGAACCTTACTACTTCTCCTTCAATCTTGGAGAGTAGACCCCTTTTGTTCTTCAAACAGTTTCCCCTTTAACTTGATGAAGTAATATTTCATTCACTGAGTGTGTTGGATTGAGTTCCTTCGATATTAGGCTTGAGGAATATCTTTGAAAGCTTGAGAATATTTGCAGGTTTGCTTGAATGCTTGTATGCTTGTAAATGAACTCGATTACCTTCTCTCACTTGATTCCTCAGCCTTTTATAGTGAAGATTCGAAAATATATCCATTGAAGAGATAGACATATATTTCAAATCCCACTCGTAGGTTGTTGGCATGTCTTGTCTTTACTATATTAATGAGGATCTTACCATGATTTTAATGCACTACAACCTTTCCTTGGTCTCTACAGGTTTTCAGGTACATCCTATTGGTTCCTTACTTTTTGCACTCTTCTAGCAAAACAGCTTTATTGTTGGCAGCCTGACACATGCCTATTTCCAGCAAAACTTTGACTTATGTTGACAACGGATCTCTATCAGCTTTTTTCAAGTCTTGTATGCTGCAAACCCCTTTGACATTCGATTCCAATCATTATGGAATGACTTAGCTGTCAGTCAGTTGATTGAGACAACTTTTCTGTCACTTGACTGATCCTTCACTTGGCTTCACACAGTTGACACACAGTTGGATCTTCTCTTCAGTCTTCAGTCGACTTTTGTAATATTCAACTTAGTTGACTCCAACTCATCTCAAATAGACCTATCTATTACAAGCTGAATTACAGAGAAAATGGGGTGCCGACTTCCTATTCTAAGTTCTAAATGGTATTATCAAAATCTAAACATAAATTTTCCTAACATAGGCTCCTTAGCTCTCAACACATACTCATATATGAGGGCCAATCTCAATTTGTATCGGTCGTCCTCATTCTTTGCACGATTTTCAAAAGCATCCTTCAAAGACTTAGGCTTGACATCCTTTTTTCCTCCGTCAAAGTATTCTTCCGCTAACTGTTTTGTCAGAGGGAATGTCCTTTATGTAATCATTCTCAATTTCGGGCTTTAATCCAGTATTGAGAGTAAAGTCCAAGAACACAAATCTGACTTTTATATCCCTAATACGAAACAATATCTCATCTGCCAGTAGTGATTTATTGCTCATAAATAAGAGAGCATGAAGAGTTTTATGGGAAATTTGACTATAATCCTGCATCTTGTGTAAGTCTCCGAAGCACGAGTTCACCAACATCTCTCTGTATTTGGTGTCTAACTTACTATATACTTCATTTAACACGTTTAAATTACATCAGCATGTAACTAGTGAATCAAACCTATCTGAAATAGGGGTGAGGTATGCCATTTTGTCCGGTATAATTGCAAAAACTAAAAAGTATTTTTTTAAGCCAAAAAATAAGAAGCACTTTGTTTAGTTATTGCAAACACTCTCCAAAGACAGGACAATAATCACTTTTTTCTAAAAGCAGAAGTTTTTACAAACACTCCCAATTAACAAAAACATTTAACAAACACTTCCAGTTTTTTGCAAACACTCCCAACAAACACAATACAATACAAGTCTAACATTACCGATAACATTAACATTCAATTTAAGCAATGCAATACACATTCAATATATAACATTCATTCAATTCAATCAATTCAAAACCCTAAACCCTATAACATATTTTATAATGCAATGAAAAAACTAATTCAAAAAATAAATTAAAACTCTTACTTTATTGACGGAAATCACAAATAACAATAACTCCAACGACGACGGCAATCAACGGCGGCACCCACTGCATGGCGGCCGCGTTAATAGAGTAGGTGATAGGATTTGAACGATAGGTCATTTCGAGTCGGTTTGAAGGCTAATAAACCCTACAGAGGGTTTCTAAAATTCTAAACGACCCACTTTGGTTGTTGAAACGACCATTGAGCGACCACATAAATTTGAGTTACTTAACAGTTGATTAAACGACCCTATATATTCCATTCAACGACTTCAATGACCCATGTGGTCGTTGAAATGACCGTTGGAAGACCTATTAAATTTGAGTTGCGTAATAGTCGTTTAACCGACCCTGCATCTTTTAAGTTGGGCATTTCAGGAAGTGTATAATTTCTACCATTTTTTATTTCTCTTTTAGCAATAAATGATGGTCAAAGGCCATTCTTGATAACTTGTTGGGTCAAAAGGTCATACTGATGGGACATTAAAGTAAGGAAATGATTTTCTTTGTTTTTCTTTTAATACAAAATGAATGCCTGAGTCTATTATACAACTTAAAATTTGTTGAGTCTCTTAAATTCAAATGGAATCTACCTAAACAGTAACCACCACATGAAATATAAATAAGTTATTGAGTCTATTATACAATTTAATTAATTAATTGCAAAAGGTTGATGAAGTGGTTGCTTGACAAATCTATTCGTTCTATTGTACTTTTGGAGAGAATAACGTGGAAATTTATTTTGAAAAATATAAATGATTTTTGAGATTCTGATTGGATATAAGAATATAAGATGAAATTGTGATGATGGTTGTTGATGTGATAAGTTTTTTAGTGTAATAATGATTAGACGTGATTGGTGATTTGAAAAGTAAGATAGAGTAAATAGTGGTTTTGTCATATCATTGTGTAATGATAATAGTTGATGTGATTTTTTTATCGTTGAAACTTTAAATGAATGTGATTGATGATTGAAAAAAATGAGAATGAGTGAGTAGTTAATTATTCGAATATTTTCACAAACATTCAATGAAAAATTCGTTCGAAAAATGGAAAGGATGAAATTTCTTTCGCAAGCAAGCACAAGCGAACCTTCCTCAACCTAAAGATCTAAACCATATCATGTGCAAGGTGTTTGAGGGTTGAAAAATTGGTGCAAATTGCTAGAATGTACAAATATACACATATATTTTAAGTCATATGAAAATGTTACCTAATTTTGGAATAGGGATGACTATCTGCAACTTTTTTAGGACATTGGATTAAAAATGCAATCTTCCTCTTTCATAATAATAATAATAATAATAATAATAATAATAATAATAATAATAATAATAATAATAATAATAATAATAATAAATTGCAATCAGACCTAGTCTTTGCCGGAACCTAGAAAACAAATGTCTATCAAACAACACAAAGACAATCACTGACTAAAGTTTGATTTATTTGAGAAAAATGAATTATAAGGGGACAAATATAAATTTTTAAAAGTAAGACTGGGCTTGCCCCCCTTCAAGACTAGCAGAAATAAAACGGTTAAAGAGGATGATAGCGATGAGAGAACTAATTCTCATCAGAATCCATCGAATTAGATTTGTCTAACACATTGTTAGGTGATCTGCCATACACGACCTGAAATGGGGACTTCCTAGTAGATCGATTTCTCAAACTGTTATAAGCTAATTCTGCTTGGGGTATCGCCTGATCCCTCACTACTGAGTGCCCTGAAAAGTCTTTTTTTGGCCTTACTCAAAATGTCTTCAAACAATGACTTCATTCTTATCTCTTTAAAAAGTGATGCACCAAGATAAATGAAAGGTAATTTACGGGAGTATTTCTTGTGTTGGGAGATGGACTTGCATATTAGTTGGCTTTGCTTCTATCGAGGCAATGTTCGTGAAATTGGGCTTATGTTTCATGATATCAGTTCATAAAATACAGAGGCTAATAAGTTCCCTATTCTTAGTCCGTAGGTGAGTGAAAGACGAGGAAATGCCCTAAGAGCTGTAATGAATCAAAGTATGAATTTGGAACTAAGCGATTGACAACTACTACTTCTTCTATTGATGAATGGAGAAAAGCATTCACTGCCCTTACAAAGAGTTTAGACTCGGAACTCTTAACTACAAATTGATAGTTTTTTTCCTAGGGATCGGAAAGTGCGGTAACTTTCAAAACAAAAGAGTTGGAGCGATGGTTCCTAGTCGAAAGAGGCCTATTGTCTAGTTGTAAGAATTACCTTTGAAGGGGTTCTGGTTCTCTCTATTTTTGGGTCAGGCGGGAGGTGATCTTTGCCTTATCCGACTCTATCGACACTGTCTCAACTCGTGCAAAATGGTAACTATCTGAAGGAAACCGATTTATGTATCGAATATCATTCACCCCACGGTTGGAAACTAATGATTGGTTCTGTCTGCAATTTTTTTTTATTTGTTCATAATGATCAAATTATATCTAGTATTGTTTCCACTATTCCAGTTATTCTCGATACTATCCAGAGGAGTATTTAAATCGATTAGCTCCTTGAGCCCATTAGATCCCTTTGGAAGGGAAGAGAGTTCCGACACCTCTGGGATGTTGGGAGTTCCCCCGAAAAAAAGACATTCCATAGGAGTTCTCTCTACCTCTAGAACTCTTCTACCTCCAAAGGCATCTCTAGCATACTTTTTTTTATTTAAAAATTCGGCTTTGTCTGCAGAAACTCGAAATGATACCTCTTCACTGTTCTAGCCTACTCAAGAACCTACCTTTCCTTTAAAGCGATCTCCCGTGGTAATTTCTCAATGTGACCCACGCACGAATACAGCCTATTAGGAGTGGGTCAAAGAGTTGTAAATGGCAGTTTCATATCAAGTTAGGTTGCAAATTAAATGGCCCATGTCATCATTTTTTGAAATATATAATTCTCTTTTTCTATAGAGTTTGTCATGATATGCCAATTGTAGACAAAGAAGGTCTAGTAATTTACTGACAATGAACATAGCCTCTAATGTGTCAGTTGTCAACCTATTACATATTTACATTGAATGTGGCGCAAGATTGCAACAATTTGGAAATGGGTGCACCTCTTACAGTAATGGTTTGTACATATATATAATATGTGATTATATAAAATATTAATTGGTTGCATCATGCATGTACAAATACTTGCATTTATACTAGCCATTTGAGATCTTTTTGATAACTCATAGTAAATAATTTATTTGCTACATATTAAAATGACTGCAATATTTGAATTAATTAAGAGATTGTCAGTCAGTGGTCTTTGATTAAGAACTGATATTAAGTCCTAGAGTTGCATCTACAAAGGCATGCATGCTTTGTTTTAGCATCTAACAAAAGTGTGGTGAAAATAATATATATAGGCACGAATGAGTGTAATAGACAATTTTTTTAATAGATATGAAATCAACTGTTATTAATATATAATCTTAGACCAATTAAAAACTAGAAATATTATTCCTTATATATTATTAAGTTGTTATAATTTTTTTAATCATTTTATTCATATGTAATAATTTTTTACATGAAACTTGAAATTGAAAATTAACTTTTATTTTGCTGTGTTATACTTGAGAGTAAATAAATTTTACTGGACAAAGAAAAAAGTTATTTTTCAAATGTGGCATTTTTGATTTTTTTTTGTTTAAATAGTGGTTTGGGAGGTTTTAAAAAAATGCGGTTTGTCATTGTCCAGTTTTTTAATCGCCATTATGAGTACTGTCCTAGTCCAGTGACACTGGGCGCCATTAAATAATAAGAACCTGAATATATAAATGGTGTTCCCCATTTTAAATTTTTCTTTTAAATATTAAATAAAAAAAAATAACTATAATAAAAATAAAGGATATTATTCATTAAATAATAAAAACTACAATAAATATTTGTCTGAACAAGAAATTCTAATATTAAAAAATGTGAATAGATAAATCATTTTTTAAAAATATCTTTTATTCCAAACATATAATTTCTAAATAACTTCCAACAATAAAGATATATTAAAATTTTAAACCGATTATTGTAATTGATTCATATATAGGACAATAATGGGGATGACATTTCTTATTCTTTTTTAATGTTTAATTTTTGTTGGTTTTAAAAATGTAGTTTTTATTAAAAACGGGTTTTACATTTCTATTATATTATAAAAAAACATTTTTATTTAATATTTAAAAGAAAATTTTAAAAACGGACCCCTACAGAATCTAGGGATGTGGTGGGCGCCCTTCCTAATGGCGACCCGTCTTATTTGGGCGGGTATGGGTGTCAAGTAAATGGGTTTAGGGCGGCTCTTTATATGTTTTTTAAAAAAAAAAAAGTTAAGTTAAGTGAGGGGGTCCGGACGGGTAGACCCATACCCGACCCGTTTAATTAGTATATATATTTTATTTTTTATTTTTGTTTTTTTTAAAAAATTTATCTTGCAACCCTCATTTATAAAAAAAATTTATTTATTTGTTACATGTTTGTTATAATGTTACATTTTTAATTGAAACATTAATTTATAAAAATTTAATTGACTGGGGAATAAATAGCCGTTTGGGCATCCAATGCGGTTTGTCATTGTCCAGTTTTTAATCGCCATTATGAGTACTGTCCTAGTCCAGTGACATTTTAAATAATAAGAACCTGAATATATAATATATCTATTTTATTGGTTTCAACTAAAGGATATTATCAAAAAAAAATAAAAAAATAAAGGATATTATTCACTAATATTTTTTTTTTTATTTGTTGTCCCAATTTCTAATATTATAAAAATATGATACTAATTGTTTCAATAAATCTTTTTTAAATTTTTTCAATTTTAACTGTAAAAGTATTTTTATTATTCTTTTAGCACCAATTATTTATTTATTAAAAAATAAGTATGAAATATCTGTAATACATAAAGGACAAAATTACGCCACTCCTTGTTTCTTCTTTATGTTTACTTTGTTAAGTTAATTAAAAAATGTAATTAAAAACAAAAATTACATTTCTAGATATTATAAAAATGAACATTCCTTGTCACTAGCTCCCTGAGTAAAATTAGTACGGACCCACGGACCCCTACAGAATCTCTAATCAGGGATACTTTCGTACATTTTCACCTAACTTTCCCACTTTTCTTTTTCAATTTTTGGGCAAGTACCACTTTTTCTTTTGACAATTCTCACGTTCGTCCAACTTTTCCACTTCCAGCAAAGGCGATTTCCTATACTGCCCTTCCGCCATTAAATTATGAGTCATCTTTTTGTCCACATTTCTCCAGTATCCGATGTCTCTCTTACATATATACATACACGTTGTTGATTATATAGCCTTCGTTTTCCTGCAATTTTTTTCCCGCACAATCGGCAGTCTTTCTGTCTGCATATGCATACACACTGTTGTACGTACGTATAGGTGCCTGCACACATGCAAATGCAGGCTGTGAATCAGAAAGCCTGTAAGATCTTTCTCTGCTCTGCTGAAAGATTTTTTTTAATGGATATTTTAACTGATTTAGCTGTTTGATTAGTTGTTTAACTATTGTAGGGAATTTTTTCCGGTGAGATCTGAAGCATTAGTGTGAAGCGGTTTGAAGAGATGAAGCCGAGTACTCGGCTCAGCTCTGCTGTTTTTCAGCTCACTCCAACTCGAACGAGGTATATGTTTCGTCCTTTTATTTTACTGGATCATTTTTTTTTCCTTTTTTGCTAACTAATTTGTTTCAGTTTTTGTGCGAGTTGATTTGAATGTATGCGTGTATGTCTTCTGTAGACTGTAGTGATAGTTGATGACGTGAAGTTATTCACTTTTACCTTTTTGGCTGTTTGCAAATTGTGTGTGTGTGTGTGTTTTTTTTTTTTTTTTGTATTGTTGATAATTGGTGATAAGGTGATAAATGCTGATTAATAGCAAACATGAATTCGTGGGGACATGGGGATGGTGTATAACTTCCATGTTGATTGGAGGAAAAATTGAACACGATAAAGTAGATTTTCTGCTGGATTGTATTGTGAAATCAATCGATCCGAAACAGTAAATATTCAGTATTTGTTGTTGGTTTCTAATGTACTCTATTTGATGTATTGTTGGCATCCATGATGTTAAGTATGTGTGGCAGGCCACTCCATCTTCAATGAAGCTATTATTTTCTTTCTTCTTAAATTGTTTTGGAGTTATGAAGAAATTTAATCTTTACTTTTGTTGCTGAAGCATTGACCGTAGTTGAAATGTATTGGAGTAAATCAAGTTTCCATCTGATATTTCGGTACTGTGATTTCGGTACTGTGAGTCTGACGATGTTTCAATCATCAGGTGTGATTTAATTATCATAGCAAATGACAAGAAAGAGAAACTCGCTTCAGGGTTGCTTAACCCATTTCTTGCCCACCTAAAGGCTGCTCAAGATCAAATTGCTAAAGGTGGTTATTCAATTTTGCTTGAGCCAGAGACCGACACTGATGCATCATGGTTCACAAAGGCTACTCTAGAAAGGTTTGCTTGCAAAATAATGTTATACCTCATATCTGGTGTATCAAATGTACCTGCTTGCACATTTGTGATGCTATATTTGAAGTCAGCTCAAGTGGCTCCTCTTAAAGTAATTTGATGAATGTACTGTTTTAAACATTTAATGGAAACATTCATTGAGGGATATTAAGTCAAAACTGCGAATTGATGGTGTCAATGTTTTTGGCATGCTCTTCTTTTGTCTTGATGTTGCCCGATATACTAAGCTTTAAATTAAGAATTAAGGAATACATTCAACTTGACTGTTCAGGAAACAACATTTGGTGTGTGATCTATTTGAAGGTTTCTTATAAAGCAGGAATCTGATATATCCTGCTTATATTTGTCTAACCTGCTGAGTTTGCAATCCTCTTATGAAGTGTTTTAGTCTCAAAATCACCTTTAATGTCTTTTATGATGAAAAGGAGAAGTCTTCTACAATTAAAGGCCAACCACTCCTGTATCTTTTGTTACCTGTTTGAATACAAATATCTAAATCTATCTTCACTCGGTTACTAACGCGCAAAATTAATGTTGGAAATTGATTTGGCATATTGAGTGCTAGTGACATCAATCATTTAAATTGCACCTGTATTCCGCACAGTTGAATACTATATACCACTTAATGGACGGCCTTCACTACGAAAAATCCTTGTATAAAGATGATAAATAATGTTTCTGCTCTGATGCTAAATATATCTCCTCACTAGTATTTCCTACTTAAACAGGTTTGTTCGTTTTGTCAACACTCCAGAGATCTTGGAACGTGTGTATACAATAGAAACTGAGATCTTACAGATTGAGGAGGCAATTGCCATGCAGAGCAGCAACAATATAGGGCAAAGCATTGTAAATGGCTAAACAATGGGATAAGTTCTCTATGTGCTCGTCTATTTAATAATTTTCCTTCTGATTTTTAATTTTAATTTACAGGTGGAGGACCATCAAGGTAAACCTCTGGGGGGAGGCTGTGAAGGTACCTAAAAGCAGAATTATGTGTCGGTCTTTGCAAAAGAAGGGCTGCTTGTGCCTAACTATCTCTCTTCTTTTTAAATAGTCATGATAATGTTCCTTAACTATATTGCTTTCTCCATTCTGTTGGTTTTCTGTTCTACTTTCCCAATCCTTTTTTCCTATAAATTTTTATTTAGACTTGAATAAGTGGAGCTAAAATACTTTCCCTATGTAAAGGTGATTATATTTATTCGTGTTAAATGTTGCTGGTCTGTGAACTTTTCCTGTGAGTAACAATGCACTAAATTATGGCAGCTAACAAATCTGCGTGCAATGCTGATGAGGAAAAAGCAATAGTCCTTTACAAGGTGACTTGTGAGTCAGCATTCCTCTCTGAGTCACTTCATTATGTGTTGTAATACTGTCTCATTTTTCTGACAGCCTGAAACACTACTGCCTGAAGTCAATGGGTCATGCTTGCAAGAGGGAAATTCAAAGTATGTACTGCAGTGCCTTCATAAAATAACTTGCTATGTCAGTTCAATAGCGCAGCACAATCGTGTTAACGTCTACATTTGCTTGCCTGTTTGCTCGCTCAACCAACAATATCTTAAACATGAATAATATGTTACCGATGATCTAAAATTTGTGAACTAGCTGTTAAATGTTTGGATTAGGTAAGTGGTATACTCTTGTTATGTTTGGTGATTTAAACCGTCCTTCTGAATTTATGCAAGTCTACAGTTGTTTGAACTGAGATCGAGAATTAGGTGAGCTCACATCATGATATTTTAGAAAGCATTAATTGAGGATGTTTTGTTCTTTTATTTGTTTTTAAACTTCATTTATCACCATCTTTGTGGTACAGCAATTTGCAGGGGAATTTATTGGGATTTTCGTGGAGAACATTTTACGGCTATGAAGAATACAGTAAATTTGACTTGGATATCTATGATGTTTTATTCTGGTCATTTGAATTTGGCCAACAAAAGAGTTAAAACCAAAAAATGAGTTAACAGAGATTTATAGAGCTAATCTGATTGTGTTTTGATTATATGGTGAACCAGAGTTCAGCTTCTGAAAGTCCTTGACACCCGTAAAACAATGCTACAAAAAGAACAAGGAATGGCCTTTGCACGTGCTGCAGCTGCGGGCTTTAATATTGAACACATGGCACCTCTTGTGTCTTTCGCTGAGTGTTTTGGAGCCTTGCGTTTAATGTAAGCTCCTTCTGTCCCCTTCCTGAAAAGTATAGGACAGACCTGGTGTTTTAAGCATAGAGGTTTTTTTTCCAGAGAGTTCCATATAATTGACCATATCTATTCTATAGGGACGCTTGCTCTCGGTTCATGAACCTGTGGAAGAGTAAGCATGAAACTGGGGAATGGCTTGATATTGAAGCATCAGAAGCAATATACACTCAGTCAGACTTTTCAGTCATGAATGCATCACCTGTCACTCTCTCTGCCACACCCAACAAACATGACGAGTCCAATCATGAGCTGGCTTCAGAAAATAATGGGAAATCCGGCTCAACATATACTGCAGGTAAGATCAAGTATTTCTGAGGTCTTCATTGATAATTGCCTGTCTTCAACCTAAAAAAACATATATTTTCCTGTTTCGATTTGCAGTATGTAAATATTTATTTAGTTCTTCGTGCTACGCCACCCTTTGTTATTTCATCTGCTCCCTTGCTTCATAATGTTTTAATTTTTTCATACAAATGAACATGACATGCAGACTATGTTTTTTATTTTAATTTCTAAGAAGTCAGCTCCGTAAAGGCTTTTGCTGTGTTTTCTTACCTAATGAGCTTTAAAGTGATCAAGTATTGTTTTTCCTATGAAATCTTTACCAGAATATGTGGGAAAATGTCTTTCTTTTTTCCATCTGGGAGTGGTAGAGATCTCATGACTATTTGTTTGTCCTTCAGCAGATAACCCAGCCCCAAATGGTCAGCAAGAATATTTTCAAGGACAGTTTCCTCATATTGTGTTTCCTCCATGGCCTATGCATGCTCCACCTGGTGCCGCACCAGTATTTCAATCATACCCTGTGCAAGGAATGCCATACTATCAGACTTACACAACCAACGGGCCTTTTTTTCAGCCCCTCACCACCCAATGGAGCATTCCCAGTCGAATGTTGGTCATCAGTCAGGACAGGAATTGCAATCTCCTGATGGTAGGGATAGTAATACTGGGTCAGAAACATGGGGGCTTGACAGGACATCACTGGAGGATCTAAAAAGCAATAGAATACCACGGAAAAAAACTGGAGGATCTGAAAAGCAATCAAGCATGGTTGTAATACGAAACCTTAATTACATCACTTCTAAAGAGAACAAATCAGGTACTGAATCAAACTCAGACTCAGATTCCGACAATAATCCCGAAGACGAATATTTTGAGGATAATAATCATGATGCGATTCATGGTAATAATAAGAGATCTTCAAAGAGTAAAGGACATCATTTGAAATCTTTGGATGAGTTGAATTTCAGCAACAATGGATCCTCAAATTTTGGGAAGGATACTGATGACGGAAACTGGCAGGCGTTTCAGAATTGTTTATTGAGAGGAAGTGATGAAGATGCTCGTGCTAGCAATGGAGGCATGTTCTCAATGGAAAAGAATGATATAATAAAGAGACGCGCAAACATTGTGAGTGTTGATCATTTGGCACTTAGTGCATGGGACACAGGTGAACAAGATTCTAGGATGAGTGACATCCACAAAATCAGTGGAAGTACATCATGTCGGCCTCAGGGATCAGGCGATGATGCAATGTTTTCCAATGTTGTTCATGATTTTGGGGGATCCAATGATGAAACAGATATTCAATTTGCACAAACCAATGGAAGACTGATTTTCTCTAGGTCAACACATGAAGATTTTGTCATTGGCAGTCAACAAAACCAGACAATTTTCAGGAATTCATCAGATCCACTAGCTGTGGATAGTTTTGACGCTTCCAACGATAAGATGGATAGAAAATCCGTACACGGAATGGCTGATGAGACTTTCATTGTTCCCTTTAGGTCAGTGTCTATATGTCAAGTTGGACAAACCGACAGATCTGCTATTGATGTTGATTTTGAAATTCCATTATCACATAAAAAATTGGATTCGGAGGGAAATAAGATCAAAGCATATTATGAGCCTGATGATTTGAGCTTGATGCCCGAACGAGGAACAGAAAAAAGGCTTGTTGAATATGACCCTGCTTTAGACTATGAAATGCAGGTCTGTGCAGAAGGGTCATCACATGAGAAAGGGGAGAAAGATGTTACTGAAGTGAAAGGAGGATTAAGGAAAACAGACAAGAGGTCAAAGATTACTTTGGAATCTATGAATAAGCAAAGAACTGGAGGCCCTTTAACGAAGGGAAAATCATCAAAGATGAGTCCTTCAGAAGATGCGCGAGCCCGTGCTGAGAGGTTAAGATCCTATAAAGCTGATCTGCAGAAAATGAAGAAAGAGAAGGTACAATAGGGAAAGTCTTGTCCAAAACCTCATGTACCCATATCCACTGCACTCATATGGCAAGTGATTTTACACTTGCCATGCGATTTGGGTGGCCACACGGGATGTTTCATTTACAGTATTTTTACTTGCATGATACTCTTACGCATGAAATCACTATAAAGAAATAAGGATAATTGTGGAAGATAATGTCATGTTGGTAAACATATTTTTTGTACATAGACCTATAATACTAGTCATCATTCGTTGTATTGGACTTCAATCAATCTGTTGCTTCCCTTCTCACTAGTTAATTGAGGATCATTATGTATCTCATGTTTGTAGACATCATTTTACGATTCTAGGATACTCGTAATTTCTGATAGAATTTCTGATATTTGAAGTTTGTTCTTTATAGGAAGAGGCAGAAGCAAAACGCCTTGAAGCTTTAAAGCTGGAGAGGCAAAAGAGAATTGCAGCTAGAGGCACTTCCACCTGTGGAAAGCCATCTGTACTCTCACCTCAGACAAAACAATTTCCACCAAAAATTTCTCCTGCAACTAAATCCAAGTTCAGTGATTTAGAGCCTGGGTCATCATCACCCTTGCAGAGATCCAAAATCAGAACTTCACTTGGATCAACAGTGCCGCTTAAGGCCTCTAAAGGTACTAAGTTATGTGGGGTTAGCCACATAGCAGGGAATAGGTTGACCAGGTC
This sequence comes from Rehmannia glutinosa, assembly GCA_016081115.2. Taxonomy (NCBI): domain Eukaryota; kingdom Viridiplantae; phylum Streptophyta; class Magnoliopsida; order Lamiales; family Orobanchaceae; genus Rehmannia; species Rehmannia glutinosa. Next base: position 131,439,903 of record CM071926.1, read on the forward strand.
CTCATCATCATTGTCTGAGACGAAAAGAGAAAGCAATGGTGGCACACCTAAGTCAAAGGCTTCCATGTCTCATATTAGAAGGTTATCTGAGCCCAAAAAGGTCACTAATACTCCTGTTACTTCAATGAAGGCCCGTAGTGCTGAAGCAGTGTCAAAACGGAAGTTGTCTGATGGACCCGAGAGTAACAAAATATCTGCTATCATAAATCTCGATAAAAGTAAAGCTGCAACCCTACCTGAGTTGAAGATCAAAACATCGAAAGCACACATAAACTCAGGTGAGAACAAATCTGTTGTAAAGGATCAGAGGGTAAATGGGGTAATGCCTTCCACGTTTTGCGAAAATGCTGAACTGAATGTGAGTGGTTGCAGTACAGCTCATCAGATTGATGCAGATGACAACCCTATTGTTGAGAAAACTGTTGTGATGCTTGAGTATGAGAAGCCTTCTTTTCCAACTTTGCAATCTTCTGAAGGGAAGTTAAAGGTATGGAATCAAAGGTATGATGATCGTGACAAGGGAAAGAAAAGTGATGTGATATCCGAGTCAGCTCCCTTTCATGCTCCTTCCTCACTAATGAATGGAGATGATAGAGATCCCACAATTCGTCAACTTCAAAAGCAATTGAATTCTAATGTGGTAAGATATGTAAAACCTGCAATCAATTTGTTTATCATATAAAGTGAAAATTGGTTATCTGGTAGGTTTGACTCTAGATCCTTTTTTATAATGTGTTACGTAGTACTCTTCTTCATTACTTCAATCTAGGTATTCAAGGAGAGAATTACGAGGCTAAAAGAAAAGACAGACATGCACCTTGTTTGATCAATGTTCGCGGATGTTTAATACACCTTTTAAACGTGGCACATATATATATATATATATTTATATATTTTAATGGGTGATATTAAGAGGTGTGACGAGTACAATTTTTCTCATGCTCCTGTTTTTTTCTCGTCAGTAAATGATACTCCAATTCCATTGTACAAAACATGGATGAATCATAGCAACATTTTTTTAGCATCAATCATTATAAACAAACTATTCGTATTAAGCTAGGTAAGTTTTCCTTATTACTCCATTAAAATGATTCGTCTACATCCTGACGTGGTTGCTGTATTAGCAGGTAAGGACAGCCTATCCAGAAAAGAACCCTCCCAACTTTGCAAACATTACCACTGCTGAAAAACCTAATCAGGACCCTTCTGCTTGTGTCTCCTCTGTGGAAGATCCTTGCACTGGTCAATTGGAGTGTGGCAAAGCACCCGATGTAAGCTCAGAGCTGATGTCAAGAGTTGCCAAAACTGTACAAGAACATGTCCCTCATAGAAAAACTCTTAAAATGGATCAAAATTCAGTTATTTCAGACAAGAAACTTCCAAAGGAATCATCAAAAGGTTTAAGACGGCTTTTGAAGTTTGGAAAGAAATATCACACTTCGTCATTGGTGAATCAAAGTTTTGATTCAGACTGTACGAGTATTGATGGTACTGAGCACGATGACAATGCAAGGAATACTGCTTCAACAAGTGAAGGTGATAATGCATTTCTCTATGCTGAATACTGTATATGGATCATAAATAGACATGAATTGAGTGGTTGCTTGAATCTTGTGTTAACTGACCACCCTTAGAGATCTAGAATCTTCACAGATCGCATAGCAGTTAAGATGGATCTTCATGGTCTTGATGGTATAATTTTTCTTATTATATGCATCTCATGTCATATTATGTTTATCCTATTTTAACTGCTCGGAGTTAACACTAAGTTGAGAAAGACGCTACTGTTTCTTCATTGGATACTCAAATAATATATTTTCTTGTATATGATTTGCATGATATAGAGCGCATGAAAACTATCTCATTGTCGATATCTACTTTTGTTAAAATTGCACCTGAAATAGATCTCCAAGTAAGTTGTTCTAAAATAAATAGTCAAATGGGAATATTGGCTAACAAAAATTTTGTGGTTGCTTATCTTGGAATGCCAGTGAAACTTGGTAACGGCTGTTTTGCTCTTACAATTTTAAATGGTCAACTTGCTGACTATTTTTCGGCTTTTCCCAGTTCGCACATTAAAGAATCTAATCTCGCAAGATGAAACCTCCACTGCTGGTAATGCTTCTCAAAAGAGTAAGTGCTTTGGTTACACTAGAGTGCCTATTACGATCTTTGGTTCCTTTGGCTAATAATCGTTTTTCTTGTTCGTATTTTGCTACAGTTTCTCACCATTTCTCTTTATTCTCACCCTTCCGGAGCAAAACAAATGAAAAGAAACAAGCATCATAGATTCTCAAGATGTTGAGGTGAAAGTCCTCTTGCTTTTCTTGTGACAATAGTGATATATGCACTCCATATTTGTAAAAAAAATATTCACTTCCTTTTCACTGTGATAAAAGTACTCGCTATATATTTTTTGGCCTAGAGAAAAGCTGAACGCATCATGGTACATCCTTAACCAAATATGGTTCAACATGCAAATAGTCAAATCGACAGCTCCCGCTTCATTACATTGGAAGTATATTTGATTCTTTTGAGCTTATCTTTGGATCATTGCATGATGCATTGTCCAATTTACGCCTTTTTTTGTGGTCTTGAAATGCATTGTCACTGTATTATTGATCACATTTCCCAAACACCACCTTGCCACAAATTTATGATGTCTGATCTACAGTTAGACATAAATAGTAATAGTTGAAATTATAAAATAAATACTAAATTTGCTCCAAGAAAATATAATCTGAACTGTAGATAACCCAATTAGCATATCCTATACTGGAAACTTTAGCCTAGATTGCAAGTAAACATGTATAATGTATTCTGTACTAGTCGAACCGAATTACTAAGCAGGAGATGTTGCTTTTACTCATTCTAATTAACGCCTCAGTTGCCAAACATTCAGCAGCTGCCTGTGGGTCCTCGATGTGCCTTACCAGGTTCACGGCCTCTTGGTGCCTCATTACCTGCCAAAATTATATGATTGAAGGTAATGAAGGTACATCACTAAATCCCAGTTATCCATAAAATTATGATCCAAGGCAGAGTACAAAAGTTTGACAGCATTTTATATTTCCTGGATTTAATATATATTTGTAAACACCAGTTGCATGTAAAAGTAGGTAGAACTTAGAAGAACGATTAACTATGTTATTTACCTCCCAAACTCCAGTACTTGCTAGGATAACAAATTCAGTTTCAGAATCTATTATTTCGGATCCAATGACCAGTTTTGAGCTTTTTTTGAGACTCTTTGTGCTTGAGTCACCATCTATTTTGTGACGTAGAGCACCTAGTACATTAAAAGATATGAATCTTTCAAAATATTGATCGAACACACGAAATATGTAATCCAAGAAAAGTATGTGTGCGTGCCTGAAATTAATTTTAGGGGCCAATTTCTTGTAGTGTGGTGCTGCTTTTTTCTGGAAATTTGATAAGCCTCACCATCTCTGCATATCACAGCTCTGTAGTCACCCATGTTTGCCATCACAAGCTTGTCGCCGTTGATCACCATAGCCCATGCCGATCCCTTTTCATCTGTGTCTAATAGCTTTGATCTTGCATTCAGATGAGCCCTTTTCATGGCTTCCTTGCACTTCTTCCTCATCCTTGTCTGCACCACATAAGTTTATATTTATAATTTTTTATTTTTTACGCATATGCCTATTCACCTGATGAATTGAAATACGAAATGAAATAATGTAGAGAGATCCTGAATGCCTAGCACAAGTAGTAGTAGCGAATCAAAATTCACCATCTAGGACTAGGAAGTATGTATATATTTGCAAGCAGCTGAAATAAAAACTCTTACAAACAGTGAATAATAAAATTGACTCAACTCGTATCATTTAAAAACCAATCACATAAAAATGTATAAATTCAATGCCATCAATTAATTTGGATCGATCAAATTGACTTTGTACTAAACTCTTCTTCAGTTAGCATACAAGTACATGCTAAATATTATCAGTAATTTTTTCATCATATACCTGTATTTAAGAAAAAATTAAAAAGTCAATAGCCCAAATCAATGATGATACTATGGAACTCAGTTTTATACTATTCAATCAGTCAACAAAGAAATCAAATAATTACCAAATATTTGACTAAAATAAATAATTTCCATTTACCTCTTTAGGCATCTTGTTAAAGAAATGTGACTGCATGTATCTAGTAACTCCCTCACCAATCTCACCATCAAAAACTCCAAAAACCCAGAAATCACACTCTTTTAGTTGTTCCCTTTGCACCACAACTGAGTCAAATTCTGTCATATAATTATTACTTCCATTAATCTCTGGCTTATCTAATTCCACCACATGATATCCATGTGATACATGCATCATCCATGAAGCCCTCTTCCCATTCTCCGATTTTCTTCCTCCATTTCCAATCAGAAATCTCTTTAGCTTAATTCCCTGCAATTCAATTATTCAAGAACTAGAGCATAATAAAAGCAAGAATATATCGTCCCCGAACAATAAGTATTCTGTAATTGAATTGTGAACGAGAATATATATACTTGTTTTACGTGTCAAGTAAACTCTGAATACTGATTCCAAAATTGAGCACATGGAAATACGAGGATCATATAAATGCATACTTACATACACAAGAAAATAATTTTTGTTAGGGAGATACAATTGAGTGTGTGAAATGGGGTTAGACTTTTTGTGGTGTAGAAAAAATTAGTATTTAATGAATTTAAATTTAAACCAACAAAAAAGTTATATGAATACTGTTACATGCTTCCAGTCCAGAAATGAAATGCATTCGATTTAAAGCCTGCATTCCATGGTTTTTTTTAAAGGAAAAAAAATCTTATATATAAAGGCAAAATATATTTGCATGTTTTTCCAAAAAAATATTCATAAATTGAACACGCAAAAATATTTGTACCTTGAGCTTGAAACGAAGATTCTTGAGTCTCATGATTCAGAAAGAAAAATGATTTCTTTTTTTTTTTTCTGTGAGAAATCCTTAGATTTGATGATAGCAACAATCAGATAAGAATAGTGAGGAATTTGATTTGGGATTGAGATAGAGTCATAGAGAGGGCGGGAAATAAAAATAAAATCTAAAAATATATATCTGGTTTTGGCTTTGTGGTAGATTGTGACTGACCGAGGTGTTTGAAGTCAATAAGGAGACTAATGCCTTCAAGATTTTCCAAATGCAGCCCCACTTAAACTCTTAAAGAGGTTTAAAGTTTTAAACTGAATCGTACAATAAATACAAGCAATTTTTTGAAGTTCAGTTTGACTGTTTCCTGATTTATAGGTTTGGTCAACAACACTGGTTCTCTTATTTTCCGCCATTTTTTTCATTTAAAAAAAAATATAAATCATTAATTATTTTTTTATTTTCCAAGAAAAAAAGAATGAGCAAAAAAATCTGATTCAATTATTTATGGTGAACAATTTTGTTTTTTCATGAAATTTTGAATAAATTAAGGTTCATTCTGATTTAATTTTAAAAATCCGATTCAATATTCAGATATCAAAATATTATTTTCCTCACATAATTGAGTCTCATTATTATTTGTCTCCATTTTTTGAATCATATTTTATTGCACTTTTCTTTAATCTGTTCGAATTCTAGAATTTGTTAATTTCATTAGTAAAAAAAAAAATCCCTTCTTGTAGTGATTCTATTTCCCTCCAAATTAAACAATTTTTCAATTTGAAATTAATAAAAATGGAAAATATCTTACATAAACCCAATTTCATCAGTCACACCGAAGCCAAAAGTAATATAATGTTAGTTGTCGTACATGTTTATGACTTGTTTTTTTTGTTTTTGGCAAATGCACGGATATTTAAAGACCTATGTGAAGTTTTTGGATCAACTCAGTATAGTACTATAAACAACGCGTTCATTAGGGGATGTACGATTAAAACCCTTCACTAAAAACATTTACAGAAAAAAGCAAAAACCCCTTGACCTATTTCACAAAGTTCCATATTTATGTCATTTGCTTTTTGTAAATAAAAATAATTTATCTTGTAATGATGTTAATTCTTGAACCCTTTTTGCCCGGTTAATTTCAGTAGCAACATGCCAACATCAAGTACTACTGGTGCTAGGTGTGTAAATAAACGAGTCGATTCGAATATAATACTATTCGGGCATTGTTTGAATTTTAATCTAGCTTCTTAATGTGTTTGAGCTTGGTTTGATTATTAATCGCATCGAGTGGAAGCTTTAGTTGAGCCGAATACGAATCGAGCTAAAGTAGCTTGATATTTTTACACACATTATATTCTTTTTACTAATCAAGTCGAACTTTACATCTTATCAAGCGAAAAAGTGTGTTCAAGTTTGGTTCGTTATTCTAACAAACCAAACTCAAACGAATTTTTTATGATCAATCTCAAGTTAAGTATTGAGTAGCTTAAGACATTTTTTTAACTTGGCGCTATTCATTTTGTTATGACAGTAGTTACTCTACAAATCTATTGTGCATAGAGGAAAAAATCATGACAATTGAGTGGCACTTGTAAGTTGTAAAAAGAGATGGCCATTTTTAAATAAAGAAAAAGAAATGCTACTTTAATTTTGATTGATAGGATTTCTTTTGTTAATTAAAATCAAAAGCAAAAATTTCACCATCTAAAACATTTCCCCACAATGGTTAAACCTATTTACAACTTTTTAATGTCCCACCATACAATTTACAAAATAATAAAAAAATTAAAAAAATCAATCTCAACCTAATTTTCTACCCATGGGCCCAACACCTCCCACTTTTTGCCCCAAAATCCCCCCATGAACCGGTTTGTAGCTGCAAACCAGTTTTTCCCAAAAACCCAAAATTTTTCATTGGTAAGGATTTTTAATGGCTTTTTTTGAAAAATCCCATCAAAATCCTTACCATTGTAGTTGCTCTTATTTTTAATGAATTATACGTTGATAGAACTTTTTCACGATGCTTATAGATGACTGGCTATTATAACTTGAGCATTCTTTATTGTAAGTGGAATTAATTAACTCTAATATTTAAATGGAAGCGCATCTCACGTCCATTATGTGTATAATAATAATATCATAAAGTGATTTTTTTTAATACAATGGGGGAATTTGAAGAGGGGAGACACACATTCGTATGAGATCAAATTTGGGTCATTCACGCTCACAATACATGTCTCAACCATGCACTAGAGCACAAGGTTGATCCCCATAAAGTGAATTAATAATAACAAAAAGTTTCAAAAATAAATATTAAGATCTAGTATAATTATAAAAAGAGAGAACGATTTTCAAAATTGTTTAAATATTTCCCTACCTAACTTTCTATCTCGCAAATCTTACCTATTAAGAGAGGAATTGTAAAATAAATAGACGACTCAAGAAAGTATTATTTTTTTTTTGAGGGGAACTCAAGAAAGTATTATTAATTTCGAAGGATAACTGGTTTTATTATAATTAAACTAAATATCAAAACTAATTTTCTCATCCATCAATAATATTTTTTTTCTTTTTTAAAACCCCCACCCATAATAATGTTATTATATATAATTCAAAAAGACTTATAATCTCGCTTAAATTTTAATATTGAATTGAGAGAGGCATCTCATGCACCATCAAACACATTCGACTCTCGTAACCGCATATGACGACCAAATGGGATGAATGTTCAAAGCAAAATATAAATTCAACAAATTGACTTGGCTATTTTTCAACAGCTAAAAAAGAATGGTTCATGATAAGGGGGAAAAGAAGTGAAAAAGAAAGAAAAGAATATGCTCATACTGATATAATTATTTATTATATTTTATGGGAAAAATTGCAAAATTGGTCCAATATCTATGGAGGTGTTGCAATATTAGTCCTGTAACTTTTGAAGTTGCAATTTTAGTCTTGTGACAATTTTGCCCTTAGCAAGAATAACAACTGTAATATGTAATTTTTAGGATTTGATAATATTAGTATTTTATTTTTTAGATTTGGTAATTTCGGTCCTATTATTCAAAATAACCAATTTTGGCAAATTTGTACGTATTTTTATATTTTTATAATTAGAAAACAATACTTGTAGAACTCGTATCTCGGGTTTTGATCTGGATTCATAAATCTAAAAAATTCTTCATTAGACAATCTATCGTATAAATGATAAATAAATTTAACTAATTAATAAGTAAAAAAAAGATAGGATCTTATACCATGTTTTGCTTGATCATATGTATATTGAATATTTTGGCTATCAAGGGCATTTTGGAAATAATTTAATATTGAAATATCCATCAGGACCAAATTTGTATCAACTTAAAACTTATAGGACCAAAATTGCACAAATCTAAAACTTATGGGATCAAAATTACAAAAATGACAAAACATATAGGATTAAAATCACAATTTTAAAAATTACAGGACTAATATTGCAGGCCATATAGATGCAGGACTAATTTTGCATTTTACGTAAAGATAAGTTGGCCAATTTGCCAGACTGAGATAACTAAGAATCTCATGTAATAAACAAAACTTGAAGCTATACATTCTGGTGGGAGAATTTTGCCCACTTTCGAGCTAGGTTCCTTTTCATAGCAATATTATCTTTTTTATTTAATATTAGCAATATTCCTTTGGTAAATTGGTTTCACTTTAAATTCTGGGATTATCTGATCACTAGCATTCAAATAAAATCAAATAAAATAAATCCTCAAGAAGTAGCATATATATATAACAAGCTATATATGTTGATGGAGGTAAAAGAAGAGGAAGGTGTGGAAGAAAGAGCAAAGGACATGAGTTTGAAAGAGCTGGCCATGAAACTTGAAGACTTTGCTAAGGCTAGAGACTGGGAAAAGTATCATAGTCCAAGAAATTTACTCCTTGCAATGGTAATAATCTTCATTTCTTTGACCATTTTTAGTCTTTAATTACTTAGTAGCATATATACCAATTTGATGAAAATTTCACAACTTTATGGTAAATTATAAAAATTACCCTCGAGGTTTAGCCTAATTACAAAAATCTGCGGTTATCTTTCAAAATTACAAATACCCCTTATGGTACTTTAAGAACCCCTTGAGGTTTGTATTTACATAACATGAGATAATCCCATCCTATTAAGAGTTCCATTTGTAAAATAGAACAAACAAATGTCTGGGTATTCGTAATTTTACAAGATTTTTTTTTTTGTTGTTGTAATTTGACTGAACTCAAGGGTATTTTTGTAATTAATCCTAAAAAAATATGATGAAGAAGAGGCCTTCAATTTATAAATTGAAATCTTGGAGGATATGTTGAAATATAGATATGTATGCAATTGATGGATGAATTATGTGTACTTTTGAGGAAATGATGTACAGATTGGTGAAGTGGGAGAGTTATCAGAAATATTTCAGTGGAGAGGTGAGGTGGAAAAAGGGTTGCCCAATTGGGAAGAATCAGAGAAAGAGCATCTTGGAGAAGAGCTTTCTGATGTTCTTCTTTACCTCATCAGATTGGCTGATATTTGTGGCATTGATCTTTCCCATGCTGCCACCAAAAAGATTGCCAAAAATGCCATCAAATACCCACCAAATTGATTAACAATCCCCCTTTCTCATACATCTCTTCTTCTTAATCTTCATTTGTTGTTTGATATAATCAAGAAAATAATTGATCTTTATACTGCCATGCTTATGCGTAAAATTTCTTTATATGATCATAATATTTGTTTTATCATGGATTCTTTTCTTTGTTTTGTTTTAAATCTTTGATACTATGTTTTTTGAGGAACTTGAACCGAAAAGATTACATATATACCACGTTGCGCAACATGGATGAGATCTTCTATTTAGGAAATTAGTAGATGTTTAGGTCATGTATGATTATGTTTTCATGGTCGATTTTCAGTTTAGTGTTAAATAATAAAATTTGAGAATTTATTGGCTTTTTTGTGAAAAATGGAATTATATTTGGATGAATGAATAAGAATGAATTTTATATATGTTTGGAAATGATACTATGTTTGGTTGAGTATGATTTGAATGCTTGAGACAGTTATGCTTTGATTGCTTAATTTCTCTTGTGTGTCTGAGATTGCATTGGTTCTTTCTCTCTTAGAATCCTTAGCCAAGCCCGGGCAGTTGATATGCCCGTAAAATGTCGTCACCCCGATCGTGGCGGACAGCGCGCGCCTTTGGCGAACACGTATAAAAACAACAGAACAACATTAAAAACTATATATAAACAATCCCGAAACAATATAAAAACAACACAAAAATAAAAAGAACTTAAAAATAGGTAATAAAAAAATATATTGAAATATTGAATACAGCATGAAAACAATAAAGAAACATCACGGACTAGTTGTGTCACTACGGTGCGCAACATACTGAATGATTACTGGATTGGCGTCACACTTACGTGCACAAGCAACTACTACGGAATTAACAGACTAATTGAGATTTTTCATATATAATAGTTTGAAAAGGGATATTGGCGAGATCTAATTTTAATTTTTTATTTTGAATATAAAATATTATATTTACAAGATTATAGATGGTTGGTCACATTAGATAAATATAATTTAAAAATATTATATTTTTAAATAGATATATAGAGTTGATATAGGTGGTCCCACATACATAATTGGATGAAAATACGATCATAGTAATTGATAAGTGATGTATGTAATTTATAGGTTTGAAATTGAAATTATAAGTTTGAACTATTATTTAGGTAGAAAATAGAAAGCGAAAATGGTGGTTTATATTAGAAAATTTATAAATAAACATGATTTCGTTGCAAGTGGAAACATAAATAAACAAGTCCTTAGATTTCAAATTAGGCATTTTTTTCAAGTAGAAATGGGTCAAATTGGCCATTTCCAACTTGAAAATATTAAATATAGCCAACTTTTTCAAACACATCTTTTTTAGCTATTTTGGTGGTGTGAAATAACATTCATACCCTTTAAGCATATTACACTAGGTCATATACCTCTCTTTCTCCTTTTCACTTTCACTTTCACTTTCTCTCTCTCTCTAGAAGTGTGTTGTATTCAAATTTCAAAGATAAAATTTTCCGCGAATTTTTCGGCAACCCATTTTTTCGATCGGAATCTCAAATAATGTAAGCATTTTGTTTTCTATCTCATTCTTTATTCATTTCACTATCGTATTTAGTTTGAGGTTGGGTGTAGAATAGATTTGAAAACCATAAACATGAAAAAAAAAAACTAGTTTGAAATAAGCTCGAACAACAGCCTGCAAATGTAACTCGAGATTCACTCGATTTCGAGTTACATCTAACTCGAATCGAGTTACAACTGACTCGATTTCAAGTTACATGTAACTCGATTCGAGTTAGATGTAACTCAAAATCGAGTGAATCTCGAGTTACATTGTTTCGAGTTACATATTCTGATTTGAATTTTTTTTTGTCTGTTTCTGCTGGTTTCAGATGGAGGATGATAAAGTGATAATTGTTCATAGTGGTTTTTGGGATGGTAGTTTCTATAGGAATGGTGAAGAAGTACTCGTTTTTCGTCGTTGTGGACAATATCATGTAATGGGTTTGTGGATATTGTTCATAACGTTGTAAATGGTGATCGTTGTTTGTGTGAATACAAATTACACTGTTTAATGCCAACTGGGGTGGTTCTGAGGTTAAGTCTTTGATTATGTGTGAACGGGATCTTCGACGAGTAGCTGAGATTTTCAAAGTTCCCGAATATTTGTGACCTTGCAACCAAAAGATCATGGGATGGTGGGGACTTTGTACACCAAAAATAGCAATCCACATGGTTTTATGAACCTCATGGCTGCTCAATCGTATTCATATGGTATCGGCAGTCAATTCATGCCCTTAAATCCATATAATTCTCACTACGGCATGAATTATATACATGGTCCACCACAGTGTATGTCAATCTATATGCAACATGCTGCACCCAATAATTGTCCAAGTAAATCTAGGACCTTGGAGCCTCAACCAACGTCAGGCAAACATGTATTGCCCGATAATTATCCAAGTAAATCTCCTATCTTGGAGCATCAACCAAGAATCAATAATAGTGATCATGTGGATGGTGATGATGATGATGGTGGTGGTGGTGGTGGATTTAGTGATGATTTTGGGCGGTATGATGATGTTGGGTGGTATGATGATTTCGGGGGTGGTGGCCATTATGATGATCAGGATTTTGTTGGTGATCAACATAACCAACAAGATGCACAATTTGTTCTCGATGACCGTGAAGGGAATGACGGTGACACATCTGAGGAAGAAGATAACGATCCAGAGTACGATGTTGACAGTGAACTAGTTCGTCGATTGATTTATGATCACTTTGGATGGGAAAAAGATGACTATTTTGTTCCCGATGACCGTGAAGGGAATGATGTGAACAATGATATCATAGGAGACAATGACGAGCATGTTCTTCGGAATAGATGATTTCCAATCCATAAGGTATCTTCTGTTGATGCCAACAAAGTAGATAATGAGAACGCTGATACGGAGCTCGCAATGGTTAGGTCTAAATATGCTTGGATGGCTCCGAACGTTTTATCAAGTATCCGACCCGATTCCATTCCACAAGAACCACGATATTGAGCGTGACTTATTCAAAGGTGCGAGTGCTTGAAAGTAAGGAAGAAATGGTAACAAAGTTGGGTTTCTACCATCTGCACCTTTGTGTGAAGTATAGAACAACCCGGTCTTCGACTTCACGTTATGAGGTTGTTTGAAAACATAAAGGATGCACCTTCTTACTTCGTGCAAACGCTATCCAAAGAGGAAGTTGGAATGTGACTAAATTCGAGCAACCTCATATATGTGAAGCCAACTTAAGTAGACATGCTCCTCGACAATTGCCTTCGAAGATTATTGGAGCCCTGTTTGCTCCAAAACTACTAAAGGAGGGACGATCCCTTAAACCTAGGGATATTATTGTTGATTTGTCTGCTAAACATGGGATAGACATTTTGTATAACAAAGCACTAAAATCACAGCATCGCGCTTACAACTACATACATGATGACCACTTGCAGTCTTGGGGGATCTTGCATGCATTCTTGTACATGTTAAAAAAGAGAACCCTGGTACAATTGCACTACACGAGACTGATGACGATGATAGATTCAAGTATGTTTATATTGCTTTACATACGTCAATTAAAGGATTCAGTGAGTGTTGTAGACCTGTTATTGTTGTTGATGGCACACACCTAAAGGGCAAGTGTAAAGGTGTGTTGTTTGTTGCGGTTACAAAAGATGGCAATGAACAAGTGTTGCCACTAGCATTTTGTGTGGCTGATAAGGAGAAGGACGAATCATGGGAATGGTTTATGAAGCAATTACGCAATACATATGGATGCCCTAAAAATATGCTCATTGTATCCGATCGTCATAAAAGTATTAAGAATATAGTTGGCAATGTATTTCCTGACGCTGTGCATGGTATATGCACATATCACTTGAGGCAAAATATCAGAAATTATCGAGGTCAAGTGGTGACCTTATACCAAAAGGCCACGTACACTTATTCTCCTGAAAGATTCAAGAAGATAATGACCCTGATTCAAAATGCAAACGAAAAGGCCTACGAGGAGTTGGTTAGGGCTGGAACGAAAAGGTGGGCACGTGCAATGTTGCCCAGTTAGGCGCGATGGGTTCATGACATTGAATGCAACAGAGGTTCTTAATGCTAGACTTGTCTGGTATAGGAAATTGCCCATTTGTTCGTTGCTCGATTCTATTCGAAATCTCATTCAGGAGTGGTTCCACGAGCGTCAAATTGCAGCCCAAAACATGAACAATGAAGTCACCACAGATACAACTAAGAGATTGGCAGAAGCAGGTGCACTGGCGGATAAGGTGCACGTGTCACATGTTAGTAGCCTAATTTATTTTGTAAAGGATGGGGTGCGTTCTTTTGTTGTTGATTTGGCAAAGAGAACGTGTACTTGCCGAGTGTTTCAGCTTGATCTATTGCCGTGTCCACATGCGATTAAGGCAATCAGGTATATTTAAAGTTTTTTACTTAATTACTAATTATTTCACCTCTATGATATCCTTATATACATTTTTTGCTATTTATTTCAGTAAGGCAAATCAATCAGTCTACAGTTACGTACACAACTACTATAAAATAGAAACACTGCGAAAACTTTACTCTCCAATCTTCATGCCCATTGAACATCCTAAAGACTGGAATGTACCGGAAATGATACGACTTCTAGTTGTCAAGGCACCTCTAAATCCTCGACAAGCTAGACGACCGAGGACTCGACGGATTCCATCTAATGGTCCATCTAGCAGCTCACAACGGTCCATAATATGCTCTAGATGTCGTCAAGAGGGTCACAATCATTCTACATGTAATGTAGTGCTCCCCATTTGCCATGATGCAACGAGTGCTAGTGGAAACAACATGATTGATCAGTCGGCTAGAAGAATTCCAAGAAAATGCGGCGTTTGTAAGAAAGAAGGACACACTAGGAGGGTTTATCCTGATAGAGTTTCTGAAGTCAATCAATAAATTGAAGATGTAATTTAATTGTACCCAGTAGTATGACTCGATATCGTGTTATATCATGTGATAAAGTACTTTTGTTTCAGCTTTTCAGTGATGTTTCTTGTTATACAGTACTTCGTTTTAGCTTTTCATTGATGTTTCTTGTCTTATGACCTTTTGTTTCAGCTTTTCAGTGATGTTTTTTGGCATACAATACTTTGTTTTAGCTTTTCATTGATATTTCTTGTCATACAGTACTTTCAGCTTTTCAGTGATTTTCTTGTCCTTGTGAGATTTTCATTGATCACTATGAATCAGGATAATTTTTCTATACATACCCCGTCAATGAGGAATACATCTTCATCTTTCATCCAACGCCATCAAAATGAGTAATACATCCTCATCTGTCTGCCCCTATGCTCCATGAGTCCCGTGGCTGGTGCGTAGAGATGGATCATTTGTGTCCGGCTCAGAATCGCGGTGCTCGTGACTCGTCTCCACAGTTTCTTTGCTCACGCATACCGACTTATCAAATCGGCGATCGCGTCTTCAAGTACAACTCCATATTAGCTCGTATGATCTCTCTCGATGAACTAGTGCACGGTCAATCACCCGATCTACGATTGTCTCCACAATTGTATAAATACCCAGGTAAAATGGCTCGCAGTAGGGTCGATAGAAAAATCGGTCCTGCAGTCACTATGCACCGTGATGAGGATGATGAGATCCGAGAATGAGGTGGAGGTGGAGGTGGAGTGGAGGAGACAATGGTGTATGTGGAGAGCGTCGGCGGGGATGGAGAGCGTCGAGGCGGGGGTGGAGGTTGGGTATGGGTCCTCTGCCTCTGAGAATGACGACTCGAACGTGCAGGACGATCAATATCCTCAGCCTCACTATCATAATCATCATCATCTATACGTGCAGGCTGGGACTGAGTCATCTGCCTCTTCGGAGCCGAGATGCAGCGATCCGATGCAACAAAGACGCGTCTTGGCTCCAGAACAATCCTCCTACCAACAGCGTCAGGGCCAAGTGGGGCAACCCAAGACGGGAAATGATCGATATGGATACATCAATCCGTACGACATGACCATATCGATGCCCTTTATGTAAGGGAGTCGTAACTCCACCTCGGTGGGCTGTACCAGTGCGCATATCATCTTTGAAAAATACAGGAAAACTTTATCTTAATTACTTAATTACGATGAAAATATTATCAATCCCACTATTACTCATATGATTTCGTAAAAAAGATTTTCAACCTGGGGGCTATCAAATAACGCCACCGCGCTGAAGGTCCTCTTGGGGCATCTAACCCGTCTGCCCCTAGGATAGCCATCTAACCCAGAGGTCTGGACAAAGTCCCGACCAAGAGAATGAATAGCCTTAAATGCCCATAGTTGTATCATACAAAAAACAAATAAGCAATGAACCCAATTAGAATATGAAATGTTCATGTTAAAAGTGATACGTGTTTAAATTATACATACATGTATGGGGTAGAAGTAGGCATATATGTGGAACTGGATGTCTCTCTTAGGATCAGCAGGGGCTCGGATCCCAGAATCAAGATAATGGAGGAGGCGCCCATACACGTAGAAGCCCCATGGGAATGCCCTAAACCTGGGGGCATTCTCAACCAAAGTCCACAACCATAACGGGACGGTACCCCGTGGATCGATAGCTAACAGATACTTCATGACGAACAAGATATACGACATCTTCAGATTCTCCTCTTGTCGCTCTCTGAAATGACCGCGATGAAATGCGTGATCGCTTTCATCATCGGTATCAAGGAATCCATCGAAAAACTGTCGGTATACTCACTTTGGGAGGGATATACTATGAGGAGCATGGGTCAATCGCCGAGGGGCTAAAGTGTAGCCTCGTAAACATCGCAAACTCTCGTCGCCCAAATCTGAGGTTCCGCCCACCAACGCGGAACCACAAGTCGCCCGTCTTAGATCCCTCTACCAAGATCTGTCTACCGAGCAATCGGAGCATACCCTTGGAGGTCAATTATGCGTTCGATTGAAGTCCAGAAACGCCCCAAACGGCCCATTCCTAAACTCATCTAAATTTCCCGACTCAGTCAACTCCTTCTTGATATCCGCAAGTGGTGCTTGGAGTATACATTCAGTTTTCCATTCCAATTCTGTGCAGAACCCCATTTCCATTGCCGAATCTGTCAAAAAAAAACACAAACATTCAGTTAATGGCTTGTTGTCATTTATTACATGTAACTCGAAATCGAGTCACCTTAAAAAGTGAATTGATTTCGAGTTACATGTAACTCGCAGATGCCTTAAAAACTAACTTAATTGCGAGTTACATGTAACTTGATTTCGAGTTACTTCAAAGGTAACTCGATTTCGAGTTACACATGTAACTCGTAGTCCGTAAATCTTCTTCCCCCTCTCACTTTCGCTATTAACAACATCCCAAGCTTCCCTCAAACACAAAATCCCCTATAAAACTCTAGAATTTCTACAAAAACTTCAATAAGTCCTAACCTAAAACAACTATAGACTAACTAAATCAACAAAAAAACATGAAATTAGACAAAGGTGGAGTTGGAGGTTACCAGTTATTCGTTGATTTTCGTCATCATCGTCATTGTCGCCGTTCAAGTCGAGGGTTTCGAGAAGATTTGGGGGTTATTGTTGTCGCCGTTCGAGTTGGAGGTGGAGGTTTGGAAATGTGTCACTCAAAAAGTTGAAGTAAAACTACTAAAGGGCAGTTATATCTTTTCGCACCCCAAAATACTAAAAAAATATGGTTGAAAAATATGGCTAAAAAAGATTTTCAATTGGCAAAAAGGCTAAAAAAAAATCCACTGCTGTTTTTTTCAAACTATAGAGAGTAATGCTATTTGTGCCTCCAAGGCTCCAACTTCAAAAAAAAAAATGACATGGGAAAACGGCCCGATTGAAAAAACTCCGCCCATGAAAAAATTCCAATTCCAATTGAAATTGCATCACAGCTATGAGGTGTTATTAAGTAATACGAACTAGTACTCTTCTGTGAAATGACAATGATGTCCATAAATAGTGTAACAACTACCCATTCTATACCCTTAGGATGTTAGAAATTACACACTACCATCATTTAAATATTTTGAACTCCACCTTGAAGCTCTAGTCGTCGACTCTCTTGTGAAGGTAAGAATTGGTCCATTTTCCAATTAATAATTTTTGTTTTCAAAACTCGAATGGTGTAATCTGATATAATTAGAATCCAGAATATTGAAATTTTATTTTATTTTCAGTGAAATTTAATTTACTTTTTTTACTGTAATGCTTTCCCAAAATCAGATTGCATTTTACCCAAAAAAATAAATGGTTATTTGCCCTAGCTTACACCAAAACTTATAAATAAAATTAAGCCATTAGATGTAGGGGTGTTAATTTCGGACCCGACACGCAAACTCGATATGAGCCTAACACAAAATTAATGAGTATGGGTCCAGGTTGAAAGCAGGTCGAACCTAAATAACCACCAATTAAACAGGCCGAGTACGAGTCAACCTGCTATAACTCATTTAACTTGTATATAAATATAAAAAAATTAAGTAAATAATTAATTATAAGATAAAACAAAAAACAAGACATATTCTTAAAACTTAAATTCTAAAAACTTCTTAATTATGTATGTTGTTATTATTTTGTATGTTGCCCTCAAAATATGATATGTTATATTCTTTATGCAATTATGTTTTTTTTTAATGTTGTGAATTGTGATATTTTTTATTGATTGAATAGTGTGTTATAGTGATTGATATTTAAAAAAAAAATTATTTAGTCAAAATTATTAAATATAAATAAAATAATTTTATTATACATGTTAAATGGATCGGGTTCGGATTACTTGTAAAATAAATAGGTCGAGTTCGGGTTAATCAAAGTTCTAACACAAATAACTAACAGGTCGGGTCCGAGTTGGCGAACCCGGACCCAACCCAAATCGACACCCTTAATTAGATATAGTCCAACCACAACCCTAGAACTTATCTTAAAACAATGGGCTCAAAAAATTCATTAGATGCAGTCAGTACTCCATAATATTAAGAATAAGCGGGAATTCAGTCGATTATTTGGAATTATATCGATCATACACATATGTATTTGTTAATTTGGATAAAAAATTTGTTACAAATTTTTTTTTTTTTTTCGCAAGAACTTCATATAGAACTCATATAATTACGACCCCAAAAATATTAGTTCATTTTCAAACCTACGTACACCAACAATACCGGAAAACAACACCTTTCGCAAGCTTCACTGTCCGATGGAAAGACACTCTTGAATAACTTGGGGATGAAATTGCCTTCAAGACGTACGTGAGATTTGAGTAAGGAGCTAAGGCAACAAACATTTTTTGTTAAAAGTAAATAGAAGGGTAAGTTAGTTATTTCCACTTTATATTACTCTCTGTCAAATTTCCCAAACAAAAGCTGACTAATAAATCCCAAACACAAAACATAACCCCAAACAAAAACTAACATAACACTAAAATTACAAGTACAGTGCAATCCTCAACTATCATCAATTGCTTATCAAATCCCATCAATTTTTCCAAACATGTCATTAGTACATGTATGTGGACAACTTTAATTTAGTGTGGCCAACATCGGACTTTTTATAGAATTTTCGAGATATTTAAAAGTTAAAAAATTTCAATAAAATCCCCCTTAAATTTAATTGGTACATCCGAACGTCTGATTACAAGCATCTTCAATTAAAACTCCATTCAATCAACTTTTCATTCCGAAATTCCAACTATTAGCTTTTACACTACCACTACTAAGGTTTAGTAATTTTTGGACTAAATGATCTTTGCCTTCTAAAGTTAATAATAAATAACTATGAGTTTTAGAGAATTTTTCTTATGATTTTTCAGAGTGATAAATATTATCAATTTAAATTTAATTTTACCTTATTTATTTGGTATCTTATCAGAAATAAGATACAATTTGAGGAAATTACACGAGAATACCCCGATTTTTTTTTAAAAAAAAGACAAAAATACCCACCTATCACAAATCTACCCAACCCGGTCCTAGACTTCACAAATATACCCACCCCATTACTTTTCTTTTCAGTTTCTTACCCTCCTCCAATTTCTTACGTTTCCATAGCTAGGTTAAAGTAGTTTCTTACTGATTTTTGGAGCTCGCACATGGCGGGAAGAAATAGAATACAGGTTCTCAAATTGACTGTGTTCATAATCGCCCTATGGGAACCAATCATTGATCCCCAGTTTTCTTTACTCTTTCTCTTTGACGTCGAAGAGGATGATGAATCTGGAGCACAATTTCATGTCGGTACGAATAATCCATCGGGGCGTCGGATTCACCGCAACGCCTGCGAATTTCATGATCCCTATTAGAAAGAGAAGCAGGGTTGAGTTGTTTTAGCCGGCTTATTACGCGGCATGTCTTGTCGGAGGAATATTAAGTTGTGGCCTTACGCATATATCATCACGCCACTTGATCTTGTTAAGTGCAACATGCGGGTTAATTGAAATTTTCCTTTTCCTTTTTGTACTTTATTATTACTTTATTTAGTTTTAGGACTTAAAGAGTATTTGTTTTTATGTTTATGATTTGTAATATTTTTGATTATATTATCTTTAATAGAGATCTTGAATTTGGAGTAGTTGTAGTTGAAAACTATAGTAGTTAATGGAGCTCGCACATGGCGGGAATATTTGGGGCCAACACGAAACAACGTCGTTCTTTTTATGCCGAGGAGACAATTGATGAAGCGAGTTTGGACACCGAGTGCGGGTTTCGGACCATGTACGGGTCGTTTTGTTGTCTGAGATCGAAAGGCAATCTCAGTAAAGCAGAGCGACTCTTTCTAAGAAATCACGGTGGAGTTAGTGGGCATGAATTTGGAGGTGATTTTGGTTGGAGTTTATTTGTGGTTTCGATTTCGTGTGAGAGAGATGAATTGTTGGGAGAATTATTGGTGAGGGACAATGATAATGATGAAGCTTGGATGGAACTAGTTTTGGAAAAGAATAAGATTGGGCGCCATGGTTTCTGCCATGGTAATGCGGTGATGAACCCAATTTTCTGGTGTTCTTTTATTATTTTGTGATTTGAAGTTTTTCGTTTGTTTCGATGTTGTTTCAAGTTGTTTCTTTTATGTTTCTTTTGTTCTTTTATGTATTTTTCCATATATTTGTTCTTTTTTATTGTTTTTAATTTGTTGTGTGATATATCCGATTGTGTATTTTTTTTTTTTTTTGTAGTGAATGTGGGATTTTTGTTGCTTGTTATGTCGTTGTTGGGAAGTTTATGGACGTTGAAGCGTTAGAGATAGAGAATGAACAAGCAAGACTCGATGCTTCCACAATCATGGTAAGTTGGAGCCGCAAAATGGTGATAACGATGACAACGACATTGAGTTTCTACCTCCACTTCCTAATGATTTTAGAGAATTGTTCGTAAATCTTAATGATGGTGTAATCGGTTGAAACATGTAAGAAACATAAATGAAACATATAAGAAACAATTGTGAAACAGGGGATCATGTGATAAAAGTTTGTAGTAAATTACTTTTAAATTTAGAGAAATATTATAGTTTTTCCCCATATACTCTTGACTTTTTAGTTCATGTGATATCTTTTACCGTTTCATTTACATAAGAAATAAGTTTTATCTCATCCAAATATGATTACATTGACTTAAAACCTTTATTTCAGAGTAAGCAATTTGCATCTTGAGTTGGTAAACATGTGTGCGAGAAAGAGAATGATATCGCAGTTTCAAAGCATGCGGATCTCGGTCATGTGAAGAAAAATTACATGAGGCAACCGGAGAGGTGATCAAGGAAAGAAGACAGAGATGCGGAGATGTTTATCATTTAATTCGATCAAAATAAGGATTCAAAAGGAAGTTCCATCCGAATTAGTGAGCAACATTTGAGGACAGGAAGAAACTCCAAGAACATGATTAAGAAGATCATATGCATCGAGAATCGCAGAGAGTTGAGCATGCCAAATCTTTGTAATTTTACTAGTAGTTTTAGAGAATTGTCAATGTAAGTCCGCATGCGTAATCTTGAACTAAAGATCTCACATCTTGTAGCAAAGTTGTTACTAGTAGGTCTTTCAACGCTATAGTTGATGCATTCAATAATTCTACGATGTTGGAAGTCAATACAAAGTATTTTTTTGGTCCGACAAGGTGGAGTCGTGTCCATTTCTCGTGGCCGATGATGGACAAGTAAGCTCAAATTTTCTCGAATTTAATTTGTTGTTCCAAGATTTCTTTTAGGGTCTTGAATGTGCGATCCATTGGAATCGATATTCTTGTTATCTCAAAGTTGGTATCTTCTCTATTTTCTTCCCATTGTCCATTGTGGCATACCACAACCGAGATTTTCACCATGCAAATTGTGGAATGCAATGAAAAATTGGCTAAGTGAAACATAAATGAAACAGATATGAAACAACAAAGAAACACCAAAGAAACAAAAAAGAAACCAACGCAAAAATCAAATGAAAAATGGGTATTTTTGTCAAAAATCAAATGAAAATTGGTATTTTTGTCAAAATCGTGAGAAAATTGACATTTTGCGGGGATTGGATATGGAAAATAGGTATTTATGTCCTTTTCCCATATAATTTCTTAAGTTGATTAAAGTTTTCAATACCTTTTGGCTTTTGCCCGACATTTTTTTTTTTTTTTTTGAAAGAATTATTTTCTTTCTCAATAATGGGAAGAATATAGTATTAATGTACAAATATCGGATGGAAATCCGTAACTGTAGGCATACCGACCTCAAAATCCGCGGCTATTTTGAAAATCAGTTAAACGTGGCAACGACTACGTCATCTCCAGTGGACTTGCATTTTTTTCTTTTAACTAATTAATATTACAAATTCTAAATTCTAAATTATCATTTATGTAAAACTATTAAATTTCCTTCACATTACCATTTTTTACAGGCACATAATTAATTTGATATACAACTTCTCAGAATCCAATCCAATTCCGTCCACATTCAATTCTCAGGTTCTTCATCATCGTCCTCCTGCATTAATCTATTTTATGAATTTATAAAATTCTATATAGATCATATTTTTGTCATCAACTTGATTAATAATTTGTGATTAATTTTTTTCTGAATAGATTGATATATAATTTTCACAATAATTTTATATTTTAATCATTTTCCTAATTTTGCCTCTTGGTCAGATTTTAATACATATTTCTTGAGCATTTGCGTGGATTCATTTTGAAATGGGATTTTGAAACCCTTTATTGTTCATTTTTCAAAAATTAGAGATTGAAAAAGTGACATACAGTAAAATTGATTGATTATATGCCTTTGAAAAGTTGATATGAATTAATATATGTAATGTAATTGCAGAAAAGTGGAAAAATGGCAGAAACTGTATTTAGTCCTTGTTTGGAAGGAATAAAGCATGTCAAATCTGAAGAAGGGGATATGATGACAAAGCCTTTCTTGGATGTGTGCAAACTTATATTGCCCATCTTAGGTTTGTTTCTCTTGTAATATTATTTCTCATCATAATTGAAGTAGAATTAGGTGCTCTAAGCACGCACATAAAATTGCTACTTATTAAGCTCTAATGTAAGATGAGTCGATGACTCCCTCCAATTTTGAGTTTCTTTTTACATGATTTCCTTTTGGGAAATTACAAAAACTGCCCTTCAGGATTAACCTAATTACAAAAAACCCAACTAACTTTGAAATTTAAAATATCACCCTTGAGTTTTCATCCGTCTTACATTTAGCACCTGTCGTTAGTGGAGCTAACGGAACTTGCTAATGTCATCAATTTTTTTGCAATTACTTCCCTCAATTTTTCTAAATATTACAAGTAACCCCAACTTTTCATCTTACGTTTTCTAATTACATTCCTCAACTTTTTATTAAATATTACTAATAGCCAGAAGAAAAGTTGGGGCTATTTGTTATATTTAAAAAAGTTGAGGGGTGTAATTATTAAATATTTGATTGCGTCAGCAAATTCCGTTAGGTCAACTAATGGTTTGGGCAAAATGTAAGATGGATGTAAACCTCGTGGGTGGTTTTTGTAACTTTTAACGTTAGCTAGGTTTTATTGTAATTAGGCCAAATCTCATAGGTAGTTTTGTAATTATCCCTTTCTTTTTTAGTCATTGTTAACATATGCAAATATATATCTAATTATTTGTACTTGAGCTGTCTTTGCTCTGAGAAATGAATTTCACTTGTTTGATTTGTAATTGTAGATAAATTTGGGGCTGCTATGACTGTGGTAAAATCTGATATCAGTGGTAATATATCGGTAAGATTCATTCTCTCGGTTACATGCACAATTGACATATATGTTTTGAGTTTGAATTGTATGATAACATTTTATGTCAGCTTATAAAAACATAAGAATGTTGTACTCTGTAGTTTTATAAAGATCAGTTTCATTTTCTTACTTTTGCTGTTGATTTTGTTAACTGGTTTTGAATGTTTTTTCTGATGCTGAGGTGATTTTTCATGTTTATCAATTTGAACTTGTAGAGGCTGGAATCTAAGTACAATTCAAATCCCTCCAGATTCAACTACCTCTACAACCTGGTACAAGCTGAAGTCGAAACAAAAACTGCTAAATCATCGTCTAGCTGTACTAATGGGCTTCTTTGGTTGACGAGGTACTACAAAATGGATGCGTTATTTTCTAGTCACGACATCTTTTTATTCTTTTGTGGACCTTGGCATCGTCCGTATGATCTCTCAAAATTAGCTCCTATATTTAAGACGTTTGAAATGAACCAAGAGATTGTATTTATAGCAGATATGATTCCCAATCTTCTAGTAAAATAATAACTTCTGTCACTTTAGCTTAATACGAACTCACATGTGCTTATCCAATTTAGAGCTTTCACTTTCTGAGTCGAGGTTAAGGAAGTGTTTGCAAACACTAAAAAAAGTGATTCTCAACTTTTAGCTGGAAAAAAATCACTTTTTTGTGTTTGCGAATGTCAACTTTTCTGCTTCATTTAATCAAAATCTAAAAGCATAGGATAAGTGCTTTAGATTTATGATTCTATTTCTAGTTTGGCTTTTACACATAAATAAAACACTTTTACAACTTATTCACCAAACACTATCTCTTAACTTAATCAATTTCTAGCAACACTCTCAATTCTGAATTTCAACTACTTGCCGCTTCCGATGCAATAAATCACGTCCTCCAACAGCATAAGTGTTTGCAAAAACTCCCTAAGCTGTATTGTATTGAATCTAATAATTCTTATTATGTTGCAGAGCAATGGATTTCTTAGTCGAGTTGTTCCGTAATCTAGCTGAGCATCAAGATTGGTCGATGTCGCAAGTGTGTAACGATGCATACAGCAAGACCTTGAAGAAATGGCATGGTTGGCTAGCCAGTTCAACTTTTACGGTAATAACTGGATTCGGATGTACTTTTTTTTTTCTTCGTATGAAACGCGGTATATTAGGGTAATAACATTGGCTTTTGTAATATGAATGTAAGGTTGCTATTAAGCTTGCACCGGATAGGAAGAAGTTCATGGAGGTGATAGGCGCAGAAGGTGATATCTATGGTGATATGCAAAACTTCTGCACAAATTTCTCACCAATCCTAGGACAGATTCATAAGTTTCTGGTAAGATTTTTTCACATTCATGATGACTAATTTTCAATGAAACATATTTCACTTAGAGAGGATGAATATATAGACATTCATTTCTTTTCACTTTTACAGTTACCCTCTTAAATTTAAATTTAAGACATAATCAAACTTGATGGGGTTTTTGTAATTTTAAACATTTTTAGGTTTTTGTAATTAGCCCAAACCAGGGGTCTTTTGTAATTATCCCTTACAAAAACTACCTTTTCCTTTTGATTTCATATCTTATGAAAGTAAGCAAAGAACTGCATATCTAAATTGATGCAATTTTTGGGATCTATCTTCTGCTTCAGTAGTGAAGCTTGTGTTATCGGCGATTGACCCGGTTCGATCCCATTTGAGTGTGTGTTTCCTCCTATATTATCCCCTTGTACTAAAAAAACATAAAAATTGATGCAAATTTATGGGATGCAGGGCAGTTGTGGATTGGACAACATGAAATCTTCATGATGGAATTGCTTCGTGTAGGCTACTACATTTCTTCACATTTACGTCTTCCATTCCTCCGTGGTCATTTTAATTTTCATCGGCTGTTTATCGTCTTTCTTCCTGAGAACATGAATGGTAGATCTTTAAATAATGCTTTTCTTTAGTCACTTTAATTCTCCTAATGAAGTTTCTCAAGGTTTTGTTTCCACCAGACTGCTCTATGAGTTCTAACCTTTTTTTCCAATTCTTTTTTTTTTTTTTTGAGAATATATAATGTTTATGTGATTTTGTATATTAGATTTGTATCAGAAAAAACAATCCATGTTATGTGGTGATGATGTTCATCATATGGATGTACAAAGCCATATCAACTCAGAATTAAAATGAGATATGACTTTTTAAAATTGACTACATAATAATTCCCCAACAACAATCTGTCATTATATGAAGTAAAATCACAGACTACATCATGTTACAATATTGTTGTAAATGGCTCACACAAAATGAAGGGATAATTTAAAAAAAAAAAAAAAACAGAGATGTTTCAAATCTACAAAAAAGCCCTCAGATTTGATGTTTAAGTTTAAGAGGGTGATTATAATATTTCTATAAATATCAGGGGTATTTGAATTTTTTTTCTTATGAAGGGAGAAGCAGTAAGACGGAATCAAACCACAATAGTTTTTTTTTTTTTTTTTTGTAAATTTTGAAAATCTCTACAAAATACCAAAATGGGACTATGTGAATTGGAACCAGAAATGAGTACCACCAAAAAGACACATTTACCATATTTTTGCAGACATTCAAAAATTTCAAACAATGCGTACACCATGCACCAGGAGTACATAACTGCATATCATATACTTACCTGTGCGCAGTTGATCTAACTTCCAACTACACCATGTAATTTACACAGCATATACTCCACAAACATCTAATTACAACAATTATTGACCTTAACATTTTCCAATAGCAATAAAAGGTGTTGAACATAGGTTTTCAGCTATCTTAGGCGAAACGCAATCATTATCGTTCTTTTTGAAATGTGAATTTGGGGTGTTCCCCATCTTATTCTCCAGAGGACTAAATGGAAGATGACTGGGCGCCTGAATCGGCTTAATGGGACGTAAACAAGCTAGACGTCCGCGTATTTGGTTGTTGCAAATAGGAAGTTTGCTTGTATGTGTTGTAATCTCCTTCTCCTTAGGCACAGGAGCACCAGATGGATCCTATTTAAGACATATATATCATGTCCAAGTCAGGCACATAATATAACTGAACAATAATGATAACAATTATCACAGATGTGTTATAAGGACATGCAAAGACAACTGCAATCCTAAAAACCTCGGGGCACCAAAAAATATGTTAAATTACAAAACTACCCTGATGTTTAGCATCATTACAAAAACTCCTGTTATCTTTCAAACAACCGCTTGAAGTTTGTATTTACCTAACAAATATCATCTTCTTAAGAATAGAAACAAATGTCGATGGTGTATTTATAATTTTGAAATATATCTGAGATTTTTTTTGTAATTAGACTGAAAGTCAAGGGTATTTTTTTGTATTATCCCTAAAACACCATAAATGATGCAGTTTTCTTCAATAAAATTTGGCATCAACTTCTGAGATTTTGAGCACAAAGAAAATAATGGCAATTATAACTGTGGAAAGATGACACAATAATCACAAACTCTAGAAAAGTAATTTCAGTAAAAAAGACATACCCCAAGAACAAGGAAAGCAAAAGCTTTCTGGTCCGCACCAAGATGAATTTCTATCAACTTCCGCAAGTCGGCAAGAGTGGAATCTTTCGAAACCTTCAGTGTGGTGATAAACTTTCCAGGATTTTCTTTTGATGCCTCCCATTTCACATACACCTCAATATCACCACATACTTCTTCAACTAACGGTTTGTGATTCTCCATCGAATTCTCTGACATCTCACCAGAACCCCTTAATTTTTCAAACTCATGTTCTCCCTGAGGTTGTTCTCTATAACTTCCACAGAGAGCAAAGATATTTTGAATCCTTATCTGACGAGACGAGGCTGCATCGTTAGGATTTCCAAGTTCGTCCGATCCTCTGAGCTCAGAATTCTCAGAATCTTGATTTGATATTTCAGGTGTGTGTATTATTACCTTTTTCTCCTCAATTACCCCCTTTTCCACTTCTTCCTCAAATTCATTCTCTTTATCATCCTCCTCATTTTCGTACTCTTCTTCCTCAAACACGGTAGTCAAGCATGCTTTGCTGGGAAAACTCAGTATCCCTTCGCAATAACTATTCGTTACGTGAATTTCTGGTTTGTGAAGCACACTTGTCTCCATGTCAAACGATTTGACCAAATCCATTGACTTAACCATATCCGAATCGTCAGGGCAAGCTTCCAATAGTCTTTTCATAAAGCCGCTTTCTTTCATGTCTGCTGATTCAATCTCCTCCAAACGCCGCCTAAGCATTTCAACTTCTTGTTGCTGCTGAAATATTATTTCTTTCATTTTCCTCCTTTCCATCTCAACATATTCATTCGCCTTTTGCTGACATTCTTGTATTTTCATCTCTAATTCATTTTTCAGCATTTGAGTCCGCTCGTTTACTTTTGAGTTAATATCCTCTTCGCTAGTTTCTTTTCCTCTTCCTTCTGCTATTGCAAGTTTAGCCCTCAGTGCAGAAACTTCTTGTTCTTTCTTCTTAAGCTCTTTCTTGGCCTCGTTGCACTCTTTTTCCTTGAGTTTGTTCTCAATCTGTAACTTGCAGATAAACTGGTCCAAAGCTGCAATTCTTGAACCCAAAATAACAGCCGACGAAGAATCTTCAGTGCTTTTTTCGTTAATCGGTGTATGAGGACCTCGAACTATACACTTGGCTTTCGCCCCGTATTCTAAGGTGGCAATTGTTTTATGTAATTCCTTAGGATCTGGACTAGCACAAAGTATCATCAAAATTTTGGACTTATCGTCCTCAAAAGAGTCCTGTTCAAAATGTCAAAATAATTTCAGAAAACCAGTGAAGGATATATAAATTTCCGGATTAATTACACTTTGCCCTCCAAACTATAGTCTTTTTGCACTTTGCCCACTAAACTTTGAAGATACACATATCTGCTCTCGGAACTATATGATTTGTTGCACTTACCCCTGAACCAGCCAAAAGTTGACATGTGTCAACTTATGATATGTCAAAGTCAGCTCCCGGGGGGGTTTAAGTGCAAAATGTTCAAACTTACGCATGCAAAAGAGAAATTTGCAAAATTAGTAGGAAAGTGCAAAATTCATGATAGTTTCGAGGGTAGAATGCAATTATCCCAAAATTTCGACTCAGGTTTTATAATGCAAGAACAACATATACACCTGAAGAAGCATAGTTAGCTTGCTATCTCTAAATGGCACATGAGAATCACCATTTGCAATAGATTCGACCACTCTCTTTAGTGCTGTGTTACCCTGATTGATCTTTCCTGTCTGCACTAACACGAGGAGCCATTAATTAAATTTCATGTGGTTCGAAAACAAAATTAGTCAAAGATTTTGTTTGACATAATGTACCTGCATTTTTGCTTCCAAACCATTTTGACCAGCTTGTTCAATATTTTCTGAACCCGCCATGTCCACAAGCATAAGCCTGCCTCCAACTGTTGGAACGTCAAGAATTATCTGCAAGAGTAGCAAGAAAAAAAGAAAGACAATTCAGGTAAATTTACAAATAATATACAGTGATGTTTTGAATGATCAAATTAAGTTTCCAAATAATGATACCAAGCAATGGCTTCGGGAACTTCTTTCATTGCAGAGGGTACTTTTTACTATTCTTCTCTTTTCCACTTTCTGGATCTCTTTCAGCATTTTTCCAGCTTCATTTCCTGAAATAAAGGTAGCATTTTTTGCCTTCTTTCCCATAACCTCCAGTCTCGCCTGGAAAATGCAAAATTGAAATTATTATGGTAGACTTGAGGTTACAACTTAAGTAAATATCTTACAGAACCAAATATGCAGAACAAAAACAAACAGAGACTGGTTTCCAGTTTATAAGCTAGGAGATAAAGAGTAATTGATGCAAAGAACTATAAAATTTCTTCTACGCCAGGTCCAAGCAAGATGTAAATCGAGACTATGATTGATTAATCATGAAAAATCATTAGGCTTTCACTCAGAAGAAGTTTACATCAATTTGATCTACATTTCATATTGCAAGATGTTGGGAGTATGACAATTTTGCTTCGCCAAAAGAGAACACAACAAACTAATCATAAAACTATGAACGAAAATATGCACTAATACCTGTCTTTGGCTGATAGAATACATTTAGAGTAAATAAAAGATAATTACAAAATCTACCCCTGAGGTTTGGGGTAACTACAAAAAAATTAAGAGAAGTTTCAAAATTACAAAAACTGCCCTTAAGGTTTGATTATGTCTTGATTTAAGGAGTTAACTGTAATATTTCCATAAATGTAAGGGGGCTCTTTGAAAAAAATCTTAAAGAAAAACATAAGACAGAATCTTGAAACTTATCTGGGTTTTTTTTTTTAACTAACCCCAAATCTCAGAGGTAGTTTTTGTAATTATCCCTAAAAACTAAAGCATAACATTATAAAAGAAACCTTCAACGCAAAATTTATGCATGTAAAGTAGTCTGTAAAAGGCTCATATTGTAGAAACTGATTTCATCCTCAAAACAGCAATTAATTGTAGTAATAACACTGACTCTTCCCAAATGGAAAAGTTATAACACCTAAGTCCAGAATCATGTTATTATCTGAAACACTTAATGAGACACCGAAAATACACCAAGGCCATTACTCCATAACTCTATTTACTAAAATGGTGCAGTTTGTACGCCGAACTTAAACTTCATCTTCAAGCCATCTACTTAAAATTTACTCTAAAAACAATATTCCATGTTGTTTAATTTACAACATAACTTATTTCATCAAATATTTAGTGAACAGAAACAGAAAAGTAGAAGAGGAGCAATGATTATGCATGAGCTTGGTTTGATCACAAGATGAACTGATTTTTAAAATTGATAAAAATCTAAGAGGAAAAAACAAAGAAACAAAAATAAAATTGTCACCTTAGAGGCAGAGCCACCTTTAGACCAGCCAATACTAAACCCTCCGCCAGCATTCGCTGATGACAAAAGATCATATATTTCTTCATTATAAATCTCCAAAACGGTAACCTGCACAAATATCCCCATCCCCAATTTCCCCACATCATCTTCTTCCCCATCACCCAAAATATCCTTCAAAGCCCTGTAAACAATCCCCGATTGTGTCGAAGACCCGAACATCGTGTGACTTTTGCCGGAGCCGGTAGGACCGTACATCATGATAGTGCATTTCTGCCCTAGCCTCACACCATTAATCCTAGACTCCACGAATTTCTTGTAAAACCCATCAAGGTCGTCGTTTTCTGACATTGAAACCCCATCTAGACTAAAATCCCTGTACCCGATTTCGGTTTTGACTCTCAGGGATTTTCCATCGCTGTTAATTAGTAAGGCTGAAGGGTTCGCATTGTGCTTGTTTTTCTGATCAGGGTGATTGCGTATTCTTCCGATGACCTCCACCGGGTGCTCCGGCGGCGCAGTGGCGGTGGCAGGGGTTTCTTTGGGGAAATTCAGGCGGAGCTTTGACTGAGGGGTTTTGGGTTGGTGGTGGGCTGGATTTGGTTTTGATGACGGTGTTGTTGAGTGGTTTGATTTTGATGATGGAGTAGGAGCCATTAGTAGAACGACCATATTTTTCTTTCTAGAAAAGAATCTTCTTTCTCTAATGTAACTGAAAATCGAATATTTGAGCGAAGATTGATAGATTGTTTTCTGGGTTTAAGAATTTATGTGAATTGAAGAAGTATGAAGAGGAAGAGGAAGAGAGAGAGATCTATGACGAGAATAGTGAGAATTGAAAATTTGTGTGTAGAGCTAAAAGAGTGAGAAGGTATTTTTGGAAAGGAAAGAAACAAGATAGGGAAAGTGATTTGATTTAAAGTAAAAGTAGCCGTTACGAATTTGTAACGTCTATATTTCTGAACTTTATATTTGGGCTGCCATGACACCGTTTTGAAGCCGCGAGCTGTCTGGCCCGGGTCCGGCAAATAATAATGATAAAATTTCTATAATGTAAAGTAGTATAAGGAATTACGAAGGGTGCGATTGGATATTCTTTTAGTTTGGAAATTTTCTTTCATCTAGAGAATAATGATAAAAAATAAAAATTAAATTAAAATTAAATAAACGAAGGCGATCAAAATAAAATAAAAAAATAAACGAAAATAAATAAAAATAAAAATAACTTAGGTTGTCTCCCACAAAACACTAAGTTTTACGTCTTCAGCCAAACATCATATTTCTAGCATCACGGTCGCTGAAACGTGTCGTTTGAAGTCTTTGAGCCTTTATATTCTGTATCATTCATCAGACGAATTGTGTTGCATTGTTCTCTCGGATTAAGTTCAGTATCGCTTGGGATTTTGCCCTTTTGATGTTGGCCTCCCATTGCAGTAGCGATTTGGGCTACTTGTGTTTCCAAAGATTTCAGTCTCGCATTCACGTTCGTGTTCAACTGAGTAACCTATTCCTCAGTCCTGTCTATCTTCGCGTCATCCTTATTCAGCCTAGTCCTGGTTTCTCCGATAAACAAGGATAACATCTCTTCCACGGTGCTTTTTTATCACTGAAACTCCGCTCTGCCTTGGTTACCCACATTAAATCCCGGAGGTGGCTACAAAACATTTTTGTTATTAGCATATGAAAAGTTCTCGTGGTTTCGCAACCCTGGATGATAATAATTGGGTGTCTGATTATTTCTATAGTTGTTGTTGAAGTTCATTTAATGTCCCACAAAGTTAGCATCTTCTTCAACAACTGCAGGATCTCTAGGAGTCGTTTGCTGCATCGCATCCAGTTTCATATTAAGCACGAATACTTGTTGCGTGAGCATGACAACCTTCTCATCACGGACCTCCGCCACACGTCGACATTGGATCTCTTGGATGACCACCGTGAACTATTGTTTGCCATCTCTTCTAACAATTCTAGTGCCTCATCCGGATATTTCCCAAGCAAAGCACCCCCAGATGCAACATATATAATAGTTTTGTGTTGCCACTTAAACTATTATAAAAATATTGAACCTGTTGGTAATCGGGATATCTGTGTTGATGGCACTTCCTCAATAACTCTCGAATCTATCTCATATTTCATATAATGGCTCGCATCTAATCGCTTAAACTAGGCGATCTCACTTTTTAACTGCATCACCTTACTTGGGGGGAAATATTTGGCTAGAAACCGCTAACTTAGTTCAACCCAATCTGCTGCGGGTGGTGATAAAGAGCATAAACATCCCTTAGCCTTATTGCGTAAAGAGAATGCGCAAAGACGACATCGAATGATATCCTCCGAAACATCATTCATTTTAATAGTATAGCAAATCTCTAAGAATTGCGTCAGATGCGCATTTGGTTCCTCAACGGCTCTTCCCCCAAACTGGTTTTGTGAAATCATCTGGATCAATGCAGGTTTTACTTCAAAGTTATTTGCATTGATTGGTGACGGGCCTTACCCATATATGTTCGACTAACTTCTCGCTGGAAGTGTTGGACCTCTAGCGCTACTCGGATTGACAACTGTCCCCACAAACCAACACGAGTCTTTTCTAGCGCGCTTTGTCCTTACTCACGTGCACCCTGGAAAACTTCCCAGGGGGTCACCCATCCCATTTCTACTCCAGGCCAAACACGCTTAACCTCAGAGTTTATATGTAATGGGCACCAGAAAAGAAGATGCATCTGTTGGTATAGGTAGTCCATATCAAATCCTTTAAGCTCTCCTTTAACTTTGCAATCCAGTGCTCACGAGTTCGAATCGCGGGTCGAGCCTTGTGCCTCTTTTTAAAGCCTGTTGCAGGCAGGATGCGTTGGACCAAATCCCAACAATCCCCCTCCCAGCACCTGTCAGTATCTCAACTCCAATGCTTGGTAACCCATTGCCGCCAAACTTCCCGCCAGTTTTAACGCCAATTTCTTGATTCAGCGTCGCGTCATGGCATCCTCTCAATTCCGGCCACCCAACAACCTACACCTTGATTCGATCCGTTTAACTTAGTTCGCCACCTGGCAACTTACCCCCGATTCTTGTCCACCCAAAGAACCTACACCCGGTTCAATCTATTTTTACCTCGATTCGGCCACCGACAACCTACCCTTAAGTTTTGGTCCACCCATCAACCTACACCTTTAGTTCCAATCTGTTTTTACCTCGGTCCGCCGACCGCAACCTACCTTCGATTGGTCCGTTTACCCACGCCGCGCCAACATCTCGTTCCACCGCTCCCGGCAACCTCCACTACTGGCGTGCTTCTAAGGAATTCGAACTTGTGACCTGCTCTGGTACCAGTTGTTGGACCTCTAGCGCTACTCGAATTGATGACTATCCCCACAAACCAACACGAGTCTTTTCTAGCGCGCTTTGTCCTCACTCACGCGCACCCTGGAAAACTTCCCAGGGGGTCACCCATCTCATATCTACTCTAGGCCAAGCACGCTTAACCTCATTGGGCACCAGAAAACAAGATGCATTTGTTGGTATAGGTAGTTCATATCAAATCCTTTAAGCTCTCTTTTAACTGTGCAATCCAGCGCTCACGAGTTCGAATCACGGGCCGCGCTTTGCGCCTCTTTTTAAAGCCCATTGCAGGCAGGATGCCGGACCAAATCCCAATAAACTCAACTACATGCGCATCAACGTTTCACATAAACATGCATATGTTATCTTAATAAGGCGAATCCACTCAGTTCATAGTTCAAAAATTTAAACATGAAAAATCCTCATAAATACACGGCACATGGTACTTGATGAAATATTGCGGTAACCACCACCAGACAATAGTCATGTCCCTTGGCAGATCACTACATATACAGTTTCGACATATTTTTTCGACAAAATAATCTCAATTGCAGTGGAAAACAATAATTCATGATTTACAGATTCATTTAATGAGAAAATTATGAGTCCAAACTGGGTTTTGATATCACATGTAATTCGATTTCTAGCTTCTTTCATGAATCGTTCAATTTCTTTAATACTCAAAACCTTGAGAAATCATAATTTTCACAATTTCAGAAAATAGATCAACATGGGTTCAATTTCTTCCTCACTGCCTTCTCTATTATTCTCCTTGATGGTTCAAAGAACTCTGATTCTTTTCTTTTACCATTCTTTTCAGTTCTGTATGTGTATTATGAAAAATAGGTGAAATGGGAAGTTTAACTGTTCTTTTATTTGCCAGAGGAATAGTGGGTTATTTAATAATTCCTATGTTTTAAGTGATTAAAAACTCCTCTTAACCATCAAAGACGACTCTTTTATGTTTAAACCTGATCTCAAATAAAACATATATTTGACATATATAGTTAGATACATATTTATAAGTTTTGTCATATGGGACACTTAATAGAATTTTCCAACATAATAGAGCGGACCATACTTTTGGTGGTGTGGTATATGTCTTAAAGATGCGAATGAATCTAATTTTCTTGAGACAACTGGATTCCAATGATCGTAAGTATTTAGATGAAGGTGGAGTCCGAACGCCATGCGTGGCGAAAAGTTCTTAATGGTGGGAGATAAGTATCGAATTTGTATCGCCCGATGACCTCAAAGTATTATGGAAGTAGAGCGTGCGAGAAGGCTTCGGGGACCGGACATGCGTGTTGGAAATCTTGGGTGAGAGGATAGATTGATTTCGTCTCTCGACAATCAACTAGTGGTGTTAATCGATCCGCATGTGTGTATTGACCGACTTGAATCATGTGGGATTAAGACCTCACCGATTAAGCATGTGCGATGGATTAAAGACCAATGGGGTTTCGATATTCGGTTTTGAGAAAAGCGTTTGTAGTGGAGTGTAGATTGTTAGGTGAATCACTCAACCACAACAAACATTAATTATGGGAGGAAAAAGGAAAATGGTTAGAGGGTGGGAGTTTTATCAGCACATTTAATGTGCATTCGACATCTCTCTCACATAGTTTCATATAAAAAGACTTGAGGGAAGAGAAGGAAATTGACCAACCGTAAGAGATCCAGAGATAAATAAATTGTGTAGACATTTGGAGTGATCAATTTGTGCGAGCCAAAATTTTGTAAGTGTGGGGTAACACTCGGAGTATTTTTTCTCATGGTCAATACAATGGGTTGGAGGGTTCTTTAGAAAAAAAGGATGAACCCAATCCCTGAGGGCCTCCACTGCCCTTGCCCTAGAGTTTCATGGAGGATGTGAAGCGCGAGTTATGCCTCAACTAGTCAAGGTCCCCCGCCAAGACCGAGTCACCACACAAGAAGTTCTCTCGATCCTCGTAAATAGTTACAGGAGGATTCGAACAACCACACTTTGTGAGTGTCAAGAACAAACATCACCTCACCCAAGTCCTTTACCAGTTTGAGCTATGCCCCGGAGGCAAGAATTGTAGGGTTCTTTGATAACTACTAAAGTGATTGTAAGAGTCTTATTTTTTTGAGTTTGGTCCATGAAACTAAATGACTTTATTTTCTTGTACTAATTTTATTTTAGTAAATAAGTAAAACTCTCGTGGACTTATGCGGGTTTTGTTGAACCACGTAAGATCTATGTATTCATTTTATATTTTGTCGGTGCCATTTATTTTTGCTATTATCTTATTCGTATGATTTGTTGGATTCGAATAAATCAAATCTTAGATCACAATACACCTCCTCTGTGCCCAACAATAACTCTATGATTTTTTCGGTTATAAAAGTTTGTTACAGTTTTTTTAAATAATTCCCTAATAGGTAACATCGTAACAGTGTCATTATATTAGTAGTTCTTTAGCATTTTACTTATTAATATCCAAAGTCCAAACGTGGCCCATAATCAAGCGTGAAGCTGTTTTGTTAATATGTGGGATTTTATCTAGGCTTTAAAAAGCGCGTGGTTGGCTTTGAAATCGCGTTTTGCATAGCAGCCTGTCCTCCCAAAAATTTCAAAATCGAAACAATTTAATTTCCCGCCGGCTCAGAAATGTGAAAATCCCCTAAGGATTAACCTCAAACTCATCAAAAGACAAACGAAAAAAGGAAAAACATCAAATCCCTCAAACTCATCATCATTTTCCATTTCCTCACGGTAGTAAATCACACGACACAGTAAACAGGGTATCTTCGTCTATTTTTGCCCCACAAAAATGTCCACGTCATCAGCCCGCCGGGTGAAAGAACGAGCCGCCGCCGGGAAAATCACCCCAGCTTCCGGAAAGTCTATCTCCACGGGGAAGGAGAACCCCAGGCCCACATCCCGGATTCGGGCCGCAACGCAGAAGCCCATTACCCGGCCCATGGCCCGGATCGACAAGTCTGCGGCCGCAGCGGTGGAGGAGTCACGTGTCAGGAAGTCCACTTCGTCGGTGCCCAGAGGTAGGAGTTCTAGCCCCTCTGAGTTTACTAGGGTATTATCAGATTTGAGGAATAACTCTAGGGTTTCCTTGGGTCCACCACAGAGGAAGGTGAATAGTTATACTTGAATGAAAAACTGGGTGGAAAATCTAATATTAAGAGTAGGGTTTCAAAAGATTTGGAGATAAAAGGCGGAAAATTGGATGAGCTGGAGAGAACCTCGCAAAAAAACGAGAAAATTGAGATTCCGGTTGTGAGAAATGGTGGAAATGGGAAAAAGAAGGGAGTTTGAGCTCAGCTGCTGTATTAAGTTCGGATATAGAAAAAGGTTTCAAAGAATTTGGAGAAAACCGGTAATACCTTTGATGAGTCTGAAGGTAACTATCAAGAAAATTTAAAAGTGAAGATTAGGGTTGGGAGTTGTAGTAATGAGAAAAAAGAGGGGACTTTGAGCT
This sequence comes from Rehmannia glutinosa, assembly GCA_016081115.2. Classification (NCBI taxonomy): domain Eukaryota; kingdom Viridiplantae; phylum Streptophyta; class Magnoliopsida; order Lamiales; family Orobanchaceae; genus Rehmannia; species Rehmannia glutinosa. Next base: position 131,477,324 of record CM071926.1, read on the forward strand.
CAATTTCAATGAAAAGATCTGCTCACGATTATTATGAAAATTCAAGTTCAGATTCTGGTGAAAAAGTTAAAGCTTCAGAGGAATTAAAGTTGAGATCTTCTGGGGTTGGAGTTGAGGTCGGATCGAGTTTAAGAGTGTCTAAAATGGTGAACAAGCTGAGTACTTCGTCAAGAGAGAATGGTGCTAACAAGTATCCTAGTAAGTTACATGAAAAGCTTGCGTATTTGGAAGGAAAAGTGAAGAGGATAGCCTCTGATATAAAGAGGACTAAAGAAATGTTGGATATTAATAATCCGGATACTTCAAAAATGATATTATCTAATATTCAGGAAAAGATTTCTGGAATTGAGAAGGCAATGGGTGTTGTTGGGCATGATGGAGATGCCAAGATGGTGTCTGTCAAAATTAGTGAAGATGAGGATGAGAAAGATGAGAATGATGCTAAAAGTTTGATTAAAGGGTTGAATGCCGAGGAATTGGAAGGGCGGTTATTTCCTCATCATAAGTTGATCAGAGATCGGAAACTATCTAAGACAGCATGTGGAGAATCCAACGACTCATTTAACGTGGAGAAAAAGGACAAAACAATTTCTTTTGATGCTAATCCTATTGCTTTGGAATTCATGGTTTCTTCGAGTAAGAAGAAAACAAAGGTTGGTCCAGAGGCCGATGAAGTTCAAGAAGCTGATGATGCAGTGATTTCTGCAGCAGAAAGTTCTTATCTGAATGTTTTGAATGATAAAGGTAATATCGACTCTTTTCTGATGGCTGATGAAAATCTCAATGAGTTTGATGATCAAGAAAGAGTGCCGACTATGATATTGGATGATGAGGTTGAAGAGAGTTGTACATATCAGTTGAATGATATTGGAGGCAAGTCCTCAACTGGAGGATGGTTTGTATCTGAAGGAGAGTCTGTTCTTCTTGCTCATGATGATGGCTCTTGTACTTTTTACGATATTGCCAACAGTGAGGTATGAGTTCGTTTGGTCAATCTTTTATTATTTATGAATTAATTTGCATATTGTTGTATATTCTTTTTGAACTTAACTGTAAACCATTAGACTCATTCACTTGCAATGCCTCATGTGTTGCTTTAGTATTTTGGAGTTGTTAATTGACAAATGATCAGCAAACAGTTAGTTATCCATAACTATGTTTGGGCTAATTACAAAAATACCCTTGAGGTTTAGTATAATTACAAAAAACCCAACTACCTTTCAAAATTACAAGTACCCCAATTGATATTTGTTGCTATTTTACAAATTTCACCCTCAATAAGGGGGATATTTGTTAGGGATAATTACAATAAACTCCCTGAGGTTCAGGCTAATTACAAAAAAAACCCAGAGATTCTTGAAAATTGCAAAAAACCCCTTGAGGTTGACTCTGTTTTACATTTTCACCCTTCATAAATAAAAAATAGTTCAAAAACCCTGCTGATACTTACACAAATATTATAATTACCCTCCTTAAATTTAAGACAAATGCAATCTTGAGGGGACTTTTTGTAATTTTGAAACATCTCTGGGTTTTTTTGTAATTAGTCCAAACCTCAGGGAGGTTTTTGTAATTATCCGTATTTGTTAAGAAAGTGCAAACCTCAGAGGCGCAAATTTCTATTTTTTTTTTGTAATTAGGTCAAACCTCGAGGTAGTTTTTGTAATTATCGCAATTTGTTTTCGTTCCAGGAGAAGGCCATGTACAAGCCTCCTGCTGGCGTCTCACAAAACATGTGGCGAGATTGTTGGATAATCCGTGCCCCCAGTGCAGATGGATGCTCAGGGAAATATGTTGTGGCAGCATCAGCTGGAAATTCCATGGACTCGGGGTTCTGCTCATGGGATTTTTACACGAAAGATATTCGCGCTTTCCATTTTGAGGACGAAACTGCCCACGTAAGAACAGCCCTTGCTCCCTTATCAAACAACACGATGCATAGAAGAAATCCTCCGTTTACGGCTAGTGAAAATCGTCAGTGGTGGTATAGACCGTGTGGACCACTTATTGTGTCAACAGCTAGTTGTCAAAGAATGGTGCAAATTTATGATATTCGTGATGGCGAACGTGTAATGAAATGGGAGTTGCCGAAGCCTGTGTGGGCCATGGATTATGCAAGCCCTTTGTATTGGAGAAATAGAGGGAAAGTGGTAATAGCAGAGTCGGACGCCATTTCTTTATGGGATGTGAGCTTTCTCAATTCTCAGGCGTTGATGTCGGTTTCTTCGTCTGGTGGAAGAATTTGTGCTCTTCATGTGAATAATACTGATGCAGAACTAGGTGGAGGAGTTAGGCAAAGGTAAAACACACTAAAATTGGAACCATTTATCTTAAAAACTTATGCCAGCTGGTTCATGCACTCCTTTTACTCTATTTTCAGAAATATGATTTTATTTATGAGGGACTGCAATTTTTCATTCTTGATAATGCTTTTGCTGTCATATTCATGAGGAACAAAGTTTTTGGTAGCACCTTAAGTCCTAACTTCATTGTGCTTGATTTAGCTTGATTTATCTAGCTTTTTGCCTTTTGGTCAGTGCTCTCTAGCATGCTTAAGTTGCATGGACCTCAATTTTTTGATTTGGATGTCTAATTCCCAGTTATTTGATTGATAACCAGAATTAAGATTTATAAATTTATGATTTATTTTTACGGATAATTATAAAAACTACCCCTGAGGATTAGCATAATTACAAAAATATCCAATTATTCAAAATTACAAATAACCCCTCGACATTTGTTTCTATTTTACAAACTGCCCCGAGTGTTTTTAACACCTTAAGGTGGTATTTGTAATTTGAAAAATAATTGGAGTTTTTTGTAATTAGATTGAACTTCAGGGAAAATATGTGCAACTATCCCATAACTTTTAATTGATTTGATTTCTTTTTTTTTTGGTGTGTTTATAATACATTTTATGGTACATTGTAGTTGCCCATCCTGATAGATGCCTATGCTAACTCAAACATCTTTTTTGCAGAATAAGTTCATCAGAAGTCGAAGGAAATGATGGGGTGTTCTGCACTTCTGATTCTATTAATGTACTAGATTTCAGACAACCATCTGGTATAGCTCTCAAGATACCCAAAATCGGAGTAAACGTGCAATCAGCTTTTTCCCGTGGAGACTCAATATACATCGGATGCACTAGTTTAAGTTCGTCTGTGAAAAAACAGTCGTCTTCCCAAATCCAACAGTTCTCATTACGCAAACAGAGGCTTTTAAGCACCTACGCTTTGCCAGAATCAAATGCTCATGACCACTTCATTGCATTGACACAAGTATGGGGAAATTCGAGCCTTGTGATGGGAGTTTGTGGGCTCGGTTTATTTGTTTTCGATTCGTTGAAAGACGATGGTATGTCATCATTCTCAATGGATTTTGGCTCAACACAAGATGCAAAAGAAATTATTGGACCTGATAATATGTATGCGCCTTCTTTTGATTACTTGGCTTCAAGAGTTCTTCTAATATCCAGAGATCGGCCTGCTTGCTGGAGGTACTTATTATAGATATCTATGTGGATAAATGCAGTATAAAGGGATAATTATAAATACTACCCCTGAGGTTCTGCCTAATTACAAAAATCTGCAATTATCATTCAAAATTACAAATACCCCCTAAAGTTTGTATTTGTAAAATAGAAACAAATGTCAAGGAGGTATTTGTGATTTTTGAAAGATAATTGTTTTTTTGGTAATTATGCTAAACCTGAGGGATTGTTTTTGTAATTATCTTTTAATTTTAAACTTAATGTCATATGAATTGTGCAATAACTTATTGCCTATCCTGTTCCATACTGGCCATTAGAGCTGTTAATTTGTTTTCATAATTTACTGTGTGAGATGTTTGCCAGATGCAACTATGTTTGTGGTTATTGTTTCATATATTTTTCTGTGGGTATATGAAGAACTAGAAAAATGCTGCTTTAGTTCCAGAAAACCATGATCTACTGTATAATCAGATCATTGTTGTTATCTCAATCAAATTGTAGGATCTTCATGTCTGAATGAGAATTAGTCAGATGCATTAATTAAATAGTTAAGTTTAATTACTGGTTCTTTGTCTAAACGCGTCTAGTCAAAATATATAATCCCCCCCTTTTTTTTTTGCGTGAAACACCCAAAGGGGGTGAGGGATTGAGGGAATCCCCAACCTTTTTATTTATATATCAAAATTTACAGAGGTGAAATGGGAAAAGTAACAAATGTAGTACAGAAATGAACAAAACTATCTATGAAACTTGAATGAATCAAAATACATAATCCCTATGATCCTTGTATCTTTCAGTTCTCTATTTTTTTTTCGGATGTCTACAAACTACGTTTCTTATTTAAAATAAAATTTTCTTCCCAAAAGTATCATTATTTACCTAAAAACAGTACAGTGATGTTACTAATTTTATGCCTAGTCTTCAAGGTCAATATAAAGAACTATACAACTCAAAAAATTATTTAGTAAATAAATTGTTTCTATTTATTTTTTTCCGTAGCGTCTAGTGTCAGAGATTGGCAAATGAATATGGATACTGGGAAATGGAATTTCTACTGCGAAAATGAGATATTCAAATAGTGAACATGCATGACAGTGAAGCTTCTGTGCATTGAAATGATATTTCCTATGTTTTCTGGCATTTTTATTTATTTATTTATCCATTCTTTTTGATGTCTCAGGTTTATAATGGAACTGTATCCATAGTATTAAGAATTAAAAACATGTACACTTCAAAGTAAATCGTTCATTGTCTCTAGTTGTCCTTCCATATATATAGAAATTAAGTTCTTGTCAAACATTAAATACTATTTGATGAGTCCAAACTAATATCCATTACAGATATATCAACATATTAAAATAAGTTTAAAATGCCCAATGCTATATGCTTAAAGAGTTACCGTATCAACCTACTAATTTTTTCATTTGAATCTCCAAGTTGGTATTTTTTAAACATAATTGAAAACTTGCACAAGTAATTTGTCCTCCATGTTTTAGTTATCGTCGTTATCAGCATCATAATGATTAAGTTTTTTTTTTTTAAAATAGCAATTCTTTTAATTTGGTTTGACTTTCAAGTTGCAGCAGAGTTAAACAAATTATATCACAACCGCAATTTATTAGGATGTTTCATCAAAATCTCAGTTTAGGTGATTCGATGATATCATCAGTTCTTTTTAATAATTAATCAACATGTTCTTATCACAATTAGATTATTAGTGAATTTTCTAATTTTAAATTAAGTTGTCATACAGTGCACATACATCAGATTATATGTCACAAAATCCATAAATTTAATCAAGGTGGCACAAATACTAGACACTAGTCGAAAGACCCGACACCTAGGAACAACACCATTTTGTTAGTGTTTTATTTTAACATAATTTTGGCCGAGGCGATATTTTTCATCCATTTGTGTCCCCCCTCTTTATTAAGTGCTCCAATAATCTAGGCCGATTTGTACAATATTGGGTCTATTTACATACTAGCAAGGATTGAAGTTATTGAACTGCCAATTTTTTTATCATCCACACGATGAATCAAAAGAAAATGTAATAGTGGTGCGTTGAATGGGCTTCAAGCCCTCAACGTTCCAAAGCCGTCAGCCATAGCTTTTACAAGAAAATTTCACACAAGATTATCCCATGCATATTTAGTTATTATTAACCCCACTAGCCATGACCTTTGACCACCTAGCTAGTTGCTTGTCCATAATTAAATTAATGTTTTCACATTTAATAGCAGTCAATATTTCCCAGAGCACACAACTTGTATCTTGATAGCGGCGAAAATATAAAAATAAGAGAAATGAAAAATATTTATATGTACGTACTCAAACCATTACATCAATGATAAATATATATTTCCATCGCATCCAATCATCAGATTATATCATTTAATTTTCACATCAATATAAAAAGTAAAAACAACGTAAAATAATAATAAAAAAAAAGCTAGACAAAATCCTACCGTAAATGACATTTATATTATAAAATTTGTCCCCAATAAAACCAAGCACAACCTTTAATTTCAAAAAAATACATCAATTCAAAACATTCCAAAAATAAAAATAAGAAATATAAACATACCGTACATAACTCATTACATTTCCCAAAATTTCCTAAAGCACTTTATAACAAAACCAAACATAATACGTCTGAATACTAATAAGGTCAAAACTGACTGAAAAGAAGATACGTGCATGATGCATATAAACATCAACAATCAACATTAATCCCAATAAAAAATATTACTAGCTATTTGTGACAAAATAAGTTATAATATAATGTTCAGAGAGTAAACCTTAGACTTTAGGGCTCCTTTAGATTCAAAAGTCAGCTTCTAATAATCTGCATGACGCCTAAACTTTTGACTTAATCCTCCACTTAACTACTTAAATCATACACGCTTTTGGAATAACAGAAATTACAGCTAAAAGTTAGCTAATAAGAATTGGTCTTTTCTACATTTCAACTTGTGTAGAAGCAAAAACTGCTTACTTCATGTTGCCTCATTAAGAAATGGCTCAAAGTTGCTCATTCTGACTATGAATTCAAATTTTTGGCCCATCATTATAGGTACCGAACCCAAACTTTGTCATTGTGAGTAATACTCGTAGCCACTAGGCTGACCTGGTGGTTTGCTCATTCTGACTAGTGACTATAAAGGGCTATGTTCCAATCACATTTTAGTCGAGCCGAAGGAGGTCGATTTTCATGAATAAATGCCATGCAAATAGAATTAAAAAAGAGGCGTTTTTTTTAGCCATTCCCAACAAACCAAGATGTTTTTTAGCCATATTTTTCAAACACATCTTTTTTAGCCATTTTGGGGTGTAAAATGACATTCATACCCTTCTAACATGTTTGTTTGATATTTGAGTTATTTCTCTCAATGTGTGATATATAATTGGGTATTTGTCAGAATTCGAAAAAAATAAATTTTTTTAAAAAAATAATTTTTTTTTAACAAAAAAATTTAATTTTTTTAAAAAAATCGAGTCATGTGTGACTCGAAAACAACAAAAACAAAATTTAAGTTTTTTTTAAAAAATCGAGTCACTATGACTCGTTATAATTATGAACTTTATGTTATATATCTTGTGACTCGAATCGAGACATGTGTAACTCGAAAACAAAAAAAAAATTTAATTTTTTTTAAAAAATGAATTCACATATGACGATTTTAAACCGTTTTGCATGTATAATATATCAAAATCTATAATTCAACACCTGCATATTTAAAAAAATGAAAACTACAAGTTCGATTTCTTAAAAAAGAGTAAGAAGAACATGACTCAAATTTAACTTGCTAAGCAATGAATGATTTTACACCCCAAAGTGGCTCGATGGGTGATATATAACAAAAAGTTCGTTATTTTTATAACTAAAAGGAAACATTAAACAAACCACTGAATGTTGGTATGTTTAACACAAATATATTGGTTATAATTATGAACTTTATGTTATATATCACACAATGAGTGACTCAAATCGAAGTCATGTTGTAACTCAATTGAAGTCACTTTGACTAATTCTAGTCATAGTGATTTCAATTCGAGTTACATTATACCCAGTTATTTTTTTTTCAAAAACTTTGAATTCACATAACTTTTTCGTTTTAAATCCGTTTTGCATGTATAATATATCAAATTAATCCTCTTTTCGATATCTATAATTCAACACCCATATTGCATATTTAAAAATGAAAACTACAAGTTCGATTTCTTAAAAAAAGAGTAAGAAGATACATAGAGAAATAACCCAAATATCAAACTAACTTGCTAGAAGGGTATGAATGTCATTTTACACCCCAAAATGGCTAAAAAAAATGTGTCTACAAAACATGACTATTTTTAATCTTTACATTTTCTAAATGGCTATTTTGTAGTATTACCACATTAAAAAAAGCCTTACTCTTTCTGTCCAAGTTGAATGTTGGTATGTTTAATATTATGTTTTAAATATATGTTGTTGATGGACTGTGTAATACTAACGAGGGTTCAAAACCTAATATGTTTAGCCTAATGAGTCCAAAAAATTAAAAATGTAAGAGTCTTGTCAACATGTGCCCTATCACATGAAGTAGCTCTATTTGAACTTGGGATGACAGTTTGACCTGCCAATTTGAGTCACTCACCTGGCGACCTGAGCGTGCTGCCCCAATCTGGCCGTGTGGCGTGCATGTTGTCCCAACCCGACCGATAGGTCTAGGCATGACCGATTCTAGGTTTTGAGGGGCCTGAAGCGAAAAAAAATAAAAATGAAGGCCTTGTATTTACATAAAATTAAACCAAAAATAATGACAAATGTAATTTCAACAATTTAACGCATAAAATAAGATATGTAATAACAAAAATATCATTATCCAACTTTAACATTTTGGTCTAATTAAAATAAAGCTAAAAAAATATCGTTCATTATAATTTGTCATACAGAAAAGATAAAAAAAAACTATTAATGAATTAACTATGAAAAAATGTTCTTGTATTTTTTTATGCAAGTCATCAATCAATCTTTCATAATCAATTTTTTTCTCTCCAGAAATTCACTCTTAAATGAATCCAACGACAACGCGATGTTAAAGTAACATTTTTTTATGTCTCAAAGTTAAATCATATCTTCGTTCAAAATATCAGAAATTCACTTTAACTTTGTGTTTTGTTTTGCATATTACAAAAAAAGTTAGAGATAGGAAAATGAGAAAAATAACTTAAATTTTGCAATTCTTAGGACCCGAGCATAAGAACTCTAGAATTAAGATAGAGTCTCCACTTTGCCATTTTGCTTTTGGGTTATTTCCGTCAAATATAAGCAATATATATACATATATCAGAAAAAACTCTGATGGCCATTGCGTAATATGATCCTGTGCGGCGGCACCACCTGCGCTGTCCCAGGGCCACCCCTGTCTAGACATCACCTCTAGCTCCCTCATCCACAACTAACATTCTTAATATTATCTCTAACATTATAAATCGATAATAATAATTTTTATAAATAATATGTATTAATAATAAAAAAGTCAACTTACATAAAAGAAAACTTAGTACAGGCGAGATCTCAACCATCAAATTGGATACAAGGAAGAAATTTAATCGAAAAATTATCAATTCATATAAATAATATTTTACTTAAAAATAATCATCAATTCATATATAAATTTTTTTACTTTCTTTTTAATTTTAATCTAAGTATAATTTATAGACGTACAAGTGCTTAATTTTTTTGTGGAAAATGCGATGAAGGTTGATAGACTTTCAACGGATAAGGGCCTGGCCCCTGCATGCCTTGGAAGGTTATTTTTTGTTCATTATAGGGAAATTGAGAAATATATATGAGATCGCATGAGTCACATATTGTATTGTACTGTAGGATGAGCCAACTATATATTGGTAAGCATTTTGAGCCAATTAATATTTTGTCTATAAAATAAAATAAAATAAAATAAAAATATATATTGCACAGTACAGATGTACTCGAAGCATTAAGCGATCGGCTGGTCGACTTGAGCTTAAACTGATTTGTGCTATTAATTAAGTCGAGCCACTTGGACTTTAGATTAATAAAATATGGTTGGTTTAATTTAAATTAAATCAACTGTTTTTTTTTTCTTCCAAAAATTGATGAGTGGTTTTTAATTTTCGGGAGTCAAGCTTGTTATGACGTTGTTTGAAACAAAATTCAACCAAGGAGAAACTTATGTTTATATTATTAAAAGAAAATGTAATAGCCAATTATAAATGGAGAAAATACAAAAACTTGCATATATGAGTCGGTCACATGGACATAATTCATGGGACGAATCTTATATTTAAAATTAGGGGTGTCAATCGTGTCGTGTTTCGACTTAGGGATGGCAATGTGGCAGGTCTGTCAAGACCCAGACACGCCCCGTGCTTAGAACGGGGCGGAGCGGGGCGGGACGGGACGGATCGACCCGTTCTGTCCCGTTTTAAATTAAATTAAATTTAAAAAATAAAAAAAACGAAAAGAATATATATATATTTATAAAATATTATTTACAAAATTTATTATTATCAATTTATAAATATTAAATATAATGTACGAATACATAAAAATGATATTATAATATATATTATATATACAAAATATATACTAAAATATAATTTAAAACTAAAAATTCTAGACGGGGCGAGTACCGCGAGGCGAAAGTGATACCCATACCCGTCCCGTCCCGGGACGGGCCAGGGCGGCCACCCGCGGGTTGGGTCAAAAATGCTATCCCTATCAGTTTCGTGTTCATGGGACGTGTCCTGACATGGGTATTACACATTTGACCCAAACACCAACACGACACGTTTAATTATTCGTGTCAAGAAACACGATCCGAACACATCCTGTTTATGACACCGGTGACCCGACACGATACAAAATACCTATATAACACACGAAAAAATAAAAAAAATAAAAAAATGGAGAAAAAACTAAAATTACATATAAAAAAATACATTAAATTATTAGAAAATTCGTTCAATAATTTGTCCAACATCATATAACTAACTAAAACATCACAAAATATGAAAATAACATGTCACTACATAATTAAATGGGTTAAATAGGTCAATTTAGTTGACACGGGGTCAACGACTTGACCTATTTTTTTCCGTGTTAACCGTGTCCGACCCGAATTTGACCGAACCCGCAAAGGGTTATACCGTATCTACTAAATCCATGTTAGTCGGTCCGTGAGTTATCTATCATGTCACAAATTGACGCTCCTAATTTAAATAGAATTTCAATCGAACTCAAACCTAACTCCATGAAAAAAATCCATATTTTTGTGTTTCTTAGGATGAATTTAGATTCATAAGATTGTCTCATAGGCCGGTCCTATGTTTCGAGGAGTTTGGAGCAAAAAAAATGAGGGCCCTTGTGTTTACATAAAAACAAAACAAAAATAATGACAAATATAATTTCATTGATTTAACATATAAAATAAGATATGTAATAACAAAATTATCATTATCCAAATTTAGCATTTCGGTTTCATTAAAATAAAGTTGCAAAAAAGATCGATTAATATAATTTACCATACAGAAAAGATAAAAGAAACTATTAATGAAATTAGCTATGAAGTATTGATCTTCTTGCATTTTTTCGCAAGTCATCAATTAATGCTTCATAATCGATTTTTTTTTTTGAAATTCACTGACAATGCAAAGTTAAAGTAACCTTTTTTTAATGTTGCAAAGTTAAATCATATACCTTCGTTCAAAGACATCATAAATTCACTTTAAATTTATTATTTTGCAATATTAAAAAAAAAGTTAGAGATAGGAAAAATAACTTAAATTTTGCAATTGTTAGGACCCGAACAAAATAACTCTGGATTTAAGATAGAGTCTCACCACTTTGTCGTTTTGCTTTTTGGTCATTTACATCAAGTATAAGCAATATATATACATATATAAGAAAAAACTCCAAGGGCCCTTGCGGAATGGGGCCCCTGTGCTGCTCCAGGGCCGCCCCTGCATATAAGACGTCGCCAATAGAGAAAGATAACATTTCCTATTCCACTCTGTTATTCTACTTCCTATTCCACTTTGTTGGATTATTAATGCATATTTATATATACGATAAACATGTGTTGTTGATTTTTAGATATATTTACACGATTTGATAATCTAATGAAATAAAATAGGAAGTGGAATAAGAAATCTGATCCCATATTCTTAAGACCCAAGAGCACATGCAAATCATGTGCTAGTCCATATAATTAATAGCCCAACACTTTGTTGTTAAAAAAATAATTGGCAATCTGGGATCAACTTGTAGTTAAGTGGTTGAAGTTTATGCATTTAGTTGATGAATGATGATAGCTTACAGTGACCTGCAAAAGTTGAAATGACTTGCAAAATTGAAATAGTTAATTGTTATATTTATTAAGAATTTAACATATTAGACATTTTCTTATATAATAATTAGTTTTTGGTCAAGGTGCACATTTAAATATTCATATAATTATAAGTTTTTAAATAAGATAAATTGGTTTTGGGTCCCTATAGTCTGCGAGTATTAGCAAATAGATTTGAGATGGGTATCGGTGATAAGTATATATAATTTTTTAATCGGATTTGAGACATGTACATATAGAATAAATATTATAGGGTTCGAGTATGGATTCCTTTAAATGGATAGGTACCCTACCCATTGTTATTCCGACCTTCAGGTGAGCATGGAATAAACTGATTTGGGGTTAAATTATGTTTCATGGATTGATCTTGATCAACAAACTACAGATGTAGTATGGAATAAACCAATTTGGGGTTAAATTATGTTTCATGGATTGATCTTGATCAACGAACTTGTCATATTAGTAGAGTTGGATAATAGTCGAAAAGGCCAAAGATATTGCATAAATCAGATAAAATTAAAAAGTTAGTACTATATAGTTTTTTTAGAGGGTGCATTAGGGGAGAGAATAAACGCACGCCCATTGCTCAGAATGCAAAAACAACATATAAATACATATGCAATTCAATAAATTTCTTAAAACTGTAGAATCAACACTAGTAAATCATTTAATTCGTAAAACTACATCATCGAACATGTAGTTCTATCAAGCTTGACAAAGATAAGATATAGTTGATATGATCACAAATTCAAAAAAAAAAAAATAATAACTTCATATCTTCTTTGTATAAGATGAGAATTTATATCGGCCTTCTAACAAAAAATATATGATGTCAGGTGAAAAAAATAAGTGAAAGTTACTAAGAGTAAATGGATTCGCATAGTGGGTATAATAGAGGGTAAAACCCTACTCTACCCGTATACAAATGAGTTGTAATTTCTCATCCCATACCCATCCCAAATCTGAAAAAGACTACCTATACCCATCCCACTATAGTGGGATGAGTGGATACTCACGTCTACTCGTCCTGCTGCCATTCCTACATGGAGAAGTACTCCATGTGTATAATAATTGTAGATTTATTATAGATGCATACAAATATTTCACATACAAAAATACACAGGTCAACGTGTATTGTGTGCAGATCTACAATAGATGCTATACTTAGTATATTCCTCCAGGAGTAGCGTCTACAAGAACCCTAAAATTGAGGTCTGTTTGACCCAATTTGCGAATGTCCAATTTTAACCCTGGTGAGTAGTGACCAGGAAACTTGATCTTTAAAAATGGAATGACTATTCACACCCCAAAAATTGATAAATACACCCACCTACTAAATACCACCTCACACCATTTTTAAAACATAACTTAATTACTAAATACAACCACCATAATTTTTCATTTTACCTTTCCATTGTTTTCCTCCCAAATACACCCAGCGGGCGGCGGAGGAAGAAGTTTCGGCAATAGAAGAAGATGTAATATTGAATGTAATATTTTTACTTTAATTTCGCATTTATAGTTGGATTAGTTTTGGTAATTGTTGTGTATAAATGTTAGGTAATTGGATTCAACTTGAATTTTGGAGTTACATAGCCTTTTCTTTTTCCTGATTTGGTCTAAGTTTGGGAAAAAGAAGACGATAAATGACACGATGACCCTAGGTAGCACGAGGATATACTCGATCGTGCCACAAAGTACGATCGAGTTACTTTGATCATGCAATCGTGTAGCATGATGACACGACCAAAATTTTAATAATGATCATGCCATCATGCCACATAGAACGATGACACGACCAAGGTTGCCATATTCGATCGTACCAAGTATCGCACTTTTGTTATTCAACAACAAATTTTACACTGTAAAAAAGTTGTAAATATGGAAAAATAATATATTTTAAGTTGTAAACTAAGGAGATAGTTATATTATTTGATAAAATTAATTTTTTGTCGTCTATATTTGAAACAATGTGAGTGTTGAAAAATCTACGGTTTATAGAAAAAAGTTTCAAGCTTTTTGCTTAAGAAGAAGAAAAATGTGGGTGAGTGTGAGGAATAATATAATAAATTTTAATAAAAGATGGGGTGTAATTAGAATTTTTTTGTGGATAAAGGTATTGTAGTCTTTTAAACTAATGATATTATTTAATTTATATGGAGATATGTGTATTTATCAATTTTTGGATGTCACTAGAGCCCCCATTAAAATTTCCACTTGAAAAAAACCCAAAAGATAAAGTGCCAAACTGACATTGGCCAATCACGGAAACCCTGTCTATTTGTAGGAAAATAAGCTACCCTGCTCCCTGAGTTTGCTTATTTGTATGAAAATAAGCTACCTCAGTACCCCACCACTTATTAAACATTTAATTAAAATTAAGTACTTTTTTTTTTTTATTCTCTAGCACCTTCTACGTGACCCAACTGCCATCTAGATAGTGACTCCAATGTTTCTTCTCAAGTTCAAAAACCCAAAGTACACAAGTAATTTATGATCTCTGGATGTTAAAGAAACTGGGGAAATATCAGAAAATGGAGCATTTTGCCTTTGTTGGAAGGGAATTGGAATATATATGCCCCAAATAAAACAAGTAGTGAAACAAAATAACAAACCTAACCAAACCCTTAGAATATGGTAAAAATATAATAAGTTATTTTTTTCATATCAACCGGTGACAAATCGATCGATCTTGCTATTGGTTATCGTATTAGTGAGTACTCGAACAGGTTCAACACAAAAAGGTGAACCTTTGCTAGAGCTAGGGAACTACAATATATGCATCCCATCCCATACAAATAAAATACTGAAACAAAACGACAAACTTAGCGAAACTTTGTATTAATAGAGAAACTAATTGATCAGGGTTTGCATTATCGAACTAATGAACAAATTAATACATAATTTTTATGTGAGAGAAATCAATATGTGAAACAACATAACATAAATTTTTATGACATAATTCTTTAAGTTAATATTATTTATATTATATTTAGCTATATATTTATTTTAATTTAATTAAGATTAATTTCTTTAAAACTTAATGTTATATAAAACAGTTTGGTCCGATTAAAAAAAAATTTAATCGCAGAAATCGAACGGACGGGCGTTTGATTAACGTTGTTTTCCATTGTAACATAACTTGTCACTGATTTTAGGATTAAAAAATATACTCCTAATATATATACTGGCCAATGTCGGGATTTATTTATTCACGATATTAAAGGAAATTAAATTCGGGTCCACACGCGTGCAAATGGAAGATATAAGATAACTATGAAAACAACAGCCCTATAGTACATAACTACATATCACAATAAATTCATTTCCTAATGGAGTATTGAAATTGTTTTCCTAGGGTGGGCAAATGAAAACCGATCGAGTTCTCTGTGTTGAAACTAGAACTGGCAATGGGCAGGGTCAAACTGTCTGGCCTAAGCCCATCAATTTTTCGAAAAAAAATTGGGCTAAGTCGGGTTGATTTTGATCGTGACACGAAAATCTTGGCTCCGCCCAGCCCATACCTGCATTTTGTACACATAAGTTGTCGGGTCAGGCCAACCCCGACCAATCAGGCCAAGCCAAATAGGTCCGAATTTTTTCAGGCCTAGAAATCCCAAACCTCGGGCTGAACTGCATTTTGATAGCTTTAGTTGAAACTAATAAACTAATTCATACTAGATCATGAGAATTATCAATAATCAATCTGCATATTAAATCTTAAACGAAATCGTACCTGAATCTATAATTGTAGATTGAATTGACTAATTGTGGTCTTCCATAGTCAAATCACTTTAATCATTCAATGAGATCTCTCTCTAAGATGGGAAAGATGAGAAGAGTAAAAAAGGATTATGTGATTGACTTGAAGACCACAACCCTATACATAGTCCTTATGTAGATCAAATTAAAAGTCCATCAATTCTAATTTGACTAGTACGAAGTATCTACACATTTCACAGTTCATACCTAATACATAATTGGGTTAAGGACACTATTGCCCCACACTCCGTAGAAAAGGACAACTTTTTACGCTCCCAGATATTTTTTGGAGCTTTTTACGCTCCCGAGTTTTTTTTATGCTCCCGCCAAATTTTTCGGACTTTTCACGTTATTGTTTCAAGGTTTTTTCAAATATGTTTCATCTAATAAAATTTCAGTAGAAAAATAATTTATGCCCCCATTAAATTTAATAATCAATTTTACACTCGAAATATTATAAAAAATTAAGAAATATACACATAAAACAACATATATTAAAATCAAACAAATTGAAAATAATATATATGGAAACAACAGGAATAAAAATTCACAATTCAATTTTTGATCTAATGCTTTGAAAACATAAAAAACATGGAAACAACCAAGAAACAACATAACATCATTGAAAACGATATAGAAACAACCCAAAAACAACATAAATAATACAAAAATACCATATGAATAAAAATAGCTTAAAAATAGGTAAAAACTGCATTGAAACATCGAAAACTATAAGGAAACAACAAAGAAATATTAGAACAACATTAAAAAGAGTATAAAAACAACCCAAAAACAATAGAAACAATATATAAAACAACACATGAACAAAACAAGCGTAGAAAAAAACAAAACTTGTATTAAAATATCGAAACATAAAAACAACCAAGAAACAAATATAAACAACATCGTAACAAGAAATATAACATATAAAGCAATATATGGACAAAAAAATAAAAAAAAAACGTAAAAATTACCAAAAAAAATATGCATGAGCATAAAAAAGTAAAAAAAAAAACATAGTACAAACGTGACAGGAGTGTAAACAATGTCCTTTTTTTTTTTCAAAAGTTGAGGTATTTCCGGCGATTCATCTCGATGATTCTAGAACCTATTTAAGTAGATCAACTCTAAAAAAATTAAATAGCCCCATAATAAAAACTGTTAATTTATTTAAGTCCATATATTAATTAGGATAAATCCTAACACTCTGTTCTCATGGAGGAGAGCCCAAGGATATCAATGGTAGATCTTCCAATTAGGGTCCTAACTCTATATACTTTTTAGCATTAAAATAAATTTCATTCATCAGAAGAACTTATAATTGATTACAACATCGGAAAAAAAATAGTAGTTGCAAGCCATACAAATCATAAAATCTAAAATAAAATTTTAAATTTAGACAGATCTAACTGATCCTTAGAATCAGAAATCACAACGAAAGCAGTAGGGAAAATACATATCAATAAACAAACTATGTACATAGCTAAACTAAATTTTAATGCACAATAAGCTACTAGAAAAGTGTTGGTACTAAAGTTCTCTAATTGAAAATGGACATTTTTGTTGGAACCCAACCCCCCTTATTGGAAGGGGAGGAGTGGTGGAAATCAATCCCGACCTTTGATCAGGGTATGATAGTCTTAACCATTTAACTGCTATTCGATTCCCAAGAAGTTTAGATGAAGATAACAAATACTCCTTCCTATTCAAAATAAGTATTTTGTTTATGAAAAACATACATATTAAGGATTTTGTTAATTACCAAATATACCCTTAATTAATCGTAAATGCTACTTTAGAACTGACAAATTTATGCATTAGTGTTAGTTGGAAAATAATAAATTTAAGGATAATTTGAGAAAATATTTTTTTCTCTAGCCTTGAAAATGTGAAAATGACATTTTTTTTTGAAGATTTTTCATGTGCCAAAAGACACTTACTGGGAGTGTATATATATATATATATATAGGAATAGAATCAACTGAGACCAGATAATTAGAGTGAGACAGTGTGGACTAATCCTGGCCATAAATCTGTAATTTTAGATGGTTGAGATTTATCCAATTTAATAATCATTTTCAATTTATTTTAAACCTGAAAGGTAGTATTGTAATTACACAATTACATAATATCATTTAATATTAGTAACCGAAGATCTCGTCATTTTGATAACTGAAGATCTCGTCACCACGGCGCTCAGCAAGCTCGCACTCTCCCGACCACCGTGTCGATCATGTAAATCGCTCGCCGATTTATTTCATAGGAGATGAGCTCCAAGTAGTCGAGGTTGACGTCTTGTTGACGGAGATGGTGTTTGTATCTTGTTGATAAAGTTCGATTTTATTGGACATGTTCTGTTTTTTTTTCTCCTTTTTTTGCTCTCTCGTGTTTGGTTTTGGTGGAGGGACTGTTTTGATGGTTAAGTTATTAATAATTTTGTGATAATGTTGGGGCTAGTTGATTTAGGAAGATGATGTCATATAATTAATCATGAATTAGTGTATATTTACGAAAGTTGACAAGTCGGTGACCATCTCCGATCCCCTTATTAATCCGGTATAAGCATTACAACCTCAATATAAAACGAGTCGACGATATGCTTAATTCGGGGGATGGTGGAGGAGTTAGCCGAGTATTTTGTTGAAGAATGCGATCCAGTAGGAGTTTGAGAGATATTTTTTGGGGTTTCAGAATAAAGGACATGATCGGATGATTGGTGAAGAAGACGATGCTGACGTGGAGAAAACGAGGGCCTACTAGGAGGCAGTGAGGATTATTGTACACTTAGATGTTTTTCGATGTATACTTAGTTGTGTTTTGCTGTATAAGTAGTTAAGTTTTGATGTATGCATTTATGTTGTTGTATACTTACGTTTTTTGTTGTATACTTATATTTTTGTTTGACAATTGTAATATGCAGTACAAATATATTAAATATACATCATAATAGTGTTAAATATACATTAAATATATGTTAAATATACAGTACAATAATGAGCGTGATTTTTTTTCTCTCTCTCTCTCTCTCTCTACAACTGATTTACTTAATCCACGGTTCTCACATGTTAATGAGCGTGATTCCCTTTCTCTCTCTCTCTCTCTCTATTACTGGATTCCTTAATTCACGGTCCCCACGTGTTTTTGTTTTGACCATTTTAATATGCAGTAAAATTATGTTAAACATACATTAAAATAATGTTAAGTATACAACAAATATATGATACGTGTACAACATACTGCATGGCAGAGCACATGCGTGATTTTCTCTCTCCAGAGCGATTTCTCGCGATTTTCTCTCACCCCATGATTTTCTCTCTCCTAATAACTGATTCCATATTTGGATGGTCCTCCACATGTTTGTTTTGACAATTATACCCTTATTTTGCCTTAATTAAATGTTTAATGTAATTTTAGCCCCTATTTATCTTAGCCATTGATATAGATAAAGGAGGATTGAGATGAGTCCACATTGTCTCACTATAATATGTGGTCTCATTGTATCCTCCCTATATATATATATATATATATATAGGGATATGATCAAATGAGACCAGGGCCTTTAGGTAAGAACATGAGACCACATCTAGACCATTTGATTTAATATTCAATGGCCCATATTTTACCCATCTATTTTAGTCATGGTAGTGGCAAACAAGGGTAGGAAAGTAATCTATCTTTTTATTCCAAGGATATAATTGTAAACCCCTAATTTTTGAATTTGGTAAGTCTATCGATCCTTATTCATATCCCGCGATTTTCTCAACCTCTCCCCCACGACACCGATTCTTCTCTTCCTTCATCTGCTTCAAACCATTGGCCGTCTCCTAATTCTCGAATTCGCTGGAATAGGTTTATTCATCTCTCCACCACAACACCGGTCGCTGGAATAGTTATCTTCATCTGCTATAGTCTCCTCCACGACACAGTCCCGTCGGTCCAGATTTTTCAAAGGATAATTAAACTGGTTCGATTTTTTTTCATATATTCAACACGGTAGGGCTCAATTTGCAACCGGCACGAATCATCTCCTATTTTCATCACGGTTATCGCACAAAATATTGTAAGTTATCTGTGATTTTTATTTCCTTTTTTATTTTTGTGTTTGTTGATATTAGGGTTCCAATTTGGGTTTTTATTATTAATTTCTATTGTTCTTATTTGTTTAATTTTAGGGAATAAACTGCTAGGTGTAAGAACAAGAGACCACATCTAGTGTTTGAAATATGTGTAATTAGTGTTTTGAATCATGTGAACTTAGATTTAGAATTCTGTGTGTTTAGGTATATAATAATGTGTTTATGGTTTATGTGTTGCATTTCCTTGCTCAGTTTGCCCTCTTGGATGACGTGGACTTAGATATAGAATTCCGTGTATTTAGCCATAGAATTATGTGTGTTTAGTTTTAGAATCCTGTGTCTGTAGGTATATTTGATTCGGATTCATGTGAACTTAGATATAGAATTCTGTTTGTTTAGCTATAGAATTCTGTGTGTTTAGTTATATAATATTGTGTATATGGTTTATGTTAATGGACAGTTAGTTGTATATTTTTGTAAATACTTGGTTCATTTCCAAAAGGAATTTATGCTAATCGATAATGTGTTAAAGGGGGATTAATTTAGCAGTCCTTGGGCATGTATAATGTTCTATTTTATGTGGGTTTTAATTTTGGGGGATTGTTGAATGAGATATAATTGGTGGGGGCATGTATATTTGATTTAGAATAATGTGAACTTAGATATAGAATTCTGTGTGTTTAGGTATATAATAATGTGTTTATGGTTTATGTGTTGCATTTCCTTGCTCAGTTTCCCTTTTGGATGATGTGAACTTAGATATAGCATTCTGTGTGTTTAGTTATAGAATTCTGTGTGAGTTTGTATATTTGATTTGGAATCATGTGAACTTAGCTATAGAATTCTGTGTGTTTAGCTATATAATTCTGTGTGTTCAGTTATACAATATTGTGTATATGGTTTATGCTAATGGACAGTTAGTTGTATATTTTGGTAAATAATTGGTTCTATTTTTTCTGTAGGTCTTGTTTTACCAACTAAATGGCAAAAAACAAGGGGAAAAGGGCTGCGGGGAGTGGGGACGAAGGCGATGGTCGGGGGAAGAGGAAAAAGAATTTATATACGACATTATCGACTAGGTCGAACCCAAGGGTGTTCGTGAATGCCCTTGCAAATCTTTCCCCTGCCCAGATTGATGCCATTGTTGATATGGGATTCGGAAGTTTGCTTTCCCTTTCAATTGTTGACTTCCCATCTCAGCTAATGTATTGGTTAGTTGCAAATTTTAACCCGGCTAGCTCGGAGTTGTTGTTGGATAGTATGAGGCGCATTCGCATTGAACCGAATGATGTGCAGAGAGTATTGGGGTTCCCCAATGGGCAGGAGCCAATAGTGAAGAAAACAAAATCGGAGACTTGCGATTTGTACATTGGATGGCCTGCTATGTTCGGTAGGGAGGATTACAAGGTAACACCGAAGCAAGTGGCTGATAAAATGCTGAGTTTTGTGGATGTCGGTGATTGGTTTAGAAGGTTGTTCTTGATATTGGTCGAGTACCTTATCATTGGTAATTTTTCAAGCGCATACGTGTATCCTCACTTGCTTAAAAGCCTTGTAGACGCGTCGAAATGTTAGGAACTTAGCATGGTGTGAGCATACATTGACTACACTGCTGGTTGAAAAAAGAATTTGCTGGTCGCCTAGGAAGATAATCTTTGAATTTAATGGGCCCTTCTTTGTTTTTGGCGGTATTATTTCCCACAATTGTTTATTGTTTTTTGATTTTTTGGAGTATGTTCTTTTTGATGTAATCTATGTAATTGCACGGGTATTTTATGTTGTGAGTTAAGTGCGTGAGGCGGAGTGTTCCAAGGACGGTCCCCATCGTGTCGGCTTGGAGCGGGGACAAACTAAAGGAAAGGAACAATAAGGAAATTGACCTCGGCGGGTTTGGGATGGGGTTTATCGAGCCCCCGTTTGATGGGGAAGCACAAAATGAGCCGCAGCTGAATTTGGGTTGGAAGGAGAAGGATGCTACAGGTCAGGGGACCTCGTCATCCCGGGCCGATGCGAAGGTTGTTCATCTGCATGTGTATCTTAGTTTTATGTTATGTGCATTCTGGAAGATAATTTTGTGTATTTAGTTTTAGAATCATGTGCATTTAGTGTTTCAAATATGTGTAATTAGTGTTAAATTATGTATATCCTATTTATGCACATTCAGGTTAGTGACTATGTGCATTTAGGTGTATATTATGTGCATTTAGTGTTTCAAATATGTGTCATTAGTGGTTAAATATGTGTATTCTAATTATGTACATTCAGGTTAGTGATTTTGTGTATTCAGTAATTATGTGTAGTTAGTTTTATATTATGTGCATTTAGTGGTTCAAATATGTGTAATTAGTGTTTAAATTATGTTTCTTCTATTTATGTACATCCAGGTTAGTGATTATGTGTATTCAGGTTTATATTATGTGCATTTAGTGTCTGAAATATGTATAATTAGTGTTTAAATTATGTATATTATAATTATGTACATTCAGGTTAGTGATTATGTGTATTTAGTTTGTAAATCTTGTGCATGTACACTTACTGATTTAATACACATATTTTTGATGTGCAGGGGATTACTGGTCAATTACTTGACAGATTAAAATGTTTGTCCTCCGATGTTGTCAAGATTATATCTATTCTTCAGTCTGCTCCAAAGGACTTGGTCGAGGACGCAGAATTTGCCATGGTTGGGAACGTTGCGAAGGGTTTCTTATGCTCAACTGCATTACCGGGTGGGGTTCGCCGTTCGGACGATGGTATGGAAGGGACTGAAAGTCAGTAGAATGAAGCCTTTTGGAGCAAGGCGGAGAATATTGCTGCAATTGAGGCAATCGAAAGTGCATTTCTGAAGAGAGATGAATTCAAGAAATGGTGTGATGAGGCACCAAGCTTTCCTATTGGCTTGACTCAAGATACCAATGTTGGCAGATGGGAGGACATTCTTGACACGTCTCTGCACTATGAGAAGAGTGTCAACGAAGAGGGAGATGTGCGAGATGGTGGTATGGCAAGCGTGGAGGTTGGGTTATTATATATGTTTGCATTACTTATATAGTATGTTGGGATTTGGTCCAGCATCCTGCCTGCAATGGGCTTTAAAAGAGGCGCGAGGCGCGGCCCGCGATTCGAACTCGTGAGCGCTGGATTGCATAGTTAAAGGATAGCTTAAAGGATATGATTTGGACTACCTATACCAACAGATGCATCTTCTTTTCTCGGTGCTCATTACATAGAAACTACGAGGTTAAGCGTGCTTGGCCTGGAGTAGACATGGGATGGGTGACCCCCTGGGATCCAGGGTGCGCGTGAGTGAGGACAAAGCGTGCTAGAAAAGACTCGTGTTGGTTTGTGGGGACAGTCGTCAATCCGAGTAGCGCTAGAGGTCCAACATAGTATTATTAATCAGTTTTGCTTTAAGTATTTTTTTAGTTCACACTATTGTATGTTTTACAGGTTCTGGAAATGAATGTTGGGGGGGCTGTGATGCAAGTGGGGATCGAAAAACCAGCTACTGTATGTTTAAATTAGTAAAATATTATGTGCATTTAGGGTTGTAATTATGTTTATTTAGTTCTGTTTTATGTTTAGTTAGTTACATTATGTATAGGTAGTTTTATTTTGTGTATAAGTAGCTTTATTTTTATATATTTTTGGTTTATAGGTGGAAGATTCTGAGATTGGTGGTTCTGGGGGGCATGATGCGCCTTTGAGTGAGAATCCAAAGACCGTAAGTATTTTTTCCCCATCTTTTATGATTTACTTCATCAATGTGTATACGAGTTCATAATTATTCTTATTGGGTTCGTAGGATGTCGGAACGAAGGTTGGTGGCGTGAAACCTAGTGGCTCTGGGGAGGTCAAGGGGCAGCGCGATATTGCCTTAGAAAGATCTAAGAAGGTTTTTTCCCGTAGAGCTACTAGGAAGACAAAGCAAAGTGCGGTACTGTCTTCGCCATTTGTGACTAGACAGATCGATCGGCGTGCGCTCAAGCCAAATCAAAATGAGAACATGATTGCGAAATGGCTTTTTGAAAATCTGGGTCGAACAAGTAAGGATTCGTTTATCATCCAACTAATTAGTTTCATTTGTTTTATCTACACTTTGTAAATATTTTTTTCCATATAGAGATGACATTGTATTTAACGTAGGTGACAAACTTTTGTCGAGGGAAATTGTGGAGACAATGCGTCCTGGAGGTTACATTAATGTTTCTATTTTGGACCTTTGGGCATGGATGTTGAATGGTATGGAGGGCGAGGAGTAGCAATTCACCGAACATATTTTTTTTGCTTCTTGTTTTTTGACGGTATGGTAATCCTATTTTTATTTTCTGTTTTCATTTTTCTTTGGTGTTTTCAAGTCTTAAAATCTGTGGTTTATTTTTTTATATTTGTGTATATGTGTTGTAGTTGTTCACGATCGTTAGTCAGGAGATGGCTTAGATGAGAACACTGTGTATCGATCATTTGTGCAAGGACTCGACCACGAGCTCGGTGACCGAGCTCCGATAAATTGAACAACTTTGACATGGTAAGTAATGGTAATTAATCTCATTATTTTTCCAAATCTTTTATGTTAATTACCAAGACCCTAATGTATAGCTGTTGTTTGATTTTTCTTCCCGATTTGTAAGAGCGAGCACATCTTTTCGGTAACCTTTGATGTCAAGAGGTTTCACCGCCATATTATTGACAACTCAAATGCCGGTGGAAGCAATCGGGAGAAATATGGAGACTTAGGACAAGTTGGTGAGCTTTTTTTGGTTTTTTTGTTGCATTTCCTTGCTCAGTTTGCCCTTTTGGACGATGTGAACTTAGATATAGAATTCTGGGTTTTTAGCTATGGAATTATGTGTGTTTAGTTATAGAATTACGTATGTGTGTAGGAATTTTTGATTTGGAATCGGTGGACTTAGATATAGAATTCTGTTTGTTTAGGTATATAATAATGTGTTTATGGTTTATGTGTTGCATTTCCTTGCTCAGTTCCCCTTTTAGATGATGTGAACTTAGATATATAATTTTGTGTGTTTAGCTATTAAATTATGTGTGTTTAGTTATAGAATTCTGTGTGGGTAGGTATATTTGATTCGGAATCATGTGAACTAGCTATAGAATCTCGTGTGTTTAGTTATAGAATTTCTGTGTGTTTAGTTATATAATATTGGGTATATGGTTTATGCTAATGGACATGATTAGTTGTATGTTTTGGTAAATAATTTTGTTTTACTCAAAGATCTATATGCCTTGGATAGCATCTTGTCATGGAATTATGTGTTTTAGTTGTAGAATTATGTGTTTTAGTTGTTGAATTTGTTTTCCATGGTATATTGTGCGAGGTTCGGATGTTTGCAAACTACTTGGAGACTAAAGCGCCCGCAAATGGCTAGTCTTTGTCGGAAGTTCTCCCCGTCGGACTATGCATGCCTTGGAGAGACACCACAAACAAAGTTGATTGTGGTATATATGCCATGAGGCATATGGAGAGCTACATGGGTGGTGGCACCAAGGGATGGGATTGTGGTTTGGAGAAGAATAATGCGTCCCAACTGTCTAACTTACGCCACGAAGTACTCACCGCAATAATCCCGCACCATAGCAATGAGCAAAAGGATAGATGTTTGGAAGAAGCCAGAAAGTTTTGGACGGGGAAGATCGTATTGTAGTTTTGTTTTAAATAGACAATGTAGTATGCGGAATCTGTTGTGCTCATCATTTTTGTATAGTTAGGTTACTATCGTTGGTGTTTTTTGTCTTTGGGAGCCATTTGCATATGACTTAGATGGTCTTGAATTGTGGATATGAATGATTCAGACGTGGGGTGTTTTCTCTTTAATCAATATAAATTTGTATTTTTCACGTACATATGGTCGGAATGTTGGTATACGACGTTAATATTGTATTGTAGTTATTACATTGTATGTCTTACGCACAAAATTATGTACAATTAAGTATCCACTAACCCAAAACTATATACACACTATTATATAACTTAACACACATTATTCTACTGCTAAATACACATGTTTCCAAAACAAGTATACATGCTTGCACAAAAAAACAAAAAACAGTGCTACTACTAAACAAACATTATTGCGAAACTAAAAACACATAATTTTACATCTAAAAACACATAATCCCAAACCAAAATATACTTGCACTAAATATCAAAAAACAATATGCTATTACTAAACAAACATTATTGAAAAACTAAAAACACATAATTCTACATCTAAAAACACATAATGCCAAACCAAATATACATGCTTGCACAAAATAACCAAAAAACAATATGCTATTACTAAACAAACATTATTACATAACTAAAATCACATAATTCTACATCTTTAAACACATAATTCCAAAACATACTTGTATTGATCTTGATGTTGTCATTGAAGGACGATGTGTGTTTAATACGAGATAATGTGTAAATAGGTGCGAGATATTGTATGTTTATATTGTAATTATGTAAACAAATCATAAATTGCCTCGGGGGTGCTTGTGCGGATCGGGCATGTCCTATTTGTTATGTGTTGCAACCTTACCGCATGTCCCACATTTTCTTTTCGATTTTGTGCTTGCTTTTATGGCTTTTTCTCTTTGGCTTTGGATCCTGCTTTTCAGATGACTACCACTTCCTTTGTTCTTGGCTTGCTTTGGCGGTAGCACGGAAATGTTTAATTATGAGGTTGAGCCGCAATAGGTTTCCATTCGATTGTTTGCTAGCATCTTTGTAGTTCCGTGTTGTTCCTCTAATAGCTTAGCTTTCTCGTTCGATATGATACTAGATAGACTTGACAATTTTTCAATATCCCCTTGTGCAAGACCGATGCAGCTGTGAAAATCCGCCCACAGGGTGTTTAGTGTCCTTGCGGCCTCTATCCCTCCCGGAAATTGGTACATGTGCCCATTCTTACCTAAAGAATTATACGAGGTTGCTTTCATCCAACGTCTTTGCCAAATATAGAGCCGAATTTCATCGCAATCCTTGAGTATTACAAATATATGTCGGCACAGAGTCGATCTGTTCAAACAATTTGCAAACTTGACCGATGCATCTACCTTGCATTTTGTTACTTGAAACACCCCACTTTCTTCCTTTATTGTGTATGAGATCTCGTTTGTATTGTCATTGATCGTATAATCGAGCAATGGTAACACGCTTCTTTAATTTCCTTGCTCACTTCATAAAATATGGCGTGCGTGTATACTAAAGAAGCATGCTTTTCAATTTTCAATGGTGTCCGGCAATCAGGAAGGGAGGTTTGCACGATTATTCAACTTATCACTAGAATGTCGTTGGGATTCCATTGCGCTCTCGAAATGCATCACAAATTCCACCAAGTTTGATTGGGGATTTGTAAAATTACCAAACCAAACTATTTGTGCTTTCTCGAGAGTGACGTAGTTTTCATAAGTCCACTCATGGGCACGTCTCTAAAATAGGCGGGAATCCATATCGTCGTATATCATACATCACTGTGAACCATGGGTGTGATGCTAGATTGAAATCATCCATAATTTCGTGCCACTATTTTTCAAATTCAGCTGTTGTAATGTAGTTATCCCACACGATTGATTTAAATCGATTGATGAAAATTTTATCTTTGAACAGGTTGGGGGCGGCTTTTGACAATCGACTTTCTCCATTATGTGCCACATACACAATGTGTTTTGTTGTCTTGAAGACGGATTTTATGGCATTCTTCATGGCGGGTCTTGATACATTACTATATAATATGGTTCCTTAGCAACATCATCTAAGAATCGTCCGAACAACCACGTATAAGACTCCTCATCCTCTTTCAAAATAAGGCCGGTGCAAAAGTTACACACCTACGATGGTTATCTACCCGGTGAATGGAGCGAACACCATCTTATACTTGCGTTTCAAATCTATCATTAGTACATGATTTTAATAACTATGTAAACATTTTTAAGAGTATAAGTGTACACAATTACATTATTATATACACATGTATGAAATCTATTTTGAGTATCTGATTTCAATAACTATCTAAACATTTTTATGAGTATAAGTGTACACAATTACATTATTATGTACACATATTAACTTAAATATGTACACACACCAACGTAATAAAATAACATGTTACCCGTGATTTATGTAACTAAATGGACATTATATAAGGATAAATGTAAACTATTGTAATCACAAATATGCAAGATAAATTAGTGCGTGAATTATATTACGGTTGGTATTGACGTAGCATCAAATGATATCACATCGCCAAATGCCGCATAGTTCATTATATTTGCCGGGTCCGCCCAAAAGAGTTGCGTTAGTTGTTCATCTTGATCAACGTCATAATCGAATACCATTCCGGATTTGCCTCTTCTGCCGCTAAGGAATTTGTCTATCACCAATTGTGCATCCGCACCGCATATGTATGCCTTCAGTCTCGTTTGAAATTTTTAAAATCAATTTTGAGCGCCAACCCGTGAATAACCGGCCATTTCTCTATAAAGCTCGTGTTGTTTTGCACTCCCAATGTTTGCCCTTGTGCAATTTATGATAAATTCTTTGGTGCCCGAAGTTTAGGTTCCTATTCACCTTCAAGAAATTGCTTGTGTTCATCAATTGTCATCGGATGAGTGTGTCTTTCCTCAAACGTCTTTACCTTATATGAACCGGCGCTAGTGTATTCAAAAATACAGCGTGCATTACACCCAACTCGGTTCGAGGCTCTCTTTCGTGCCCCCTGTTTTGGGATGTTGCCGTCATGCTCAGATGCCTCACCAGGTATGGGTTTTTTAGAGTTCTTGTAGCCCTCTCTATTGCAAACCACGTATTGCACGCGAATATCCTCGTTCTTGAATTTCTTCGTAGTGCTTCTTCTAAAGTCGAAGCCACTACACAAACCATAATCCTTATAAAATTGTATTCCTGCATCCAATGTACGGAAATGCATGTTGGCACGAGGGATTTTTTCTTGCTCAACCTCTGGGATCCAATATTTAGTTGATCCAGGTGAGATTTCGAGCCTCTGACCAACGTGAACTGTGTAATCTGGATCTTCATCTTCAAAAACACAATATTTAGATATTAAAACAACAAATTCTGAATACTATTTACACAGATTTTAAATGTATTGTGTAAATCCAT
Organism: Rehmannia glutinosa; assembly: GCA_016081115.2. Classification (NCBI taxonomy): domain Eukaryota; kingdom Viridiplantae; phylum Streptophyta; class Magnoliopsida; order Lamiales; family Orobanchaceae; genus Rehmannia; species Rehmannia glutinosa. Next base: position 131,506,157 of record CM071926.1, read on the forward strand.
ATTTACAGAACATGAATGTATGGTGCAAAATTGAACTCACCAATATTTGTTGTATAAGTACACATATTTATTGCCATTTTTGTTCATAATTAATACTTTAAACATATATTAGATGCATTGTTAATAGGCAAAAACGTTTTTAGGTAATACATTATATGTGAGACACTATATATTAGAAGCTATATGTACTACATATATTTCATTCTAAATACACACATTTGAGACACTATGCGCACATTTAATTAATACCAACTGAACTCACATATGTACAGAAGCTATTTTGGATATATTATAGGTGATACACATGTTTACCAATAAATACACAGATTCGAGACACTATATACACATTTCATTAATACTAACTAAACACACATATGTACAGAAGTTATATGTGTTACATTATATGTGTTACATATTCTCATAATAAATACACAAATTCGAAACACTATACACGGATATCATTAATACGAACTAAACACACATGCTCTAAGCATATAATATACACGAGTTACAGATTTGCAAAGCTATATACACAGAATTACAAAGCTATATGCACAGAATTATAAAGCTATATGCACAGAATTACAAATCTATATGCACAGAATTCCAAATCTATATGCACAGAATTACAAAGCTATATGCACAGAATTCCAAAGCTATATGCACATAATTCCAAAGCTATATGTACATAATTAATTGGAGAATTTTTTATTGTGCAACATTACATGCATTCGAACCACACATTTTTTCTGATGAATTGGTGTCAAATATTACCTTGTTGGGACTGTTTTGTGGAGGGGGTATCATGTGTCTGCGACATTGCAATATTGATCCCGTTGATGTGGATTTTTGGTGTTTTTGATCACGAGAATTTTGTTGGTTCGATATTTGCGTGGGATTTCTGTGTTTTTTACGTTGCTTTGATCGTGGGAGAAGATGATGTTGAAGTCGATATTTGGACGATGGGAGGAGGAAGTTCTTTGTGATCGTGGTTTTTTTTTCCGGCTTTTGGACGATGCTTTCACGTTGGGACCTGGAAGATGGCGAATTTGGTAAGATTCTATTCCTTGATTTTAGGAAGACATTATTTGGTGATTTTAACATTCCAATTGTACTCTATTTGGTCCCCACTATTTTTAATTACTTTAAAATGCCATTAAATCCTAGCCTTTTAATTTATTTGGTTGAAGGGTGTGGATTGAGTCTCATGTTCCTACCTATAGCTATGGTCTCACAGTAGGATCTCATCCCTATATATATATATATATATATATATATATATATATATATATATGTGATATATATAGTCACACACACTCACAATTCAAACCAAAATAAAATAGTCCAAAATAAACAGCTTGATACTGCTCACAATTTATTCAATACAAAAACACCCCTCTTGATATTTTCATTTTCCTACTCTATATAAATGGTCCAGTACTCCAGTTTACTGCATTCTTGGATGTAATACAATAACCAAAAACAGAATTCAAAGCAGAGAGACAGAGAGATAGAGTCATAGTACCATGTCTACAGAGTGTCATCCATTACTTAGGGGTGGAAGAAGAGAAACCAAATACAGCCATGGATATTCTACCTCTGAATTAGAAACGCTGGCTACTATTTGTGAGGTTTTGTTACCTCCAATACCATTAAATTCCCATCATAATTATCCGGAAAACGACGATGATCAATCCAATAAGGCCATTGAGTCATTCTACAAAGCCTCTGGCTCTCAATATCCAGTCCCTGATGAGGTAAACATATACAAGAAGTGTTCATTTTTTTTTAAATCTTTTTATTAGTATTTAACTTTTATTTAGAATAATTACAAAAACTACCCTGAGGTTTGGGTTAATTAAAAAAAACCTAGATATTTTGAAAATTGTAAAGAACCCATTGAGGTTGGATTTTGCACTTTACCCCTTACACTTGTAATTACAATTGTCTCGTTACATTTAACACACAATCAAACCTGAAAGGGTTATTTTGTAATTTTCAAATATTTTTGGGCCTTTTTCTGTAATTAACCCAAACCTCAGAGGTAGTTTTTGTAATTTTTCCATTTATTTACTGGGCTTTTTTGTAATGATGTAATTTTCAAATATTTCTGGGCTTTTTTCTGTAAGTTTTTGTAGTTTTAGTTGATGGTTTTTGAGGGTTTGAGGATTTGTTTTGCAGGTGGCTGAGCTTGTAGTGAAGAGGGGTTTCTTGGAAGGCAAGATATTGGTGAGAATTATGTTAAAAATTCTATCGACGAGGCTGGGAACGTTATTGATCTGTGGAGTTCTTAGTTTTGGCAATAAATGGCCTTATCTCAATAAATTCTCTGAAATTTCATTGGAAAAGAGAGAAAAAGTTGTCCAGAAATGGTTCAAGCATTGGCTGTTGACCCCGGTCAGGCTTGCATTTGTATTGCTCAAGTTCTTGGTTCTATTTGTGTTCTTCACTCAGGTAATATTAATTATTATGATGATCAAAATCATTTTTCTTGAAATTAAATATTTTTTGTTCGTTATATCAACCCTTCTTTTGAGTTTAATCTTTTGATCCTACTTGATCATTAGATAATTAGCAAAAAAGAATTAATTAATTAAAAAAAAGTGCATATGTTGTGCTGGATTTTCTTGTGGGCTAGAAAGTAAAACATGAGGATTGATGTTACGCAAGAGTGGTCATAAGACTTAGTCGCAGTCTTATTGCCCTTTTGATCAGTAAAAGTCAGTAATATTATGTTATCTAAAAGAGTCATTGGTTATAAGATACACTTAGTTTGAACATGTGATATATCTTTAGATTGTATTTAAATTTGACTTGGAGCCAATTAGTTTTAGAGAAATGAACCTGACAGAGAGATTCTTCTCTTGAATTCTTGGTTTCTTTAGGGAAATTCCATTCAAAAGTTAAAAATATAAAAAATACAAAAATTAATTTTCAAATTTTTCATAAAGCATTATCAGCAACTATGCCTTTTTATTTTCCAAAAAGAACTGGAATATGTACAAGGTATTTTGAAAGTAAGGAATTCAATACTAGTAGGCCACCAGTATATTGTACATTTCCAGTTTTTTTGTCTCTAATTTTCCAAAATTCATTTCTGAATCCAATCATGAGATTTTGACAGAAATTCATTGATCAAGCCTAAAAGTTCAATCTGCTCATAATATTTTCACAGGTAGGAGAAGATGCAAAAAATCCTGCATGGAAAGCCATGGACTATCACGTTGACACCGATTCAAAACCATCCGATTTGCCCAAAGAGAGGCCTCTCGATAAAGAAATAGTCGAAACATCGCATGAAAACGAATCGACCCTGGCCAATTCACTTTCACAGAAAGGCCTAAAAGTCACAGAAAACGCCCAACGGTACAAAATCAAATAGTTTTAGCAAGCGCAGGCCTAAAAGTAATCGTTCTCGAAAAAGGAAACTATTTTACCAGCAAGGACTATTCGGGCCTAGAAGGGCCCTCAATGAATCAGCTTTATGAATCAGGAGGGATATTATCCACCCTTGATGGGAAAACCATGATTCTTGCAGGATCAACCGTGGGAGGTGGATCGGCCGTTAATTGGTCTGCCTGTATTAAAACGCCCGATTTCGTGATGAACGAGTGGGCTAATGACGAAAAACTCCCACTTTTCGCGAGTCACGAGTATCGAGCTGCAATGGATAAAGTGTGCAAAAGAATCGGCGTCACTGAGAAATGTGATAGAGAGGGGTTTCAGAATCAAATCCTACGTAAAGGGTGCGAAAATCTCGGTCTTAAAGCGGACCCTGTTCCATGAAACTCGTCCGAAGGTCACTACTGTGGCTCTTGTTGTTACGGTTGTAAGAAAGGAGACAAGAAAGGAACAGACACAACTTGGCTTGTCGATGCCGTGAACTCCGGTGCGGTTATCATCACGGGCTGCAAAGCCGAGCGGTTCATAATAAAAGACGGTGGGAAAACGAAGGTGAGGAGGTGTTTGGGAGTGGTTGCAAAATGCATAACAAATTCAGACATCAAAAAGAGGATGCAAATCGAGGCCAGAGTTACAATCTCTGCATGTGGTTCACTTCGACACCGCCTTTGCTAATCAAAAGCGGCTTGAGGAACAGAAACATCGGGCGAAATCTTCATTTGCATCCCGTTTTAATGGCCTGGGGATATTTTCCTGAAAAAAATTCAGATATTGAAGGAAAAGTTTATGAAGGAGGTATAATCACCTCGGTTCATAAAGTTTGCGAAGATGACTCGAATGTGAGGGCGCTTATAGAGTCTCCGATTCTCGGACCGGGTCAATTTGCAGCTTTATGTCCTTGGGAATCAGGAATCGAATTAAAGAATAAAATCGCGAAATATTCAAGAACTGCTCATTTGTTTTCGATGATTAGAGACGGAGGAAATGGAGAAGTTTTAGCAGAGGGAAGAATAAGCTATAATCTTAATGATTCGGATAAAGAAAATATGAAAATGGGATTGCGTCGAGCTTTGAGGATTTTAATAGCGGCTGGAGCTGTTGAGGTTGGTACACATCAGAGTGATGGACAGAAGATAAAATGCGAAGGGATTAGTGAGGAAAAAGTGAATGAGTTTTTGGACGGAGTTATCGCTGCTGAAGGGCCGAAATCGTTTGTAAGAAATTGGACAACTTATTGTTCTGCTCATCAGATGGGAAGTTGTAGAATGGGGACTAGTGAAAAAGATGGTGCTGTTGATGAAAATGGGGAGAGTTGGGAGGCTGAAGGGCTGTTTGTTTGTGATGCTAGTGTTCTACCGAGTGCTGTTGGGGTGAATCCTATGATTACTATTCAGACAACTTCGTATTGTTTGTCTATAAAGATTGCGGAAAAACTGAAGAATGGGAAACTCATTTGAGTTTTCTTACAGGATGGGATTGTGTTTATGTAGTTATCTTTTGTCATTTTTGTTGATCTTCTTGATTAATGATATAATGCAAATACATTGAACTTATTTTCTGTTAAAGTAGGAGAAAAGTGTTTTAAATTTCCGATTCAGCTTCTAATTTGAATTTTATACATAAATACAAAATACTTTTACAACTTATTCGTCTAAACACTCTATTTTAACTCATTCAGTTTTAGCTTCTATTCTTCACTACTTTTGCTTCTACTGCCAGGTATCTTCCCTTATGTAGCCCCCCAATTTTTTTGAAAATCAGTTATTTCTAGGTATATTTTATTTTAAGATATTTATTTTTAGTACTAAGTATTTATTTTTTATTGATTTAACACCCCCCCAAATTACTTAGTCCCCCCAAACTTACACGTCTAGCTCCGCTCCGCCCCTGTCTACTGCAATAACTAACTTCATTTAAACTCAGAAGCTTTTGCAAACACACCCTACATGGAAGAAGGCATATAAAGAAGCATCTTTGCTTTGCCACTAATACATATCAACTGCACTTTACAATGTTGAATTTTATTGGCAAGTCAAATGAATTTGATTCAATATAGACAACTTTCAAGTTGAAAGACATATTATGAAAGCAAATTCCATTAGAAATCATCGGTTTTTTTACAAATTGACGCGAGCCGTGTGCTAGCCTAGCTGGTCAGATATATGGAGCCTTACGGCTCACCACAACCACTTTCCCAACCCCTCAACCGGACCCTATGGTCGGTGAAAAAAGTCTTCCATGCCCCTCCCTGCCAACCTTCCAGATAGCGTTGTACAGGTCCTTCAAAGTAATTTCAGCCATCGGAGTCCGTCTCCCGGAATGGCAATGGAACTGTTTTGACTGCTCTAAATTTCCCAGCATTGTTCAGATGCTCATTTTCCAATCTGAAAACCATATATAAATTAAGCTAAGATGGTCATGTACACACTATAATACTATGTCCTTAGATATAACTTACAAAAATTAGCCCTGAGGTTTAGCATTATTGCAAAAAAATCCATTTATCTTTCAAATTTTCAAATATCCTATTACAAACATCTCATTGAGAGCAGTAAACAAATAATGATGTATTTGAAATTTTGAAAGATACACGAATGTTTTGTAATTAGATGAAACTTCGAGTGTATTTTTTATAATTAAATCATTTTCTTTTTGTTTTTACCTATAGTAGTTCCAGTGTCCACGGCGAATGACCTCCAACGAAGCGAGCAAAAAGTCGATCAAACGTAACTCAAACATCCCAGTATTGAATCTCATCACAGTCTCCACCCATGCAACTCTTAGGACAAAATTCAAGGCCTAGAACAGAAATTTCATTTATTAAAACAACAGAAGACAAAAAACCATGCACAAATAGAACCATTTCAAGGAGAAATAAAGAGAACTCACAATGGATCCATAGTAAATGCCTCTGTTTTTAAGTATAAGATCATCTCTGAGCCATGGATTTTTGGACTTTGGTTTGAAAAGCCCCCAATCTTTAACAAAATCCCAATACAACTGATAAACCGTGGCCACGAGCGATGTCACCAAAACTATGACCATCCAAAGTTGTGACGGTTGCCTAGCGTACGTTAGCCTGGCCCCAGCTGCCACCATAGCCGATACGTACTTTCCTAGGTTAGCCAGGTGGTCTACATTGCACTCATCGAACCATCTCCTCGCGCACTATTGAATTGTAATAAAAACATAGGTTAAATCAAATATTCGAAAGAAAAAAAAAACTTACGCGTTGAATAAGAAAAGAAAACAAATAGGGTTAGTTACACTTTGCACTACAAACTATAGGATTTTTTGCACTTTGCCCACTGAACTTTGAAAATACATATTATGTCCTAGACAAAGTGCAAAATTCATGATAGTTTGGAGGGCAAAATGCAAATATATATATATATATATATATATATATATTTACCTGCATTGCGCGCCAATAGTAGGGTGCAAATGAAATAACATATACAAGCTCTCTGTACAGTTTCCCAGACTTGCAAGTCTCATAACGATGCGTTTTGAAACTACCGGCAAGAAAATAGCAGGCTGCTGATTCCATGTGCCGCAGCAGTGGAATCTGTGGAATTAAAAGTCGGATAAGGCGAAAATAATGGCGCGAGAATTATTTTCAAATTGTATTTTACTTTCGGTGTTAAAATAGTACCTGACTAGTAAGTTGATCAGCCATGAAGAAATCAACCATCAAAACCTGCATACAGTTAATTAGACATCAAAGTTGTTAATTTTAGTTGTGACATCACACTATTTTGAGGTGACAAATGAAAATCGTGCAAAGTTGAGATGACAAAGTGAAAATTACATGGCAAAAGTGCAATATTTAGTTGTGAATATTTTGTTTTAATTGGACGTACCTTGTAAAATGGAGAGCACACAATGTTGCGTATGACTCTAAGGAAGGAATACCGTGTCGGACGATAGAAGATGTTCAATGGACATATCAGAAGCAGGGCACAACTCTGAAAATTACAATAAAACAACATAGTTAAAGCTTAATCTCAATGCTTCACAAAAGAATAAATATGTGGCCAATATAAAGTCATATAATAGCCTGTGAATAGCTGTAAAGACACTAATGTCACAAACTATCCCCGAGGATTGAGCTAATAACAAAAAATACCCAAATGAGGTTTGATTCTGTATTACACTAACGATAGGAAAAAACGAATTTGAAATGACAACTAACAACAAATTTTCTTACCAGCAATAGAATCCCGGGAATCATGTCGACTTGATGAGGTGAAAAGCCGGTGGAGAGTAAGATCAAATGTATGACCATAGCCCCAACAACAGAGGTCATCAAACAGGTGCAGATGAGAAAAGCATCTCTGTACTTAAGGGCAGTGCTCGGTTGGAATTCGAATATGAAGTTGTAGTTGATTCTTGTGCTTTTCCACATGAATAGATTACATCCATACATGAACAAATGCAAGCTCAGTAATGCAAACATGCTGCACATGATCAATTAATTAAACGCGTTAGTTTAGTTCGCATCGCGCGATAATAAAACATTAATTTCATGTGACATGCAAAACTGCATTTGGCATCAATGTGTATCATGTAATGATTTTTGGCTTGTAGAATTTGATGATGAAATAGAATTTCAAATGGATGAACATAATGGGTGAACAACCTTAACACATGTGTATGTCCAGTGTTTCTGAATTTTATTTCTATTTTAATTAGACCAAATTATACTACCTTATTTTTCCTTTATATATATATATATATATTGGAATGTATAATTTTTCTTGGCAATCCTAATCACGAATTTTACAAACGAATTTTGTTATGAAAACGAGATTTTCTAGATCGTTTTCTAAACTAACTTGAAATAATACCCAAATCATGAACTTTAAGAGCTATACGAAAGAGCAAATTTGTTTCTATTAACTAGACAAGCATCATATTATATTTGGGCTTTAATATTAAATTTTGTTAACTGGGCTGAACCATAACGAGTAAAATAATGGTTTGAGAAAAGGGCAATCGTATTGGGCTGCCCAACTACAAATGTGTAGGGTGTTTGTAGTATTGGGCTGCTCAACTGTAAATTTGGCTGTGGGAAAGTAGTTTAATTTTTCGGGATAATATATTTATATATTGTTAGAAATGTGACGTTGACACAACAAACCACAACAGCTTTGTTGAAGAATACAATAAGCATGTTTAAGAATAAAAGTGAACGAAAATAATGTGACAAAAGTTAAAATACCTGAAAACAGGGTAGACTGTCTCCATGTAAGCAGATTCTGCTCTGGGTGAGAACATACCACTTAAATGTGCCAATATTGCGTATACACTGAACAATGTTACAAAACTACCCGTGAATAAACCTGCAACATCACAAAAATTACCATCTCATTTTTGGAAATTAATACTCAAAAACATTATTTACTCTCTATGTCTCTTCGTATCAATGTACGTGAGTTTGCTACGAGTATCTATCTGTTACGGGATCAAAATTGCTACCTAAAGTATTTAAAGGACCAAAATTGCTAGCAACCTTTAATAAAAATATTATTTGTCATATTCAAATTTGGTGCAGTAATTAATGACGTGTGAGCGGTTATAAATTAACTAATAATATATATAGGAAATTGAAATATTAATTTAAAAAATAAATAGAAAAAGTTATGCATACCAACAAAAAAAGTAACCATGTGAGAATCTTTATGTTGTTGGGGTCTCAAGAACTTCATAGCCTTTTTCCTGTCATTGTTGGCAAAGTGCTGTGTGAATAAGGACTCCACTTCGTCCATTAGTCTTACCACCTTTCCACAACACAAAGTACAATTACTTACCGCATAATTACGCCACTAACAACATTTATTAAATCCCTTTTATAATATATGCATATATAGATATATGTTTAACAAATATGAGAAAACAAATTAAATATTAACTAAAGAAGCAACCCTTTTTTAATGCGATTCAAACGATGTTTATCAACAAGACAAAACGAGTTTTACCGAATAATTCAAAAGTCACAAATTTTATTTTGATTCGTCCTTTTTTTTTTTAAACTTTGTTTTTTCATAGTTTCAGTTACAGAGAATATTTAAGAGTTTGTGTTAGCAAGAGTGATAGAAACTTAGATAGAGACCACATTTAAAATGTACGTATTGGATGGTTACCTAAAGAATTTTGTTGACTGGAGTCTCCAAATATTTTATATACTGGGATTGAATTGAATGGTGTCACAATCTTATTCAATTTAGAAATCATATCTTGTTAGGCAATATATTTTAGCAATTTATGAAAATTAAATAGCAGGCAGTTTCTACTCTCCTGTAGGCAACTTCCTGCTTTTAAACAGTTTTGTCAAGACCAGACATTTAAATTCAATTTCTACAAGAAATTAAAGACACCAAATTTTGCTATCAACTAAGCACAAACTTTGTATATATAAGTAGCAGTTGCCCTCATCTTTTAGTTTTTTATATTTTGAATTATCAAAATCGTTTCGTGTTATCTTACCTTATCCGAGCTAATGAAATGGGATCTCTTCACTACTTTTAGATAACTTGCTGAAGCCTGCTGGTTTGATACCTGTTTGATTGAAATGCAAAACAAATATCAGAAAATAGTAATTAAACCATTCAAGAACGACAATAAAACATCTAAATCATACCCTTTCTAGTAAAATTTACGTCGTTTTCATGGAAATAATGAGATTATGGCCTAATAATTCTACCTAAAAAAACTAATGATAAATACATCCATTTCGATCGTTATTTTGAACTAATCAAACTAATTACCTTGTCGAATTTCTTGAGTATCTTTGTGAAGGCTACCATGTTGAGTGAGCTGCCAAAAATGTTGCACTCATTAGATTAGAACATTCAAAGTAAGACTAAAACACATGCATGGAAAAGCCGAAAGTAGGTTATTTAGATTCTTTGGTTTTATATGTCATGGATTTTACATTAAACCTTTATAGTGAAGATGACAGGGATTGAGAATATAATTATGTCATTTACCATGTTCTTAATTTTTATTTGTTTCTTCAAACAGGAAATTATCTTGCATACTCATGTTTTCTTCATTTTGTTTGACACTTTTTGTTAGCATGAAAGCAAGAAAAGCACATCTTTCATACCAAACAGGATGTTTTAGCCTTTAGGGGGGAATGATACATCATGTGACACAGGGCCTCTACATATGTTCAATTTGACTATACTAGAGCAATTTATTTGTACTCATTTGGGGTTATGTATTCGAAATATTGCGTTCAGATCACAAACGAACATGTACATCACGCCGAAAAAATTAGAAAAAAATGTGATTTTAGACCCATACAACTAATCTTCCATTTTTTGGGTTTACGCAAAAAGTTCATTTTTGTGGTGTCGAGGCGTTGACCAGTTCAAATCTCATGTTCATGATTTGTTTCATCTTATATTCCAATATACTAGATTAATACCAGATGTATACTAATGACATAATCTTATACATGACGTTCTTTTAGTATATTAAAATAACAGAGCATGGAAAAAAGGTTAAGTATGGACGTTAAGCATGTTCTTGGGCAAAACTTTGCAAGGTTTGATAAGTACGTTAGATAAGTGCCTTGTTATACTATTACCATTCTAATAATGGTGTTCACAATTAGGTACAAACAAACTACTTGCAAAAAGAGTAGGCGATAATTAGTAATTAGGATACAATTTTGTAGGCTAAAAACTAGAGCTGGGAATAGGCCGGGCCGGATAACTTGGCCCAAGCGAAAATCCAATTTTGGCGTGGCCGCAGAAATACATGGGCCAGCCCAGCCCGACAATGTAATTTGTATATGAAATCATTGGGCTGGGCCAAACCCGACTCACTAACTGTTGGGCCGGGTCAAATAGGCACGAACTTTTTTGGGCCCAAAATATCAGAGCCCAACCCAGCCCAAAGTGCAGGTCGGGCCGGCCCGCGGGCTGGCTCGGAATTGTCAGCTCTACTAAAATCAAATGTCACAGGAATTTTTGTAATTTTAAAAGATAATTTTTTTTACTAGGCTGAATCTCAGGGACAGTTTTTGTAATTAACTCCTAGTAAATAAGATTACCTGTATGTTTTAAGCAAGCCAAGTCCTCTATAAAGTTCAACAAATGCCCCTCTTATCATCTTTTCTGCACACTGAATCTTCTTTCTGTTAATGTATTCTCCACCACCTCCTCCTTTCTTAGGGTTGTTTACTAAATCCTCCCAAAGCATCGATGTTACGGCGGCTATCGTCCGTGTCGGCGTAGTCGCCGGAATATCGATTCTCATGGCCATTTTAGGCTTTCCCTTTTTCGTCTTTGCCCTTGTCGCCGAATTAACGAAATTAATGCCATTTTTTTCTAGTGCTGCTATAACATCATCTGTTTGGGAGTCCGTTGGACTGTCACAATATTCAGTACTCTGGCTTTCTGCATAAATAGAATGAGACAAATAAATTATTTGTATGATGCATCCTCACCAGGTTTTAGGAAAATAGTTTACCTCCTTTAAAAAATTTAGACATTTAGCCTGATTTTGATCGGAAAAATGTAATTTTACCGTAATTGCTAACTAGAACTAAAGGGTGGTAACAGTTTTTTTTTTTTTTTTTTAAATTTGGGGATTTGGCGCAAAAATTGACGCGTCAAATCACCCAAAATTATAACATCAAATTTGGAGATTTTAATGTTTTGCTTACAGTTTTTGGGCCAAATCACCAAAATCCTCAATTTTTGGACATGTTTGCACCTGACCGATTATAGTCAATAAATTTCAATAAATTTATACAATTTCGATCTAAATATGACTAAGTCCAATATTTTAAAATTATATTAGACTAAAATTAAAAAGTAACTACTCAGAAGACTAAATATCAAAATGTCCAAATTATAGGACCAAATAAATTATTTTCCAAGATTCTAAATCAAACTAGGTAGAATATTTATGATACATCATAGTAGTTATTGTTACAACAATTTTACATCTAATGATATCTTGAATTAATATAATGAAAATATTATAGTTGAAAGATGACAAGCAAGATATGATGTCATTTCTAGGCCATGAAATGGGCACTTAATTAAGGTTGCTGTATTTTCATTGATTTATGGCCACTAGATATCTGCCAATTTTCCTATTTTCAGTGCAATGTCGTGTAGGACTACTATTCCTAACAAATTTTTTAATGGACGCAACCAGCTTTATTTACTTCAAATAAATTAATTAAATTAGTCGGTGATCAATAGTTTCAACATAAATATTAAAATCTGTACTATGAAAACTAATAAATGTCATTTACTAATTTCCAGTTTCTTTTTTTTGTGTGTAAACCACCCAATAGAGGGTGGTGTAGGGATTAGGTAAGATCCCTAACATGTGTATACGAGAATAAAAGGTTGAGATACAAACTATTAGATGCTACTCAATAGTAGCCTACGAAGCACTGACACGGACACGGGACACAGATACGATATGATACAGGTACGAGAATACGACATATTTTGAGATTTTAAGGATATGGGTACGGTATATATATACATATAAAATTATATATTTTTATATTAATAAAAATACAGACAGTTAAAGAAACAATGTTTCAAACATAAAAACATAAAAATTTCAGCTTAAAGAAAAATTCAAACATAAAAACTAAAATTTCATAAATAGACAAATGTATAAAAAAATGCTGAAAAATAAACAGTAGATTTAATTCTATCTATTTCCATGTGTAGATATATCCACGAAATAACGGACAAAGTATCATATCGAATACATATCTGATACGGATACGACATCCTCGGAGAAGTGTCCGTGGCAACGTGATATTGTATCAAAGTTTAAACATATAAATACCAAACTAACTCACCGGAAAAATCCGAGTTCCGGCCGAATGACGAATTAGACCGAGAGAGGAAACCCGAGCCGCCGCCGTTCTTGGAGGCGGCTAAGTTTTTTCGGCGGCGATCACCGAGAACTCGCTTGAGGTCCAGCAAAATCTGAAGCTGCTTATTTAATATCTCTCCTCTTTCAAGGAACTCAGTTTCTTTAGTCTTGTAAAATTGGTTCACTTTGTTAAGCTCATCATCTAACATCTCGAAAAACACCTTTACCTGTTCGTGCACAATAAATAAATTAATTAAGACCCTAAATTAGACGTAAAATCGTCATTATTACCACCTCGCCACGTTTATGTTTATTATTGTTAGAAATAATATTAATTTTCTTCAAGCTAGTTAATTAGATACAAAATTAATTATCAAATTAGTGAGCCATAATAAAAAACTGAACAATATAATATTCCATTTTAGAAGGGTTTAGAAAAACTTAAGTGACAACGTTAATTACCTCATCTTCTTCAGAGAACAACTGAACAAGCTCAGTTTCGTAAAGTTCAACCTCTTCTTCTTCTCCATCTTCGCCTACACTAATTCTACTTTTCACCTGCAATTAACAAACTTAACGTCATATATATCCCGGCCGATTGACCTTAAGTCCGATTTTTATTGGTGTTGTGTCCTTTTCGGGTTGTTAAATTTGTTTCTCCTTTTCACGATTTTCTCATGATGCAAAGTGGCAGCAAACAAGTTTCCTGCTTTAGCGCATTAGTAAAAAGAAAAAAAGAAATCGACTTTATGAGATCACAATTAAACAAAATTATTATCATTTTTATCAGTGAAGAATGACGTACTGACGGTGCATTGCATACACTCTGCTATTAATCGTGAAATTTTTTATAAATCTTTTGCAATGTATAATATTTTGCGTATATATATATTAATTCCGTCCAAAACCCACCAAACATTCACCATTTTCTGCCACCTTTTAGGCGAGTTTGCTTCATAAAATTATATCTTGAAATTAATACCTCTAATTAATCCGGAAAAAAATACAACAAAAAAAAGATAAATTCAAAATTCAATGTGTACCTGAATGATTTCAGGGTTATCTCGAGTAGTCCCAGCGGTTAATCTGGCGGCGAGAACCCGAATGGGGTCGAAAATGGATCGGCCGAAATCGTATTTGGCGTTATCGGGTACATGGTTTGGTTTTCTTGATAGCTTAACCTTTTTGACATGTTTCTTGAGTTGCCAGTAATTAACGAATGCATCTTTCCATTCAGGGATGAGCTGGGCTTCTAGCTCCTTCGAGAACTTCACCATGTCGCCGGACCACGGAGGCTGGAGGGCGGCGCTGGCGGATGGATGTGAGGCGGAGGACAGAATATATAACAAAATGAGTTTAATTAATTAGAGAGGCATGAGAATTGTAGTAGCTAGGATTGTATAAATAGGGAGGTTGTAAATTTAACTTAACAGAATAAATTACTAAAATTACCATTTTACTACTAAATCTTATTGCAGTTTGTTTGAGATGAATTATAAAGTTTTTTTGTCTTTTTCTCTCCCTTTTTTTTGGGTAAGGGACACTTTGTATGCTGTTTAAATTTTTTATTGCGATTCTGTATATGCATTTATACATGTATATAGTAATTATATAATAATTTTAAGTGTGTATTAATTTAATTAAGAAGATATGTTACGCACATGACGTGTATATTTATAATATAAAATAGCAGAGGTAAGATAAAAGTATAATAAAAGAATTAAATTACTTTATTTAGAATTATCGTGCTCGAGAAATATTGTAGCTTGACGCAAGTGTAGCACCAATAAATTTTTAATACGATAAACGATTATTTGGCTGTATTAAATGATGGGGCTAAATGTGGGGATGATATCTTCCATTCCATGTTTTCTGTTTCAAATATTCAACCAACTGCGTTATAATCAATTTCCGATCTATTACCTTTGATTTATCAAATTTGCTATTGCGTACAAATTTGTATACCATTTCGTTTATAGTTAGAGCTATTGTTTTGATGTGCAAATATCATTATTTCTTTGCTATTTTCCTTTGTAGAAGTTAGAAAAAACAGAAATGAAAGAAGTTGTGGAAGCCTATGAGGGGTGTAAACCTATATGCAAAATGAACTACTTGGGCAATGCTGGCCTAAACTTGTATAAAGTAATTGACGAAATTGTTGTTTCAATCTTGTGAATCTTGTGTTTGTATTAATTAAGGATATTTAAGAATTTTATTAATGGTGCATGATGTTAACTTAGCTTGTTTCTCTTTTCATTAATGTAGGGTATAGTGGCTTGAATTTTATGTTCCAATTGTATAATAATCTTAGGATCACACCAATCAATGGATCCGATTTAAGGCAATACATAGGAGTAAAACAATTTTTTAATTGCTATAGCATTAAATTTTGTCACAATGTGATTATTACTCTTTTTAGTCTTATAATTGTTATAGTTATAGTTATAAAATGAATGAACACATTAATCAATAATTAATCAGTTTCTTATGTGTGTGTTGGAATTTGGTTTAGTAAAAATGGGTTTTGACCCGATTTTGACTAATTATTTAAGTGGGATCATTTATTAGTTATGCATAATAAATGATATAATTGTAATCTATACCACGGGTAGTGAATTTAACATTTTGAATTTCTCAAAACCAATTTCAGGCGAATGAAAAATTAATGAATAAAGTTAGCCACATAAATGCTCTAACATAAATGCCTTTTATATATGAAATATAAAAGGTGAGAATATGGAAAGTCAAATCCTACATACAAAACATATTAAATATTTGACTAGTTTATATAGAGCTTCACCACTAATAAGGAGTAACATGTTGAGCTCTTTATGGTACACCCTAGTGGGCCAAGTCAATTTTGACTAGCCTTTGGCAAGCTCAAATAGCACCGAGGATGGTGCTCCACACCGTCTGAGCCGGGCCCACGCACGTCGCACATAGTCGCATTGGGCGCTTTAGAGTCGCACTTACGCATCGTCGCGAGTAGCTTTAAAGTTTGGAAAAATCGAACAAGTGTTCGGTCTAGTGGCTCAGTGACGTGGTATTGCAGCTCAGGCAACAGTAACTTGGCGGAGTCGTCCAGATGGCGACACTTGGCATGCAGTGCCGCTGATTTAGACGCGCATGTTCGCTGACTGGACGTCTCTGTTCAATGTGTAGGGGTGCATGCTAAGGGTTGTGTACCTTCGGTTGGATGCAATTTGGACCATCAGATGGCGACTGTTGATCACAGGGTGCGATCTAATAGTCCTAATTGATCCGGACCAAATGATGCACCTATTCTAAACAGGCATCCAGATTTCTATATAAACAAACCCCAGAATGATCATTCGATACAATCTGATCATCTACATTTTTAGCATATTATTTTCCCTTCTTCCTTCTGTAAAATCGAAAGTTCTGAAACACCTTTTGTTCGCTTTAAGTTTAAGTTTGCCTGAACCGTTAACACTTTTATACGGGGCAATTTCATCTTGTGGATAGAGAATCTAATACTCGCCTCAGCTTATAATTTTATCCCATTATTCTTTCCATTTTTTAAGAAAACTAAACACCGCAAACAACAATCGGAAGACGAAATGCCATTTTCTTGAAAAATGGCTAACATAAGTTTTACTCCGATGGTTGCTGCTCCCGCACATGACGAAAAGCCGACGAAGTTTTTCGGTGTTGATTTCAAGAGGTGGCAATAGAAGATGTTGTTCTACTTGACCACTTTAGGTCTGTCTTGCATTTCTTTAAGGAGGACCCTCCAACTATTGCTGAAAAGAGACAGACAACCAAAGGCGGATTGCTGTGGATGCATGGCACAACAATGACTTTCTGTGTTGCAACTATGTTTTGAATGGGCTGGAAACCCTCTATAACGTCTACAACTCATTCAAAACGTCCAAAGAGTTGTGGTATTATTTGGGGAAAAAGTATAAGATAGAAGATGGCAGCACAAAGAGATTTGTTGTCGGAAAATTTCTGGATTTCAAGATGGTTGATACCAAAATGGTACTTAACTTAAGTTCAGGAAATTCAGATCATACTTCATGACTTAGTGTCTGAAGGGATGATTCTGAATGAGTAGTTCCAAGTGGCTGCAATAATTATCGAAAAATCGCTGCCATTGTGGAAAGACTTTAAAACCCACCTCAAGCACAAGTACAAGGGAATGGGGCTTGAGAATTTGATAGTCCGACTTCGGATTGAGGAAGACAACCGGAAATCCAAAGTAAAATCCAGCAAAACTAGAATAGAGACCAAGACCAATCTTGCAGAATCGAGCACTAACAAGAAATGAAAGTATTTCGGAAAGATAAGGGGAAGCCTAACAAATTTAAAGGCAATTGCTACAACTTTGGTAAGCCGAATCACATGGTCAAGGATTTTGACACCCAAAAAAGGGCAATAAAAATGGCAAAACTACAAGCCAATGTGACCGAGGACAAGTCTGTTTCGATAGACATATCGGAGCTCGATCTCACCACCGTTGTATTTGAAGCCAATATGGTGGACAATCCAAGGGAATGGTGGATATATATCAGAGCTACTTGTCACATTTGTGCCGACAAGGAGATCTTTTCCTCCAACACTCCGATAAATGGAAGGAAGCTATTCATGGGGAACTCTTCGACTTTTAACATCGCAGGGTTTGGAAAGGTTGGATTGAAGATGACTTTCGGAAAGAAGCAGACCCTTGTGGATGGGATACATGTCCCAGTTATCCACAATAACTTAGTTTCCGATCCCCTGTTAAGCATGGCTAGTTTTAGATTAGTGTTTGAGTCCGACAAGTTTGTAATGACCAAGAATGGTCAATTTCTTTATAAAGGGTACCTTGATAAAATGCTCTTCAAAATGTCTATAATGAATGTTTTCCTCCAAGAGGCGAAGAATAAGAATATTACTTCTTTTTACTTGTTGGATTGTTCTAATTTATGGCATGATGGATTGTGATACCAAAATTTCAACACAATTAAAAGGTTAGTGAATTTGAAATTAATACCAACATTTAAAACCAACTCACAAGACAACCACAAATTTTGTGTTGAAGCAAAATTGGCTAAAACACCATTTCATTCGGTAACGAGAAGTAGCAAATCTCTTGAGTTAATTCACACAGATGTGTGTAATTTAAAACTTGTGCTAACTCGAGGTGGCAAAAAGTATTTCATAATGTTTATTGATGATTGCATAAGATACTGTTATGTTTATCTTTTGAAAAGCAAAGATGAAGCTTTAGTAGCTTTTTCAAAACTTATAAGAATGATATTGAAAATCAGCTTAATTTGAAAATTAAGATGATTCACAGTGATAGAAGCAGAGAGTATGTTGCTCTGTTTGGAGAATTCTGCTTGGAAGCAGGTTTAATTCATCAAACGATAATTCCCTACTCACCTCAATCAAATGGTGTTGCAGAACGCAAAAATCTTACTCATAAGGAGATGATTAATGTGATGTTGATAAGTTCTGGCTTACCCTAAAGCTTGTGGGGGGGGGAAGCTATTCTTTTTGCAAACTACATTCTTAATAAGATTCCACACAAAGGTAAAAATGAAACTCCATTTGAGTTATGGAAAAGACGAAAACCGTCATACAGATACCTTAAAGTGTGGGGATGTTTGGCTAAAGTTAAAGTACCAAAGCCAAAATAAGTTAGAAACGGTCCTAAAGCGGTTGACTGCATTTTCATTGGATATGCAAATAGTAGTAGTGCCTATCGCTTTTTAGTTCACAAGTCAGCAATTCTGCAGGTTTACCTCAAAGTGATGAAGATGAACCAAGAAGCAGTAAAAGGACAAAAGTAGCTAAGACTTTGATCATGATTTTCTAACTTTTGTGTTAGAAAATGAACCTCGAACTATTCAAGAAGCTTTGTCTAGTCTAGAAGCTCCTCTTTGGAAAGAAGCTATCAACAATGAAATAGGTTCAATCTTGCACAATAATACTTGGGAGTTGGTTTATCTCCCTCTGGGATGCAAACCTTTAGGATGTAAGTGAATCCTTAAAAAAAGTACAAAGCAGATGGATCTATAGATAAGTACAAAGCCCGATAAGTAGCCAAAAGGTTTAAACAAAATGAAGGATATGACTTTTTCGATACATATTCTCATGTTACAAGGATCATGTCCATTCATGTTCTCATTGCTATTGCAGCTTGGAATAAACTTGAGATACATCAAATGGATGTGAAGACTGACCTCTTAAATGGTGAGCTTGAAGATGAGATTTATATGGAACAACCCAAAGGGTTTATTGCGCCCGGACAAGAGAGAAAAGTGTGTAAACTTGTTAAGTCACTGTATTGACTAAAACAAGCACCTAAGCAATGTCACGAAAAGTTTGACATAATTATGTTGTCAAACGGTTTCAAAATCAATGAATGTGATAAGTGTGTCTACATTAAATGTACATCTGATGCTTATGTCATTGCCTGCCTTTATGTAGACGATATGTTGATCATGGATAGTAGTTGATCGCGAATATCTCTTCACTAAAATGCAAGTGTACATCGTAGTTTATAGAATAATGGCAGCCAAGGTCGTATTCCTCATGGATTGAATACGAAACCTTAGGCTAAAATAATATCGTATTCCAATTTTATTGAAGTGGCCGAAAATCAAGAAGTTTATTTATCAAATCTAAACAAGTAAAAATAAAATATGTAAAATTTATAAAAACCGAAATCACAAGTCTTTTTAACAAATATGAAAGCAACCCTAGGCACATAATCTCAACTGCTTTTTCAATATTAAATCCAATCAATGTTTATCAAAACCAGTTCTTGTGTTTCTATGGGTTCGATTCTAAAATAGTTTATTCCCCCCCGAAGAAAATAAAATGTGAGATTAATACCAATTGCTAGCATCCCCACTCAACAATTAATAACCACTCCCAAAAGATCTGTGAATTGAAGTACTCCCCACAAACAAATATAAGCCTCCCGATTTTATGCCCGTTTATGTCTGAATTCAATTGTCATTTGTCAGAACTCATCTCCTGAATTATGGACTAACAAATATGATATGCAAATTATTGATCAGATAATCGGCAAGAAATAAGCATTCGAATTCATATACTATAACACATAAATCAATTAAAAAAACAATCAATATAAATTTAACATGAATCCACAGTTTTGACTATGCCCTAAGATCAGAAAGATTAGCCCAACATATTTAATAACAAATTCATAGACAAAGTTGAAATCAAATATTTTGACATCGTTTAAGTACAAACAAGAGATCTAAACTAAGAAAAAAAAGCTCTTCTTATCAGGAAGCATCCTCCTTCCAAGCCTTCGAAACTCTTGTGCTTCCGTAGATGCGAAAGGCCTTGTGGTGCTCTTCGTAACTTAGCCCTCATCTCTTAGAAGACCTTTGATTTGTATAACCCTGTGTTTTTTGATGTGTTGTATGTTGTATGAATGATTCCAATGATGTATCAAGTATATCAATGATGAAAATCACCCAAGGCATTGGTCTCCCTTATATAGGTGCTTTGAGAGATCACCGGTAGAGTTCTGACGAGATTAGGAATAAAAATCAGCCACAAGACAATTCACAAGTCCGTGTGCAATTCACACAGATGGGTCATGCGATTGGTTTTTATCTCTAAAAATCGTTGAACACTTCACACGGACTGACCGCGCGACCGGTTTTTGTCCATTTACACCTGTGATTTTGCTCCTAGGTTCTTCATTTAAGTTCTAGCCCTTTCTCTTACTTTCCATAGCCACTTGAATCAGCTCAATATAACTTTGCAGAAAAGGTTATGGCCAAAATACTAAACCCTACCAGTGCTGAAAACTGTTAGCGCGTTTGGATGTTTTCGAAAGAAATTCCCTTTTGTTCGACCATCCATGCTTCTTTTCTTGACATCTTTGCTCGTACATTGACTTGTGACATTTCATTTGGAATGTGCTATCACATTTTGCCCAATTTAGCTCCATTTTCTGCAAAACTCACAAGAATCCGCAGTATCACGCCCTTCTAAGGAAATCAAGTAAAATACACTAAATATACATACAAATGCATCAAATATATATCAAACTAAGCCCCTAAATGCACATATACTTCACATGTATCAAAAACCCCCAAACTTATACCATTGCTCGTCCTCGAGCAAACTTTAGAAAAATAATCTCAATTGGTACAAAGAACACTATAAATATTTTTGACTTCATATTCAAGTGAACCATGTAATTTATTATCAAGAAATCATCAATCACAAGTTCGACATAATCATTACTCTTTCGGGTACTTGACATCGCGACTCACAAGAAGTAGTGTATCACTCATCTCTCAAAATAATTAGGACGTGTATATACTCAACTCAATTCACATAGGCTTGCAAATCGTCTAACATCTCTACCACTTTAGTGTGCATAACTTAAGAATCAAAAAGGACTTTTCATTTGGTTGTAATATATGCTCTTTGGTAAGGGTAGGGAAAATTTGAATTAAGCGACTTGACTTGAGCAAATAGAATTTAACTACACGGACCTTTGATTCACAAACCCAATTTCATCATAAGACTCATCTTTTCAAGATATTTTCTTTTTCAACTCAACTTCACCCTTTTTTCATCTTTTTCATTCTTAGGACTTTTGCCTTTTTTCTTTTCTTTTTCCTTAAGCTTTCAATTTTTCTCAAAATTTCTAGAAATGTTTCTTTTCTTTCTCTTCTTTCTCTTTTTCAAAAATTTTCTTTTTTTTAACTTCATTATTCTTTCATTTACCTAATCCCTGCTCATCTCTCTGTCTTTTGCCATCATTCTTTCTCAATATATCACCACATCTCCCCCAAACTATTCATCTTCTACAAGCTCAAGTTTTTGGGATAAAAATATGTTTCAATTTTAAAGATCAAAATATGGCTAACAATAAAAAGTTAAGGCTCAAAGTGGCTAACTAGGGAATCATGAGTTCATAGGTAGACTTTTTAGGCTAAGTAGGCTAAACCAACGGCGGCCTTAAATTATTTTTGAAAATTGCACACACACATGGTTTCAATGAAGATACCACACAAAGTTCTAGAGTTCTAACAATCATGAATGACACACTCAAGAAAAAACACGACTGCATAATATAAAAGCAGTTAAAGGTACAAAAGCTAACAGGGTTATTTTTTGCATAATGCTCAAATACCCAATTTTCTCAATCAATGCCAAACAAGAAAAAGACATCTTCTCAATAATTCCTCACATTATTAACAAAAATATTTCATCTCGTAAAATCAAATGCTCAAAGTAAAATAATGCGGAAGCTTTTTGTACTTTTTTGAATTTTTGATCCCAAATCACACAAAGTAATTAAACGTGCTAAAGCGATAAACATGATAAAATAAAAAATTAAAAAAATCAAAAATTTTAAAAAACAAATTATGCAAATTTTATACCTACATGCAAGCCTAAATGCAATGCAATAATGCAACTGTAACGACCCAAATTTTTATGCATTAATAATAATTTCATTAATTATGTTATTTGTTTATTTCATGGAATAATAATGGATAGTTAGAAATTTATTAATTATTTACTAGATATTTAATATATTAAATTACGGAGAATGGAAGGTTTATATTAATTAGATTAAGAATTTATTTGATTTGGGCCTTATACGAAAAATTGGACTTTTAATTAGTATAGAGTATTAAACCAGACCCACATTGTTAGTAAGTTAATAGTAAACCCATGTACCCAAAACCTAGCTCAATTGGGAGTAGGTTAAAAGTAAAGATATAAGATACGTAAACACACGGAGAGAAGACATAATACACATAATACACGATAGAAGACAGTGAAAATAGAGAGAATGGTTTAGAGAGAGAGAGAGAGAGAGAGAGAGAGAGAGAGAGAGAGAGAGAGAGAGAGAGAGAGAGAGAGAGAGAAGAAGGAAAAAAGAGAAAAGAGAAGAAAAAATAGTGACTTCTCCAACGCAATTGATTTGAAAGAGGATTTTACTATTCATAAGTTGAACATGCAAGTAATCTCCTTAGTTTTTATGTAGATTTAAGTTTGTATTATTGTCACATGATTTTTATTATGCTAATTTTTGTTTGATATATATTTTTATCTTAATTTTGATGATTTTATTTTTACACCAAAACAATATTTTTAATTATTGTCCAAATACTCCTAAATGATTTGAAATGTTTTTTACTATTTATTCAGAGTATTTCTTCAAGTTTTATTTTAGATAAAATTGGACAACACTTTTTATGATTTTATGTTAATAAGTTTTTACATCAAAACAAGGTTCCTAAATATTGTCTAAATACTCCCGATCGGTTTAAAATGTTTTTACTAAATTTTTGGAGTATTTCTTGAGGTTTATTTTTGACAAAAATTGGACAACATTTCTGTCTCTTGGTCGACCGGTCGCCATATAGGGCAACCCGTACCTGAAGATGAATTTTGGAACAGAAAATAAGACGGAGGAAGTATTGGTCAGGTCGACCGGTCGCCCAAGGTGCAACCGGTACCTGAGTGTTTCTTGGTTGAAACAGAACACTCGTTTTATTGTTTATGGTTTGGTCAACCGGTTGAGGTAGGGGACGACCGATCGAACCCTACGTCGACTGGTCGCCCCGTGTGATTTTTGATGTGTTCTTTTCAAACCTTATTTCTGCGCGACTGGTCGCCCTATGTTTTGACAGCAAAATTCTAACCGTTGTGCAGTAGAAAAACTTTCCTTAAATTGTGGGATTGATTTCTAACAGCTATATTCTTGATTTTAATTGTATTTTTCTGTAGATTTTCAATCCCCAAGAGGAGCCTATGCTTGATCAATCATCTCCTATAAATAGAGGAAGTTTTGGAGCAACCAAAATAACACTTGAGATACAACACAACAAGATACATTCAAGCAAAGTATTTAGTTCTTCATTGTTATCATTCTTGTTGTAATATGCCTAGCTTATCACTTTCACATCTTGAGGTCTAGGCTTTCATTTCTTGATTACACTTGCACTCAAATTGTATTATTCATTATTGAGTTGTAATCTTGATTTTGGTTATCATTCAACATAAGACATCCTTGTGAGTATTCTTGGGTGATCTAGGTGATAGGTGTTTCAAAAGTGTGGTGCTCTTGAGGTGTTGAAGAATTTGGTATTCTTCAATATTGAAGATTGTGGTGATCTTCATACGTGCCGTTGAAGGAAGATTGTGGTAATCTCCAAAGGTGGTGTTGAAGAAGAGTGTGGTGCTCTTCAAGGTGTTGTAAGTTGAATTTGTATTAATTGTGGTAATTAATAAAATTCTTTTTCTTTTTCAAAACCCATCCCGGATATACCGGGGTGGTAGTAGATTAGGCCCTAGGTGGGTTGAACTACTATAAATCGACGCGTGTTATTTACATTCCCGCACCTTTATTATTGTGTTGGCTTGTTTTGTTCGAAAAAGAGGGCGAAATCGAAAAGATGGAGATAATCTATTCACCCCCCCTCTAGATTATCGTAGCCGCTTGGACTTACAAGTGGTATCAGAGCCAAACTCTTTGGCAAGCTCGTTTCACATCGCGAGTGAATAGGAATGATCGTCGGCTACGAATGAAGCTCACCTTTCCGGCACCTCCACCACCAAGCCACCTCGATTTGATTCCAAAAATTTTACATTTTTGAAAGAAAGAATGGAATGCTATTTACATGATTGCGGGTTCGATATTTGGAACATCGTCATCAATGGAGAATCCATTCCGATGAAAGACACACCACCTACAAAGCTTTCAAGGAGCTCAATGATGAAGAAAAGAAAATCATCTCCTTAAATGGTAAATCTCTCAATATTTTATATTGTTCACTTACCAATTTGAAATTTGATCATATTGTAGGAATTCGATCGGCTCATGAAGTATGGCAAAAATTAGAAGCCATTCATGAAGTATATGAAAATGATAGGAGCAACTCAAAAGCATCTACTTCTCAAAGGGATACAAGGTCAAATCTAAGGAACAAGCCTTTTACAACTTCCAACTATGAAGTAGTTGAACAATGTTTTATGGGCATCGAAGAAGAAAACGAGGTATGTCTCAAACCCTCTACTTCCTATGATATTGTTATACAAAATTATTATAGTGATTTGCAAAATGATTTTGATGACCTTCAAAGTGAATTCCAAAGTTTACTTGTTAAGTACAAAAATTTGAAAAAGGAATTCAATGTTTTGAAAAATGATAAGGATAGTTTATTTACTTCTTATGAATCACTATCATGTGCTCACACCACCACACTTGATAAATTTAGAAACCTTGAAAAAGAAAATAGTACTCTTGTTGAGAATTTTAATTGCATGAAAAAGGATTTATCTAAATCCAACTTGAGTAGCGTTAAAATGACCGATATTGTTGATATTCATAGTTGTGATAAATTGAAACAAGGACTTGATCATAAGCCTAGTGTTTTTAATTATGTGAAACGAAATCAAGTTCCTATGCATGTTGGTCATTATGCTCCATAAATTATTACTTGCTTCTATTGTGGTAAAAAGGGTCATACGGTAAATATTTGTTGGGCTAGAAATAGCTCTAGTTATTGTTGGAGATCTAAAAGTCTCAAAACTAATCCCAAAGGACCCAAACACTTGAGGGTACCACAAAAACGATGTCATATTAGGTACCCGGCGGAATAAAAATCAAGGAATATTCATATCTCCTAGAAGACATCAAATGACCATCTCATTTGATCAAAGGAGAAGACATCACCACAATGAATTTCCAAGAGAAAGACATTATCAACAATGGGAAGGACATAATCCTTGGAAATGGAGCAATTGGAGAAGCTATCATCAACAAGACGATTTTCAAAAGGGAAGATATCATCAACAATGGGAAATGCACAACCCATGGAAATGGCATAATTGGTAAACCTTATCTCCCTAATTATATATGCAATTTATTTTAGTATGCATGTCTTTATTTGTGCCTTAATTGCAAAATGTGTTTTCAAATTTTTTTAAGGTCTTCTATATATATTTGTGTTTTTAAGAATCCTTTGAAAATGAGACCTTACACGTTGTTTTTAAAATCTTGTGGACTTACTTAGACTTATGTGTTTTTATCTCTTATGGATTTCTATAGCATGAGCATTTTGTTGTGATATCTCTTATTGCTTGGCCTACACTTGTGCTATTATGTCTTGTGCAAGATTTGTTTAAAGAATTGTGTAGGTTATATATCTCTCATTCATTAGTTATCTACCATTACTTCATCAAGAGATACTTAAACCATCGAGGTATGTTCACTCGTATTATTTTTAGTACTCGATATTTTGTTCATGTCATGATTATGCACTTTTCTTTCAAACTATTTCATTTCATCCCCTTAAGTGCTACTAAATGATTTTGTGAATTTTTCTCAAAAGGGCACTACTCGTAAAATCTCGTCTTTCTCGAGTGTATGCTTTCTCGAAACTCGTATTTGTTGGATTTAGTCCATGATTATCCTTTTGCAAAATTTTAAAACTTTTGGGGTGAAAAATCGTATTTCGGAAAACTCTGGGGTTGAAAAATTGCACTGGGACGGTCAAGGCAGGGCCGACCGGTCGCCCTGCATGTCGACCGGTCGCCCTGGCCTATTTTTTGGCTTAAATCGCATCTGTTCTTATTTTTTGGCAGAAACAGAACTTCTCCCTAAAAAAACCCTTGCGCGAGAAATTTCATCCCCTTCTCCTATAATCCTCATTTGTTCATCAATTCTTGTAATTCTTGTTTCTAATCTACTTCATTTTGCAAGTATTTCACTTCTATGGCTCCACCAAGAAATTCCACCGGTCAAAATCCTACTTCCAAGCGAAGAAAAGGCGGAGAGGGTTCTTCGAGAAATCGGCAAGAGAAAGCCAACCAACGGGATATTCGAGCTACCCAAAGGAATATAGCTCAAGAACGTGATGATATTCAAAACCCTATACTCTCCAATCCTCAAGTTGCCGAACTCTGCGGGACGATTTCATTCAAAAATTGCCGTTGGGCAAAAAGTAAGAAATCACTTATACCTCTAGCTCCTCGCTCTACTAATGTTTTAGATTTTATCAACAAATATGCGGAGTGGTACTATGGGAATTTGAACATGGGTGCGAAATCGATAGCTCGTACGAAAATTTGTCGATTTAATTCATTTTCAAATGAGTATCCTACTATTAGAGGATTTTTTGAAAAACAAGGGTGGATGTACTTGTGGGAGCACCCTTATGTTTTATATGATGATGATGTGATTCTACATTTTTATGCGAATATATGGGTCGAATATGATGCTCATAGGAAGCCTCTTGCGCTAAATTCATTGGTAAGGGGTCGTCATTTTAGGTGGACTCCTAATGACATTTGTCGGCTTTTACATATGCGAGAAGGTGATTGGGATTATTTTGCTTGTTTAATTTGGAATAATGATATGTTGGGTGTTTCTATGGAAGAGGTTAAGACCTTTTTGGGCGTTTGGCCAAAATATTCGTTATTGGCCATGACTCTTGAGCACAGGATTATTTCGGTTATTGTCGCCTATTGTATCTGTGGTAAAGCGGGTAAAATGTCCATCAATATGGATTACTTTTTAACTTATAAAATTTCTAGAAGGGAACCGCTTAATTTTGGCGCAATATTTATTCAATGCTTAATTGAGTCTATCGCACAAGGAAACAAGAAGTTTGTCATGGGTAATTGGATTTGCAAGCTTCTTATACAATCGGGGCTACCTTCTTCGGAATGTAATTCGGAGGTGTTTCAAAATGATTTTGACATTGACAACATTTCACAAATGGTCAACATGCGCAAAAATATGGATATCCGCCCGACTAAAATGGCTAAAGGAAGAGGCCAAGGTTCTACATCCGAAAATCCAAACGACTTCTTTGATGATGCCGAGGCCGAAAGATTGGCGGCGGGTGATGGGGCAAGCAATCCAGAAGGTAATACCGGTGCTCAACCGTCTAGGAGTTACACTCAAGCCGAATATGATGAACTAAGAGCATATCATAAAGCTCGATATGAGGCTTTGGATCAAAAGACCTCCAAGATGCAAAAATCAATCGGCAAATTAAAGAAGTTCATTAAAGAGCTCATCCCCAACACATGTTTTTCTTCCGATGAAGAATGATCACTTCTCTTGCTCTTCTTCTTATGTCATTTAATTTTCTTGTAATGAACTTGATTTGTATAACTCTTTTGTTCTAATGACATTTGGTTGTTGTTTATTGAAGGGATAAAATAGAAAGTATGAAAGTGGTTTGTGGTTGATCTTGATTATGGTATTGATGGAGTATTTGATGGTAAAAATACTCTAGTCTTGCATTGTTAATTGGTATGAAGTACTTGATGGTAAAAGTGCTTCTTTTAATTTTTGCTTAAAAGCATTTGTGATGCCATGATCATTTTGTTTAGATGGATAATTTGGGACATTTGTAATGTCTTATATTCATTGCTTGATGTATGACATGGACTACTTGATGGTTTTTAAATTTTTGCTTGATGGCATTTGGTTAAAATTATCTCAATTGGGTTGAACCCTTGAGAATTTATTTTGTTGGGCCTCTTATTTGTTGGATATATGTTGAAAATTTGCTTTTAGTGATGAAAAACTTGGCTTAATATTTTTTTACAAGGGCTATGTATATCTTCTTCATTTTTTGACGCCCGCCAAGTGTTCGATAAAATGTTTCAATAAAAGATTCATCACCTACATGATTCTCTCATTTTCAAATGTCTTAAATACTTATTGAGATCATGTCTCGGCAAACAAAATGAGCTTATGGATTTTTTCATGATACATTTCTCCCATTTCTTCGGATTCTAAGTCTAATATTTTCAATGGTTGATAAATCGTATCTTTGGCGCACTGTGATATACTTGTATGATGTTTTTATCATCCTAACATTCTTTTTGATGATTCCAAAGAGGGAGAAATAGGAAATTGGCTCGTTAGCTCAAAGAAGCTAATAAAAGCTCAATATAAAAGCTATAAGCTATGGCTTCTTAAAGCCATAAGTTGTGGACTATACTTAGTCCAATTGTTTCATGATGGACTTATATACTTGTCTAATGATGTTTTGTTGACAGGGGGAGCTTTTAAGCTCTTGTACTTAATATCAATATGGAAAAGCTAAGCTTTTAGCTTGTGGTTGATTGCTTTTGATGTGCTTGTTGATAGGGGGAGCTTGTGCTATACTTGGATAATATTTACTCCCTTTTGGTTGCTTATGTTACTTTAGAAATTTTGGTCGCTTCTAAACGGTTAGATGTTTTTACCGGAAAAGCGTTCTAAAAAAGTTATCCTCCTAATATTTCTAAAAATTGTTTTGGTTTGTAATCATCAAAAAGGGGGAGATTGTTTGATATATATTTTAATCTTAATTTTGATGATTTTATTTTTACACCAAAACAATGTTTTTAATTGTTGTCCAAATACTCCTAAATGATTTGAAATGTTTTTTACTATTTATTCGGAGTATTTCTTCAAGTTTTATTTTAGATAAAATTGGACAATACTTTTTATGATTTTATGTCAATAAGTTTTTACATCAAAACAAGGTTCCTAAATGTTGTCTAAATACTCCCGATCGGTTTAAAATGTTTTTACTAAATTTCCGGAGTATTTCTTGAGGTTTATTTTCGACAAAAATTGGACAACATTTATGTCTCTTGGTCGACCGGTCGCCATATAGGGCAACCCGTACCTGAAGATGAATTTTGGAACAGAAAATGAGACGGAGGAAGTATTGGTCAGGTCGACCGATCGCCCAAGGTGCGATCGGTACCTGAGTGTTTCTTGGTTGAAACAGAACACTTGTTTTATTGTTTATGGTTTGGTCGACCTGCTGAGGTAGGGGACGACCGGTCAAACCCTACGTCGACCGGTCGCCCCGTGTGATTTTTGATGTGTTCTTTTCAAACCTTATTTCTGTGCGACCGGTCGCCCTATGTTTTGACAGCAAAATTCTTACCGTTGTTCAGCAGACAAAATTTCCTTAAATTGTGGGATTGATTTCTAACAACTATATTCTTGATTTTAATTGTATTTGTTTTTGTAGATTTTCAATCCCCAAGAGGAGCCTATGCTTGATCAATCATCTCCTATAAACAGAGGAAGTTTTGGAGCAACCAAAATAACACTTGAGATACAACACAACAAGATACATTCAAGCAAAGTCTTTAGCTCTTCATTGTTATCATTCTTGTTGTAATTTGCCTAGCTTATCACTTTCACATCTTGAGGTCTAGGCTTTCATTTCTTGATTACACTTGCACTCAAATTGTATTATTCATTATTGAGTTGTAATCTTGATTTTGGTTATCATTCAACACAAGACATCCTTGTGAGTATTATTGTGGAAAGAATACACTTGGGTGATCTAGGTGATAGGTGTTTCCAGAGTGTGGTGCTCTTGAGGTGTTGAAGAATTTGGTATTCTTCAAGATTGAAGATTGTGGTGATCTTCATAGGTGCCGTTGAAGGAAGATTGTGGTAATCTTCAAAGGGAGATTGTGGTAATCTCCAAAGGTGGTGTTGAAGAAGAGTGTGGTGCTCTTCAAGGTGTTGTAAGTTGAATTTGTATTAATTGTGGTAATTAATAAAATTCTTTTTCTTTATCAAAACCCATCCCAGATATACCGGGGTGGTAGTAGATTAGGCCCTAGGTGGGTTGAACTACTATAAATTGACGCGGTTATTTACATTCCCGCACCTTTATTATTGTCTTGGCTTGTTTTGTTCGAAAAAGAGGGCAAAATCGAAAAGATGGAGATAATCTATTCACCCCCCTCTAGATTATCGTAGCCGCTTGGACTTACAATTTTGAGAGTGGTCTCCTTATCCTAATAGATTACAATGTTATGTGATGAGAATTTATGTGTTGATGTCATAAATTGGCTTGCTGTCTTATGTGATAAGAATGTATGTGTTGGATGTGATAAATTGGTTTGCCACCAACTATTCTGTATTGTTTGAGCAAATGTTTTTTCTCTTACTAATTGAATATAGGGTTTACCCTAAATAATTTTGAATCATTGAATGTAAGGTTTTTCCCTAAAGAGGTTAGAGTAATTGAATACATGGTTTTTCCTTAATTAGTTGAATGGAGGGTTTTGTTTCTCGAATTGTTCCAGCTAATATGATTTAGTTATTATGATATGCACTTACGTTTATTCGCGTATTTAATAATACATTGCATCTCTTAGGTTCATGCATCATGTTAATGTATGTTCATAGCCCTTCACGAGTATCCAAACATTAAGTAAAGTCAAGTCATAAAGTATAATAGTTTTCAAAAGAAATAGGTTCACATTGTTCTATGATGTTGGAGTGAGTGGGAAATGGGTGGGGGGACCGGCGTCCCGACCATGTGCCGCTTGCGGCTAATGTTAATGTTCAAGGAAAAGGGCCTTTGGACAAAATGAATGGAAATGTGCCTTCGAGAAAAATATTCACGGGTTCCAAATAACAAGGCCCACTGCGACCTTGATCAGAACAATGTGTTACCAAGTGAGCTCGCGTCCTAAGAACGTTTTATGAAAAGAGATACAAAAGGTTTTGAAGTAAAGAAAATGTAAAGTCTTTCAAGGTATAAATGTAAGATATTGCATTAGGCATGCATTCTTGCATGAGATTACTTGTTGAGCTTCTTTAGCTCATTCCACGAATATTGAATATTTTCAGATGAGAACCCAAATGAGGAAGAAGATGGCGCAACGCATTGACTCAGAAACCCACGTCTTTCATGATTTCATGTCTTTCAGTTTCTCTTATTTATAAAGTTTGACTTTTTAGTTTATTAAATATCGAATGTCGTTTTATTTTCAAAATGAATATTTTTGGACAAGTAATTATTTCAGTTATAAGCATTTAATTCCACTGCAAAATTTTCAAAAGAAGTAAGATTTTTATTATTTCGTATTTTTAAGCATTCTTCAGAGTATTTCTATTTTAATTTCTTATTTTCGCATTAATATTCAAGCAAGCTAGAAAGAGTGCTACAACAACAGTACTTATTTACGCATTCTTGACAATCTGCTCAAACTTAAAATATGTTTTCTCCCGAACATATGATGAAATTATCAAAAGAAAGAGGAATGAATAAAAAAATACTTACCTGGATCGTTCACATGACCCGTGTATATTTTACACGGTCGGGTTGTACTGCCCTGGGCGGTCTTTGGACTCGGCTGTGACCAACCACACGGTCATGTGCAGCTCACATGGCAAGCCCGTGTGGTTGGTTTCTGTGATGCAGGTCGCACGGTCTGTGTGAAATTTCACACGATCATGTGAAGTGATTTTCCCCCTTTTTATTTTCTTCAGAATATCCAGAGTTTGCCATGATACCTCTTGGGTTGCCTCTCTTAAAGCGCTAAGTTTTACGTCTTCAGCCAGACGTCAAATTTCTAGCATTACTCTCACTGAACTGTGTCGGTTGAAATCTTTGAGCCCTTATATTCTATACCATCCATCAGACAAATGTCGTTGTACTGTTTTCTCGGATTAAGTTCAGTATTGCTTGGGGATTTGCCCTTTTGATGTTGGCCTCCCACTGCAGTAACGATTTGGGCAACTTTTGTCTCCAAATATTTCAGTCTCACATTCAGAAAAATAATGTTAGAAACAAAACAATAAAAAAATTATTTACAAAAGTAGGAAACATCGTAAAAAAATATGTATTTACAAAAAAAATATTTACAAAAAAAAAATTTATTTAAATTTTTTTTGTTTCAATTAAGATTGAACTACTTAATACTATATCTAAGTTGAATCTTTCAATTCCCGACAATGGCGCCAAAAACTTGTTCGCGAAAATCTCTTCACTAAATTGCAAGTGCACATCATAGTTTATAGAATAATGGCAAGCAAGGTCGTATTCCTCAGTGATTGAATACGAAACACTTAGGCTACAATAACACCATATTCCAATTTTATTGAAACAACCGAAAATCAAGAAGTTTATTTATCAAATCTAAACAAGTAAAACTAATATTATGTAAAATTTATAAAAACCAGAACTCCATAAATCTTTTCAACAAATACGAAAGTAACCCTAGGTGCATAATCTCAAGATGTTTCTTCAACATTAAATCCAATCAATGTTTATCCAAATCAATTCTTGTGTTTCTATGGGTTTAATTCCTAAACTAGTTTATTTTTCCTCCCGAAACAAATAAACAATAGATTAATACCAATTGCTAGCATCCCTACTCAACAATTAATATCAACTCCGAAAAGATCTGTGAATTGAAGTACTCCCCACAAACAGTTATAAGCCTTCCGAATCTATACCAGTTTATGTCTGAATTTGATTTTCGTTTGTTAGAACTCATCTACTAACAAATACGACATGCAAATTATTGATCATATAATTGAGAAATAACCATTCGAATTCATATACTATAACACATAAATCAATTAAGAAAACAACCAATATAGATTTAACATAAATCCACAGTTTTGAGTATGCCCTAGGATCAG
The DNA here is from genome assembly GCA_016081115.2 of Rehmannia glutinosa. Lineage (NCBI taxonomy): Eukaryota > Viridiplantae > Streptophyta > Magnoliopsida > Lamiales > Orobanchaceae > Rehmannia > Rehmannia glutinosa. The sequence continues at coordinate 131,539,857 of CM071926.1, forward strand.
AAAGATTAGCTCAACATATTTGATAACATATTCATAGAAAAATTTGAAATCAATTAGTTTGATATCGTTTAAGTACAAACAAGAGATCTAAACTAAGAAAGAAACCCCTTCTTATCAGGATGGATCCTTCTTCCAAGCCTTTCGAAACTCTTGTTCTTCCGTAGATGTGGTGCTCTTTGTAACTAAGCCCTCCTCTCTCAAAAGACCTTTTATTTGCGTAACCCTATGTATTTTGATGTGTTGTATTTGTATGAATGATTCCAATAATGTATCAAATATATCAATGATGAAAATCGTCCAATGTTTTGGTCTCCCTTATATAGGTGCGTTGAGGAATCACTAGTGGAGTTCTGATGGGATTAGGAATCATAATCATCTGCAAGATGATTCATACAGCCAAGTTCAATTCATACGAGTGGGTCGTGCGATCGGTTTTTGTCTCTAAAAAAACGCTGAACACTTCACACGGTCGGACTGTGCGATTGGTTTTTGTCCTTATACACGTGTGATTTTTCTACTGGGTTTTCATGAAAGTTGGAGCCCTTTTTCTTAGCTTTCTGCAGCCACTTGAATCAGCTCAATATCAATTTTATAGAGAAAATTATGGCTAAAATACTAAATCCTGCTAGTGCTAAACTGTTAGCGCGTTTGGACGTTTTTGAAAGAAATTCCCTTTTGTTCGACCGTCCATGCTTCTTTCCTTCACATCTTTGCTCGTACATTGTCTTGTGATACATTATTTGGAACGTGTTATTACCTTTTGTCCAATTTAGCTCAATTTTCTGCAAAATTCACTAGAATCCGCCGTATCACACACTTCTAAGGAAACCAAGTAAAATACACTAAACATACACGCAAATACATCAAATATGGATAAAAAATAAGCCCCTAAATGCAAGTATATTTTACACGTATCAGTAGTCATGATTTAATCATGAATACTAAGAAAATGTTAAAGAAGAACTTTGACATGAAAAATATGGATTATCTGATGTTATATTAGGGATCAAATTTCTAGAAATTCAGATGGAATTGTCTTGTCATAATCCCACTGTGTCGAAAGCATACTTAGAAAGTTTAATACTTTTGATAGTCCTCCAGCTATGGCACCTGTAGATATGAGTCTACACTTAGTCAAAAATAGAGGAGAACCATCTTCTTAGCTAGAATATGCAAGGATAATTGGTAGTCTGATGTACTTAATGAATTGTACACGTCCAAACATTGCATATTCAGTGCGCAAGCTAAGTAGGTTCACAAGTAACTCTAGTAAAGATCACTGGAAAGCCTTGACAAGGGTACTTAGATACTTAAAGTATACGATGAACTATGGAATACTTTATACAAGATATCCATCAGTATTAGAAGGATATTGTGATGCCAATTAGATATCAGACACAAAAGACTCCAAGTCCATGAGTGGTTATGTGTTCATAGTAGGTGGATGAACGGTATCTTGGAAATCTTCTAAGAAAACGTGTATAACTCGATCCACTATGGAATCTGAGTTTATTGCTTTGAATAAAGCTGGAGAAGAAGCTGAATGACTTACGAATTTCTTAGAAGATATTCCTTGTTGGATTAAACTACTACATGCTGTATTGATACATTATGATAGTCAATCAGCAATCGAACGTGCACAAAGTAGTATGTATAATGGTAAGTCTAGACATATTCGTCGAAAACATAATACCATTAGAAAATTGATCTAAAATGTGGTTATTTCGGTTGACTGTTGAAATCAAAGAAAAATCTAGCGGATCCGTTGACTAAAGGTATAAACTGAGATCAAATGTACAAGTTGTAAAGGGGAATGGGTTTAAAATCCACAAAATAAAAATGTTCATAGCTTATAACCCAACCTTGTGAATTGGAGATCCCAAGACTTTGGTTCAATGGGACAACTAAGTTATGAATGTTCAGCTGAACACTTGAACCTGCTTTAGCTCATTCCCAGAACATCCAAGTGAAAAACCCTGCAGAGTGTGGTGAGGTTAAGTTTATCCTTTAATGATTCATATATTCAAAAAGTGGAGTATGGCAGGATATTCATTATAGGAGAACCTATGTAAGTGAGAAATATTGGCCGCTTCTACCTGTAACACTTATGAATTTAATATATGATCCAGGGCCTAAATAGACACAATGTGAGAACAAAACATGTTAGAACTGTTATTGTGTAATTATTGTTGTCTTGGTTTACACAAACGACTGAATAGTTTAAGACATCGTGTCACTAAGAAACCAGTAAATCCGATAGTGTTTTACTAAGGAAGGTTCAAATCCACAAGCTACCTATCCTGATACAATAATGGTTCGTCGAAACTTTCAAATGAGTCTGTATACAAACATGCATTCATGTTCATTCATGTGGGATTGTTGGATATTGGTTTAGTAAAAATGAGTTTTGACCCGATTTTGACCAATTATTTAAGTGGGATCATTTATGAGTCATCGATAATAAATGACATAATCGTAATCTACACAATGGCTAGATTAATTTAGCATTTTGAATTTGTCAAACCAATTTCAGGTGAATAAGAAATTAATGCATAAAGTAAGCCACTAAAATGCCTTTTATATATGGAATATAAAATGGTCAGAATATGGAAAGTCATATCCCATAGAAAACAAATTAAATGTCTGACTAGTTTATATAGATCTTCACCATTAATAAGGAGTAATCATGTGGAGCTCATTATGGTACACCCTAGTGGACCAAATCAATTTTGACTGAGCCGGAGATGGGCCCAGGCCCGCACATATAGTCGCATTGAGCGCTATAGAGGCGTACGTACGCATCATCGCGATGAACTTTGAGTAGCCTTAAAATTTTAAAAAATCAAACTAGGGTTCGGTCCAGTAGCTCGGTGATGTGGTATTGCAGCTTAGGACACAATGACTTTGCGGAGTTGTCCAAATGGCGACACGAGGAATGCAGTGGCACTAATTTGATGTGTCTGCTTGCTGACTAGACGCCTCTGTTTAGTGTGCACGGTGCGTGCTAAGTGTTGTGTACCTTCGGTTGGATGCATTCTGGACCAACAGATCGCAACTGTTAATCACAGGGCACAATCTGACAGTCTTGACCGATCCGGACAAAAGGATGTACATGTTCTGAACAAGCATCCAAATTTCTATATAAACAGACCCTATAATGATCATTTGATACGATCTGAACATCTGTATTTTTAGCATATTGTTTCCCCGCCTTCCTTTTGTAAAATCAAAAGTTCTGAAACACATTTTGTTTGCTGTAAGTTTAAGTTTTGCAAGTGCTGCTAACTTAAACTTGAAAGTTATTGTATCTTAGCGACGATTATCTGAACTGTTAGGACTTTTGTTGGGGAAATTTCGTTTTGCATATAGAGAATCTAATTCTCGCCTTGACTTATAATTTTGTCCGGTTATTCTGTCCATTTTTTGAGAAAATCAAACACCGCAAACAACAGTGTGGACTCACACTAACTTATATTCGCGCACGTAAACATATTATAAATTATAATGATGAAACTGGATTGGTAATGTACTGAATCTATGTGAAAAAAGCAATACATGTAATTAATAATTTTACATGTATTTAAATAATTTTCTTATTTTCAAAAATACTATTTATAAGTGTTTTGCGTTTCTTGCTTATTTGCATTTAATATAATTTATTAAATAAATAAAGTTTAATTATAAAACAATTGTTTTATAACTTGACTCTGAATTATTATTTAGATATGGAAAGATCTTATTCCGTGTTATTTTAGGTCATATTGATAAGGAATGATTCAAGAGTCCTACCTTATATGAGATATGAATTGTATATCTCTCTTTCCATGTTTTGTAGGGACTTGGAGACTTGGAAGCATCTATATAAAGAGTTGGCCATCCCTCATAATTCAATACACGATGAATTACAATTCTTAGAGAGAAGAATACACGAGGATTCAGAGAGTAGTTTTTTAATAGAAACAAATATCAAAGTACTACATAGATCAAAGTATTATCTGAAGTGTTGCTGCTATTCGGTATAACACCTTTGAATATTTATAGTCTTTGTTTCATATTTTTTCGTACATCTTTTGTTTTCATAGAGATCTGAATAATTTACATTCACTAGTTTTGAACGAGTTATTAAACACTTCTAGATATACTCATAGATAGGAGTTTTAATACGTTTTGTACTAGTTGAGTCATTGAAGTTGAGATATGTAATAGATACAATCAACTAGTAGATTATTTCGCCCTGCTGGCATGTTTGTAAGTATATTTTTACTTCCAGATAAATTTTTATCTCCGTGTTCTTATTATTCGAGGTGAGTTGGTATAGGTGATGTGCGTAAAATATACATGCATTTTGGGGCTTAAAATGAAAAATATTTTATGCATTTGCACGCATATTTACTATATTTTTACTTGGTTTCCTTAAAAGGGCATGATACTGCGTATTCTTGTAATTTTTACACAAAAAAGAGCTAAAAATGAAGAAATATCAGTTGGAATGTCCGGCTAAGATTTACGAATGCGAAGAGAAGATCAAAACGACAAAGAAAATGGACAAAAATACTTCACACGGCCGCGTGGAAATGCCGGTGTGAAACCACACAACCATGTGAAGTGGGACAAAACAGGGGATGAAACCAGGCCTACACGGCCGGACCGTGTAAACCCACACGGGCGTGTGAGAAAGGGCAGCACACCGCACCATCTGCCCGTGTGAGCTCACACAACCGTGTGGGAAAGGGCTGAGTAACAAGCCACACGACCAAGCCGTGTGAGACTCTGCCACGATGCATTTTTCGGAGTTCTTTTCCCGTTCTAACTCTACAAGTGATCTCTCCAAGCATCTATAAAAGAAACCCAATGCTTGCACGAAAATACATCACTTCATACAAAGAAAACACATCAAATTACACAGGAACACAAGAATCGAATATCTTCTGAGAGAGGAGAATCCATCCTAACAAGAAGGGGTTTTCTTTCTATGTCCAGATCTCTTGTCTGTGCTTAAACGATGTCATAATGTTGATTTTGAATTTGTCTATGAATTTATAATCAATGTTTGGCTTATCTTCCTGATCTTAGGGGCATAATCAAAACTGTGGATTCATGTTAAATCTTGATTATTTGTTTTCTTAATTAATTCATACTTTCTATTTTATGAATTCGACTGCTTATTTATAATAGTTGATTATTTGGTCAATAATTTGCATGTCATACTTGTTAGTCCAGAATCCGTGAGGTGAGTTCTAACGAGACGAAAGTCGAATTCAGATATAAATAGGGTAATGTATCGGGAGACTACTTCTGTTTGTGGGGAGCATTTCAATTCAAAGATCTTTTGGGAGTTAATAATAGTTGTGACGGATTGGGAGACCTCAATTATTATTAATCTACTGTTTATGCACCACCCGGGAGGGGGAATAAACTATTTTAGTAATTGAACCCATAGAATTGCATGAATTGATTTTGAAACTTTAATTGGATTTAATGTTGAAGAAATATGTTGAGATTATGTGCCTAAGGTTGCTTTTGTAGTTGTTGAAAATACTTGTGGGGTTCGCAAATTCATTTCTTTATTTTCGATTTTATTATAAACTTGATATTCGGTCGCTTGAATAAAATTGGAATGCGATGTTATTATAGCCTAAGTGTTTCACATATTAATCCCTGAGGAATACGACTTTACTTGTCATTATTCTATAAACTACACTGTACACTTGCAGTTGTATGATCCAAATATTTTTGGCGAACAAGTTTTTAGCACCGTTGCCAAGGATTGATTAGATTCTACTTAGATATAGTAATAAGTAGTTCAATCTTAATTGAAGCACATTTTTATTTTTTTTTTCAAAATTTTCGAAAATTTTCGAAATTATTTTTATTTTTATTTATTTGTTCGGTTCTAACCTTGTTTTTGTTAAGTGCAGATAATGGATGATCACGCGTTCCAGATCGACCCAACCAATACCCATTGATTTAGAAATAAAAAAGACAGCGAAGCAACTAAGGAAAAGAGCTAAAGCAATGGTGGATGGGACAAATCCAAACGCAGTGGGCAACAGAAACAATGGCGCCCACCAGGGGCCGACGTCCAGGACCGAATTGTGGAAAGACCCGCGAGAAGGGCAGTTAGGGATGAAGCTGGAGGTAAGTCAAACTTATGGGGGTGTGACCCATCTGCCAATCATTGCAAACAACTTTGAACTAAAACCTGCATTGATCCAAATGGTGTCACAAAATTAGTTTGGGGGCAAAGCCGTTGAGGATCCAAACGCGCATCTAGAGCACTTCTTAGAAATTTGCGATACAATTAAAATGAATGGTGTTTTTGAGGATATCATTCGATGCCGCCTTTTTGTATTCTCTCTACGCGATAAGGCTAAGGGATGGTTATGCTCTTTAACACCACCAACGGCAAATTGGGCAGAACTAAGTCAGCGGTTTCTAGCCAAATACTTTTCCCCCAGTAAGACGCTGCAACTGAAATCTGAGATCGCCCAATTTAGGCAATTAGATGCTGAACCACTATATGAAGCATGGGAAAGATTCAGGGAATTGCTAAGGAAGTGCCTTCAACACAGATATCCCGACTACCAACAGGTCCAGTACTTCTATAATGGTTTGAGTGGTAACACAAGAACAATAGATGCTGCATCTAAGGGTGCACTACTAGGGAAATATCCTGAGGAGGCACTAGAATTGTTAGAAGAGATGGCGAACAACAGTTACCAATGGCCATCTGAGAGGTCTACTGTCCGACGTGTGGCAGAAGTTCAAGATGAGAAGGTCGCCATGCTCACAGAACAAGTATATGTGTTGGATATGAAACTGGATGCGATGCAGCAAGTGACTCTAAGAGATCCTGCTGTTGTTGAAGAAGAAGCAAATTTTGTGGGCCAACAAAGGGACTTCAACAACAATTATAGAAATAACCAGATAGCCAATTACTATCATCCGGGGTTGCGAAACCATGAAAAATTTTCTTATGCTAACAATAAAAATATTTTGCAGCCACCTCCACGATACAATGTGGGTAATCAAGGCAGAGCAGAGTCAAGTGAAAAGAAAGCATCTGTTGAAGAGAAGCTATCCTAATTTATCGGAGAAACAAGGACGAGACTTAACAAAGATGAAGCAAAGATAGACATGATAGAAGAACAGGTCACTCAGCTAAACACGAACGTAAACGCAAGACTGAAATCTCTGGAAACACAAGTATCCCAGATCGCAACTACTGTTGGAGGCCAACATCAAAAAGGCAAATTCCCAAGTGATACTGAGCTGAATCCGCGAGAACAATGCAACGCCATTCGTTTGATGGATGGCATTGAGGGTTCACAGATTTCAAATGACACGGTTTAGCGGAAGTGATTAAAAATCTGAAGCCTGGCTGAAGACGTAAAACTTAGCGCTTTATGGGGGCAACCCAATTTATTTCTTAATTCCGTTTATTTTTTATCGCCTTCAATTTTAATTTCAATGTTAATTTCAATTTTTATTTTTATTTTTCCTTCTATTAACTTAATTTTTAGTTTTGTTTAGTTTTCTTGAGTTGTTGTGTAGGACGCGTCACGGCAAACTCCCGGTTATCATAAAAAAAAGACAGATGCACACAGGCGTGTGGACGCACACGATCCGACCGTGTGATTTTCTTCTCTAATTTCAAATTTGACGGATGAGCTTCCCGGCTTCACCTGAAAGATCTAGGTAAGTACGCTTTATGCATTCATCTTTCTGTTGATAATTTCCTCATATGTTCAGGACGAAGCATATTTTAAGTTTGGGGGGATTGTCAAGAATGCGCGATTTAGTACTTTCTTGCATTTTGTATTGCATTTAGGATTGCATGTAGAGCATATTTCAATTTTTTATTTTCAATTTTTATGTTTTTTATTTTTAGCACGTTTATCGCTTTAGCACGCTTAATTTCTTTTGTGTGTGATTTTTAATCAAGATTTCGAATATGCCCAGCTTCTGTTTGATTTTACTATGAGCATTTTATGGAATGAGATAACATACTTATGGGAATAATGTGATGAATTGTTGAGAAGATGTCATTTATTTGCTTAGCATTAGTTGAGAAAATTGGGTATTCGAGCGTGTTGCGAAAAATAAGCCTATATGCTTTTGTGCCTATAACTGCTTTATATTATGCAGACTTATTTTTTTCTTGAGTATGTCATTCATGATTGATAGAACTCTAGAACTTGCTCTCGTATCTTCATTGAAGCCATGTGTGTGTGTGTGTGCGATATTTGAAAATGATTTAAGACCATCTTTGTTTAGCCCACTTAGCCTAAAAAGTCTACTTATGAACTCATTATTCCCTAGTTAGCCAATTTTGAGTCACATTGATCTTTAAAATTTAAACATAATTTTATCCCTAAAATTTCTTGAGCTTATAGAAAATGAATAAGTTTGGGGGAGATGTGGTAATAATTTATGAAAAAAGAGAGGAAGTTGGCAAAAGAAAGAGGGATAAGCAATGTCTAGGTGAATAAAAAAAGTATGAAGCTCGAAAAAGAAAGAAAATCTCTAGAAAAAAAAATCGAGCAAAGCAAAAGAAAAATTCTGAAAATTGTGGAAAAGAGAGTTTGAGGCTAAAGAAAAAAAAATAGGCAACAATGCCTAAGAATGAAAAAGGAGAAATAAGGGTAGAATTGAGTTGGAAAAGAAAAACTAGTATTATGCTGAAATTGGGTTGGTGAATTGCAAGTCTGTATGCTTAAATTCTATCTGCTCAAGTTAAGTCACTTAATCCGAATTTTTCTACCCTTACCAAAGAGCCCACATTACAACCTAATAAAAGTCCTTTTTGATTCTTAGATTGTGCACACAAAAGTGGTAGAGATGTTAGACGATTTGCAAGTATATAGTAGTTCTACATTTACTAAATTGAATTTGAGCGTAAACAGTTACCATACACTTTGGGAGATGAGTGATACACTACTACTTGTGTGTCGCGACGTCAAGTACCCAAAAGAGTATTAATTATGCCGAGTTTATGAATGATGACTTCTTGATAATGAATTACATGGTTCCTTGAGTATGAAGTCAAATGCTATTTAATGTTCATAGTGTTCTTGGGTGTTCGTTTTTACCCTTTGATATTATTTTTCTTAATTTGCTCGAGGATGAGCAATGCTTTATGTTTGGGGGATTTTGATGTGTGTAAAATATACGTTCATTTTAGGACTTAAAATGATATATATTTGATGCATTTGCACGCATATTTACTATGTTTTTACTTGGTTTCCTTAAAAAGGCATGATACCGCGTATTCTTGTAATTTTTACACGAAACAGAGCTAAAAATGAAGAAATATCAGTTGGAATGCCCGACTAATATTGACGAATGCGAAGAGAAGATCAAAACGACGAAAAAAATGGACAAAAACACTTCACACGGCTGGACCGTGTGGTGTCACAAGACCGTGTGGAAATGACAGTGTGAAGTGGGACAAAATAGGGGACGAAATTAGGCCCACACGGACGGACAATGTGAACCCACACGGGCGTGTGAGAAAGGGCAACACACCGCACCACTTGCCCGTGTGAGCCCACACAACCGTGTGGGAAAGGGCTTAGTAACAAGTCACACGACAGTGTTGGACTCTGCCACGATGCGTTTTTTAGAGTTCTTTTCCCGTTTCAACTCTACAAGTGATCTCCCCAAGCATCTATAAAAGGGACCCAAGGCTTGCACGAAAATACATCACTTTATACAGAGAAAACACATCAAATTATACAGGAACGCAAGAATCGAAGATCTTTTGAGAGAGAAAGACTAGGTCGCGAAGAACACCACAAGGCCTTTCGCATCTACGGGAGCACAAGAGCTTCGAAGGCTTAGGAGGGGAATCCATCCTAACAAGAAGAGGTTTTCTTTCTATGTCAAGATCTCGTCTGTGCTTAAACGATGTCATAATGTTGATTTCGAATTTGTCTATGAATTTGTAATCAATGTTTGGCTTATCTTTCGGATCTTAGGGGCATAATCAAAACTGTGGATTCATGTTAAATCTTCATTATTTGTTTTCTTAATTAATTCATACTTTTCATTTTATGAGTTCGAGTGCTTATTTATGGTTATTGATTATTTGGTCAATAATTTGCATGTCATACTTGTTAGTCCAGAATCCGGAGGTGAGTTCTAACGAGACGAAAATTGAATTCAGACATAAACAAGGTAATGTATCGGGAGACTACTTCTATTTTTGGGGAGTATTTCAATTCAAAGATCTTTTGGGAGTTAATAATAGTTATGATGGATTGAGAGACCTCAATTATTATTAATCTACTGTTTATGCACCACCCTGGAGGATGAATAAACTATTTTAGGAATTGACCCATATAATTGCATGAATTGGTTTTGAAATTTTAATTGGATTTAATATTGAAGAAACATGTCGAATTTATGTGCCTAAGGTTGCTCCGCCTATATTTATTGAAAATACTTGTGGGGTTCCCAAATTTATTTCTTTATTTCTTTATTTTCGAGTTTTACTATAAACCTGATATTCGGTCACTTCAATAAAATTAGAATGCGATGTTATTATAGCCTAAGTGTTCCACGTATCAATCCCTGAGGAATACAACCTTGCTTGCCATTATTCTATAAACTACACTGTACACTTTCAGTTATATGATCCAAATATTTTTGGCGAACAATAAGTGTTACTGATACTTATAGCAACAATTTGTTTTGTGTGTTTTATCATCGAACATTGGGATTTTCATATACCATGTTTTATAATTGTTTTTATTATTTAATTTTTGTTTGTCTCATTTATTGGAGTTTTATGTCTCCTCCTCGGGAGTTTGTGTTCCCTTTATACTTGGAGTTTTGTCCTCCTTAAGAAGTTGTACTCTGTCTCATATGGTTTTCGTTCAGAAGAATCATCCATATGGTGTGCTATTGTTCAGATTGATCCAATCATGGAAACTAGTGACCAATTCAAGATCATATTCATTGGTACGAGATCTATCAAACAATTTTAACTTTTTGTTACTAATGGTTTTCACTTATAATAGTTCTTCTATTGTAAGTCCGGTACATTCATTTGATAAATTTTAACTTAATAGATTTTTTTTAAGTTCAAATTTAAAACATTACAAAGGAGATTGTGCATGGGAGAGTTGAGAATTGAACCCTTGATTGATCATGCAAATGAACTACATCATTTTCTAGGAACATGCATTTACTATTAATACTTCATGTTTCGGTTCAATCATCCGGTTTAGGGGTGACCATGGTTCAAGTTCAAAAACCGCCAGTTTCAGTTTTTTCATTTCGGAGGAATCTGAACCGGAACTATTGTCTCATGGTTACGGTTCCAAAACCAGAACTGACGGTTCCGGTTCCAGTTCGAAACCCGGTTCCTCCACGATTCTGGTTCCGTTTTTAAACGGAACCGTTTGTTTATGTTTTGATAATTTTTTATTTTTTTAAAAGGTTTATCAATTTCAATTATAATAAAAAGGGAAAAGAAAGAAAAAGACTTTGACTTAATATTCAATTAAGTTTTGTACTTAATATTAGTAATAATATTAAATTGTATATATATATATAGATATACTATTGGAGTATAGATGAATCAAAGTTCACGTAATTTGCTTACAATATTTGGTTAAACGTGTCTCATGTAGTTACGAATATAAAACATCATAATAAATATTTAACACATCTTCTAGCATATTTTTACCCAAAAAAATAAATTATCGATTTTAACCTCAAAATTGGCCGGTTTTAACCGCCGGTTCCACCGCAATTCCGTAGACGGTTAAAACTGCTGGTTTCATGGTTTTTGGGACCAAGGAACTGGAACCAGATTATACGGTTCCAATTCCGACTTTGAATTTACATCAATTGTAATAATTTACACTCCCGATTTAGATATATAATATAAGTGGTCCAACATTATTCCCTAAAGTTTCCCTTCTCAAAATGATGCTATTTTTAATTAACGACTGGTTTATTTTTATAATTTTGAGTGATTGTATAATCGAATCTCTAAATATACATCAAATGACTTTTTTTAGAATTAAATGAATTTCATTCATTCATTAGAAGAAACTTACAACTGATTACAACATCGAATGAAAAACAGTTGCAAGCCCTACATGGTCATAAATCTACACAGATCTAAAACAAAAGTTCTAAACCTAATGGATTGAAGTGATCCGTAGAATCAAAACATCGCAACAGACGTTGGACAAAACACGTAACAACGAAATTGATTTCGCTTTCGTTGCGTGTCTCCGGGTAATCGATCATTCTATCTTCTGAATGAAATCCCACATATAGGACAAACTTATTGCCTGAAAAATAAAAAACACATACCAAATTGTTATATAATTACCAAATATTGATCCAATTTCTATGTATATATATTTATTGGTATGGACCTTCAAAAGTATTAATATGATAGACCATATCAAAAGTTACATTTCATATATTTTGTTCCGTGTAGAGGTAAAAAATGCACGTAAGTTAAATTCCTCTCCTTATTGAGAATGATGATTTTTGAACTCAACTATTTGCTTCAGTTGAGTGTTGACTCTAGCTAATATATGTATATAACCATATTATTGTTTAGAGAAGACAAAGGGCATGTTTGTTTTGTGTTTTTTTTTTACGACAGAAAAAGGGAATGTTAACATATAATGTGTCTTTGAGTTTTTCATTATAATATTATGATAGAATAATAATTTTACTCAAGATATATGTTTTTTAGTAATTGACCATAATAGGATACCATATCTAAATAGTGAATATTTACTAAAGGGTTATAATAATAAAAAAAAGGATGAACATCATCCATGAGGCTCCATTATCCTTGTCCTAGAGCTTTGTGGAGGAGGTGAATCGCGGAGTGTGCCTCAACAAGTCAGGGTCTTGAGTTGCCATAGACTGAGTCACCACACAAAAAATCCTCCTCTACCATGTTGCCAGGTGGATTTGAACCTCGACGCTACGGTGCTAGCAAGCAGACAACACACCACTCAAATCCTTCACCAGTTGAGCTATTCCCCGGGGGCATTAAAGTGTTATAACGTTTGATCCAAGACTTGTATGACAGAATAACATATGCTGGTTAAAAAAGTTGTCGAATTTCTATATAAATACCTAACTCAACAAAAAGAAGAATATATTCCAAATTATTTCATGATGTTTCTTATGAGAAGTTACGTTGGTTGAAATTATAGTTCGAACTTCGAATATGTCGGGCTCCTAAAAGAGCAATTCGCCAGAAATCCAACACCAAACTAATAACTGATTTGCCATATAATCGACAATAAAAAAAAATTGGGAACAAAAATCACTTATGAAAAGTATGACAAAGCATTTCAAACCAAGAATAAAATCTTTTTACTAATTCTATCCCCGAATATATATATTGACAATTTTAAAAATGATATTTTGTTGACAAACCATGGAAGCGGCAACTTGGCAGTTGGCACACCGCATATATGAATCGGAGAATGTCATGCCGTGTTTGGTTTGAAGAACAGTCCGGCAGGCATGAACATCAACATGATTGATTTAATCAATCTCCGATTGCGTGTAATTTTATCTTGTACAAATGTTTACTAATTAAGTTGTTCTTTTATTATTTTATTTTATGTGACTGTTTACATTGAAACACTATACTAACTTGATGAATCATGGTACGGTCGAAAAACAATAATAGAGTATATTCATGTGACTATTTTATGTTAGTTGCATGCTATTCTGATGGGTAATGCTCAACACGTAGCTTAGGTGGTGTGATTTCTACTTTACTGGCACCAGAGATGGATCCATAATTTTTCACACAGGGGACACAATATAAATATATATAATTACAATTTACATCAAAGACAATTAGTAAAGCACACTGTTTTTTAAAATAATTAATACATAGCTTTTAAAAATAAATAATAAATAATAAACAACTACATAAAAAATAAGGCTTAATTGCAAAAGATGCCCTGTAACTTCTTGCAGATGGCATTTTAGGACAGTTAGTATCAAGTTGGCAAAATATATCCTATAAGTTTATAAAGTTTGGCAAAATTGGTCCTATAAGTTTTTACTTAAGCAAATTATGTCCTATAAGTTTTGAATTGTTGCAAAATTAGTCCAATGGGATAATTGAATATTTCCATAATACCAATTATACGCTTATTCATACATATGGCTAATTTGACTAAGTGTTTGCTTAAAATGGTATCAGAGCCTAGGTTTATTAAGAACTTTTAGTTAAATTTATTATATTTATGTAATTAACAATTGGTTAGGAGAAATTACTCCGAGATTATGGATCCGGACCGATGTCCGAGATGTACCCCTTACAGGACATATCGTCAAATATTGACGATGTATGCACAAGAACACCTTGACCAGGTTTCATATTGGGAATACCAACATGAAGAAAAAAAACAGGAGCCGAGCGGGGAAATCTTAAGGCAATGCGAGAATGCACGCGAGAATATTATAAGCGATTCGGATGCTTAACAGACCCTATATGTTCACTTGATGAACCTCCAAGAAACGGTCCATGAAAATTCCCACCGAACAATGATTCGATGGTGTACCGAGTGGAACGAGATACTTCCAGATAAATCTAAGATCTCCAAGATCTTAGAGAAATCGTAAGACGGTGCGAGAATTATGGCAACCGCCATATTCATCTACGAGACAAGTTCATCGAGATCCAAAACCGGATGGAGACGATGGTGAAATCTCGATGAAACTCTTGAACTCCTTCATGATATTGAAACGAGTCAAGAACTTGGAGGACAGGCCAAGTTCATCCGGAGGAAGGAAACGTATTGATTTTGGGGACAAAGATTACCTATTTACACCAAAAGGGGAAACCAACCGAAGTCATACGAAAAATGACGGATGAGGAGAAGCTTATTGCTCTAATCAAAGGAAAATCCATCAAAAATTAAAAAAGATGGATATTGAAAAGATGAATCTTAAAGATCTACATGACTGGCAGAATCCTTCGGGATTAGGTATTGTAGATTTAAAGATGAACGCAGTGAGAATCAACTTTGGTTACCTATGACCCACAAGGTAGACCAATTCCACCACCACCGCCACCGATTAATCCTAACGTCGAAGAAAGTACGGGTTCGCATCATGGAACGGGGGACGAGAGGATGCCGCACGCCGGGATTTCACGACGGAAGTGATCCACTTTCGGGGACAGGAGGTTGAAACCCTCTTGCGGGAACGGACAACCTACCGGAAGGCCGAATGTTTATCGACGCCTTATGGAAGATCGCACCTCGACCCAATACATCCGTATGGGTTGATGTTAAATCTGGACATCCTGATTTTAAAAACAGAGAAGTTCTCATTGATGAATGGGCTTGACTATGAGAATCAAAGAGAACCCTCGATCTTACAAAGGATTCATTCATTTTACTCCTTGAAATGAGTCTTGAAGGATCGGTGAAGATTGCTCGGGAAATGACCGATGCTAGTACGAAAAGTTCGGTCACATCAGGGAATCACTTAAAGGAATTGTCGATGGTATGACAAAACTATTCAAAATCCAATTCATCGGCACAAAGTTATTTCGAGCGATTAGAGGATGAAAAAAAAAAGAAAGAGATATAAATAAGCCCTCTATAGCCTTGAGTTACTGGATATTTGTCATATTGACGAATATATCAAGTTGTTCACCGAATACCGGTGGAAATCCAAGATTGAGGAAAAAGAAGTTGCACAGCTATTCTTTGCCAAAATTTCGAGTCCCGGAGAGAAATGCTTATCGGGAATACAAGGGTGGAGTCAAGTAGAAAGCGTTTAAAAATGTCTTTCCTAAAGGTCAAGTTATCGAATGGTGTTACCAAGCAGCTCTATACAAGAATTACAAAAGATTAAGAGGGATTAACAAAACAGTTCCTCTATGTTGCGTGGATAATGATATCCCAACAGTTGTGGGAGGTCAACCAAGGCGGCACAAAAGGAAGAAGGAGCGAAGCCATCCATACCGCCGAGGAAGTAAAAGAAAAGAAGTAGGTCTTCATGAAGACCTAGAAGGTTAAAGTCAAAACAAAAAGCCCGAAGTTATAAATCGGGGCAAAGACCAAAGACCAAGCGAGGAGAGCCTCATCATCAGGTTCTAACCAAGCAAGTACAAGCGAGAAATCCAGGAAGAAGAACTTTCGGGCGTGCTCACACTAGAGCTAATGAAAGTTTCAAAGATCGTAATTGCCGAACATGCGAAGCAAGAGGGCATATCTCAACGGATTGCCCGGACAATCAAAAACGAGGAGTCGAGGCGGTTCGAGGCTACACCGTAAATCGAAGAAGTTGTCTATTATCGGATTTAATACAGGTGTATCAATTTGAGGATATCCCCTCGGATGAAAGCATCTATGAAGAAGAGATTTATTCGATGATGGAAGTGAATCGATTCGTAATCGAGTGAATAAGAAATTCTTCAACAGACATACGTCGAGAGAGGATATGTCGGGATTCCTTTTCTCACACGGTTTCTCATAAGACTCTTATGAGAATCATGAAGGAAGATCCAAAGCTTCAAGTCTATGATGGATTTACGATCGGAGCTATGGAAAAAACATTGGATAAAATTGGGTTTTCAGAAGAAAACACCAAATTATCCACAGGGTAACAACCAGAGAATTTGCTATTCCGATGGAGTTTACCGGTAACCTGATCGAGATGCAGTTGGTCCCTATTAGAGAAATACAAGAGATCAAAAGCAAAGTTAAAAGATAAGTTGCAAATACACTCTCATGGATTCATATCGGAGCCATAAGAGTAATTATTAAAGCAACATTCAAAGAAGGAATAGATTCGCCTCTCAATCTTGCTATCTTTGACAAGCGAATCTCGCATCTCAAGGATTCATGCCTTGGAGCGGTTACAGGAAATTCGTATGCAAGGAAATTGGCATTTAATGTCTATCCTAGAATTGCATACAATTTGGGAGATCGAGACTTCAGTAGAGTCCTAACCCTTCATCAAGATTTCAAAAGAGTCGATTTGATGAAAGAAGGAAACAGGCCTTACACGATCACATACAAGATTTCCTATGCTCTCTCGAATACCCATCATTCCGAAGTATTTTTGAGAAAGGAATTTATTGAAGTCCCAAGAATCTTTGAGAACTTTGCCAGGGTGGTGTTACCAGAAATCATTGAATCTCCAACTATTAAGGAGATTGATATGATAATTCAAGATCAACCTTGATCTTCAACAAAAGTCGGAGTCTCGAGTTGAGCCTAGAAGGATGTCTTTCAAGCAAAGACGAGCGGTGAGTAGCGGCCGTTGGGAAGAAAGGAGACCAAGTACGATTCAAGCGCATCCCCGATGTTTTTAAAACAAGAGGAGAGCCGAAATGTCCGAATGATGGCGAGAGGTTGCGGTAATATTCGACATCACTCAAAAGGATAACATTTTTCCTTGTGATGTTCTATATTATCTCCAACAACCAATCGTTGGAAGGTATCAAGGACGCATGAAGATAGGAGAAATTGAGCTTACTATCACAGGAGTTGCAGGAAAGATCCCAGAACAATTAATACTGGGAATTGAATTTCTTGAGGAGCATAAACCTTGGGAAAGATTACAAGACGGAATGGAGTTCACAGTGGCTAATAAAAGATACAGAATCAGATGACCACTAGTCCATTCTCCATATACATTTCTATTTGAATGTTATATGTTGAATACAAGGCCGAGTATTTCGCCGCCTATATTGATTCAGGTGCCGGAATATGTACTACAAAGCCGGATGTTTTTCCTAAAGAAATTGGAGAAGATTTACCAGCTATTGCAGGAAGAGATTTCTCTAAAAGGATTGTTATCCTTAACAGGGGAATTAAACAAGCAGAAATAATGATCGGAGGCGCGGGTAGTACCCCATGGTATAAAGTAAAGAAGCCACCAATCTATTTCCATGATACAGGTGCAGATATTTTGCTAGGAAACAATTTCCTACAAACATTCAAGTGATTCACACAAGAGAACGAGACGAGAAGACTTATTTTCACAACCTTATGTGATCATAAGATTATTGTCCAGAGACTGCGGGAAACATTTTACAGAAAAATGCCTATTAATTTTCGCAGCAAGCGTGGTGATGAAGCCAAACTTCGCAATCCAAAAATGGCGGATCGAAGGAAATTTGGTGAAGCTTTATTATCCTATAGACAATTTGGTTCCATCCGAAGGATCGAGAAGATATGGGATAATAACTTGTATTCATTCGAGTACAAGGAGAAGAACGAGTCACCCGAAGCCATTGCAGAATTATGGATGAGTCTAATGGAGAATCCACAGAGTGATGTAACCATAGAGGAACAAATATCACTCGAGGATATCAAGAAGAAGATCCAAAGGAATTACAATGAAGATCCTTTGGCTTGGTGGGATAAGAACGAGCTTAAAGCTTCCTTAAAGGTTAAACCTGGAAAGGAGTACGAGTTCGTAAGATTCAAACCAATCCTTATGAACCAGGAAGATCGTGAGGATATGCAGAAGATACTTAAGGAACATCTTGACCTTAAGTTAATTTCACCAGGAGTTTCTCCATCCATAAAGATCCAGGATTCTTAGTCGTAAAAACCATGGAGAAATCAAAAGAGGAAAGCCAAGCCTTGTTAATAATTACAAAGGGATTAATAACATTTTGGAGTTAAGCGGATACTATATCCCAAGCGAAGAGAACATCCGGTTAATCGTATCAAAGGTGCCAAGATATTCTCAAAGTTCGATTGCAAGTCTGGATATTACCAGATTAAGATGGATGAAGAAAGCAAGAAGTTCACAGTTTTCTCTACACCACAAGGACAATATATTTGGAATGTGATGCCTATGGGATTGGCTAATGCACCCCAGATATATCAAAGAAAGATGGATAATCTATTCAAAGATTATTTCAGTTTCATGTTCGTGTACATCGATGATATTCTTATCGCCTCAAAGAACATGAAGGAGCATCTCAAGCATTTGGAAATATTCTCAGATGTTTGTCACAAGGAAGGATTAGTGCTTTCAGAAAAGAAGGCAGTGATTGCAACAATACAGATTGAATTCCTAGGAATTGAGATCGATGAATCTGGAATAATCCTACAAAGTCATATTGTAGAAAAGATACAGGGATTTCTAGATACATTGAAAGACAAGAAACAGCTTCAGAGTTTTCTTGGAGTTGTCAATTTTGCTGGAATGTTCATAAACAATCTAGCACATTACATGAAGGTGTTTAGCCCATTGCTTAAAAAGGATGCAATATTCAAATGGGAGAATGAACATAAAGAAGGAATCAAGCAACTTAAGGAAGTTTGCAAAAATCTTCCGAAACTTGCAATTCCACAGGATGAAGATGACCTGGTTCATTATACAGATGCCAATGATTATTGGTGGGCAGCGGTACTTACAAAAGCTACACCAAATGGAGAAGTGCCATGCAGATACTGCAGTGGTTTATTCACACCCAGTGAATCGACTCGGTGGCATATCAACGAGAAAGAATTCTTTGCGATCGAGAAAGGCTTTTAAAAATGGCCTTTATTTTCTTGGCTAAAAAGTTTATCTTAAAAATTGATATTCAAGTGTTAAAGCTCAAAAACAAAATTGAATCAAAACAGAGAAAAAGCTAGAATACTTAGATGGCGGTGAATGCCAATATTATGATTATGACATTGTCATTATAAAATCTCATGAAAATATTCTTGCAGATTTTCTAACAAGAGATGGAGGGAATTGAAGCTAATTCCATCCTCACTGCATCAAGACATCTTGGAGACCAGCTGGAAATGCTACTCCGAGAATTTGATACCCTGGTCATCAATGCTTTGATTTGGCGGGAAATTACAAAATAATGATCGGGACAAAGTAACCGATCGTATACGAGCATGTGTCCGGTCTCACTCTCAGTTGAGAACGGCATTTCAAGGGCCACTCCTCCGGGCCGCTAATAAGCAAACGGAGCGTTTAGAGCGCAGGGCTCCCCAACCTGTAGCAGAGGATTCCAGTACCTCTAGCACAAGTCCTAAGCTGGCAGAAATGTTGGCCCAAGGAAAAGCGATACTCTGAGTCAAATCCCGAGTTATCACATCAACCCAAAGACGTCGGGGTAAAGGACGAAGAGATCAATCTTAGGCCTATGATGGGCACTTCTAAGGTTGATACTAACGAGATTAAAGTTTCTTCTTCTTGGCAGGAATACCAGGCAAATTGGGAGAAACTAATTACCAGGCATGGGATATCTCCAGAAAAAACAAAGATTGATGTTTCTGGAAAATATCCAAGGGTTTGGATGCTACCAAATTCCAGCCCTCAAGAAGTAAAGAGGTGGTACGAGTTTGGGGCTTTGGCCTCAGTCTATACTACTTCACCAGGATTCCCGGAGATCACAAAATTACCGAAGTGGATCTAGGAAGCTGTTTACGAGTGCTGGTCCAACAATGACAACCTAAGACGAGGGGATACATTGGAGCTGTATTTCATAAGTGCAGCGACAGAGCCCGTCGGAAAAGGTGGACATGAAGCCTTCCATTACATTAGGCTTCGAAGACCAGATGAAAGAGCCTTCGGAAATATCAAGGAGGCAAGTTCAGAAGAAGTACAATTGGCCATGACCTTCACTGAAGATCAGATCACTACAAGAAGGGCATGGGGATTGTGGGTCTGTCTCACAGAGATGGACAAAGTCAAGTTTCCGTTCAAGTTCTACCAGAATTCGGTGAACGGGTCATTCCTGTTGAATACCATGACAGGAAAAACTACAAGGTTCGCAGAAGATCTGTTCGAAAAGAAAAGAAATCTTCTATGGGAAAATAAGCTGCCGGGGAGTAAAGAAACTCGCCGGAAATATTGTAACATGGCTCATATCGGCCATTGGGAACTTCGGGTCTGTCCCGAATGTCAAAACCAGAAGGAACCAGAATTTGGCAAAGGATTCCGGCCAAAAGTCGATCGGAGAAGACCCGGCG
Source organism: Rehmannia glutinosa (assembly GCA_016081115.2). NCBI lineage: Eukaryota > Viridiplantae > Streptophyta > Magnoliopsida > Lamiales > Orobanchaceae > Rehmannia > Rehmannia glutinosa. The sequence continues at coordinate 131,560,814 of CM071926.1, forward strand.
ATGGAGAAAAAACGTCACAGAAGTATCCAAAGTTTCGGGGACCACCAAAAAAGTAGATTCTGCAACAAAGCTAGTGGAGACATGTGACTCCAGACAGGTAACAACCCACTTAGAAAAAAGACGAAAAGTGGGTCCATGAAAGATGCCGTCCAAAGTATTACAAGACAAAGGATGAGTCAGCATGATTTGGAAGTTTGCATAAAGAATTTCGGATATCAGACAAGATGGGGCCAGTCCATGTGAAGAAGGGGAAAGGCCAACTAATTGCTGCAAGTGGAAGCAAGCAATAATTCAAGAGTTTGATGTAAGCAGTGACGTCTTACATTTCAACAAGAGCTGAAGTCCGAAATTGAAATCCGGACTTACATCTATTTAAACCAGAGTTTGAAGAAGGCAGAGGACATCGAACATTTCCCTTAGTCTTCTTACAATAAACTTTCTTTGTAAAATTCTTTCTGTTGTGAGTTTAGAATTTCGAGAGTGTTTTCAGTTTTCAGTTTTAGTTTTTAATTTTATGTACAAGAGTGTGATAGCCTTTATGAGAGGCTAAATAAAGGTTTTCTCCTCCCAAAAGGAGATTCGATGTAATAAATCTTTCTATAAGTTCTTAATAAAATAAAGGCTGTTTGTTTAACATGTGTTCATAATGTACTATTGATCAATCCCCTTTGAAGAATTACTTTTACGCCTTGGAGTAGGAAACGAACCAAGGCTGTGCTGAGCGGTTTCTGAAGGAGTCGGATAACTTGCAGATCATCTTCCCTGAGGGTGAGGTTGAACAGTGAGGAGCTGTTTGTCAAACGATCTGGGGGCAGTAATTTTCCGACTGGTGGCGTTGCGAACCACTTAACCCGGTGCTGTTTCGGTCAAAAGAGGTATGAATTTTAAGGGATTTATTAATTTTACGGAAGCATGTTGGGCCTGATATGGTCGTAATGGACTATATCCGTTTTATCTAAACACTTTAGTCTGAAATCAATTTTGAATTATGAAGCATTTACAGAAGTATGTCCTATTGAGTTTATAGGCTGGAAACCTGACATGATCCACTTAAAACCTCTGAATAGAGACTGGATCTAAGTAGGTGTAACAATGCCACGAACGGAATAGGTATCAGAAAATGTAAATTTTCATAATCCTTGAAATTGGGGTTTTTTGAAAATAGCGGGGTATGAAAAGATTAAAATTGCTAAATTTTGAAAGTATAGGACTATAATTGCTACCTTTGAATGATAATTTGCTATTGGGCCATAAGGGCAAAAATGTCCAGGGCATAAATTGCCACTTAAACAAAATATAGTCCTCTTTTGCCACTACTTAAAAGTTACTGGGTATATTTTGCAATTTGGCCTAAAAAATAATTAGTGGGGTACATTTTGATTTTTATTAACCTAATTAAAATATAAATTGTTTTAATTAAATAAATACATAGTAAAAAATAAAAAAACAATAATAAAAAAACTTATGGGCACGTGCCCCCATAAGGGGTAATGTGCCTCCGTGTATGGCTGGCACTCGCAACGTGGGTGTTTGAATCCGTTTGGTAATAGGTTGGAAGATGATTTTTTGTGTGGTGACTCAGTCTAAGGCGACTCAAAATCCTAATTCGTTGAGGCATATTCCGCGATTCATCTCCTAGCTCCACGAAACTCTGGGGCAAAGACAATTGGGACCCTCAAGGATGGAGTTCATCATTTTACTTTGTTTCCTTCTATATGTATTTTAAAGTGGACAATTTTGAATTATGAGCAGATTTGTGGAATGATGTTACTTTATATATAACAATTCTTTAATAATTCTTAAGATTAATTTGAACTAAGATAAATGGACAGATTCATCGACGTATAAGACTTGTAATAATATTTACAAGCCTATAGAACTTGGGCCTAAGTATCCATTTATCCAATTTAATCATACATAAAAGACTTTCTCATAGATATTCTATAATTATTTCTTTTTACACTAGATGTGGGGTGAGATTATTGTGAACAACTACAAAAAAGTATGTTCATGTGTTACATATAACCAGGGACGAAGCCACTATGTGGCCAAGGGGGGCACTGGCCCCCCTCAATTTTTTGACAAAAAATAAGGGTATTTTGGTCCTTTCATTTTTTAATCTTAAAATAAATAAATAAATATAAAAATAGAAAAAAATACTTAAACTATCTTGCATTCTTTTTTCCTGCTTTCATTTGTGAATCTTGAAAATACGAGTCTTTGTCATTTTACCCATTTTTTAAAAAAATTGTACATTTTTTAAGCTCCGCCATAAACTTTAACTTGAATTTTTGCATCATTCTCTTATGTCTCTATTTGCCCCTTTTGGTATATTGATATAATTGTATTTTGTTATTTATATTTTAAAATTAAGATGTGATTGAATTAATACAATGACTTAATCAAAATTTCTACTTATTTTAAATTTGATGTATTGTTTTTAATTTTTACATGTGGTAATGGACAAATTGTCCATTTATGTTTTGTAAAAATGAAAATAGTCATATTTTCTGAAAACATATTTTTTAGCCGTTTTGACATAGTCATACCTATTTTTTATTCTCTGATGAGGTACTTGGTTATCTTTCAGAAATTTGATGCAGTATATTTTTCGGTATTGGGTCATGGACCGATCCCTAGAAAAAAAAAAAGACAAAGTGGAAATTTGAACTAAAAATGGCTAAGAAAACATGGTTAATGTTATAATAAATTTGTAGAATATGGACTTTAGCACAATGTTTGTAGTCTAAAGTTAAAAATTCTTTTCACATGTGCAACTACTACATAAATTTGGTAGGTGAATTTTGGCTATAAATATGCCATAATTTTACTTGTAAATTACACACAACAATATCAAAGAGAAATAGAAAGAATTACTTTCTCTCTACAATATTTTCTCTCTCTAATATTATTTCTTAATATTTTGATAGTTCTATAATAATTCTCTTGTGTTCTTAAATTGTTGTTCTATAACACGTTATCAGCACGAGTCTCTACCCGATTGTTAAAGTTTTTGGTGAGTACGGTAAGTTTTATTCATTTCTTAATTTAAAATATTATTATGCTAACCTCGCAAAACTCGATTTTATTGCTCTTAATATTGCTGGAAAAAATTATATGTCATGGGCTTTAGATGCTGAAATTCATCTAGACGCTAAAGGTTTGGATGATACTATAAAAGAAGGAAATAGTGCATCTGCACAAGATAAAGCTAAGCCTATGATTTTTCTTCGTCATTATCTGGATGAAAATTTAAAAATAGAATACCTTACGGTAAAAGATCCATCTATCCTTTGGAAAAATATGAAGGAAAGGTATGACCACCGAAGTTGGTTATACTTCCAAAGGCCCGATATGACTGGATAAAATTAAGGTTTCAAGATTTCAAATCCGTAAGTGACTATAATTCCATGTTATTTAAAAATTCTTCAAAACTGAAATTATGTGGAGAAAGTATTACGGATGGAGATATGATTGAAAAGACACTCTCTACTTTTCATGCTTCGGTTTGCTCGCAACAAAGAATACCGAGAAAAAGGTTTCACAAAGTATTCGACTTGATTTCGTGCCTTCTTGTGGCGAACAAAATAATGAATTATCGATAAAAAATCACGAATCTCACCATCTTTGGTTCTACTCCATTCCCTAAAGTGAATGCGACTAGAGCTCAAAATGTTAATAATTTTAGAGGACGTGGGAGAGGTCGTGGGCGTGGTCGTGGAAGATTTACTCCATATAATCGTGGTAGTCAGAATAATTCAAATCATGAAAATACAAGTCACCATCTAAAGTGGAACAGAAATGATAAGAAAGGAAAAGAGAAAGTGATAAATCCAGAGAATGGTGGAGAGAAGTGTTACCGATGCGGAATAAAAGGTCACTGGTCACGTACTTGTCGTACGGCCAAACATTTGGTGGAGCTTTATCAAGCATCGATTCGCAAGCAAGATAAAAATGCTGAAGCAAATTTCACTTCCGATCATCCTGAAGATGATAATTTTGATGACTTGAATGTGGATATTACACATCTGGATGTGGCTGATTTCTTTGAACATCCAGAAGGAAGGATTGATCACTTAATTGGTGATGGAAATGTTTAATCAGTGATATGTATGCTTTAAATTAGTTTCTAAAATATTTCAAGTAATTCTGTTGGTATTGTAAAAGTGAGAATATTTTGATTGTGCTTATATGTATTTTCCCGGAAAGATATATTTTCGGGTTGAACTTTTTATATGAATGATATTTTATCACAATATTTGTGTTTATTATTTCCATCACAAAAATATCATTATAATTCCACTAAATCATTCACAAATTTCATATTCAAAATTTCTCCCCCCTAACGGTAATGTAACGGCTATGAACAATACTTTTTATCTATAAATATACCAACATTTCATTCAACAAATTCACACATATTCTCTCATCTCTCTAAAAACTTAACATTTCTTTCATTCAAAGAAAATGGTTAACTTAATTGTAGTTTATCTCATTACATTGGTCTTCTTAAACATTATCTTACTTTTTGTTTGGGAATATCCTCCGGAGCATTTTTGGCTTATGATTAATCTTCATATCTTCATGGTTTTTCCTTTGTTAGCATGAACAATTATTTTTAACATGTAATAGTTAGATGATTATGTATGTCTATCTCATTTATGATTTCGAATAAAATCTTTTATATTTAAATTTTTATTATGCCTCGATGTTATTATTTAACTATTTCATGATGATCGATTTTTTTATAAATATGAAATCATAAACATAATTGTATAATATTAATTCAATAATGTTATATTAGGTGTATATGGGAAACATCGAGAAGAAAGATTATTGTCTACTTGATAGTGCAACAACGCACTCAATATTAACGAGTAAATCATATTTCTCGAGTGTAAAACTGTGCAAGGCACAAGTTACAACTATATCTGGTCCCGTTGAGATTATTGATGGCTCCGGGAATGCAACATTAATATTGCCTAATGGTACAATCCTGCAGATTGAAAATGCATTATTATCTAGTAGATCAAAAAGAAATCTACTAAGTTTTAAAGATGTGCGTGATAATGGATATCATTTAGAGACACTAAATGACCATGATAAAGAGTGTCTATGTATCACATCATATAAAATGGGCAAGAAGAATGTCCATGAGAAATTTGAAGCGACAATTTCTGGATTGTATTATATCTCAATTAAAGCTTTTGAATCCTACGCCACCATGCCTTGGAAGCTGGTAAATCCTGATATATTTGGGTTATGGCATGATCGCCTAGGACACCCAGGAACTACTATGATGCGTAGGATTATTGAGCATACCAATGGACATCCATTGAAAGGTACAAAAATGTTGATTTCGAAAGATTATTTCTGTGAATCGTGTTCACAAGGAAAACTCATTTCTAGACCTTCAATGGAAAAGGTTGGTTATGAATCACCATCATTTTTACAGCGTATTCATGGTGATATTTGTGGATCAATACATCTAGCAAGTGGACCATTTAGATATTTTATGGTATTAATAGATGCATCATGCAGATGGTCACACGTATGCTTATTATCTACTAGAAATGTTGCATTTGCTCGATTATTAGCGCAAATTATTAAACTCCGAGCACATTTCCCTGATTATCCTATTAAGAATATAAGAATGGATAATGCCGGAGAATTTACATCAAAAAGTTTTGATGAATATTGCGCAGCATTGGGAATTAATGTTGAACATCCAGTAGCACATGTTCATACTCAGAATGGGATGGCTGAATCCCTGATTAAACGAGTTCAGGTCATTGCTCATACATTATTAATGAGATCAAAGCTCACTAGTATAGCATGGGGTCATGCAGTATTGCATGCATCAGCACTTATCAGATTACGACCTACTGCTTATCATATGCATTCCCCTATGCAATTAACTCTTGATTTTGAGCCAAATATTTCACACCTACGTACTTTTGGGTGTGCTGTTCAGGTGCCGATTCCACCTCCTCAAAGAACAAAAATGGGTCCACAACGTAGACTTGGTATATACGTTGGATTTGATTCTCCATCAATTATTCGATATTTGGAACCAATAATGGGAGATTTATTTACCGCTCGTTTTGCGGATTGTCATTTTGATGAAACAACATTTCCGTCAATGGGAAATGATAAAGATGTGTTGCAAAAGCCAGTTGAGAATCTCTCCTGGAATGAACAAAGTTTATCATATTTGGACCCGCGTACTCCTAAATGTGAAAGTAAGGTGAGTAGAATCATTCATTTACAGAATATTGCCAATAAACTTCCTGATGCATTTAATGATGCTAGTAAAGTTACAAGGTCTCATATTCCGGCTGCGAATGTTCCAGCCAGGATTATTGTTCCTGAAGAACATAAGAAAATGAATGATAATATCCCACGTCAAAAACGTGGTAGACCTATTGGCTCAAAAGATACTGTTCCTCGAAAAAGAAGGAAAAATTGATACTAATGAGCAAGCTCCAGATGAATCTGTAGAGCCTAATATCTCAGAAAATATTCAGATTAAAAATTCTGATAGCACCGAGAACCCTTGAGCTATTATAATGAGGTATGGGAACGAAATGAAATAATCATTGATGATAAATTTGCATTCTCGGTCGCTCAAGAAATCATTGATGATGATTATGATAGTGAACCACATTCTATAATAGAATGCCGTCAAAGGACTGATTGACCTATGTGGGAGGAAGCAATAAAATCCGAATTAGCTTCCCTAGAGAAACGAAATGTATTTGGACAAATTACTCGAACTCCAGACAATGTAAAGCCCATAGGATACAAATGGGTATTTGTTCGAAAAAGAAATGAGAAAAATGAGATCGTGAGATATAAAGCCCGACTCGTAGCTCAAGGATTCTCTCAGAGACCTGGGATAGATTATGATGAGACATATTCACCTGTGATGGATACAATCACGTTCCGTTTTCTCATTGGTATGGTTGTCCATGAAAGTTTGGATATGCGTCTAATGGACGTAGTAACGGCATATCTATATGGTTCACTGGATTCTGATATTTATATGAAAATCCCTGATGGATATAAAATGCCAAAGTCAGACACTCCTCGTGAGATATACTCGATCAAACTGCAAAGATCGTTGTATGGGTTAAAGCAATCTGGTCGCTTGTGGTATCATAAGCTGAATGAATACCTTTCTAGAGAAGGTTACAAAAATAATCCTATTTGTCCATGCGTTTTTATTAAAAGATCATATACCGGATTTGCTATCATAGCTGTATATGTCGATGACATGAATTTGATTGGCACTCCAAAAGAGTTATCTAATCTTTCTTGAATATCTAAAGAAAGAGTTTGAGGTTAAAGATCTAGGGAAAACCAAACTCGTCTTGGTCTTGAGCTAGATCATAAAGATAATGGAATACTTGTCCACCAATCGCTTATACAAAAAGATTGCTCAAACGGTTTAATATGGACAATACTCATTCCTTGAGTACCCCTATGGTCGTCAAGTTTAGATCCAAATAAAGATCCATTTCGACCAAAGGAGTCCGATGAAGAGATTTTAGGTCTGAAGTACCTTATCTAAATGCTATTGGAGCATTAATGTATTTAGCACAATGCACCATACCGGATATCGCTTTTCTTTGTCAATCTACTTGCGCGCGATTACGTTCGAACCAACTAGAAGACACTGGAATGGTATTAAACATATTTTTCGATACCTCAGTGGTACTATAGATTTGGGGTTATTCTACTCAAATGAATCCACTAACTCTGGATTAGTTGGTTATACTGATGCCGGATATAGATCAGATCCACACAAAGCTCGGTCACAATCTGGTTATGTATTTTGCTATAATGGTACAAACTATATCATGGCGATCTACCAAACAAACATTAGTGGCTACTTCTTCTAATCACTCCGAGATAATTGCTCTTCATGAAGCTGGCAAAGAATGCGTTTGGTTAAGATCTGTTATATCTCATATTCGAAATAGTTGTCAATTGAAGCCGATTACAGATACCGCCACTATTATTTATGAGGATAATGCAGCATGTATAGCACAAGTAAGATGAGGTTACATAAAAGGTGATAGGACCAAGCATATTTCACCAAAGTTTTTCCATACACATGAACTCCAGAAAAATGGAGAGGTGGATATTCAGCAGATTCGCTCCTGCCATAATCTTGCTGATTTATTTACAAAATCCTTGCCGACGTCAACATTCAAGAAACTAGTTTACGGCATTGGAATGAGAAAAGTCAATATGAAGCAAGATTAATAGATCAAGTTATGCAGCTAATATCCTACATTTCAGGGGGAGCGAATATATTGTGCGCTGTATTCTTTTTCCCTTTTGTCTGGTTTTTATCCCATTGGGTTTTTCCAGCTTAAGGTTTTTAACGAGGCAGCTTATGCACAAGTCAGGATTTGAGAATGTACTCTTTTTCCCTTATGTCCGATTTTTTTTCCACAGGGTTTTTTCGGCTTGAGGTTTTTAACGTGGCATACTCATCCAACTTACTACAGTGCTACGTCCAAGGGGGAGTGTTATAATAAATTTGTAGAATATGGACTTTAGCACAATGTTTGTAGTCTAAAGTTAAAAATTCTTTTCACATGTGCAACTACTACATAAATTTGGTAGGTGAATTTTGGCTATAAATATGCCATAATTTTACTTGTAAATTACACACAACAATATCAAAGAGAAATAGAAAGAATTACTTTCTCTCTACAATATTTTCTCTCTCTAATATTTATTTCTTAATATTTTGATAGTTCTATAATAATTCTCTTGTGTTCTTAAATTGTTGTTCTATAACAGTTAAAACTATTTTTATTATGGAGAAGTAGCCAAAAATCCGACTTACTCTTTTTATATTAATATTAGTTGGGCCCCCTACCCGAGATTCCTGGCTTCGTCACTGCATATAACGACATAATACAATCGCAACCACAATTATAGTTATCCGTACGATTGGCGTTTTTAACATCCCACAAAAAAAAAAATCACTGTGTACAGACCATCCAAGCTAAACGCAATTTGGCAGCTCAAATTAATGCAGATTCTTTTTTAAATGAAGTTTACGGAATAGTAACAGAACCCATTGAAAGTCAAACCAAAAAAAAAAAAGTATAACCAGGTGGCTTAGCCCACTGCGCCACCACAAAAGAATTGTGGGATGGAGTCGGGGTTCAAATCCTGCTCCATCAAATTGTTTGTGGGGTGGAGGTCGAGGGGGTTCATATCCTGCTCCATCAAATTGCTCCCAGGGCATATGCGAGCTGGTGAAGATTTGGTGGGAACTCATCTTGAATAGCATCCGTGTGGGTTCGATTCGGGAGAGATCGTTATTAGTAGATTGGGGGGTCGAACATAATTGTTCTCTTTACAGGAGGATCGGTTGTACGTCCGCCAGACCCGTCGAAACATCGCGCCATGCGTGCACATCCCGCGGTTTACCTTGGCGGCGGCAATGAGGAGCCGAAGCCTGTTGTCCTCAGGCATAGTCGGGCGTAAGCCTGGAAGCTGAGTTATCAAAAAAAAAAAAAAAGTATGATATTATTTTATACGATATTAAAATCGTGTATATATCATTTGTAAATAATAATATGATAAGATCTTCCAAATTAACTTTTTATCAGTTAAACGGTTTATGCTGAAGTTTATTCATTTTTTTTATACAATTACAATTTATTAATTTATTTTTGTATTTTTGGCGCACACATGTATAGTTTTATGAAATAATGTAATGTTTATGAACGTTTCACTGAGGACATCTTTCCACATAAATTTATTAGTTTCTATAAGCTAATTAGGTTCTTGTATTAATATATTCTCAATCACGTGTTAGAAATTTGGTTTTAATAAAGTGGACGTCAACCCGACTTTAACCAAATTTTTGGTAGCTAAGTATTTAATTCTGGAGGAAATAAATTGTAAATTATTAATCTACGTTTCGAGTAGATGTTCAAAGTATTTTATATTTCTCAAAATCGAATTTCAGTGAGTGTGAAATTATTATACGAAGTTGACCACACGAACGTACATTATGTAAAGGGAGTGAGAGATTTTTTGCCTTGGCCCACATAGAATATAAAGCATAGTTTATCCGAGTATCAATACTATAAGATATTATTAGTTGGATATACTATAACACAAGTGGATGATCACAAGTTGGCCACACACGCGCGCGCCCACTCTGTCCCAACTCTTTAGGCCTGGGTCCTAGTTCATTATAATTTTGCTACTCGAAAATGGACTTGGCCCAGATTCAAGTCACTGTTGGACTATTTGGAGAGCCCAATGAATCTGGATAATTCAGGTATTCAAATTCGTGTGACTGTTGGAGTTCGTAACTCCAACAGTAGTGGTCAACTGAAGTGGGATGTAACAACTGACTGTTACATCCAGTTTAATACTCACTAACTTGACTGTTACTCCCCTGCATGTGTTGGATGTGTTGCCTATTTAAAGGCTTGTTAGACTTTACAGATTTTACACACAACATTCAACATTCTTACTTCAAAAGTTAAACACTATTTCTGCATTTTGAGTCCAGCGGTCAGTTCTAACATCTTCATGTTCGAATGAGCTTTTGTGTTAGTGGTGCTACTAGGCAAAAGACGTAAGTCGTTTCATCGTTGGAAGCATTACGTCAAACTATGAACACTACTCGACTCGACTTTCTAATTTTAGTAAAAATTATGTAATAGAGAGGTTCTGTCTTTGTAATTTTCTGTTTCCATTTTTACTTTGCCATTTTGAAGGCATTCCCGATTATTGTACTATTGTAACAACAATAGCAAAGTAGTTATTGTTGGAAATTTGAATTTGATAAAGTGGGCATCGATCCAATTTTGACCAAATTTTCGATGGCTAAGTATTTAATTCTGGAGGAATTAAATTGTAAATCATTAATCTACGTACCGAGTAGATATTCATAGTATTTTTTATGTCTCAAAACCAAATTTTGATGAGTGAAAAATTTATATACGAAGTTGGCCACACGAATGGGCATCATATAAAGGGCAGAGTTTATCCTAGTATAAATACTAGAAGGTAACATTGGTTGGATATACTATAACACAAGTGCATGATCACAAATAGGCCTTGAACCGGCCCGACTCTATGGACTCGGGTTCAGGTTCAATTAGTTTTATCACTTGAAAATGGGCTTGGCCCATATTCAAGTAATTGTTGGGCCTGATGAATTTAGACATTGGAGGTGTCCAGGTTCGTGTGTCAATGAATCTGGACATTGGAGGTGTCCAGGTTCATGTGTCTTTTGGAGTTTGTAACTCCTCAAGTGGTGATCATAAGAAGAGGTTGTAACTCATGGGAGTTACATATGGTTTTAAAGGCCACTCTATTTATCTTTAATTCCCTACAAGTGTTAGAAATGATGCCTATATAAGTCTAGGTGTTTTGCTGCATTGAGGGGTTAGAAGGAAGAGATGAAGTCAGAATAGACAGAAAAATAGCATATCTCTGCATATTCTTTAAGTGTCGGTAATAGTGTTGTAACATTTCGAAGAACACTTGCAAGAACACTTCCTTCTGCATTCGTGTCCAACAACCAGTTTTTACTCGTTCAATTTTGAAAGGTACTTTTGTGTCAATGGTGCTACTGTACACAAAATAGGTAAAGCTGTTTTATCTGCGGGGACATTACGGTGTACCGTAAGCACTAGTTGATACATATTTGTCTTGCAAAAAGAGGTCTTCCTCGACTCGGCTTGTAAAGTTTGATCAGATTCATGCTTCTGGAATTGGAATCCATTCAAGACTTGTAATAGTTAGGTTTTAGTTTTCTTGTAATTTTAAGTTTATGTTTTGTAAGCCATTTTCAAGGCTTTTCCCGTTTCTGTAACCACTGCAATTGTATTCAACAATCGCATGACAAAATTGTACCTTCACGATAGCGAGAAGAAACAGAGCTTTATGTTCGCCTTATTTTTTAGCTTCACCGCAAGTATACGGTGCAGTTTATAGAATAGGGTTAGCAAGGTCGAATCCATAGGGACTAATAAATTAATATACTAAGTATTGGATTATAATAACCTTATTTTTATCTAGACTATCGAAATTTGAAGGATTGGTTTTAATAATACTAAAGCATAAATTATCCTAGAATAACAAAGCAAAGAATTGGATTAAAAGATCAAGAAGAACAATGGATGAATGGATTCTTGGAAATTGGTTTCAGTTAATATCCCTTTTTTATTATCAGATTAATTAAACCAAAGTTAGTTCTTCTCTATAGACCAATCACAAAAGTAATTTACCCTCTCTCTCGAGATGCATGTAAAAGCGTTGATTGGAATATCTATGCTAGCATCTCTACTCAACATGAGATATCCAACTCCCAAAAGATCAAAAGATTAAAAGGCCTCACGAATATTCACAGACTTCTCAATTATGCAAGCTATTCATGTCAAGTACTCATAGATCTAATATTGAAACTCATCTGTTCGAATTATGAATCAATATATCAAAACAAGTTAAACCAATAGCTTTTTGATAAAACAAGAATTAAAACAAAGTACTTGAATAGAGTTGGAAAACATTAACTTTGATTGAAATAAATCATCAAATAAAATTATCCATTAACCTACTCCCAAACCCGGGAATCACAAAGTGTTTAGCCAAACATAGAAAAGAAATAATCCATAGACAAATTATTAAAGTTCATGTCTAAACTAATTGAAAATAACGATACTATGGAATGAGTGAACTCGGGGATGATGACGATCTCTCGATCTATCTTCAATCCTTGAAGGTGTGGTTGCGGTCTTGATCGATCTCTCCGAATCTCTGGTGGAAAATTGCTCTTTTCTCTGTTTTTGTTGGGAAATTTATTGTTTAGATTTTGATGAATGCCATGTAAAACTTAGAATAGGAAGTTGGCACCCCATTTTTGTTGTAAATTGCATTGTAATAAATAGGGCTGGTCAAGCTGAGTTAAGTCAGCTATGCCCAAACATGCAAGAAGACAACTGGAGACTAGAAGGAAGACTCCGCTGCAAGATAGCTGAGTATGGCAAAGAAGAGAAGAGGAGAACTCGACTGAAGGAGCAACTAAGATGCAGCTGAGAGGAGTATCAGTCAAGTCAACTCAAGATAAGCCAAGTCTCAAGTTGGAGTGACAGAAGAGTCATCCAATGATTGGAAGCTGACTCTAAGTCACCTGGGGAAAGCAATGAAATGCAGTCAAGTCGAGATAACTGAAAAAGATCCGTTGCACAGAAATCAAGAGAATTACTTAAACAAGTAATATCTCCATGCTACCTTTCTCGAAGTGCTCAGTCCCAGAAGCGTGCAAAAGGAATAAACCAATGGGAAGCACTACACCGTGTCAGAACTCTGAAAAGCTGAAGAACAATTCATACGAGGAAATGGCAATTCCAAGGACTGCAACAAGACAAGCCAACGACCACAAGTGACTTTTAAAAATAAGCCTATCTCTTCAACGGGCAGATTTTTTGAAAAGCTCACTATAAAAGGCTGAGGAATAACTCTGAGAAAAAGTTACGAAGGTTAACTTGACCATCTGAAAATTGAATACAAGCAAGAAAGAAACATTTTGTAACCTGAAATATTCTCAAGTTATTAAACGCTCAATCCTCAAGCCTACATTACGAAGAACATCAATCCAACACTCACCTGTGAAGGAAAGATAACTTCAATCAGTTGAAGAGGAAATTACTGAAGAATAAAGGGGTCTACATTCCACGAAGGATTGTAGGAAGGTTCAAGGTCGAACCAAGTCTTGAGCTTTTGGAGGGCTTCGTGATCAAATCCAAAGAGCTTGAGCAAGTGGGCTGTAGTAGCAAGCGGTACGCCCTGTGAAGAAGTCGAGTCGCACTTGAGAAGCCGGTGAGTGATCAAGGCGTATCCGATCGAGTCCCAAAGAATCAAGTCGGTTGTGTGATCAAGACTTGTATCCGGACTATTACCACTTTGTATACCGATCAATACCTAGTGGATTCCTCCAGGAGTTGGAGAAGAGAGGAGTAGAAGAATTACCCCATCTTGAACCTCTATAAAAACTTATCGTGTCATTTACATTTCAAAGACTTTAAATTCCTGCATCTTATCCGCTTAACTTTTTTGATAAATTTGCTATCTACTTGATAATTTCTAAGTACTAAATCAAGCTTTAAATCTCTATTAAACCAAACTTAAGGGTGTTAAGTCTTCCTGAAAAACAAACCACAATTGAGCTAATTCAGTTTTAAAATTGAGTTATTCTATCAACTCGTCGAGTGCATTTGAGTGACTAACTCTACTTGATTAACTAAATTGGTGTCCACCCAGGACAATTTGTGTAGTATCAACTCGAACTTTTAAAAGGACTAAATCGGAAATTTGGTAAGGTTTATTCAACCCCCCTTCTAAACCTTACACTCACACCCCCTTGGAACCTACAAGTGGTATCGGAGCGGTTGGTTCATTGAGCCTTCCGCAGTTCTTGAACTAGATCTCCAAAATTTTCAAAGTCGCTTTAGTACTTAAATTTTCAAAACTCTTTTTATCATTAAAATTTATTATCATGGAAGCAAATTTGACACGCATCCCTATGTTTACAATTGAAGAATTTGATGATTGGAAAATTCGTATGCGAGGCTCATCTATCAAAGATTACATGATGAGATGTGGATAGTGATAGAGGATGGGCCACCGCAAATCTTAAAAGTGAACACACTGTAAGAAGAGTTGCAAATTTGAAGGTGAAGAGGATGTTGCCCTAGACCAGCTATGGTTGAAAAACCAAGAACCGAATGGACAAATGATGACAGAAAAAAAGATACAACCTGGACAATGTAGCCAAGGACATCCTTTACAAAACCTTGGACAAAGCCATGTTCAATAAAGTCAAATCATGCAAAACGGCTAAAGAAATGGGACAAGCTAACATTGATTTGTGAAGGCTCGAAGCAAATCAAGGAAAATAAATTATCGAGCTCGGTTCACGTAAATCACCAACGAGCTATCTTCGCTTGGAAAGGAATATACGAAGGAAATGTGTATGAAGATCCTAAAAAGTCTCGGTGAATGGGAAATGAAGGTCATGGCAATCGAGACATTCTATGGACTTATCGAAGACCTCCAACCATGAACTATTCTCGGATCTCAAAGCCTACGAATTTGAGTGAGAAGAAAAGATCGAGGAAGAGACAATTTGTACCCAAAACGGTGCTCTAATTGTTAAGGATGGAAAGAGAGCCGAGGTCAAAGAAGTCATTGATCCGAAGAAATAGCCCCGATGGTTAAAAGGTTCAACAAGTTCTTCAATAAGAACTACAAGAGAGGCAAGGGCGAAACCTCCAGAAGACACTCGGCTCCCTCCAAGTCAAGGAAGATAGGCCAACCAAGAGGACAGATCATCAAAAAGTGAATATCTAAGGGTGGCAATCCAAGAATGGAAAGAGCGATCAAAAGGTTGAATATCTATTGGAACGTAGGCAACCAGGTCACTACGCCATTGATTGACCATATCCTGTAGTCAACAAATACATGAATGAAGAAGAAAGAAAAGTCTTGAGAGAAAGAAGACAAGAAAAGAAAAAGGCAATGTTGGCTGCAGAGAGGCCGAGACAACCAAGTCAAGAGAGACACGGTGATTGAGAGCAATGAAGGCGACTACTCAAGTGACTCGAAGAAGAAGCCCCGATCCGTTTGATGGCCAAGGAACAAGATCAACTCGACCAAGAAGATGAGGTACACTCTAACTCATCGAACTCGATTCTAGTGATAGTGATCATGTGACACACACTTCATCACCCACTTGTGAATCGGCAAAATGATGAAAGATTTTGAACACATCAAATCCTCACACATACTACTAAATGAGAAAAAACCTACTCAAGAGCCAAAACTCACGGTGACTAAGGAGCCGAGTACTCTAGGTCAAATAGTGATGAGAATAAATGTTTAAAGGCTAAAAATGCCAAGCTAATAAGCGAGAAATAGCTGCCATAGAAAAGAGGGAGAATGACCTCAAAAATGTTATTGCCTCATTCACTAAGGCATCTAAATTATTGGATGATCTTATTATGAGTCAAAGAGAATGTGGAGACAAGACAGCTTAGGATTTAATTCCTCCGTGGTTTGTCAAACTTCAAAAGTAATTTTGGAAAAAGGATCTTCAAGCAATGAAGAGTCTAAAAAATCCAAAACTCCAAATGGTGCACACACATTCACTCCAAAACACAATTACAAGCAAACTGGCCTTGGTTATAAAGGAAAAGGAAAATGCCGAGTTGAGTATTTGAAAGGGCAGTGAGAAGAGATTCGTTGAGTTCTCAAAGAAACTCCAAACAGAAAATACTCAGTAAAGAAGAAACAGAGCTACCAAAACCCCAGGAAAATCTATAAAAGAAATACATATGATGGGAATGGTAGAAAATATCCAAGCCAAGCTGATTGGAATGATGTGAACTATCAGCATAGACTTATGGAATATAAGCCCAAATGGCAAAGGCCTAGAACTCAGCAAAGGCCATTCCAAAAGTATAAGAGCTTTCATCAAAGACACATATGCACCTAGGCACTACACTCAGAGACACCACAATTACCCAAAGAAGGCGATTGCTAAAACACATATACATGCATATAGACAAAAGAGACAGTTGTATGAACCTAGAATCCCCAAGCAATTTGCCAAGATTAATTATGATTATGGCACTGATAGATGGCAACCCCTTAGAGTCAAATCATTTGGCTATAAGTTGGTTGGATCATCTTACAATTCTAACCCCTCAGGACCTGACAAGTATGGGTACCTAAAACTTAATTTCCTTGATTGCGAGGTTCAAGGAGCAGTGAGTGCCAAGGAACTGGTACATGGATAGTGGTCGTTCCCGGACATATGACAGAAACAAGAAAAATCTGTCAAAATTCAAGGAAGTTAAAGGAGCAAAAGTCATATTTGGGAAATGAAGCTCCAGGTGAAATAAGAGGCATTGGATCCATCAAGAGGCAATTAGAAATCACGAGATGTTGCATATGTTGAAGGACTCAACTTCAACTTGCTAAGCATCGATCAACTCTGTGACAAGGGCTATAATGTTGGATTTAACATGGGTATATGCCAAATTAAGGATCTTGAATCGAATGAAGTTGTGTTGCAAGGATGCGACAAAAGAACATTTATGTAGTAGATTGGTCAACCGCTACACCTAAAGACTTCTATTAGCAAAGAGCACCTTTGAATCAAGTTGGTTGTGGCACAAAAAGCCGAGTCACCTAAATTTCAAGACGATTAACAAGCTTGCGAAGTAATCTTGTGGAAGGACTTCCGGACTCGATTATACAAGAAGGAGAGTATATGTGACGCATGTCGAGAAGGAAAACAGATCAAATCATCATTCAAAGAAAAGACCGCCCATCTTCAACAAGAATATTACATATGCTACATATGGATCTATTTGTGATGGAACCAGCTAGCATAAGTGGAAAGAAATACACCTTGGTGGTAGTAGATGACTACTCAAGATATACATGGACAATATTCATGTGTAAGAAGAAAGAAACTCTACGAGAAACTACCCACGGTGATGAAGAGGATTCAAAATGAGAAAAGCCAAACCATTATCAAAATTAGATCAGACAGGAAACCGAGTTTGTCAATGGTATAATAACTCAATATTGTATTGAAAATGGCATTGGTCATGAATTATCTCATGAGCAAGGACTCCACAACAGAATGGAGTTGCGAGAAAGAAGGAATAGAACTCTCAAAGAAGCGGCCAAGGACCATGTTAGTGACGGGGTTACCAAAAAGATTTTGGGTCAAGCAATTAACACGACTTGCTACACTCAAAACAGGATGTATGATAAAATGAGATTAACCGACAAAGACTCCTATGAGATTTGGGGGGAGAAAACCAAATGTTGCATATTTTAGAATATTTGGATGTAAATGCTTCATCCATAACAATGGCAAAGACAATCTAAAGGATTTCGATGCTAAAGTCGATGAAGGTATCTTCTTGGGATACTCGGTGAAAGCAAAGCCTACAAGAGTACTCAACAAAAGGACTATGGTTGCGGAAGAATCCATTCATGTGGTATTCAATGAGCCAAATGTAAATGGAGAAGACATTGAAGAGTCGGTGATAAGTGAATCATCCAACCATACGAAGAGTCCTTATCAAGTCAAGTGGAATTATAAACTCGAGATGAAGATGAGATAGCCGAGTCTCATAAAATCTTTGGAAAATTTGCGCTAAGTGATTGCGAGAGAGCGATCAAAGCAACACATTTGCTAGACGATTGAATCCAACTAACTTACTTCAACCTCGATGTAAGATGGCCGAAAGACCATCCACTTAACTTGTCATTGGAGATATAAGAGAAGGTGTCAAAACAAGATCGAGAACTCAACAAGAAGCTATGTTCACATGCTTTATCTCACAAATAGAGCCTAAATATGTGTTACAAGCATTGGATGACACACATTGGATTCAAGCTATGCAAGAAGAGTCAATCGGTTTGAAAGAAATAAAGTATGGGAATTAGTTCAAAGACCCACCCATCAAAATGTTATTGGTACTAAATGGGTGTTGAAACAAGATGAACGAGGAGGGCTCTGTGGTAAGAAACAAAGCAAGACTAGTAGCCAAAGGATATTGCCAAGAAGAAGGAATAGATTTTGATGAAACATTTGCTCCTGTAGCAAGATTGGAAGCTATAAGGATGTTTCTTGCCTATGCGACTCACAAGAATTTCATTGTATATCGATGGATGTAAAGAGTGCATTCCTAAATGGTTTATTGGAAGAAGAAGTGTATGTTGAACAACCTCCAGGATTTGAGCGAGAAGACTCTTGGAGATAAGGTATACAAACTCAAGAAAGCTCGTATGGATTGAACAGGCACCCGAGCATGGTATGATACTTTGTCACAATTCCTAATCGAGAATGGATTCACAAAAGGAAAAGTAGATAGAACACTTTTTTAGAATTCAAGACAAGAAGAGTATCTTGCTTGTTCAAATATATGTGGATGACATCATTTTTGGATCCACAAACAAAGAGCTATGTGAAAAATTTTCAAACCTCATGCAAAGCAAATTTGAAATGAGCATGATGGGAGAGTCGACATTCTTCCTTGGACTCCAAGTGAAACAATCGAAGGATGGAACCTTCATAAGTCAAACAAAATACACGAGAGATTTAATGAAGAAATTTGGTATGGAGGAGAAGTCTTACGTGAAAATACCAATGAATACATCATCAAAATGGACATGGATGCGGATGGCAAGCGTAGATCAAACAAGATATAGAGCACTTATTGGATCATTGCTCTATCTCACAACAGCGAGCGGACATCACCTTTGTAGGTGTATGTGCAAGATTTCAATCTGCTCGAGAAGAGAGTCACATGACAAATGATGCTAAAGAGAATCTTGAGATACTTGAAAGGAAGCCAAGAAGTTGGCTTATGGTATCCAAAGGAAGGTGGATTCAAGCTAATTGGCTATTCGGACTACGACTATCTTTGGATGCGAGTTGACAGAAAAGCACCTCGAGGCACATGTCAAATGCTTGGAAACAGGTGATTTCTGGTTTAGCAAGAAGCAAAATTCAATAGCCACCTCTACGGTGAAGTAGAATACATAGTGCGGAAATTGTTGTGCCCAAGTCCTATGGATGAGACAAAGAATCGAGAGACTATGAAGTTGAAGAAAAGGAAATTCCAATCATGTGTGATAACACAAGTGCAATTGCAATCACTCGAGAATCTGTGTTGCACTCAAGAACAAAGCATATCGATGTCGATATCACTTCATAAGAGATCATGTTGAAAAGAAGGACATCATATTGGAATATATCTCAAGCGATAAACAGTTGAGTTAGACATATTCACAAAACCATTATGTGAGTCAAGATTTAAAGAACTCAAGCATGAGTTAGGGTTAATCGAATGAGTGACACTCGAAGACTCGAGAGAAAAGAAATGGAACACAAAAAGAGAAAAAGAATCGATTTCTCAAAATCGCCTAAATGAATCACCATGCTCGGAGAGACATCTATACCGAATTAGTCGACAAATTTGAGTCAGGTCGAGAGAACGTGACCGTAAGAGTTAAATCGGCTAAGGGATAAGTTGAGTCATTTATGAGCAAAGTGACAAAAACGCAAATCGTTTTTACTAAGGGGAATGTTTTTAAGAATGACGTCAAAGATAATGATGATGTGTACAGACAAAAAGCTGCATACCAAGCTTATGATTGGATATAAATGCTGCCGCATTAAATTCGAGACATTAAATGCTAATCGGCGTGCAAAATCTAAGCCGTTGATTTCGATCACATTTCAAAAACCACCCGCACGTCCTTTCAAAAACCATACTTAACCCATTTTCGTCAGTTTTCTCTCACATATCACCAAAACGGTTCATCTCTATCTCAGAAACAAAGGCAAAACTCTCAGTATTCAAATCAAATTTCTAAGTTTCTTTTTGGTGAAATCCTGAAAAATGGCATCAACCTATAATTTTGTCAAGCTAGGAAAGCAAATCTAGACAGGGTCGACCGTGGATTTCGAGGGCATGGTCAAACAGGGATCTGATGATGCCCTCATAAAGAAAATCGCTGAAAAGCTCGAAACGTCCGGGCTGAAACCATTTCTGACGATGGAGTTCTCGATGACCTATGTGGAAGAGGTCGCACGCGAGTTCTCGTGACGCCGAGATTCACGATGAAGGGATAAAGTCATCATTGTTCACGGAAAGAAGTTCACCATCTCTCGCCAAGGATTTGGTGAACACGCTCACTACCGATGGAAGGAGCATCGAGAAATCAACGGTTGATGTAAACCTGGTCCGCCGCTTGGAAGGAAGTAGCAAGCCCGACTATCTTTGATAAAATAGTTTACACAAAACAAAACAAGAGGGTCTTTGAAGGAGGATTACCACAAGTCTGTTGGACATAGTTGCCAAATGCATAGACATCAAATTTGGACTTTGACCAATGTCAAAAGCAAAGTTGATCGTAATGCATTGCGATCATTGAAGAAAGGAAAATAAATCAAGGGTGAGTTTGTCTACAGCAGACTATGCCGAATGTAGGGAACAAATCCTTCAAGGAAGATGGTGCATTTGGAGGATCCTAGGATATGGCACAGTGATTGGCCGGTGATGGAGGTGAAAGGAGTCCCTCTTAGACATGGAAAGGCGTTCCATGTAAACAAGAGGATGTTCGAGATCAAACCTCTCCGGTGTACAAAAGAGAGCCTACGCCAAGAGAGCGACACGAGTGAGGGGGAATCGGTGACCACGAAGATACAAATTTGTTTCCTCTCCACCAAAGAAGAAAGTTGCCCTGCACCGCTGCTAAGAAGATGTTGCTCTGCGGACAAAGAAAAACAAACTCGCTCCCGCCCTGCGTAAGTCAGTCACCGCCTCGCAGCCGTGTCTCCCCGCCCAGTTAGCCGGTCGAGAAGGACTCTCAACTACCTTCTCCGATCGTCAAAAAGAGGAGATCCGATAAGCCAAGACGGCCAGCTCCTCGTAAGAAAACACCAAAGCACGCCCCCGCCGCCAAGACTCGAAGAAACTCTTTCTGGACCAAAAATCCCTCGGTACAAACTAAGAGACGAAGAAGAATCATCAAGCACTCCGAGCTTGAGAAACCGGCCGAGTCGCCACTCACCGAGCAGATACGTGAGAGGCTGGCTGGAGAAGTAGAGTCTCCGGATATTATAGATGAAATGCCTAAGTCTCTTTCAAGGCGATCAGCAGAGGCAAATCAAGACACAACGTAGTTCGCATACGGTTGAGACACAAGAAGAAGGCGATAGAGATGATAGTGATGTGATGATCCTATCCCCACCTTACCCGGACATCCAAAATCGCTGCTGAGAGTGGAGGAAGTGGAAATTGAGTCGATCAAGGAACAGTTCCAACGGCCCGAGTTTATCGAAGAAGAAGAGGAATCGATGAACTTTCTTGGAGTGACCATTTTGTGGTCCAAGCATTGGATGAAGAAATCGCATGAGATATATCTTGGATCTTCAAAGACAAAGAGAAGGAGAGACAGCGGAGGAAGGCGGAAGCACGTGAGAAGGCCAAAGATCGCCTATCACCGACACCACGTAACACACACATCATCTCCTTGATGTCTTATCGAGATGATGAGGATCGGACCTGCGCCGCTACGAGAAAAGTTGCAAATGCAAAGAAGCAATGCATGAATCCGAGAATTCTTCGTGAGAAGAGCATGATGGAGGGACCAGGAGAGTCCTCCAAAACATAGTCGAAATCGATCCAATGGGAGTAGTGCGAGCAAATCGCCACCGTTGTTCGCCACCACTTCCCCACTCACTCGGAAGAAGGATTTAAGGAAATGGCTATGAAACTGGGTTAGTGGGGACCCCGATCGAGCCAACCCCTAATGAAGGTGTCTTACCACCTACCCTAACTAGCAGTGGACACTCAGAGAAACAGCCGGGAGTTTGAGAGGCAGTGACTGTTCCAAGTCACTCGGTGGTGCGCCACCGAGGGGGAAACTCCTCCACCTTGCGGCAAGGTCGGAGGATGTTGCAGATGACTCCACAAACGAATTTAGGAGGCGAAGTGGAGAAGGTACAAACACAAAATACACAAAGCAAGTTGCCATCAACGAAGCTCGCATACCAGTGACACTGTCTCGGTGAAAGTGCCAAACTACGAAGGCTAATGACGGCTTGATGCGATCGAGGCACGAGGCGGAACAACCCGGGAGTTAACACTGGCGATGAAAGTGCAATCCATGGGGTTGAGACTCCAATGGATGCCACCACGAGAAGACCCTAAGACAGTGACACTGTCGAAAGGGAGGTCCAAGGCCTCGCCGTAGTTGAGGCAGGCAGGAGGTAATGAAGGCCAACGGGAGGTTGAGACTTCCCGGGGTAAAGAGGTCAAGTAGAGAACATCCTCCCGCTATCATTGATCCATCTCGAAAAAGGAGATAAGCGCGCTTCATGATTCTCGGGATAATCCTGATGTAACTTTTCCGGGATCGGAAGGCGAAGAAGGCTGAGTCATCCCCCGTGTGATGATCCCAAAGACTGAGGATATTCCAAGCACGAGCAAGTCGATCTCAAGACTACTCGTCAAACATTCAATTTTGATGGTGAGCCACCAATGGAAATCTCATCATTGTCCGATGACGCTTCGATAAGGCCGAGGACCATCCACTCAATTGGAGAAACCAGGTGAGACCGACGAAGTTGTTGAGACAATCGAGGCTCAGCAAGTCGGGTCCACTTCACAAAAGACCCCACCAAACACCGATCACACTGCGCAGCTCCCAAGCCGTAGTAGTAGGTTCGACTCAAAAGGAACTTCACGCGCACCTTTCATCATTGAACAAATCCCAGTTGGCCGTGATGATTCCTTTGTAGAATCATTTCCTTTCTCTAGAGGTACGACCTCCCGACGAGTCGAGAATGATCTCGCGCTTCCCCACTGCACAGGACCCGTCCTTCCATCCGACACCATCGTTCTAGCCGACTATGACTTTGACATCGCATGGCCGTCACCGCAACGGAAGAAACATCCGAAGTTCGGGAGGTGTTCAAAGCATTATTTGCTGAAATTGAACGGATGGAGAGGCACCAGTGCCTCTATGGACATGAGATCGATAATGAGATGCCAACCTTCCGCCGACTTGAGAGGCATAAAAGATGCGCATTTAATCGGGAATGGTGGCAACAAAGAAGCAAACAATGCGTGTGGAACAAGCTAGATATTTGAGAACATTGTTCAACAAGCTGCTTTGGTATGGAGAGCCGAGAATGCCGATCGAAAACGAAATTGAGAGAACACATTGAGCACATGCATGAAGCTCACACGCCGAGATAAAGTCGCTGCGTGAGCAAAATAAGAGTGATCTCCAGCGTATGGAAGAAAACATGGATAGAAAATTGAGTCTTCTCATGGCCGGGATGAAGCTAATTCAAGAGAGTCCAACGCTACTCGCTTCCGAATTTCGTGCCGCATACTCCGCAGCTTGACTGGCGCGTAACTCGACTATCGCAGGCTCGACTTCCGCTTGCCAAGATATGTTTCGGGGGTTCCTCTCTCCTTTGATGATGCCAAAAAGGGTGAAGAGGAATACTTTAAAGCGCTAAAGAGATATGGTCGGAAAAGGAGGGAGCATTTGTGAAGGGAAAGACAGTGAGGAAGTTACAAGGAAAAAGAAAGGAAAGTCCATTTGAGGGGGAAGAATCGAGAGATGTGACCTTAATGATTGCACAAACCCCCCAACAAGGTCTTGTCACACGGTGATATTATCAGAACAAACTCCAAAGTGACTCTGCCACTCCAACACTCGCTATATCTATGGTGAAAAGAGAAAGACAATTGAAGCGGGGATGGAGGAAGTGGAAGGAAGGATGGATGCCCGAGTTATGAATATCTTGAAACAACATGGAGGCATTCCAAAGAGAGACACTTATGCCATCTCAGATCTTTGAACTGAGCCAAGATCGTTGATGAATTTAAAACGCTCGCATCCGAAGGATACTTTGCAAACATGTCCATGGCTCAAGCTTGGGACTTGTCTTTGGGAAAAGGGTCTCACGCTATGTGAAGAAGGCGACAGCGGCGGACTACCCGATCACTCTGTGGTCACTCTGCTGGTCACTCCGCTAGTCACTCATTTGGAAAGAAGAAGACCCAAAGTACAATACACGCCCGGAGGAAGAGGAAGAAGCAAGTGGTGGAGGAAGAGGTTTGAGACCTCCAGGCCTCTGCCTAAAAACATTGAGTACATAGATCCGGCAAGAAAGGAGGGATCTACTTTGGGCCGGGTCTTGACCAAGTAGCCAACTGCAAGTGGCTAAAAGCAATCTTGAGTATGCGAAAAGAATAGAAGAAGAAAATAAGAGACAAACTCATCTATGGGAGGAAAGACAAGAGAGATTAAGAAGAGATGAAGTGCAGGAAGGCATATGAAAAAAGAAGAAGAAGGCGGTGAAGATGAGAAAAGAGAAGAAGACCAGGAAGATGACAGGAAGAAGAAGATGAAAGAAGGAGGCAGCGAAGGAGATGAAGTGTTGCTGTCCACCCCTTCATGTATTTTACTATGTAAATACATAATATGTAAGTCTTCTGCAATAAAGCTGTAAATTCTCTATCTTTTTGTGTAGACAAATGTTTGCTCTGATACACCTTGTAAACAGTTGTGTAAAAGAACAAGAATGTTATGATCAATAAAAGGATTGATTCTACGCATACATTCTATGTGAATACACTATCTGTATGTGTCCTTGCTATTTACTTTTTGAATGTTTTAAGTTTTGGCATCATCAAAAATGGGGAAATTGTTGGGAAATTTATTGTTTAGATTTTGATGAATGCCATGTAAAACTTAGAATAGGAAGTTGGCACCCCATTTTTGTTGTAAATTGCATTGTAATAAATAGGGCTGGTCAAGCTGAGTTAAGTTAGCTATGCCCAAACATGCAAGAAGATAACTGGAGACTAGAAGGAAGACTCATTGCAAGACAGTGAGTATGGCAAAGAAGAGAAGAGGAGAACTCGATCAAGGACCGGCTAAGATGCGGTGAGAGGAGTATCGGTCAAGTCAACTCAAGATAAGCCAAGTCTCAAGTTGGAGGTGAGAAGAGTCATCCAATGATTGGAAGTCGACTCTAAGTCACCTGGGAAAGCAAGGAAATGCGATCAAGTCGAGATAATGAAAAAGATCCGTTGTACGTAAATCAAGAGAATTACTTAAACAAGTAATATCTCCATGCTACCTTTCTCAAGTGCTCGATCCCCGAGCGTGCAAAAGGAATAAACCAATGGGAAGCACTACACCGTGTCGAACTCGAAAAGTCAAGAACAATTCATACGAGGAAATGGCAATTCCAAGGACGCAACAAGACAAGCCAACGACCACAAAGTGACTTTCAAAAATAAGCCTATCTCTTCAACGGGATTTTTTGAAAAGCTCACTATAAAAGGCCGAGGAATAACTCGAGAAAAAGTTACGAAGGTTACTTTGACCATCCGAAAATTGAATACAAGCAAGAAAGAAACATTTTGTAACTCGAAATATTCTCAAGTTATTAAACGCTCAATCCTCAAGCCTACATTACGAAGAACATCAATCCAACACTCACTGTGAAGGAAAGATAACCTCAATCGAGTTGAAGAGGAAATTATCAAGAATAAAGGGGTCTACATTCCACGAAGGATTGTAGGAAGGTTCAAGGTCGAACCAAGTCTTGAGCTTTTGGAGGGCTTCGTGATCAAATCCAAAGAGCTTGAGCAAGTGGCTGTAGTAGCAAGGCAACCGCCCCGTGAAGAAGCCGAGTCGCACGAGAAGCCAACTGACCGATCAAGGCGTCTGATCGAGTCCCAAAGAATCAAGTCAATTTGTGTGTGATCAAGACTTGTATCCGGACATTACCACTTTGTATATTGATCAATACCTAGTGGATTCCTCCGGGAGTTGGAGAAGAGAGGAGTAGAAGAATTACCCCATCTTCGAACCTCTATAAAAACTTATCGTGTCATTTACATTTCAAAGACTTTAAATTCCGCATCTTATCCGCTTAACTTTGCGATAAATTTGCTATCTACTTGATAATTTCTAAGTACTAAATCAAGCTTTAAATCTCTACTAAACCAAACTTAAGGGTGTTAAGTCTTCCGCTGAAAACAAACCACAGTTGAGCTAATTCAGTTTTAACAGCTGAGTTATTCTATCAACAGCTCAGTCGAGTCTGTTGAGTGACTAACTCTCTTGATTAACTAAATTGGTCATCACCTAGACACATTTGTGTAGTATCAACTCTGAACTTTTAAAAGGACTAAATCGAAAATTTGGTAAGGTTTATTCAACCCCCCCTTCTAAACCTTACACTCACACCCCTTGGGACCTACAGTTTTCTACGGTGAAAATCAGCGTGTCCTTGTTTGTGGCCGCCCCGTGTCTATTTGTACTTCGTTTGGGTCGAAACCTAGTTGAAAATGAATCAAACTCTATTTTTCCCGCAGAGAAGCACGAGCCGTGCTATATGGCACGCACAGCCCGTGCTGGGTGCCGCATGGATTGGGAAGAATTTTGCAAGAGGCACGAGCCGTGCCCTATGGCACAGGCTGCCCATGCTGGTAGCCGAACTCAGAGTCTTCACTTATAGGTTGAGCACGGGCCGTGCTAGGGAGCACGCCCTGCCCATGCTCACCTGTTACAACTAGCACTTGGCCTTTTTCTTCCATTTTTCACCTGGTTCGTCAGACTTCTTCTTGATTCGACTCCAAACTTCGTCTATCATGTCAAGTATTGGAGGTTGCAATGCTCCGAATTGTTGTCAAAATGCTACAATTATCGATAAATTCCTACAAAACGAGCAAAGCGTAATCCTTTTCCACAAAACAGGAATAAAATCCTATTTACTCATATAATGCATGCATATCAACATATTCTAGCTAAGATTGAGCCTAAAATACATGCAAAATACATGTCAATCAAACCCCCGAACTTAAATTGTTGAGAGTCCCGGTCAAGACTTTATAAACAGGACAACACAAATGGGGTAAAAAAGATCAACTCAAGAACACCGCATCACAATTCATGTCATCTATCCATAGACATCAAGCACAAACCAACCAAGTTTCAAATAGTTAACATGGAGCACAAGTCTATTAAAATCGTGGTAAAACATTTCAAATCATGCCTCTCAGGGATAAAGTGTATACTCTACTCACTAGAATAATAAGGGACGTGTATTCGCTCAAGTCACATCAATGTTGAAGAATTACCATATGCTTGCAAATCGTCTCACATCTCCACCACTCGTTTGTATGAAATTCACAAATCAGAAATGACTTTGTTTATGGTTGTAATGAAGGCTCTTTGGTTAAGGTAGGGAAATATGGATAAAGTGACTCAACTCAAGCGTATTGATTGGTAAGCACATTGTTTTTCTCAAATAGTTATTTTAATACGAATCAACTATGTACTCCCAATCGCCTTATATCCTATCACCTCTCTATTTCTCCCTTCTTTTTCATACCAATCATTCTTCGCCTTACATCACAATTTCCAGCCTATTTTTCGTACTGCCATCTCACTTTTTCAGTCGTTTTTTTTTCGATTTTTTTCAACTCTTTTGTGAGTATCCTCCCTTCTCCTCATTTTCTTCTTTTATTCCCAATAACCCAATATATACACTATTTTCTAACTTCTCGATACCCTTCCATTCAACCCTTTATTCAATCCCTTTACCCAATGATATACGCTCAAGCTTAGGGTAACAGATATATCAAATTAAGTTTTAAGGCTTGAAATGTGGCTATCAAAAATCAGGCAATAGGCTCAAATTGGCTAACTAGGGAAATCAAATATCATAAGGTAGGCAAAAAGGCTTGAAAGGCTTAACAAAAATGGCCTAAAATCATTTTCATGAATGCATACAACATGTGACCTTGATGGAGATACCAGAGCAAGTTCTAGAATTCAAAACAACATGAATGATACACTCAAGCAACCAACAAGACTGCATAATATGAAAGCAGTAAAGGCTCAAAAAGCTCACAGGTTTGTAAGTGCATAATTCAAAGTATATTAACCATGATCCCAATAATCACATGCTCCATATTAATTATTCTCAAACCGGTCAACTCACGCTCAACACCCAATTCAAAACAACATAAACTGCTCAACACATGCTCCCAAGATCAACAAACACACAATAGCGGTCAACTCACTCCCCAAAACAACTAAGAAGCAATAAACGTGCTAAAGCAATAATGCTAAAATAATAAAAAAACAACTAATGCAATGCATACTACATGCTCTAAATGCAACTACATGAATGCAAAACGCCACACCCTTCAAAAAAATTACTACCTCTCCTCCCAAACTTGAATGAAATTATAGCGCATAGAAGAGAAGGTAGAATTTAAAAGAAAAGTGTGGATAGGACCTGGATTACTGTGGGGGTGGCAGCAGAAAGTGGCCCTGGGAGATATGCCAATTTTGAATTTGATGCAATGTCTGCAATATCTCCAACTCCCGCTGCTCCTGAGCTTGGTACCACAAGTCCTGGGCTTGGTACCTTTGCTCAAGGGCCTGATGCATTTGTTCTTGCTATGCTCGGAAAGCTTGGAACTCATCCTGGTGAATCCGAAAGTCGTCCCTATGCTGTCGCATGCTCTCCTCAAGAACATAGAATCTATCATGATCAAACTGTCCCCCACACTCCTCACCTTGGTGGGAGCTCTCTGGAATGTCGGGCTGCCCCTGTGGGAAGCCCTGCTCAAAACCCCTCTCTTGGCGATCGTACTCCCTTGCCTCCATCACCAAATCTTCTTCATCGGGTAACCATGCTACCCTCCTCCTTTTTCGTGCAGTCAGTGTTTGATAAATGGTTTTATCATGATTTTGATGATTTTGTTTTTATACCAAAACAATGTTTTTAAAGGTTGTCCAAATACTCCTAAATGATTTAAAATGGTTTTAATATTTTCCGGAGTATTTCCTCAAGTTTATTTTCGACCATATTGGACAACACATTTAAGGATTTTATGTCAATGGGTTTTTACATTGAAACTATGTTTCTAAATGTTGTCCTAATACTCCCGATCGGTCTAAAATGTTTTCACTATTTTTCGGAGTATTTCTTGAAGTTTATTTTCGATATAAAATTGGATAACACTTTGGTTTTGAGGTCAACCGGTGCCGTATAGGGCAACCCGTGCACTGAAAGTTGAGGAATACGAGTAAAACTTCATATTTGCAGAAAATGGTCGTGGCAACCGGTCGCCCTATAGGCAACTGGTGCCGTCGGCCGGTCGACCCCTTGGGCGGCCGTGCACTGGAGCAAAAATTGAAAGCGTAACGTTTTTTTTCTTCCAAATCCATGAGGGGACCGGTTGAGGCATAGGTCGACCGGTCGAGGTACGTCGGCCGGTCGCCTGTGTAAATGTGTATTCTCTTTTTCAAATGTCTATTTGTGTGCGGCCGGTCGCCCTTAAGTTTGATGAAAAAAATGTAACCGCAAAACAGACATCTTCTCCTTAATTTGTGGGATTGATTTCTAACAGCTCTTTTCTTCAATTGTCTTGCAATTTTTTACGAATTCATGTCCCCAAGAGGAGCCTATCATGTACAAGACCTCTTCTATAAATAGAGGTAGAATTGAAGCAACACAACAAGAGAGAAAATTACAACACAACAAGATACACTCAAGAATACACTTGTTCTTACATTGTCTTATTTCTTGTTGTAATTTGCCTAGCTATTCACTTTCACATCCTTGAGGTCTAGGCTATTCTTGATTACACTTGCACTCAATTGTATAATTCATTATCGAGTTGTAATCTTGAATTTTTGGGTCATCATTCAACACAAGATATCCTTGTGAGTGTTCTTGTGGTAAGAACACACTTGGGTGATCTAGGTGTTAGGTGTAAGAAGATTGTGGTAATCTTCTTGTTGAGGTGTTGAAGAATTTGGTATTCTTCAAGGTTGAAGATTGTGGTAATCTTCACAAGGTGCCGTTGGAGATTGTGGTAATCTTCAAGAAGAGATTGTGGTAATCTCAAAGGTGATGTTGAAGAAGAGTATGGTGCTCTTCAAGGTGTTGTTGTAAGTTGGTGTTGTATTAATTTGTGGTAAATTAATAAAATCTTTTTTCATTTTGAAATCCATCCCGGATATACTGGGGTGGTAGAGGATTAGGCCCTAGGTGGGTTGAACCTCTTTAAATCGACGTGTGTTGTTTACATTCCGCACCATTATTATTGTCTTTGAGCATTCGGTTTGAAAAAGAGGGCAAAATCGAAAAGATGGAGATAATATATTCACCCCCCCTCTAGATTATCGTAGCCGCTTGGACTTACAGTCAGGCCATTCATGACCCTGATATGAGCATCAGAGTACAGGAGCATGTTAATTTGATTGTCCACCACAGCAGTGAGCTGTGGGTTAGGGAGGGAGAAAGCAGACCCGACTTTTTGTTGAAAACAGATGATGTTCTCCTCTTCAGTTATGATCTTCATGGTGCGGAGGGCGCTCATGTTGATGCTTCGGCTGCCCTCTACCGGCTCCATGCGGCTCATGTCAACCCCAAAATATTGAGCAATGGGGGTGATCATTCCCCCAATTAATATTATCCTCACTTCCTGCTGAGATATGTAAACGGCGTGTTCCACAAAGTACGCCGCCATATAATAAGGGGTGCGGGTGAGCATACACCAAAGTAGGTATAGCTCCCTCGCTTGTATACCCCCGTTGTTGTGCCGGGGGAACACTGAATGGGCCATCACTTTTTGGATGTAATGGAATACGGGGTTGCGGAGTGCCGAGGCCTTGGATGTGCGCGCCGCATATTGCATTAGGCCGGTTTCTGGGGTTTTAGTCAACAATCGCCAAAATTCATGTGAGTTATAGTTTGTAGCAGTCCAGTACGGGGCGTCTGATGGTACCCCAAAAATCTGGCTTAGTTCGGCGATAGTAACGTTTCTCCATACGTTGCCCAATCTGAAATGGATTTTCCGAGGTTCGTTTCTGGCTCGTGTCTCCATAACCTGCACAGTGCTCAAGAATTCAAGGACGAGTGTTTTGAATGTCTTCCACCGCCCTTGCATGAAGGCGGTCCATCCCACTCGTTCAAACATGAGCCACACCTCCTCATGTATCCCGAGAGCTCGGGTACACTCATCGTCGGCATAGTGTGCGGGCGTGAAATTACGAGTGATCAGCCGGTTCCATTTTTCCATTAATTCTGGCTCTGTGAAGGTGAGTCCATAAGCTAAGGGGTTATTTGGATCAACCTCCTGAGCTGGTCGCCTTAAACGTCCACCCCGACCTCTTTGGTTCTGTGGTTCAGCCATTTGTTCGAATGAGTACCTGGCAAAATAATTGTAAGAATTTGTACGTGCCAAGTAAAACAAATGATGAATTACATACAACAATTAACATAAGGTAAAGTGTCTCATCTCAACAATTCAATTCACAATTAAGCCTCCAAGCCCAGACAACAATATAATTGCAGAGAATCCTAATCACTAACACCCTAAACAATCGAGCTCATGTATAATTCATCAAGCAATCAACCAAAATCATCCTAGTTCAACAACCCACAAGGTGTTCGATAAAATGCCCAATAGAAAATTTCAATCAAATTCATGGCAAAAGTATCAAACAAGCATCATATAGTAACCCTAATTCATAATCCTCAAGAAATTCGAAGTAAAAAGTGTAATTCATACCATAAACCCCGAGAATTCGAAAAGAGTTGAAGTTTGAAACCCTAGGTACTTTTCTATTCAAATCTTCTCTTCAAAGCAATTTCACAAGTGTAATTTGTGTTAGAGTAGTGGGGGAAGTGATTTAGGGTGATAATCTAGAGAGATTTTCGGAAAAAAATTGAGGGGGCTCGTTCTTTGCTCTGTCTGCGCGAGGGGAGGAGTTTTGGTGTGAAAAAATGTCCTATGCCCAGTCTTTAATCTGTCCCAGCAAAGTGGAGCATGTGTCGTTCCATTTGGCACGGACGGCCCGTGCTATGGGTCAAGCTTCCATCCCCAAATTCTGGTCACCGCACGGGCCATGCTGTATGGAACGGGCTAACCGTACGGGGTGCCGAACAAAATTTCCTTAAGTGCTGGTACCAGCACAGGCCGTGCGCATGGCGCACGGGCTGCCCGTGCTAGGTACCGCAGCTTGTGTTCGATTTTTCAATTTTTATTTTTGAAAAATAAAGAAAACAAGGAAAAGAATCTTGACATATGAAAGCAAATAAATCCTAACTTAGAAAAGGGAAAAACAAACCAAAAAAAACATGGGAAGAAATAAAACAGCAAAACCATTGGGTTGCCTCCCAACAAGCGCTAAATTTAACGTCTATAACTTGATGCATGTTTACTCGATCACGGCTCTAGCAAAGTGAGGCGTGTCACCTCTTCCTTTTGATCTCGGCTCAAGTAATGCTTGATCCTCTGGCCATTCACCATGAATGTCTCCCCATCTCGGCTCAACAACTCCACTATTCCCGGAGGATTTAACACCTTCTTTATCACAAACGGCCCTGACCATCTAGACTTAAGTTTTCCCGGAAAGAGTTTAAGATGCGAGTTAAACAAAAATACTTGTTCACCCGATAAAACCTCCCTCTTTTTTATCATTCGATCGTGCCATCTTTTGGTTCGCTCCTTGTAAATCCAGGAATTTTCATAAGCTTCATCCCGGAATTCCTCCATCTCATTTAAGTGCAAGAGCCTCTTCTCACCCACTGCTTGGAAGTCAAAATTTAACTTCTTCACAGAACAAAATGCCTTATGCTCCAGTTCTACGGGCAAGTGACATGATTTCCCGAATACTAACTTATACGGTGATGTGCCCAATGGTGTTTTGTACGCATTCCGATATGCCCACAATGCATCATCTAACTTCATAGCCCAATCCTTGCGATTTATATTCACTGTCTTCTCCAAAATTTGCTTAATCTCGCGATTGGCTACCTCTGCTTGCCCGTGTGCTTGCGGATGGTATTCTAATGCCACCTTTTGCTTCACCCTGTACTTCGCAAGTAAAGTGCTCATCAATTTATTCATAAAGTGTGACCCCCCGTCGCTAATCAAAGCTCTCGGGGTTCCAAACCGAGTGAATATATTTTCCTTTAGGAATTTGAGCACTACTCGCGCATCACTGGTCTGTGCCAGAATTGCCTCAACCCATCGAGATACGTACTCCACTGCAAGTAGAATATATTGATAACCCAACAAAGATGGAAAGGGGCCCATGAAGTCGATCCCCCACACATCAAAGAGCTCGACCTCCATCACATTCGTCATGGGCATCTCATGTCGTCTCGAGATGTTCCCCATCCACTGGCGCCTATCACACTGCTGTACAAATAGATAACAATCATTAGATAACGTAGGCCAGTATAAACCACTTTGCAACACCTTTGCCGCTGTACGTGTCGGACCGAAGTGTCCCCTGGAAGGTGAAGAATGGCACTGTTCTAGAACTCCCTACCACTCTTCTTGAGGAACACATCGTCGAATGGTGGTGTTTGCGCACCTCTTAAAGAGTAAGGGGTCGTCCCACATGTAGAACTTGACATCATGGAGGAATTTCTTCTTTTGATAAGACGATAAATCCGGAGGTAATACCCCTACAACCAAATAGTTAACAAAATCTGCATACCATGGGAATTTAGCTTGTAACATCAGAAGTTGCTCATCGGGGAACTCCTCCTTAATTGCCTATGTGCCTTATTTCTCCTTGTTCTTGTATTCCAGTCTGGACAAGTGATCGGCTACTACATTCTCGCAGCCCTTTCTATCCCGAATCTCCACATCGAATTCCTGTAACAAAAGGATCCACCGAATCAGTATCGGTTTGGCATCCTTCTTGTCGAATAGATATTTGATCGCCGCATGGTCGGTGTGGACTATCGTCCTAGTTCCAATCAAGTAAGACCGGAACTTATCAAATGCAAACACGATGGCCATCAATTCCTTTTCAGTGGTGGTGTAGTTTTGTTGGGCGCGGTCTAAAGTTCTTCTCGCATAGTAGATGGCTCTGAACATCTTATCTCTTTTCTGACCCAAAACAGCCCCTACTGCAAAGTCGCTGGCATCACACATTAACTCGAAGGGCTGACTCCAATCCGGAACTACTAGAATTGGTGCTGTTACCAAAGCCTTCTTCAGAATCTCAAAAGCCTGGAAACAATCATTGGAAAAATTGAAAGCAGTATCTTTTTCTAATAACTGACTTAAAGGTTTAGTAATTTTAGAAAAGTCACGGATAAACCTTTTGTAGAATCCGGCATGCCGCAAAAAGCTTCGAATGGCTTTCTCGTTTGTTGGAGGTGGGAGTTTCTCAATTGCCACGACCTTCGCTCTATCAACTTCTAAACCCGCAGAAGAGACTCGGTGGCCTAAGACAATGCCATCTCGTACCATGAAATGGCACTTTTCCCAATTTAAAACAAGGTTAGTCTCCTCGCATCTCTGCAAAACTAGAGAAAGGTTATCCAAGCAATGATCATATGAGTCTCCAAACACAGAAAAATCATCCATAAAAACCTCCATTATTTTCTCAATGAAATCATGGAAAATAGTCATCATGCATCGCTGAAAAGTTGTGGGCGCGTTACAAAGTCCGAATGGCATTCTGCGAAATGCAAATGTACCATAGGGGCATGTCAAGGTCGTCTTCTCTTGGTCCTCCAGGGCAATCATGATCTGATTATACCCAGAATAACCATCGAAAAAACAATAGTAATCATATCCCGCCAAGCGATCAAGCATCATATCAATAAAGGGGAGGGGAAAGTGATCTTTTCGAGTAGCATCATTTAACTTCCTATAATCTATGCAAATACGCCATCCAGTATCTACTCTAGTTGCAATAAGCTCATCACTTTTGTTTCTAACTACCGTCATCCCCCCTTTCCTCGGTACCACTTGCACCGGACTTACCCAAGCACTGTCAGAAATAGCATATATAATTCTAGCATCTAACCATTTTAAAACTTCTTTTCTAACGACTTCTTGCATTATTGGGTTTAATCTTCTTTGATTTTGCACCGAAGGTTTATAGACATCTTCCATTCTAATCTTATGCATTACAATCGATGGACTTATGCCTTTCATATCAGAGATTGACCAACCTATCGCCGATTTATGTTTTCTTAACACCCTAAGCAATTTATCGAGTTGAACTGAAGTTAAAAGAGATGATACGATTACCGGACTCGTGTTATTTGCTCCAAGGAATGCATATTTGAGATGCTTGGGCAAGGGTTTGAGTTCTGGATTTGAAGTGGCCTCCTCGGATCGTTGCACGGGCTGCCCGTGCTCAAGGGCACGGGCCATGCCCTCTTCAGAATTGCCGTCTTTTTTCACGGCTATAGGCACGGGTTGCCCGTGCTCAAGAGGCCCGGGCAGTGTCGTCTTCAGGTTTTCCAGCGTTTTCTTCGACCTTAGGCACGGGCTGCCCATGCTCATAGGCACGGGCCATGCCGTCGTCGACTTTTTCAGTTTTTCCTTCGACCATGAGCACGACCTGGGCATGCTCTAGAGCACGGGTCGTGCGCCCCTGTAGAATAGACTCCCGTACATTTTTCTGCGTGTGCACGCCTCTTGCGCTTCTTGGTAGTTCCTGCATGTTATCTAAAACACAAACGCAATCATACAAGTCTTGGTTATCAATATCAATCATCATGTTTGATGTTGAACACGAATGTGTCAAACCAATCTCCAAATTATCCCTAAACAATGTATGATCCGCATACTCATCAATGCAAGATTCAACTACGTCTATGAAGTTACAATGCTCAACACCATCATGAAATTGAAATGCCTTATAGATAGTAAATAAAACATGCTCATCATTAACCCGTGATGTTTTAGCTCTCCCTTTTGCACATCTATTAAGGCCTTCCCCATAGCTAGGAATGGACGCCCAAGTATCAAAGGGACGTCTTTACCCTCCTCCATATCCAGCACCAAAAAGTCCACAGGGAATATGAATTTATCTACTTTGACAAGCATATCCTCAATGATTCCCTTCAGATGCGTGAGTGATCGGTCTGCGAGTTGTAAGGTGACCGTAGATGGCTTCACCTCTCCCAATCCAAGTTGCCTGAAAATAGACAAAGGCATCAAGTTAATACTCGCTCCTAAATCACATAGTGCTTTCTTAAAGAAAACATCACCAATAGCACAAGGGATAGTAAAACTCCCCGGATCTTTTAATTTCTATGGTAGTTTCCTTTGGATTATTGCACTACACTCTTCTGTTAGATTGACTGTCTCGAAACCAGTCATCTTTCGCTTCTTTGACATAACATCCTTCAAAAACTTAGCGTATTTGGGCATCTGCTCCAATGCGTCTGCAAAAGGAATGTTAATATGCAGTTTCTTAAAAATATCTAAAAACTTAGCAAATTGCGCATCTAACTTTTTCTTTTGAAAACGTTGAGGAAAAGGAAGGAGAACATTAAGTTTAGAAATATCAGGGTTAGAGGAAGATTTAAGCTTCTCAGCCCCTTTTTGTTCAGCAAGATGCTCCGCAACTCCTTCCTCGGCCTCAACATCGGCATTTGCTTCAGTTTCCGCGTCTCCCAGCATGTCAGTCGTCGCTCTAGCAGGGAGCACGGGTGGGCCGTGCGGTGGCGCACGGGCCGTGCCGTCCTGCGATGGTTCAGTAATTTCTGGTATTTTCAGTCCCTTATATTCCGTTCCACTCCTCAGACGAATGTCTTTACACTGCTCCTTTGGGTTAACCTCAGTGTTGCTCGGAAATTGGCCGTTTTGATGCTACCTACCAATAATCGTATCTATTTGACCAATTTGGGTTTCATGATTCTTCATCTGGGACCCCAATTGTGTGGCATGGTTTTCGATTTTATCCATCTTCGCCTCATCCTTGTTGAACCTGTTCCTCGTCTCACTCATAAACTAGGTGAACATATCCTCCATGGTTGGCATAGGCTCTGCAGTAATGACACCGTTTGTCACATTAAACCCCGGTGGTGGTTGTATCACGTTCTTCGTGTTTGCGTAGGAGAAGTTCTCGTGGTTCCTCAAGCCCGGATGGTAATGAGTGGGATTTTGATTGTTCTAGAAATTGTTGAAATTCCGGTTATTCACATAATTTGCTTCATCTATCAGATCTTGAGGAACTCCTCCATTACTTGCACCCACGTTTCCCTCATTTGCCTTTGTCAAAGCACTCAATTCGTTTCTATATGGTCATCTGGGCTGTCAACTCCTTAATTGGGTCCGAATCAGAAACTTCGGCGACCCTTTTCACATTGGTCCTTTCGGAGGGCCACTGATAGCTATTCATGGCCATCTCCTCCAGCAAGTTGAATGCATCCTCCAAAAACCTCGCGAGTAGCGCCCCCTGCTGCAGCATCCACAAATGATCTAGTCTGCCCCATCAACCTATTGTAAAAGAAGCAGAGCTGTTGATCTTCAGGAAATCCGTGCTACGGGCACCTCCTCAACAAATCCTGGAATCTCTCCCAGGCCTCATACAAAGGCTCAGAGTCAAACTGCCTGAACTGAGTGATTTCACTTTTAAGTTGTAGTGTCTTGCTTGGTGGGAAGTATTTGAACAAAAACCTCTGACTCAACTCATCCCAATTGTTCACACTCCCCGGAGTTAGGGTGCCTAGCCAGTTCCTAGCCTTATCCCTTAAAGAGAAAGGGAACATGCGAAGACGTATAGCATCATCAGTCACCCTATTCATCTTGATAGTATTGCAGATCTGTATGAAATTCGCAAGATGAGAGTTGGGGTCCTCAGACGGGAAACCCCCAAACTGATTATGTTGCACCATCGAGATCAGTGTTGGCTTCAGCTCAAAGTTATTCGCATTGATTGGGACATTGGCAATTCCACCATAGTTGCGATTGATTGGGCTAAAGTAATCGCGAATCGCCTGCTGTTACTGCCGGAGCCACTAGAACCTCTGGTATTGGTAACTGACATTGACCCTTCTGGCCCGATTGTTACCTTTATTTTCGACCCCGTTATTGCCTCCGTTGTTACCTTCTACGTCTGCCATAGTCTGTCATTGCTGTCTTTCTGTCGTTTAGTAGCCGCACTATTTCGCCTAGCAAAAGCCTCAACCTCCGGTATAAACGGTGCTAATTATCCTTGCTTCGAGCGTGTGTTCATGCACTACCTGAACCAACTAAAGAAAACAAGTCAAACACAGTAGAAGTAAAATTAAACAACAAACTAAAAAGAAAGAAAAAATGTCTAAATTAAAAACAAATCTATTTATCACAATATTAGAACTAAAAATTTGATTAGTCCCCGGCAATGGCGCCAAAAACTTGTTCGCCTTATTTTTTAGCTTCACCGCAAGTGTACGGTGCAGTTTATAGAATAGGGTTAGCAAGGTCGAATCCACAGGGACTAATAAATTAATATACTAAGTATTGGATTATAATAGCCTTATTTTTATCTAGACTATCGACATTTGAAGGATTGGTTTTATTAATACTAAAGCAGAAATTATCCTAGAATAACAAAGCAAAGAATTGGATTAAAAGATCAAGAAGAATAATGGATGAATGGATTCCTGGGAATTGGTTTCAGTTAATACCCCCTTTATTATCAGATTAATTAAACCAAAGTTAAACGTATTCTTCTATATAGACCAATCACAAAAGTAATTTACCCTCTCTCTCGAGATGCATGTAAAAGCGTTGATTGGAATATCTATGCTAGCATCTCTACTCAACATGAGATATCCAACTCCCAAAAGATCAAAAGATTAAAAGGCCTCACGAATATTCATAGACTTCTCAATCATGCAAGTTATTCATGTCAAGTACTCATAGATCTAATATTGAAACTCATTTGTTCAAATTATGAATCAATATATCAAAACAGGTTAAACCAATAGCTTTTTGATAAAACAAGAATTAAAGCAAAGTACTTGAATAGAGTTGGAAAACATTAACTTTGATTGCAATAAATCATCGAATAAAAGTATCCATTAACCTACTCCCAAACCCGGGAATCACAAAGTATTTAGCCAGACATAGAAAAGAAATAATCCATAGAAAAATTATTAAAGTTCATGTCTAAACTAATTGAAAATAACGATACTATGGAATGAGTGTACTCGGGGATGATGACGATCTCTCGATCTATCTTCAATCCTCGTAGGTGTGGTTGCGGTCTTGATCGATCTCTCTGAATCTCTGGTGGAAAATTGCTCTTTTCTCTGCCTTCTAGGGTAAAAATCAGTGTGTCCTTGTTTGTGGCCACCCCGTGTCTATTTGTACTTCGTTTGGGTCGCAACCTAGTAGAAAACGAATCAAACTCTGTTTTTGCCGCACAGGAGCACGGGCCGTGCTGTATGGCACGTCCAGCCCGTGCTGGGTGCTGCATGGATTGGGAAGAATTCTGCAAGAGGCATGGGCCATGCCCTATGGCACGGGTTGCCCGTGCTGGTAGCCGAACTCAGAGTCTTCACTTATAGGTTGAGCACGGGTCGTGCTAGGGAGCACGCCCTGCCCGTGCTCACCTGTAGCAACTAGCACTTGGCCTTTTTCTTTCATTTTTCGCCCGGTTCGTCTGACTTCTTCTTGATTGGACTCCAAACATCGTCTATCATGTCAAGTATTGGCAGTTGCAATGCTCCGAATTGTTGTCAAAATGCTACAATTATCGATAAATTCCTACAAAACGAGCAAAGCGTAATCCTTTTCCACAAAACAGGAATAAAACTCTATTTACTCATATAATGCATGCATATCAACATATTCTAGCTAAGATTGAGCCTAAAATACATGCAAAATACATGTCAATCACTTTAGCTTGGAGATGAATCTAACAGAAGACCTTCCATTGGTTGCTTGAATTGTAGTTGTTGCTGAAAACGTTGTTGCGTTTGAAGCATGGGGCTAGGATGATGATTTCCTATGTCATAACTTTGTCTTTAACAGACTTAATGGTACACTTTACTGTATGTATTGTGTGGTTTGATATGAACTGAGGATATTTTCCAAAAGGTTCATGGTTTTGAAAAAAATACGAAATGAGGATGTGATTCCAAAAGGTTCATTATTTCTAATTTTTGGATTGAAAAATGGATGATTCCAAGAATCTAAAAATGTGTTGAAACTAGTCTAAATGTTTGAACCAACCCAGCATGATATTCATACTGAAGGAAGTTGTTTAAATGAAAAGTTCCAAATGGTTTGCATTGTTAGATATTGTTACCAGGTTGGAAAATTTTCATAAATTTCTAAATGCATAATTGGAAGGAAATTGGATTAGTGGCCTGATTGTTCGATTGAAAATTGAAGAAAGCAATCGAAGGTATGAAGCTAAATCCATGAAAGTCTTGGTAGAGACTCGAGAAAACTATGTTGGAATACTTTTAAAAATTCTAACGGATCCAGCGAATGTGGGTGTATAACCATACTTTCTGTCTCACTTTTGGCTTTCGAGCTTCAGTTGCATATTTAAGGGTTACAGAAAGTGTTGTCTGAGGTGTTGTAACACCACAAGCATACATTGTACCATAGTTGCAGAAGGTGTTGTTTCAGGTGTTGTAACACCAAAAGTAGACACTGAACAGTACTTGTAGGAGGTGTTGCCAAAAGTGTTGAAACACCAAAGGCAGCCTTAGAACCAAGTGAGGACAGAAGTATTGTTGAAGGTGTGACAACATCTAAGGTCACACTCGCTGTAAAATGGTTCGAACAGAATTGTTGGAACAAGGTTCTAAAATTTGTTTGAACGAGGTTCAAATGGTATTGTTGGAATGGGATTCGAATAGTAATAGAATAACGAAAAACATTCTAATGCTAATGAAAAAACCATGAGCTGTGTAAGTTCTGGGGTAATCCAGAGTTGAACAAAGTAACTCAGAATATGTGGAGGGGAGCTGTTTTAACAGTCAACCACATTGAATAAAATCCCACTCAAAGGGAAGATAAGACTCCTTAAAAATTGTGGAAAAATCGTAAGCATTCTTATAAATACCTTAAAGCGTGGGAGTGCTGGCTAAGGTTGCAATACATGAACCAAAGCAAGTTAAAATCGACCCTAAAATGGTCGATTGCATGTTTATAGGGTATGCACTTAACAATAGTGCATATCGTTTTATGGTACATAAGTCAGAAAATCCAAAAATAAAAGTTGGTATCATAATTGAGTCAAGGAATGTTATATTCTTTGAGAATATTTATCCTTGTAAAGAAAGGATAGATGGAAGTTTTAAGAAACAACTGCATTCAGATGTTTCTGGAGGTGTTTCTGGAAGTGTTACTTCGGGTGTTATAACATCTGGAACAGCTGCAGATGTTACTGTAAATGTTGCTAAAGGTGTTGATTCGGGTGTTATAACATCTGGAACAACACTTGGTATGACACCTGTTGTCATACTTGACAGAACAGTTAGTTCAACATCGAGTGGTGAAGAACTAAGACGAAGTAAGAGGCCTAAGGTGGATAAATCCTTTGGACCTAACTTCATAACATTTATGTTAGATGGTGATCCAAACTCGATTAAAGAGGCTCTAAGTAGTCCAGATGCTCCGGTGGAAAGAAGTTATCAATAGTGAAATCGAGTCCATTCTACAATATCATACGTGGGAGTTGGTTGATCTCCCTGCTGGTCATAAACCTTTAGGATGTAAGTGGATCCTAAAGAAGAAGTATAAAGCAGATGGAACTATTAAAAAGTATAAAGCACGGCTTGTAGCCAAGGCTTTAAACAAAAAGAAGGGTATGATTTTTTTGACACCTATTCTCCGGTAACGAGGATTGCGTCTATTCGGGTGCTTCTCGCGATTTCGCTGCGAGAATCTTGAGATTCATCAGATGGATGTCAAAACGGCATTTCTAAATGGAGAGATAGATGTTGAAATCTACATTGAATAACCTGAAGGGTTTGTTGCACCCGATCAAGAAAAGAAGGTGTGCAAGTTAATAAGATCCTTGTACGGACTGAAACAAGCTCCAAAACAATGACATCTTAAGTTTGACAACACGATGTTGTCAAATGGATTTAAAATCAACGAGTGTGATAAATGTGTATACGTCAAGGGACATCGGAAGCATTTGTCATATTTTATTTATACGTAGACGATTTGTTAATCATGGGCAGTAGTCATGATGCTATCATGGACTTTAAAAGAATGTTAAAGAGGAACTTTGACATGAAGGATATGGGACTGCTGATGTAATCCTATGGATAAAAGTCAGCAGAACTCCTAATAGAACAATCCCACTATGTGGAGAAAGTGCTCAAGAAATTTAATGTTTTTGACAGTTCACCGTCAAAGATGCCCATTGATTAAAGTGTAAATCTGGTTGCTAATAAAGCAGAACCAGTGGCTCAGTTGGAATACTCACGTATAATAAGCAGTCTGATGTACATCACAAATTGTACACGTCCAGATTTGACCTACCCTATAAATATGTTGAGTAGGTTCATGAGTAATCCAAGCCGTGAGCATTGGAAAGCGTTAACCATGGTGTTAAAATACTTGAAGTATATCTTGGAGTATGGGCTATACTACTCGAGATATCTGGTTGTACTTGAAGTGTATAGTGATGCTAGTTGGATTTCAGATTTGAAAGATTCTTATTCCACTAGTGGATACATATTCACCATTGGAGATGGTGCGGTATCATGGAAGTCCACGAGCAAATGTGTATAGCTCGATCCACCATGGAATCTGAGTTTATAGCTTTGGACAAAGCTGGTGAAGAAGCAGAGTGGCTTGAAACTTTTTGGAAGATATTCCATGTTGGAGGAAGCCTGTGCCTTTTGTGATGATTCATTGTGATAGTCAAACGACTATTGGAAGAGCACAGATCAATATGTATAACGGTAAGTCTCGACATATTCGTCGAAGACACAATACTGTTAGACAATTGATCTCAAGCAGTGTGATTTCAATTGACTACGTTAAGTCAAAAGATAATTTGGCAGATCCTTTGATGAAAGGATTGAATTGAGATCAATTGAGTTAATTACTAGAGGGAATGGGCTTAAAGTCCACAAAGTAAATAACCATCATAGTGGTAACCCAACCATGATGACTGGAGATCCCAAGAACTTGGTTCAATGGGAAAACTAAACTATGAATGTTATGTTGTAACACTTGCAAATAATGTTTCAACCCATCCCTAAAGAGCAATACCAAGTGTTGAACACCTGCAAAGTTGTGGTGAGGCTAAGTCATTTGACTTTTAATGATTCCAACACCTCGTTGAGGTTGAGTATGACAGGATACTAGGATAGGAGATCACCTATGTAAGTGAAAAGTGCGGGCTGCTTCAAAGTAACACTTATGAATCCAAAGAGGTGTTCATGGCCGAAACGGACACAAAATGTGAGAACAAAAGGTGTTGAGACCTTATTGTGTTAATACTGTTGTCTCGGTATACACCATGGAGGAATAGTTCAAGGCATTGCATCCACTAAGCCACCAGTGTACCCGATGGTATTGACTACGGTAGGTTCAAAGCCACAAGCTATCTTTACGGATGCAGTATTGTCTCTTGAGGACTGATTTGCGTGTCTGCATTCATGCATGCATTAATTTCAACTCATTGGGGGGATTGTTGGAAATTTGGTTTTGATAAAGTGGGCATCGATCCAATATTGACCAAATTTTCGGTGGCTAAGCATTTAATTCTGGAGAAATTAAATTGTAAATCGTTAATCTCGTCACGAGGAGTAGATCTTTGTAGTATTTATTATTTCTCAAAACCAAATTTTGGTGAGTGAGAAATAAATACACGAAGTTGGCCACACGAATGGGTATTATATAAAGGGCATAGTTTATCCTAGTATAAATACTATAAGCTGTTATTGGTTGGATATACTATAACACAAGTGTATGATCACAAATGTGCCTTGGACCGGCTCGACTCTTTAGACTCGGGTTCAGGTTCAGTTAGTTTTGTCACTTGAAAATGGGTTTGGCCCATATTCAAGTAATTGTTGGGCCTAATGAATCTAGACATTGGAGGTGTCCAGGTTCATGTGTCAATGAATCTGGACATTGGAGGTGTCCAGGTTCATGTGTCTTTTGGAGTTTGTAACTCCTCAAGTTGTGGTTGTAAGAAGAGGTTGTAACTCATAGGAGTTACAAATGGTTTTAATTCCCACTCTCCTTATCTTTAATTCCCTACAAGTGTTGGAAATAATGGCCTGTATAAGTCTAGGTGTTTTGTTGCATTGAGGGGTTAGAAGGAAGAGATGAAGTCAGAATACACAGAAAAAATCGCATATCTCTACATATTCTTCAAGTGTCGGTAATAGTGTTGTAA
Source organism: Rehmannia glutinosa (assembly GCA_016081115.2). NCBI lineage: Eukaryota > Viridiplantae > Streptophyta > Magnoliopsida > Lamiales > Orobanchaceae > Rehmannia > Rehmannia glutinosa. The sequence continues at coordinate 131,605,592 of CM071926.1, forward strand.
TATTTTGAAGAACACTTGCAAGAACACTTCCTTCTGCATTCGTGTCCAGCAACCAGTTCTCATCCCTTCAAGTTCGAAAGGTGCTTTTGTATCAGTGGTGCTACTGTACACAAAAGAGATAAAGCCATTTTATCTTTGGGGACATTACGTCATACCGTAAGCATCTTCCTCGACTCGACTTGTAAAGTTCTGTCAGATTCATGCTTCTGGAGCTGGAATCCAATCAAGACTTGTAATAGTTAGGTTTTACTTTTCTTGTAATTTTAAGTTTCTGTTTTGTAAGCCATCTTGAAGTCTTTTCCCATTTCTGTAACCACTGCAGTTGTAATCAACAATTATCAAACTTCAAAATGGCGTCAAGTAGCAGAACCTCGATCATCTCTCCTGCTCAAGCTAAGAAATCTGAAAAATTCATAAGTTTCGATTTCAAGAGGTGGCAACAAAAAATGTTATTATACCTAACGACCCTCAGCTTGGCGAAATACTTGACTGAGGATGCTCATGTGGTGGTTGAAGATAAAACTAATGTTGAAAAACGTGTTGCGTTTGAACCATGGGGCTATGGTGATTCCATGTTCCGTAAATATGCCCTAAACGGACTTAGTAATGCAATTACAGTGTGTACTGTGCGGTGAAAACCTCCAAATAGAGTTATGGGAATCTTCAGAGAAGAAGTACAAAACCGAGGATACCAACACAAAGAAATTTGTTGTCAGTAAGTTTTTGAATTTTGTGGTGGTTGATTCTATAACCGTGATGGAACAAGTTCAGAAGTTCCAGTTAATCCTACACGAAATCTATGCCAAATAAATGGCCTTGCCAAAGGTATTCCAAGTGGCTGATTTGATTGAGAAATTAGCCCCAAGTTGGAGGGATTTTAACAATTAACTCAAATATAAGCGAAAAAGGATGGGACTTGAGAGGATCTGATTGTCAAACTCAGGATTGAGGAAGACAATATGAGGATTGACTCTAACTCCAGGCTTGTCCCTATGGAGTCAAAGAAAATGCTTAACAATAAAGACAAGAAACCGACAGCTAGAAAGTTCAGGGAACTTGCTACAACTGTGGCAAACTGAACCATATGGCAAATGACTGTCGTCAACTGAAAAGAAAAAGAAAATTAAACCATAGTCTAATGCCAATGTAGTTGAACAAAGGGAACTGACCGACGTTGACATGTCGGTGGTGGTGTTTGAAGCCAACTTATCGGATAAACCAAAAGAATGATTTATGGATACCGGTGCCACTTGCCATGTCTGTTCTGATCGGGATACATTCTCCTCTTACATCCCATCAACCAGAATCAAGGTCAACATGGGGAACCGTGCCTCTTCTGATGTTGCTAGCATAGGTACGGTGGTGTTGAAGCTTACTTTGGGCAAGGAGTTGAAGCTGAAAGATATGCTTCATGTCCAAGACATCCGAAAGAAATCTGGTTTTGGGTTCATTGCTGGCCAACCATGGGCTTAGCCGCAAATGGCAATGAAGTGAATAAGAATGCATCTTCTTTTATTCACATTGTCGAATGCTCTGATTTATGATATATTAGATTATGACATGTAAATCTAAATGCTATAAAAATATTAGTAAATTTAGAATTAATTAATTTACCTAAAGTAAACTCACAAAGAAAATGTGAAGTTTGTGTTGAAGCCAAAATGGCTAAATTACTATTTTATTAGATTGAAATGAGCACTATACCTTTAAATTGATACACACAGATGTATGTGATCTGAAACTTGTGCAAACTAAAGGTGGCAAAAAAGTATTTCTTTACTTTTATTGATGATTACACAAAGTTTTGCTATTTATATTTGTTAAGAAGCAAAGATGAAGCTTTGGAAGCTTTTAAAAATTATAAAAATAAAGTTGAAAATCAACATGACAGACAGATTAAAATAATTCAGAGTGATAGAGGTGGAGAATATATTGTACCGTTTGAAGAATTGTGTACCCAATCGGGCATAATTCATCAAACAACGGCTCCATATTCACATAGTCTAACGATGTTGTTGAATGCAAAACCTAACTCTTAAAGAAATGATGAATGCCATGTTGATTAGTTCCAAATTATCCCAGAATATGTGGGGGAAGTTGTTTTAACAACCAACCATATATTGAATAAAATACCACTTAATGGGAAAGATAAGATTCCTTACGACTTGTGGAAAAATCGTAAGCTTTCTTATAATACCCTAAAGTGTGGGGGTGTTTGACTAAGGTAGTAATACCTGAACCAAAATAAGTTAAAATTGGACCAAAGACACTTGATTGTGTCTTTGTGGGATATGCATACCAAACTAGTGCATGTCGGTTTATGAAATATAAGTCAGAAAATCTGGAAATAACTGAAGGTTCCATAATTGAATCAAGAAATTTTGTATTCTTTGGGGATGTCTACCCTTGTAGAAAGAAGGTATAAGAGAGTAATAATAAAAGAACTCACAAAACTGCAAGTGGTTCAGCACCAAGTAGTGAAGAACCGAGACGCAGTAAGATATCTAAGACGGCTAAGTCTTTTGGACATGATTTCATAACATTTTGTAGATAGTGAGTCAAACTCGATTAAAGAATATATAAGTAAACTAGATGCTCCGCTCTGGCAAGAAGCTATCAATAGTTAAGTTGAGTTCATTCTGCAGAACCATACTTGGGAGTTGGTTGATCTCTCTGATGGTCATAAATCTTAGGATGTAAATGGATCCTAAAGAAGAAGTATAAGACAGATGGCACTATTGATAAGTATAAAGCTCGAATGTAAATGGATCCTAAAGAAGAAGTATAAAACAGATGGAACTATTGATAAGTATAAAGCTCGGCTTATGGCCAAGGGCTTTAAACAAAAAGGATGTATGATTTCTTTGATACATATTCTTCAGTAACGAGGATTGCATCTATTCGGGTGCTTCTCGCGATTGTTGCTTTGCACAATCTAGAGATCCATCAGATGGATGTCAAGATTACAGTTCTGAATGGAGAGATAGATCCTAAAATCTACATGGAACAACCTAATGGGTTTATTGCACCCGGTCAAGAAAAGAAAGTGTGCAAGTTAATAAGATCATTGTATAGACTAAAATAAGTTCCGAGACAATGGAATCTTAAATTTGATAATACAATGTTATCAAATGGATTTATAATCAACAAGTGTGATAAATGTCTATATGACAAAGGGACATCAGAAGCATTTGTCATAGTTTGTCTAATGTAGACGATTTGTTAATCATGGGTAGTAGTTATGATTCTATCATGGGCAATAAAATAATGTTAAGAGAAACTTTGACATGAAGTATATGGAAACTGGAGATGTGATTCTATGAATCAAAATCAGCAGAACTCCTAATGGAATTATCTTGTCCCAATCCCATTATGTAGAGAATGTGCTCAAGAAATTCAATGCTTTGATAGTTCATCGTCAAAGACACCCATTGGTTTAAGTGTTAACCTGGTTGCAAATAAAGCAGAACCAGTGGCTCAGATAGAATACTTACGTATGAAAGGCAGTCTGATGTACATCACAATCTGTACACACCCAGACTTAGTCTATCATGTAAACAAGTGGAGTAGGTTCACGAGCAATCCAAGCCATGAGCATTGAAAAGCGTTAACCAGGGTGTTAAAAATACTTGAAGTATACCTTGAATTATGGGTTGTACTACTCGAGATATCCAAATGTACTTGAAGGGTATAGTGATGCTAGTTGCATTTTGGATTCGAAAAGTTCTTATTCCACTAGTGGATACATATTCACCATTGGGGGTGGTACAATATCCTGGAATTCCATGAAGTGGACTTGTATGGCTCGGTCAACCATGGAATCTGATTTTATAGCTTTGGTTAAAGCTGGTCAAGAAGCAGAGTGACTTCAAAAAAAATTGGAAGATATTCTATATTGGAAAAACCATGTGCGTTCTGTAATGGTTCATTGTGATAGTCAAATGGCAAGTCTCGACATATTCATCGAAGACATAATACCATAAGACAATTGATCTCAAACATTATAATATCAATTGACTACGTAAAGTTAAATGACAATTTGGCAGACCCTTTGATAAATAGGATGAATCGAGATCAATTGAGTAAATTCATAAAGGGAATGGGCTTAAAATCCACAAAGTACAATAACCATCGTAGTGGCAACCTAACAATGATGACTGGAGATCCCAAGAACTTGGTTCAATGGGAAAACTAAGTTATGAAGGTTATGTTGTAAGAGTTGGAAACATTGTTTCAACCAATCCCTAGAAAGCAAAGCCAAGTGTTGAAACGCCTGCAAAGTTGTGGTGAGGCTAAGTCATTTGAATTTTAATGATTCCTACACGTCCTTGAGGTTGAGTATGGCAAGATACTCGAATAGATGATCACATATGTAAGTGAGAAGTGTGGGTCGCTTCAAAATAATACTTATGAATTTAAAGAGGTGTTTATGGCCGAAACGGACACAAAACTTGAGAACAGAAAGTGTTAAGACCTTATTGTAAAGACTGTTGACTCGGTATACACCAAGGATGAATAGTTTAAGGCATTGCGTCCACTAAGCCGCCAGTTTACACGATGGTATTGAGTCTTGGCTATGGAAGGTTCAAAGTCACAAGCTACCTTTCCGGATGCAATATTGTTTCTTAGGGACTGGTTTGCGTGTCTGCATTCATACATGCATTAATTTTCACTCATGTAGGAGATTGTTGGAAATTTGATTTTAATAAAGTGGGCGTCGACCTGACTTTGACCATTTAATTTTGGAAGAATTATATCATAAATTATTAATATACATTTTGAGTAGATATTCGTAGTATTTTATATTTCTCAAAACCAAATTTTGTTGAGTGAGAAATTAATACACGAAGTTGGCCACATGAATGGGCATTATGTAAAGAGAGTTGAAAGATTTTTTCCTTGTCCCACATAGAATATAAAGCATAGTTTATCCGAGTATAAATACTAGAAGGTGTTATTAGTTGGATATACTATAACACAAGTGGATGACCACAAGTGGACCACACACGCGCGTGCTTGGACCTGGGCATGGGCATGCCCTTCGGGCCTAGGTCTAGGTTCACTATAGTTTTGCCACCCGAAAATGAGCTTGTCCCATATTCTAATGATTGTTGGACAATTTGGAGGGCCCAATGAATCTGGACATTGCTGGTGTCCAGATTCATATGACTGTTATAGTCTGTAACTCCAGCAGTAGTGGTCAATTGAAGTGGGAAATAACACCCGACTGTTACAGCCAGTTTAATGCCCACTAACTTGACTTTAACTCTGCTGCAAGTGTTGGATGTGTTGCCAATTTAAAAGCTTAGCTAGACTTTGCAGATTTTACACACAACATTCAACATTCTTACTTCAAAAATTAAACACTATTTCTGCATTTCTATATTTTGAGTCTAGCAGCAAGTTCTAACATCTTCCTGTTTAAAGAATCTTTTGTGTTAGTGGTGCTACTACACAAAAACGTAAGCCGTTTCATCTTTGAAAGCAATATGTCAGACCGTGAGCACTAGTCGGGATGTAATTGCTTTGCGAAAAAAGTTTCATGTCAACTCAACTTTCTGATTTTCAGTACAGATTCTGTAATAGATAGGTTCTGTCTTTGTAATTTTCTGTTTATCGTTTTTACTTTGGCATTTGAAGGCATTCCCGATTGCTGTTGTAACAACCTGGGGCTATGTCAAACGGGCCTTTTCCTTAACCTTTTCTTTTAGGCTTTCCATCCGCGTCGCCACTCATGGACTTTCCACCCCTGGAAGTGGGTTTCATGCCTTTCCCCACACTCGAACCCAGGACCTCCAGGCTAAAGTACTGAGTTCTAAGATTGTGAGTACCACCAGTTGATGAGGGGAAAAGCATGATACCCACTTCCAGGGGTGGGAAGTCCATGAGTGGCGGCGCGGATGGAAAGCTTAAGGAAAGAAAGCCCCATTTGGGATAGCCATCGGTTGTTACTGTACTATTGTGAACAACATCACGTACCATAAAAATAATATTACTGTATAATCGAGATTTTCTCTAATATATATATATATATATGATCATGATAATCTTTTCATTAACTGCAAGTGTACAATGTAGCTAGCAGATAGTAGCTAGCAAGGTCGTATTCCTCAGGGATTGAATACGAAATAATTAGGTTATAGTGAATATCGTATTCCAATTTTATTGAAGCGGTCAAAAATCACAAATTATCTAGATCTAATCTAAATCCAAAATTAACAAGTAAAATATTTATAAATTTATAAAGACCCAAGCTCACAAGTTTTCAACAAATACGAAAGCAACCCTAGGCACATAATCTCAACATGCTTCTTCAATATTAAATCTAATAAATGTCTATCAAAACCAATTCTTATGTTTTTATGGGTTCAATTCCTAAACTAGTTTATTCCTCCTCCCCAAGCAAATAAATAGTAGATTAATACCGATTTCTAGCATCTCTACTCAACAACTGATATCAACTCGGAAAATATATATGAATTGAAGTACTCCCCACAAACAGTTATAAGCCTTCCAACTCTATACCCATTTATGTATGAATTCGATTTTTGTTTGTTAGAACTTATCCCCGAATTATGAACTAACAAATATGACAAGCAAATTATTGGCCAAATAGTCTACAAGAAATAAGCATTCGAATTCATATAATATAACACAAAAATCAATTAAGAAAAACAATCAATATTGATTTAACATGAATCCACAATTTTGATTATGCCCTGGGATCAAAATGACTAATCTAACATATTTGACTACAAATTTATAGAAAAACTTGAAATTAAATAGTTTGGCATCGTTTAAGTACAAACAAGAGATCTAAACTAAGAAGATAGAACCCTTCTTGTCAGGATGGATTCTTCTTCGTAGTCTCGAACCCTTGCGCTTTCGTAGATGTGAAAGGCCTTATGGCGTTCTTTGTTGATTAGTGCCTTCCTCTTACTAGTGTAAAGATTTGTGTGATCCTAGTGTATTTTGATGTATTTTCTAATGTATCAAGTTACTTTTTTGTCCAAGGCTTGGTCTTGCTTTTATTAGTGCTTTGAGAGATCACTGGTAGAGTCCCGACGGAATTACAAAACAAAATCAGATGCAGAGCAAACCACATGGATGTGTGATTTCACACGGGTATACCATTTAAGTGGTCTTGCTCTCTATTTTTGGCACGAATAGTTCACACGACCATGTCATTTCACACGGTCCGGTCGTGTGCTTTGTCTTTGAAATTCTTCCCTTGAACAAGTCGCACGGGCGTGTAAAAACACATGAGTACAATTCACATGGACGCATGAATCCGTATGAGCTGACCGTGCAACTTGCTTTTTGTCATTTTCTTCGCATATTTGATCGCCTCTTTGCATTCGTCATTCTTGTTCGGTCCATCTAACTGATATCTTCTCATTTTAGCTCTGTTTCTGTAATAATTATAAGAACTCATAGTATCATGTACTTCTAAGGAAACCAAGTAGAATACACTAAATATACATGCAAATACATTGATTATATATCAAATAAGCCCCTAATGCACGTACATTTTATACTCAAATTCCCCCAAAGTTAAATCATTGCTCGTCCTCGAGCAAAAAGAACAAAATAATCATAAGGGATAAATCGAACACTCAAGAATACTATAAGCACTTAATTTAATCAAATCAATTTAATACCTATCTAGGTATTCGACATCGCGCTCACAAGAAATAGTGTGAAATAGTGTATCACTCAACTCTCAAAGTAGATGGGATGTGCATACACTTAATTTAATTCAAGGACGTAGAACTACCATAGGCCTGCAAATCATCTAACATCTCTACAACTTAAGTGTGCACAATTTAAGAATCAAAAAGGACTTTTTCTTTGGTTGTAATATAGGCTATTTGGTAACGGTAGAAAAAATTTGGATTAAGTGACTTAACTTGAGCAAATAGAATGTTAGTACACAGACTTTCAATTCATCAACCCAATTTCATTATAAAACTCATTCTTTCGAATTATTTTCTTTTTCATCTCATACTCCACCCTTTTTTTCATCTTTTTCATTCTTAGGCCTTTTTGTCTTCATTCTTTTGTCTCAAGCTCTCAATTTTTCAAAATTTCCAAAAACTTTCTCTTTTTTTCTTCTTCTTTTTCTCGATTTTTTTATTTTTTTTTTCATTCAAAATTTTGTTTTTTTAGTTTCATCATCCTTTCACCTATTTACTGCTCATCGCTATTTCTTCTAAACATTCTTTCTTAACATTTAACTATTGCTCCCTCAAAATATCTCTCTATAAGCTCAAGCTTTGGGGACAAAATTTATTTTTAAGTTCAAAGCTCAAAATGTGGGTGACAATAAAAAGTTTAGCCTCAAAATGGCTAACTAGAGAATAATGAGTTCATAGGTAGGCTTTTTAGGCTAAGTAGGCTAAAACAAAAATTGCCTTAACGTATCTTCAAAAATTGCATATACATGTGGTTTCAATATAAGATATCATTGGAAATTCTAGAGTTCTAACAATCATTAATAACGCACTCAAGAAAAAAAAAAGACTGCACAATATAAAAGCAGTTAAAGACACAAAAGCTCATAAGCTTATTTTTCACATCATGCTCAAATACCCAACTTTTTCAATCAATGCCAAACATACAAAAGATATCTTCTCAACAATTCATCACATAATTCATCAAATACTTATTTTCATGAAACCAAGTGCTCATAGTAAAATACTAAAATCATACGAAAGCCTTTTTGTAGTAATTCGATTTCTAATCCTAACTCACACAAAGACAATAAACGTGCTAAAACAAAAACAATAAACGTGCTAAGACAAACTAAATAAAAAATAAAAATAAAAAAGATTTTAAAATTTTTTAAGCAAATTTTATGCTTCTATGTGCAACCTAAATGCAATGCAAACATGCAACAGTACTTAATCACTCATTCTTGACACCCCCAACTTAAATTATGATTTGTCCCGAATATATGAGAAAATTATCAAAAAAAGGAGAAATGTGTGAAAATATTCACATGGATCACTGTGGTGGAGGAGGTACATGATAGTGGCCCTGCTGGATGTGCCATTGGTCCATACGAGACATCATCTCGTACATTTGTTGTTGCTACTGTGTGATTGTATCAAAATGTGCAAATACTCAGTGTGATACTCATCAACTATAGTCGTTAACTGATAGGTTTCATCCATAAACGAGCCCATATTCACCCCCAATCATTCAAGCCTATCACTCAAAGTCCATGTGCCGACTACCTCATTGCTTAGAGGATTCCGGTCTATCCATCTCATCACGAGGCTCTTCTTGAGCAGCAGTTGCTTGCTCTCCCCTCATCAACCTATTACCCATATCCCGAACTAAGGTGACATCCAGATTTGGGAGTTTAATCTTAGTCCTATTCAGATGAAGTAACCAATAATCACATCCATCAAACCTAATCATCCTCATTGTGGTCAAGACAGTCAAATCAATCTTTTGCCCCCATCCGCACGCGCATACCCATTAAAATTCACATTAAAATGTGCGGCAATAGGTGTAATTAGCTCTCCAATGTATATCCATTTTTCTTGCTTTTTCACCCTCTCATATTGTCAAGCAATGCCCCGACATTGGGCACCACCTCAGTTCCTGAAGACATATATCACCACAAAATAAACAATTCATCAACACGAATGACCCCTTTGCTTTACTCTTTTGCGAACACCGTTTCCACCAATGTGTGTTGAACATAGAGAAAAACGGGGTTCCTGATACAATACGCCTTAAAGGTACCTGATGTAAATATTCTTGGCCCCGTAATCTCCTTCCAAAACCTGAGCATATCAAAATCCTTATGCTCCTCAATCCCATAAGCCGGAGTTTGATAATAGCATCTATGTCATCAATCGACAACTCTCTCGACTCATTCGCTAATCTGAATCAAACACCCAATCTTTTCCGAACCACCAATTCAAAAGTGCTCAAAACTTCATACGAATATACCATATATGTATTCCAATTCTCATTCAACATCACATCCTAATAAATTCGCCCACACAAGGCACGAAAATCATTCAACAATCCGAAAATTAGTAATAGTAGGTTCGTTAGGGTAACTTATTGAAATCATGTTTTTATTTTGGAGCGCCTCTCATCGAGCCCGGTGCATCTCATTTGTGAGGATAACATTGTAGTATTCTGGTTCATTCACCTCATATTCTGGCATGGGTTCGGGCTCCGGAGCGGGTTCCTTCATTCTCCCTGTGTTTCTACTAACCCCCCTTCTCCTCCTCTTGAATCCAATGATGTGTGTTTGAAGCTTTTTGAAAACATTTGAGATTAAACTCCCCCAAACTTGAAGAAGAACAAGAGAAAGTTGAGAAATTGGAAAACATTTGTGATATGGGTTTCTTGAAAGAGAGAAGTATTTGTGTCCTAGCTTGAAGATTTGAAGTTGAATGTGATGAATTTCGAAGATGGAATGGGGTATTTGTAAGGGGATTTTTGTTCTTTAGGGTTTGGAAGGGAAAAAGTGGGATAAAATTGGAGTGTTTGAATTTTAAAAGGGAAAGAAAAAATTCGACAGTCAATTCACATGGTCCATGTGAAACTACATGGACGGACCGTGTGCGGTGTCTGTTGTTTTCTGTCTTCAGTTCAACCGAATACATGGTCTGGACCGTGTATTCGGTCTATGTAAATTCACACGGCTGTGTAAATTATCACATGGTCGTGTATTTGTTTTTTTTTACTATTTTGTCATTTTTTAGATAAAACCCAGATTTTGTCGTGATGCCTCATATACAACAACTCACAAAAATAAACAAAACAAAAAATGAAGTTAATAAAAAAATTAAAATCAAATTGAACAAAGGAGATTACAAATAATAAGTTGGGTTGCCTCCCAAAAAGCGCTAAGTTTTACGTTTTCAGCCAGACGTCAGATTTAGGGATGGCAACGGGTCGGGTCTAGGACAGGTTTGGCCAAACTCGGGACCCGCCCCATCCTGCCCCGCATTGGACCCGTTACTTGAATGAAATGAGAACTCTGTTGACAGCTCAAACAAAGCCCCTATGTTATATTGCCATGAGACTTCAAATTCAATTCAGAAAATTCTATAAATTAAATTAGTCTTGTTCTAACTAACAAATTCATCAATAAATTCAAGCTCTTAAGATGGCAGCGCCATTTTTTCATTTTAAATCTCAGAATTTGCAATCATAATCTGAGTCCCAAAAAAGCCACAAAATTGCTTCAGATTTTAGAATATAAAAAATTCACCCAATGTCTTAAGTACAATCGATCTTACGTTGGTGCAATCGGAGAGTACTCGGAAAGGCAGTCGGCGAGGTGGAGGGAGGCTGGGCAGAAGTCTTCGAAGGGGACAATGGGCGGAAATAAGAGTCCTCTGAATGCCCAAACCCTAGACCCAAATATGGAATTTTGACGAGAAGAATTGAACAAAAATCCTGTGGTTTAAACACTTAGTCCTCACAACTTGACTTAAAAATTAAATGAATTTGACTTATTTTAATTGTATATGGGGCGGGTCTGGGACGGGTCCATAAGGACCCATTACCCATCCCTGACCCGATGGGTTTTTACAAAATGGATCCACGACCCCCCTGGGACCCGTTTGACCGGGTTTGGACCATCTCGAATGGGACGTATTTAATGTTGGGCCGGTTTTTGACCCCATCCCTAGTCACATTCCTATTATTATTGTCGTTGAAATATGATGTTCGCTATTTTTGGGCCCTCATATTGTGTGCCACTCATCAGACGAATGACATTGCAGTTCTCTCGGATTAAGTTCCATATTGCCTGGGAATTAGCCCTTTTGATGCTACCCTCGCACTGCATTAGCGATTTGGGCTACTTGTGTTTCCAAAGACTTCAGTCTTGCATTAACGTTCGTGTTCAGCTAAGTAACCTGCTCCTCTATCCTGTCTACCTTTGTTTCACTGTTATTTAATCTAGTTATGGTTTCTACGATAAACGAGCATATCATTTGTTTTACAAATGCTTTCTTTTCACTGGACTCCGTTGTGCCTTGATTACACAGATTAAAACCCGGAGATGGCAGCAAAGCATTTCTGTTGTTAGTATAAGAAAAGTGTTCATGATTTCGCACCCTCGGATGGTAATGTGTGGGTGACTGATTATTTCTATAATTGTTGTTGAAGTTTATTTTCCCCACAAAGTTCGTCTCTTCTTCAACAATGCAGAATCTCTAGGAGTCGCTTGTTGCATCACATCCAGTTTCATTTTAAGCACAAACATTTGTTCTGTGAGCATGAAAACCTTATCTTCATCTTGGACCTCCGCCACACGTTTGACATTAGATCTCTTGGATGGACAATGGCATTGCCATCTCCTCTAGTAATTTTACTGCCTCATCCGGATATTTCCCTAGTAGTGCACCCCCAGATACAACATCTATAATAGTTTTCGTGTTGCCACTCAAACCATTATAGAATTAATGTACCTATTGGTAATCGGGATATCCGTCTTGAGGACAATTTCTCAACAATTCTCTAAATCTGTCACATGCTTCATATAGCGGTTCTGCATCTAACTGCCAAAAGTGGGTGATTTCACTTTTTAATTACAGCGTCTTACTTGGGGGAAAATACTTAGCCCAAAACTGTTGACCTAGCTCAGCCCAATTTGCTGCGGGTGGTGTCAAAAGAGCATAACTATCCCTTAGCCTTATGGTGTAGAGAGAATTCAAAAAGCGGCATCGAATGGTATCCTCAGAAACACCATTCATCTTGACAGTATCGCAGATTTCTAAAAATAACACCAGGTGCGCGTTTGGATCCTCAACGGCGCTCCCCCCAAATTGGTTTTGTGAAACCATCTGGATCAACGTATGTTTTAGTTCGAAATTGTTTGCGTTAGTCGGCAGATGGGCCACACCCCATACCATTGACTAACTTCTGGCTGGAAATAGTCTCTGACTGCGCTTCTCGAGGGCCTCTCCTTGATCTGGTTCCATCCATTTTCCCAGGTGGACGCTACTCGTTGTTTCTATTATTCACACCATCCTGATTGTTCCCATCAGCCATCGTTTTAGGCCTTTTTCTTAACTATTTTGCTCTTTTTTCGATCTCTAGGTCAATGGGTATCGGTTGGATATATCTGACGTGTTATCATGTAATACCTGCACTCAACACAACAACATTAGAACCATAGCAACTAAGAAAATAATAAAAAAATCAAAAAAATAATAGAATAAAAGAATGAAAAATATTGCTTCAACTAAGGTTGAACTATTTATTAATATATCTAAGTTTAATCCTTCAATCCTTAACAACGAAGCCAAAAACTTGATCGTGGAAATCTTTACACTAAACTGCAAGTGTACAGTGTAGCTAGGAGATGCAGAGAGCAAGGACGTATTCCTTAGGGATTGAATACGAAACACTTAGGCTATAGTAAATATCGTATTCCAATTTTATTGAAGTGGTCGAAAATCACAAAATTATTTATTATCTAAATAATCCTATATTAACAAATAAAATAACTAAATTTTTAAAGACCCAAACTCCACAAGTTTTCAACAAATATGAAAGCAACCCTAGGCATATAATCTCAACATGCTTCTTAATATTAAATCCAATTAATATTTCATCAAAATCAGTTTAATTGTATCTATGGGTTCAATTCTTAAATTAGGTTATTCCCCCTCCTAAAGCAAATAAACAGTTGATTAATACTAATTGCTAACATCCATACTCAACAATTAATATCCTCTCCCAAAAGATCTTTGAATTGAATTACTCCTTACGAACAGTTATAAGCCTTCCGACTCTATACCTATTTATATCTGAATTTGATTTCCATTCGTTAGAACTCATCTCTCGAATTATGAACTAACAAATATGATAAATTATTAGCCAAATAATCTACAAGGAATAAGCATTTGAATTCATATGATAGAACACAAAAAACCTATTAAGAAAACAATCAATATAGATTTAGCATGAATCCACAATTTTGATTATGCCCTGGGATCATAATGATTTAGCTTAACATATTTGACAACAAATTCATACACAGTTGAAATCAAATAGTTTGACATCATTTAAGTACAAACAAGAGATTTAATAAAAAGACAGAACCCTTTTTGTCAGGATGGATCCTTCTTCGAAGTCTCGAACCCTTTGCTTCCGTAAATGCGAAAAGCCATGTGGTGTTCTTTGTTTATTAGTGCTTCCTCTCAGAAGTATGTCGATTTGTGTAACCTTAGTGTATTTTGATGTATTTTAAGATCTATCAAGTTGTATTTTCGTCCAAGGCTTGGTCCTCTCTTTTATAGGTGCTTTGAGAGATTATTGGTAGAGTCCCGACGGAATTTGGAAACAAAATCAGACGCAGAGCAAATCACAAGACCGTGTGATTTCACACTAGCAGACCGTGTAAGTGGTTTTGCTCTCTGTTTGTGTCACGAACAGGTCACACTACCATGTCATTTCACACGGTCCGGTCGTGTACTTCGTTTATCAAATTCTTCCCTTGAACAAGTCTCAAGGGCATGTAAAAACACACGAGTACAATTCACACGGACGTATGAATCCACACGAGCTAACCGTGCAACTTGCTTTTCGTCGTTTTCTTCGCGTATTTGATCGCTTCTTTGCCTTCATCATTCTTGTTCGGGACATCTAACTGATATCTTCTCATTTTAGCTCTGTTTCTTGTAAAAATTATAAGAACTCATAGTATCATGCACTTCTAAGGAAACCAAGTAAAATACACTAAATATACGTGCAAATGCATCAATTATATATGAAAATAAGCCCCTAAATGCACGTATATTTTACACGTATCATTATATAATAACAAACTCATTCCCTAATTTGTTTTCCCGCCTTTTTGACTTGCTAAATACAAATTAGATATTCTTTTGATGAAAAATAAGAAAGAAAATAGACATATATATCCAATATACTTGTAATTATATCATTAATTTTATTTATCTTAATTATGGTATGTATTGATTTTTTAATTTAGGTATGTCTAATTAGTATAAAATATTATACACCTGGATTAGGAAAGATTTTAAAAAAAAAGAAGAAAAATAGTTTGTTGACCGATATTATTGTGATTTATCATTTTAATTTTATCCAAAATATCTATAGAAAATGTGACACCCCACTTCCAGATAACTATGTAATATCATCACAATGGAAATAATTGAACAATTGGGATTTTAGAAATTGCATTGGTAAGGATTAATTATAGCATTATTTACCAAGTAAGAACTTATTTAATCATTATGTTAAATTAATTTTAGGGTTAAGTGATCCATTTTCATTAGAAACTCAAATGTATTCAGTAGACACTTAGCCATGTATTAAAAATAGTATTTCTGTTCATCAACCTCCTTATTAATTTCAGTAGCAGTTGTGCGGCAACCTGCTTCAGCAGCTGTGCAACAACCTACTTATTAATTTTTGCAAAGAACTTCGCTTCAAAGAACTTTTGTGATTGTGCAACATTTTTATTATTTATGCAAACGGTTATGCAATGGCCCCTTCAATGACTTTTTGATTTGCAGCAGCTTTGGTAGTAGCTGTACAACAGTCTACTTCATCAGTTAAATTGATTTGCAGCTACTTCTATTACGTCAACGCCTATGCAACTAGAAGCTTTTTAAAACTATAAATAAAATGTTCTTATTGTTTTTCAGTTTCATTCAGAAATCAATAAATTTCAATTCTCTTTCATATGTTTTTTATATACTCCCTATTCCCATCTTTATATTATTCCTATTTATTTTCAACACCATCACGACTTCGTAGTAAACTGTCATCATGAGTCATCTCCAGGAGGCATTGTCGGAGTCGAAGATAGTGAAGGATTAGTGGCATGATTGCCCCTGCTCAAACGAAGATCTGAACCAAAGGTGGGTAAAATATTATTTTCCTAAAACAAATTAGGTTTACTTTCATAAATTTCATGGTATTAGCTATTTCATGAACTTCACGACATTAAACTATTTCGTAATTTCCCGGTATACGTTAATCTCACGATATAAGATTGTTCTACGATTGTTTTTCTTTTGTTAAGGAAAACACAAATTGGATCATTCTCAGTTTGAATTTATATTTTCATTTGCATTATAACTCTTGTAAATGTCTGACTTGGCCTTTGGGCAAATAAATATCATTTTGACAAAATATTGACTGCTTGAGTCTATTGTGGTGTGGGTAGGTTAGACATTGGATTGAACAGGTTGCCCGTGGTACCTGTTTAACTGCCCATGTACATGTGCCTATTCCCACTTTCTGGTCAGGCCGGAGTTGGCGGCAGAATTTTGGTCTTAAAATGGTATATTCTGGAATATGACGATCTGTGGGTAAAATCCCATAGCTAAAGAGACATCGAGCCAACCGGGAGGGATAATGTGGAGGCTTCGGCCAAACATCATTTAGGAGTTATAAGGAGAACGAATGGGTTAATCGATCAACACGATCCTACATTTACTATTTTGGGTGATTGGTCGAGTGACAACTGTTTTTTAAAAATTGAGATATCTCTATTTGAAAAGCAAAATCTTTACTTCAAAAACTGAGATATCCCATTATTCGTTTACCGTACTCGATTAACCATTATATAATGTGTTTTCCATCATTGCTAACATTAAAATCGATTGATCATTACAGTAAATGAATCTTTTGTGCATCTTTGTCCTAAATATCTTTTTGCCACCCTAAATACCTTACTCAAGCACATAAATTTATTTTCTTTTAATGAAACAACTATTGAATTCCCCTACCCCAACCCATTGAGGTCGTTTTGCTCACCCCGTGATTTTTTATAAAACTTTTAAGAGACTGGATATTATGAGATCGATGAGACCGACATTATACTTCCAAATAAGGATTGATCCAACCTAGCAGATCAGTTTTAGACTTATTTGTCAGTATTTGAACAATGTAATTATTTATATAGTAAAGATAGGTGAATTGCAACTTTATGGATTTGTAGACTTTTGTTGTATTTTTTGTTTTTGTAAGAGCTCTTGTCGACACTAAACATGTAATTATCGGAGTTGTACTTCATTGGATGTTATTCTATTGGGATATGAAATTGGGGCGTGACAGAAAAATCTGAAAACGAATCTGCATTACTGGCTCAATCTTCACAATTGTACTATACAAATTTATTTCTTTTGTTTTCAAAATCAATTTGATAAGATTCTATTCATAATATATGATGAAAAACGAATATAATATTACTTCAAACTGTATATTATTTCAAACTGGAAAATATATGTACGGGGTGCTGATATGTAAAGTACACTAATGAATTATTATATTTGAAAATTACATATTTTAATCGTATTGTATTATATATATATATATATATATATATATAATCGGTCAGTATATTTGAACGTATTCCAATGTTTATGTTATATTCAAATCTATAATACATAAATAATCTCACGCCCACCGTCAATAAACTTATTCATTATCGATGATGCAACTTTTTGTGAAATTGACATCTCTACATGCTATTCGGTAGGATTGATATGAATACAAATATCTAATTATTAGCGGTGTCAAAATGGGCTCGGCCAGAGGGGCCAGGCTGTAATTTTGGAGGGCCGAAAATATTGCACTTATGTGGCCTGAAAACCTCACTAACCTGGTCATTTCATGTGTATTTTCATTGGTTGTCTCAAAAATAAAATAGTTGCATAATAGAATTTTGTCATGGCCTGTCCAGAATTTTCTCCTTGGCCCGTGACGAACGACACCTATCTGCTCATTTAACAGTTCTATTGATTATTAGAATAGCTCGTGCAACGAAATTACCAGAAATAATCCGAGATTTGTTACTGCATTATTGAATATATTTTTAGAAATAATTATTTTCAGCTTCACTTTCTAAATTGCGGTTACTGTTGTTCAAAATTAAATGGATGACCATTTCAAATTAAAAACATATATCATAATAACCTTGTAATTTGGTGATTAAATAAGGAGAAAAAACTTTATGTAAATATTACTTAATCACAAAATAATAATTTAAAAAAAAACATTTTGTCCTATTTCAAAAGCTAGTCCTTGTGATTGAGACGCAATGTTGTAAAAAGTGCTAGACGTTCGCTAGGCGGCAGATTGGGGCCTAACGCCTAGACGGAGCCTGGCGGGGACGTGGGCGGGATTAGGTGGGCCTAATCGGAAAAAAATCGTAGGTGGACAAGGGGAGCCTAGCGCCTAGGCGGAGATTAATCGGGGCTAGGCGGGGATTTTTACAACAGAGTAATGAGACGTAAACAATAATATTTATCTTTTAATTAGTAATTTAATTTGAAAAGTTACCATTTAGTATAACCATCAGGTCTCTTGTGAAATGGTGTGAGACCGTAAGACGGTGATACTTTTTGTGTAACAGGTGATACTTTTAGTGTAAAAAGCTCTGTTGTAAAAATTCCCGTCTAGCCCCGATTAATCCCCGTCTAGGCGCTAGGTCCCCCTCGTCCGCCTATGATTTTTTTTCCGATTAGGCCCCGCCTAACCCCGCCCAGGTCCCGCCTAGTCTCGATTAATCCACGCCTAGGCGCTAGGCCCCAGTCTGCCGCTTAGCTATCGCCTAGCGTTTTTTACAACATTGGTAAAAAGTAATACTTGTCTAAATACACTTAAATTCGTGTATTTATTTTGAGTATCACTTTTTACACTAAAATTATCATAAAAGTATAATCATCTCAATGTCTCATTGACGTTTAAAAACTTGGGTAGCATAAATATATTTGAAAAAACTAATCCGTAGACCTCAACCGGCTGGATCAGTGATTCAGTGGCCCAGATCCCACTGCATTATGCCAATATCAGTACAAATGGAATCATTCTTTCATCTTAAAGTAGTCTACAAAGGGAATATTCCTAATTAAAAAATTCCAGTAATTTGTCCCACCATAAAAATGGGACTATGGGAGAGGTCATTTAAAGCACTTAAACGTGAGTTAAATGGTTGATTTTCTTAATTAATCAATAATTATTATTTAATCAAATTGATGGAGTCCCCATTTCCATCACCATTGCACCAATCGGATTGCGTCGGATTAATATGTCGAGGTGGATTGCATGGATTATACATTCATATTGCTAAGTGGTAAGTAAAGTTTCAACTTAAATTTTCTTATTTTAGATTATATGCGTTGAGGTCATGGAGTTAGGTCGTGATAGAATTATTATAATAATTATTATTCTTAATTTTATTTAATTATTTTTCTTCAGAAGAATGTGGGTATTTGAAATTCATCTAGCAACAAGCACTAACATAAGAGGACTAATCATTGTTCCAAAAATTACCCGCAAACTCCGATTAGTCCTCGCCTAAATGCTAGTCTCTCTTTGTTCGTCTATATTTTTTTTTCTAATTAAGCTCCGACTAACCTTGTTCAAGTTCCACCTAACTCCGTCTAGGCGCTAGACCCCAGTCTACCACGTGCCTAGCTAGCGCCTAACACCTTTTAAAACATTGCAATTGTAATATGTAATTATCTTATAAAATCTCGAATATCTATTATAATATATTTTGTGGGTAATGAAATTCTCCAATTGACTTGCAAAAAGGAAAAGGATGTATCTAGGACCAAATATAATGTGCCACGGAACAATGAGTTCAACCAGTATAATTTTGAGATTAGATTGGACTACAGCATGGACCTCTCTAATCTCTCTTTTCATTGGTTGACCAAGATATAAAATACATACAAATTAAGCAATAATTATTTTGGCTATAAATTTATTATCTCAAAAGAATTTAGAAAACCTGGTAACAGGATCAGTGGGACAAAGCTTTTGGTGCGTGGGAACACGTGTATGGATCCGTGCCCAGAATGTTGCAAACCTGTTCTCCATTTGCCAATATAATAACATTTTTATTACATTTGTCCCACAAAAAGAAAAAAAAAATGAAATAAAAGAAATAACTTGTTTCTACTATTATGCAATTTTTATTTTACGATAAAAAGGATAAATGGCAATCTTCCCCTCTAATTATAGGGTGTGGTAAAATTAATCCTATAAAAGTCACATTTTGCACAAAACTTCTGCAACTAAAAGAAATACTTGCTTGAGAACTTTTTTTTTTGCCGAAAATAATCAGGTGGTCTATAAACCCTAATTTTGTGAATTTTTTTTTCTGTAATTGCAAAATTTTTGCAACATGAGAATTTTATGGGACCGAATCTGTCATCTTACAGAACAAAAAATACAATTTATAAGCCTTATAATTTGAACAATGTTAAATAATTTGAACAATGTTAATTATGTCATAGAAAAAAAAAACTTTATATTGATTCTAACATATAAATAATTTATGAGAGAAGCCGACCCAAAAAAAGTTACAAGAGAAAATGTTGAAGGGGTTGTCATGTACAGTTCTTGTAACAAAAGATTGAAAATGGTGGGGTGGACCGGGTCGTGGCTGTATGGTGGGTTTTGAGAGAATTTATTTAATTATATATTTATCTAATAATTATTTTTTGCTTTCGAATATGGCTGACGTTAGTACAATGATCCCTCCTTTTGTGTTCATCCACTAACCAAATCTATCTAAATTTATTTATTCACACGTTACACAAAGTTGTTGACCTCATTTTTTCTCCATTCTCATTATTATGTGTTTAATTTGATCGTCTTTGATTATAGTTTAATTATTCGAGTTTTTTTTTATATATATATTTAGCTAGAGTTAGTAATGCCATTTAAGGTTCTTTTTTATTGGTGTGTTATTTTGGTTCTTTCATGTATAATGCTTCTTTGCAGGGGCGTATTTTTATGTATATTTTATTTTCAAATATTATTTTTAATACTAAATATTTTTTTTCATGATTTAGCCCCTCAAAGTTACACGTCTAGCTCCGCCCCTACTTCTGAGATAAGTTGTTTGGTATTATATATGTTCACACATACTTGTTGAAAATTCAAATATTCAATTTTGGACGGTGATAATAATAATATAATAATAATAATAATTTTGAGATTTTATTGATAAAAGTCCATATCCTTGGAAATGGATATATAATAAAATTAGCCCAAACAAGCAAGGGAAGAGGGACATCAATACCTGTCCTCAAACTTAGGATAATTCTTTAGCTATGTAAATAGGTAATTAATTCTATTTTTCTAAAAGGTTCGTCGCATCGTACTAGTTGACACCTTCCTAAGTGAAAATGATGTTTAATACTTTAATTAACATAAATTGATTAAGTTCGCACAAGAAATGCTACAATTTTTTTTTTTTTTTTTGACCAGCATTATAATGCTTTTCCTAGTCATATATAAAGTAATCTCTCTATATTTTTCTCATTTTTCCTCACTAATACCGTATCGTGCCGTGTTTGTTCTCAATAAATTGATCAATTTAATTTGGGGTTAGTTAATTCCCTAAGCAAGGACATTTCGGCAAAAGATTGTACCAGCTTATCCTCTGTGTAATCCATTATCTATATATTTAGATTAAGGCCCCAGAAAAATAATTATTTATGAATATTTCATGATCATGATACTAATATGCATGCCTAAAATTCAGTATGAGAGTCGTATAGTGTCATGAAACCACAACTTGATTTTTCATAGAGTGGGTTAGATAATGTCGCATTTTGATGATAACTGGCTTGGGTGCATTATTTATTTTTCCTGCTGGTCGACATAGAATTTATTAATTTGCTAATCATTCGAAGACTAATATTGATCCATTATTCGACCACGTAAGCGCAATTTCCTAATGTGTTGAGGGGAAAACTTAGACTCCATACTAGGGATGATATCTCATGTTCCCAGAAACACGCTAGTGCAATGAATTTTTCAATAGATTTAGGTTTATCAAATTTGTAAAAGATGGCTTATAAAATTTTGTTTATTGCGTCGAAGTCTTGTATGTGTGGATCCCTTTTATATGCACACGAGACTCTTTATTGCAATTATATCCTTTATTAAATTATCTTATCTGTCGTGTAAAATTTTATACGTATACGTGTAAAAACAAATATTAAATGCTATGGGGCGTGCCATAGAAGATCTTTGTCATGCATATGCGCCTAAATAAAACAATTAGACACCAAAATTTAGGAGATTGATAGTTCTTAATTTAGGGTTGGAATCCAATAATGAAAGTGTAAAAGCCAATAGGTTTGAATTTTTGAATAAATGGAAAATATTATTAAAAAAGAAAATATAGTGTACTGCTTACAAGTCAAACTTTAGCTTTAAAAAAATGGGTCTCGTTAAAATCTATCAAAGTAAAACTCATTGGGAAAAACCTTTGATAGGAAAAAGAGTACCCCATAAAAGAAACAACAGAAATAACTTAAAATCTCAATCGAAATGATGGACGTTTATTTCTAGAGGATTTTCGAAGGACATTGGTCTATGTTTGTGTTGCACGTGCTTGAGTATCCTCCTGATGGTCTGATGTATCCTGTGGAATATCGGCCCAGGATCCTCCAGCCACAATTGTCATAGCGTTCATAGCTTCTGATGAATCACTTGAGTGAATGATAATCGGAGAAGTTGAAGAGTCGCCTAACTTGCTCTTTAAAGCTTCCAATTTGTCTGCATCATCTTGATCGTATTCATCCGCTATATCTGACCAACGTTTCCAGGCAGCAACGGCCATAGCCTTGAACCCCTCAGAAGGATCATTGGAGCTAAGGACATAATCATTAAAAGGAAGGTTATTTGAAACTATTTTCATTCCACGTTGCAAATTAGTCTGTCCATGTTCATCCAAATTTGTTGCCTGCGGTTGATAAGGAACTATGGCTCTGTCTGTGTTGCTAGTATTATATTCCGAAGCCATAATCCGATTCTCATTATCAGATTTTTGTTCCAAATTCGTATTATCACATGTCACATCATCTGAATCAGCACCCAGAACATCAAAGGAATTCTCAGTGTGAATATGTGAAGAAGAAGGTTCACCCTCTTTAACACGACCTTGATGGCCCACATTTTCCATGGAGTCATCAACGGCCTTGCCCTTGTCCTGCTGCACCGGACGATAAACTTTACAGACCCTAGAACGACCCTGTTGCATAGAATTTGGACATGCCGCTGATGTCCTGGGACTTAATTCCCTGGTCAGGAGAGGCGCGTCTTTCAGTGGTTGAGTTCTCTGCGGGAGTAATACGACAAGAAACCGTCGAATGTCCCGTTACCCTGCATTTTGAACAAAATTCCGATAATTTCTCATAAATAACTGAATAATAGGTTTGAATTACCCTCTCGTCACTTAGGTTCAAAAAATATTGCATGTTTCTTATTATTTCTTTTTTTAAATATGTCACTTGCGAGTTCTTCCACTTTGATTAGTCATGGAAAAAGAGCTTAATTAATTTATGAGCCAAATGAGTTGCTCTTCCATCACCATTTTGTTTTAGGATAGAACCTCACTTGGTGGGACTAAGCTCCCTCTTTAGGTACGCTTCATGTGGGAGTGAGACCGTACCAAGTCCCCCAAATTTATATTTAACTAATAAATTATCCCATTGATGGTGCATTTTTGTAAAACAGAAACAAATTAATATTAAAGGTATTTGTTAATTAAATGGTTTTCTTGTAATTAAGGATAAACTATGGGTGGTTCTTATAATTATCTCATTTAATTTTACTATGATATAGGCGTAGTTGGATCCCCACACTTCCCACCACTACCCTTTTACCAATTAAATTATGAAGTTAAAAAGAAAAAAAAAAGTTAATAGACCTGATTATGAGAACAAACAAATCTTAATTGTTGCAATCATTTAATTTTTCCATCATTTCTCTCACTAATACACTGTTCTACATTCTTCTCGTGCTCACAAGCACCAATTGTGCCTCTTCTCCTCTTTGCAAATTGCAACTCCCAATTAGGTAAGAATAGATGTTCAGCACACACTTTATATTATGTTTGGACCTTCAATATTTAACTAGAAAAGTGATTATTCATTTTTTGGTTTCATTCTGATGTATGGCTATAATTAATTAGGAGTCTATTTTATTTGTTCTTTTTTTTGGTGTATTATTTCCATAAAATATTTAAATTGATATATATTATTATCTAAAAGAACATTAATATGTCGAACAATCTTTGCTTTCATTTTTTCTTATTCAGAAGTCTATACTCAGAAAATAATTCAAAACCATAAAAAAAGGGAAGGAAAAAAAAGGAAAAACACCAATGGAAAAGGCTGATATCAAGTACTTTCAACGGACAAAGTCGGAATCTTAATTACTATCATCAGACATATTGAACACGCTGCACACACACACATGTACAAAGAAGAAAAATTGGTGTGCATATTTTCGTTTTTGGAGGCTTATCCTGTTGGAAATATTGGTATACTTTCTTTGCCCAGCATTGCCAATTAATATGATTGTCATAATCTCTACATTTTCTTAAATGATGAACGGCCCCACTGCTCCGCCCTAGAGTTTCTTAGAGGATGTGAATCGCGAGATATGTCTCAATGAGTCAGGGTCCTGAATTGTTTATATGGAGTCATCACACAAGGAATCCTCCTCCAATATGTTACCAAGTGGATTCGAACCTCCACACTACGGATACTAGCGAAGCGAGCATCGCATCACCCAACCTTTTGTACTAGTTGAGATAATCTCTACATTTGTTTTCTTGAACAAGTGGTCTACTTGAGCCCAGTTGCTAATTTGAACATTGCTCTTGTCTAATCAAATCTATGTCCAGGGTTCTTGTAGGATTTCAATATTTTTATATTTTTTCTATCACACCACTGTAGTACTTGTATTTATTGATACTTTGTCAAATATTTCATTCTTTTCGATTTTTCTTGAGAATAAATAAATAAGCTAGCTTGTCCAAGATCAAGTTGGAGCTCTAACAATTGAATATTTTATCGAAAACGATTTTTGATTCCAAATATGGAGAAAAAGGAACTTCTAGAAATTATTTTTTATTAATTGTTTTTGTTCAAGTATAAATGCTCTCGACTTCGAAGGACAAATTAATACATAAGTTAGATCATATTTAAGTAATTGTCTCATATATATTTATACATTAAAAATAAAGAAATAAATATATATAAATGTGAGTGGGTCTAATTTACGTCAGGAAGCAAGAATCTGGGCTTATAATTATGGATTCTTTCCACATTGACATGCACAGGAGATACATTGAGAAAGCTCTAACAAAACTAATAATATTTTGACCTAAACTTTGAAGGGACAATAACAAGTGGGCATTACATCATGTTATATATCATAGGCAATGAGAAATTTTTTGATCTTCATGCATACATAAGGTGGGTGTTAATTATTATTTATTTGTTTATTTTTTCTTTATTGGATTATGAAGAAAAAAGAAAGGAAGAAAACACAATATGAACCACACTTGTAAGTGGGGAGCATTGAAATGCATTTAGATGTGTTAAGGGCTAATATAAGTGAAAAGCTAAAGCTACTCTTTAGTGGAGGCTTTTTTGAAATATTGATAGCGACTTTACTTATAGCTACACACACAAACAACTAAAAATGAAAATGGGAACAATAGAGACAAAATGTGGTTGATATTAATACAAGTTGCTGACAAAAAAATTACATGAATATCGAATGACATTAATTGTTTAAAGAAATATAATTGAAAATATTTATACAAATTATTTTTTCTTATATAAATTTAGAACGAAACCGATAACCGACATGGATCCATCCGCATGTACGTAGAGTTGGATGTATAGATGCATTCCTCTCTTTTTCTCTCAAATTCGACTAGAAATTTTCGCAAATTAAATCTGGATGATCTATTTCTGACTAAAAAACAAAATAATAATTTAATCACACTATAACGATAAAACTAAAATAATATTATAAAAGGGTGTTCCAAAATCCAAAGGTATGAGAGAATGTAATATAATTTGGTGGGTCTATTAATGCACTTGCTTCTCAAAACCTAACAACCCATAACACCCTTTGTAGAATATTGTGCACTATTCATGCTTAAGATATAATAACAATAAAAATAGGTCCATAATTCTGCAAATGGGGTCCTGGCCTAGCCATAATGCTATGTTTGGCCAATTATTTGATGTGTATATGGGATTAATTGAGCCATACAAAGGCTATCCTACAACCTTCAATACACCATGACTTAATTTAGTGTGCAACAACATAGATTCAACCATATATAAAAAAGAAAAGTGTCACAGTACATAGCACTAATTCAGTGAGATCATACATAGGTAATGGGGATTAAAATTATTTTGGCCCAAAGGTTTCTGAAGTGCCAAATTGTCAATTAAGATTGTATCAAGAAGACAAGAACAAGGGTCATGACCCATGACTCAAAAACGCACACTCATGATGATTATGTTGGGTAAATTTGTATGGTTTCTGTTTTTTTGGAAAATGGCTGGAAGATTGTGTAAAGGCTTAGTCGAGGCCTGTATTAGATACAGTCTCCGCAAGACGAAAATGCCCCGTATACAAGTGCTTACGGTCTCGGCGTTCGCCTCTAAGATACAACGACTTTATAGTCCCGATTAGCAGCACAGCAAACCGGAACAACAGCGAACAAACAAAAGTTCGAACTTTCAAGCTTTGAACGAAGGGAAAAATCAATATGCTTGTATGATGCAAATGACAGGTTATTATCTGATTATTTCGTATGTCAAATCATCTGCAGGGGCTTCAATATTATAGGCAATGAAGTGCCCGTGCACGGAAAATCGCGTCGAAGGCTCGAAAAGGCACATTTGCAGCGAGCAGACGCACTGCGGGAGCACGACGGCGCACGTGCCGTGCGCTGCCCGTCGCGGTGCTCCAACTCTCGCATGGCGCACGCCCGACGCACGTGCGTGCGCTTTGCCCGTCTTGCGGTGCTCCAACTCTCTGCATGGCGCACGACCCAGCACGCACGGGTCGTGCGCCGCCCATCTTGCGCGAGTCGAACCTTCCTTCTCCCAGTTTGAACTTATTTAATTAATTACGAAAATTAATTAAATCTATTTAATTAATTACAAAAAAATAATTAAACATTTATTTTTTAAAGGTTTTTGGTCCAAAAGAATAAGGGCCTTGAAGCCCAAGTCAAGCCCTCGACCCACGACCGGACCGGCCGAGCCGAGCGGCCGGCCGGCGGGCGGCGGCGGCGGCGCGTGCGGCGTGTGTGCTGATCCAAACCCACAAGCATGTAGGTCCTCTCCCTTTAAAAACTTGGGTGCCCCAGGGGCCCAAACCCATTTGTCCAACTTGGGATAAATAAAGTGTGCAAACTTTTCATCCTTTTCCTATGTGGGATGGAGCATCTCTCCTCCCCTACATTTTCCATTTTCCATACCATTTATTTGTGTTAAGTGGCTAACTTCTAACATTAATTTCTCATTCACCCGGAATCGGTTTTGAGAAATTCCAAATGTTATTCTCATCTACTCTCTTAGTAGAATTTTTACAAATAATTTAATTCCATTTTTTTCACAAATGGAAACCACTTAATTAATTGGTCAAAATCGGGTCAACACCCAATTTCTCAAAGACCAATTCCAACAATCCCCCACATGAATGAAATTAATGCATGCGTGTATGCAGATTAAGCTTGAAAGTCTCGGCGAATCGTTATTGCATCGAGGATAGGTAGCTTGTGGCTTTGAACCTTCCTTAGTAAGGTACTATCGGATTTACTAGGCGCTAGTGACGCGATGTCTTGAACTACTCGGCCGTTTGTGTAAACCAAGACAGACAAAAGATTTTACACAATAACAACTCTAACACTTGTTGTTCTCACGTTGTGTCCATTTCGCCCTGGACCATATCTTAGATTCATAAGTGTTTCTTTCGAGCGGCCATTACTTCTCACTTATAGGTGATCTCCTATTGAAGAGTATCTGCAATACTCCACCTTTCGGTATAGGAATCATTAAAAGTCTTAAACTTAACCTCACCACATTGGCGAGGTTTAAATACACTTGGATGTATCGAGAATGAGCTAACACATTTTCCAAGTGTTCAATTTGAACATTCATAACTTAGTTGTCCCATTGAACCAAGGTCTTGGGATCTCCAATTCACAAGGTTGGAGTTACCGCTTATGAACATTCTTTAAGTTGTGGATTTTAAACCCATTCCCCTTAACAGTTTATACAGCTGATCTCGATTTATGCCTTTTGTAAGCGGATCCGCAAGGTTTTCCTTTGACTTCACGTAGTCAACCGAAATAACCCCATTCGAAATCAACCGTTTATTGGTATTGTGTCTATGACAAAAATGTCTAGACTTACCTCTTTCCTTTACTCGAAAGGACACTTTTAATAAACACAACATTTCATGATCTAATGATCGTACCATCACTTATATCATAAATGCTGAATTTATTTCCTTGGTGCTTCTACTTTTTCCAAAGCACCCCCACATTTCAATGCAATCTCCTTTATGTGGGTTGCTTAAAAGTCAAGCTCCCCTTTCAACTTCCGGTATCTTGTTTAACACAAGATCATCTAGAGTTCTTATGGCTCTCGGCCATTTTTATGTTATATTGTTAGAACATTGTTCCGACAATCCAGTTAGAATCTCGTTCTACCAGATTTCAAACCTTAGTTCCAACAACTCCATCTTTTACAAGGTGTGTAACCTTTGATGTTATCACATCTTTAGTAAGACTTCAGATTTAACTTGTTACGGTGTCTGCCTTTAGTGTTACAACACTTTCGACTACACCTCATGCAAATGTGGTTTCGGTGTTTACAACACTTTTGGCAACACCTTCTGTTATATTTATAAATGCAACAGAAACTCCACTGGTGTTCCACAAAGTATGATCATACCCCCACATTCGCCGATTTCCATTCGGAATCCCGGTTGTCTTCCTTAATCCGAAGTCGAACTATCAAATCCTCAAGCCCCATTTCCTTACGTTTGTGCTTGAGGCAGTTCTTAAAATCTTTCCACGAAGGCGGCAATTTTTCGATAATCGCAGCCACTTGGAACGACTCACTCAGAATCATCCCTTCAGACACTAAGTCGTGAAGTATGATATGTATTTCTTGTACTTGGCTAATCACCGTCTCGGTGTCAACCATCTTATAATCCAGAAATTTACCGACTACAAATTTCTTTGTACCGGCATCTTCTGTTTTATACTTTTTCTCCAAAGAGTCCCACAACTCTTTGGTTGTTTTGAACGAACTATAGACGTTCTACAAGGTATCGTCTAGTCCGTTCAAAATATAATTCCGACAAAGGAAATCACTGTTATGCCAAGCATCCACTACGATTCTCCGTTCATTGTCGGATTCTTCATCACCAACGGTAGGGGGTTCCTCCTTCACGTAACGAGACAACTCCAAGGTTGTCACGTAGAACATCATCTTCTGTTGCCATCTCTTGAAGTCGGCACCGGAGAACTTCGCCGGTTTCTCGCCATAAGCAGGAGCAGCAACCTTCGAAACTGGAGCGAACGATCTTGAAGCCATCGTCTTCAACAGAAACAAGATAAAAAAGTTTTCGTCTTGCGATTGTTGGGTAAATTTTCTGGTGTATGGTTTCTGTTTTTTTTGGAAAATGGCTGGAAGATTGTGTAAAGGCTTAGTCGAGGCCTGTATTAGATACAGTCTCCGCAAGACGAAAACGCCCCGTATACAAGTGCTTACGGTTCCGGCGTTCGCCTCTAAGATACAACGACTTTATAGTCCCGATTAGCAGCATAGCAAAACCGGAACAACAGCGAACAAACAAAAGTTCGAACTTTCAAGCTTTGAACGAAGGGAAAAATCAATATGCTTGTATGATGCAAATGACAGGTTATTATCTGATTATTTCGTATGTCAAATCATCTGCAGGGGCTTCAATATTATAGGCAATGAAGTGCCCGTATGGAAAATCGCGTCTGTAGGCTCGAAAAGGCACATTTGCACTGAACAGATGCACCTGCGCAGGGGAGCACGACCAGGCGCACGGGCCGTGCGCGGGTGCTCCAACTCTCTGCATGGCGCACGTCCAGACGCACGTGTCGTGCGCACGGCGAGTCGAACCTTCTCCCAGTTTGAACTTATTTAATTAATTACGAAAATTAATTAAATCTATTTAATTAATTACAAAAAATTAATTAAACATTTATTTTTTAAAGGTTTTTGGTCCAAAAAGAATAAAGGCCTTGAAGCCCAAGACCCTCGACCCACGACCCGGACCCGGGCGGGCGTGTGTGCTTTGAACCAAACCCACAACTCCACAAGCATGTAGGTCCTCTCCCCTTTAAAAACTTGGGTGCCCCCAAGGGCCCAAACCCATTTGTCCAACTTGGGATAAATAAAGTGTGCAAACTTTTCATCCTTTTCCTATGTGGGATGGAGCATCTCTCCTCCACCACATTTTCCATTTTCCATATCATTTATTTGTGTTAAGTGGCTAACTTCTAGCATTAATTTCTCATTCACCCGGAATCGGTTTTGAGAAATTCCAAATGCTATTCTCATCTACTCTCTTAGTAGAATTTTTACAAATAATTTAATTCCATTTTTTTCACAAATGGAAACCACTTAATTAATTGGTCAAAATCGGGTCAACACCCAATTTCTCAAAGACCAATTCCAACAGATTATACACACGTACAAAAATTAATAACATGCTCTCGTCTTGAGGCTTCAAGATTCTACGGTTGGATTTGAGTTTTATTTTTGTATGTCTATTTAATTGTCTCATGATTGTTTATTTACGAGATAAGTTGTTTTTTTATTTTTTATTTTTTTTCGATCGGATTTATGAGATAACTTGTTGGTAAGTTTTAAAGGTTCATGGGTTTATTGCTAACTGCTAGTTGCTAATTAGTTCTTGATGCTATATTGATTAGCAATCTCTATTATTGATGCTATACTGATTAGTGAAAGGAGTAGTATTGACTTAATTGCAATTTAGTCCTAGGGATTGACAATCTTAGTTTTGTAACTTCATGATGTTGCAGTTTCGGTCTTAGACGATTCTACTATTTAATTGAAATAACAATTCTAGTCCTAGAACTTTTTTAAGGTTATAGATATTTTGGGTATTTTGGCTAAAAAGTAAAAACAGAGATATTGTGGGAACAAATGAAATATTAGAACACTCATTGGGACCAAAATTGCACATAATCAGAACTTATCGGACCAAATTAGAACTTATTGATCAAAATTGCACAAAATTAAAATCTTACGGGATCAAAATTGTTACCTAAAATATATATAGGACTAAAATTGCTAACCCCTTAGGTACAAGACTGATGCAGACGGAAGCGTAACGAAAATAAATAATGCACACAAAGTAATCTTAAATACGTTAATAACGTAGATAAGTTTTGGAAAAGAGAATAAAACCACCCTAAAATAATTACAAAACAAATATTTAGAGGATTAAAGTACTACAACAATAAAACTCCTATCGATTGAAAACTTTTATAGGACCAATTTTGCAATTAGGCTAAGTAGTATTTATCACTAGTTAGATTTTACTTTTTTTTGTTTTTTGTTTTTCGTTCCGCGTTTCAAAATGAGAGATATTGTTATGGAAAATACTGATTGTTTAAATCCAACCAAGTGAACTTATTTCAATACTCTCCTAGCAAAATCGAAGGAGGTTTGAAAAAGAAAGGTCATAAAATTAAGAGGTAATACGTAGTATTATTCTATTTTCTTCTCCAGGCTTAGAACTTAGAGGGAGCAAATGCATGATTTCTGAATGAGGACATATTCTAAAATTGGACCAACAAACAGCCCATTCGGGACCTACATACAAACCCTTTTGAACCTTTGAAACCTCCTAGAGGTCGTTTGTTCATTGCATTGGAATTTTCCCATATTTTCACTGTTATTTATTTTACTCACTTTTAACAAGAATTCAGAAATCCCACTTATTTTTAGTTTTAAGGTTTTGAAAACAACCTAGGTCTATAGCTGCCATTTTCAGGCTTATAATTCTTATTTTGTCAAATTGGATTGATATCAATGATCTTTGATTAGAATAAAGATGTTTTACTAATTTGAAAACATTGACGTCCTTTTCGGTCAACGACGCGTTTCGTGTGACTGGATTTAAAATAAGACAATAATATAACTATAAATAGGCCAAGGACTGGAATTAAAATGTATTTTATTGAAAAAATTGAGCTCGAACTCTAGTCAATTACCAGCAAGTTGTATTAATTACAGAGCATTTATTATTGCTGCCCAAAAGTGTTTTCCTTACTAAAATGAGGTCTATTTATACTAATATAATTAGTGAGAGGTAATATTACATCAAATCTTGAGTGAAACACTTGTCATCTCCTTATTTTGCATGGGTTGCATGGTTCACAACAATATTTTACTATTTGTCTTGTTGTGTTGGCATTGGATTTACATGTGACATGTTTGTCGCCACTTCATCTCGGTCGTCGTCGATTTTTCCAATTCATCTTGTGGAGTTCTTTTTAGAAGGATCCTTCTCTGCTCAACGGACTTGGCAGGTCGGTCTTAATCTTTCTCATGTCTACTCGGCTATCAACAGAAAATAATTAAAATTCATAAAGAAAATTAGTAATTTTCTATCTACATGATATTGGTTTGACATAATAATTAGAAAAAAAAGGTTATGGAATCCACAATTTTCAGCTCGGCCCGATAATAGGGCTAGAATAGACTACATTTTTATAAGCTCAAACTGGATCAAGCCTACTTTGACTCGGCCCAGGAGGTTCAACTAGCCAGACACATTTAACGCATAAAAATATGTTTTGGCAATTTTTTTTTTTGACAAGAAAAATAATTTTATTAATCAATTCAACTAGCAATAAACTAATACATTGTCACGTACAAGTTATTCTTTTGAAGATATCATAAACTAATACATTGTCGAAAAACATCATATCGCATAGAAATTTATAAACCAAACGCTTGTTAACATGTACACGTATATAATTAATATTTCCATACAGTCCAAATACATTTTCTTTCTAACATAAAACTCTAGTGATTTTTTACTTTAAATATATTGAAAATATAAAATGAACCACAAATGTAAAATAAATGAGAGCTAAGCCATTATGGACCGGCTTCTTTTTGGGTTTTCTTTACTTGTAAATGAACTAAAGATAGTTTGACGTTAGCTTGGAAACTAAGATCCATTTAAATCTGTCAAAAATTAAACTGAGCTCCATTTGTTGAAAATGGGCAAGATTGAACTTTGTTATTGAAGAGGTCGGATCCATTGTTCTGCCATCAATATTTCAGTTGGGCCTAATGCAGTTGAATAGGATATTGCCTTATAATTTCATTTAGGGCAATTCATTGTCAGCAAAGTTGAGTCTAATAAGGCCCATTTCCCTCATGGAAAAGAAAAAAAAAAAGCACGAGCAAATTGACAAACAAATTATTAAAATTAAATTTAGATGGCCTATGACGTCTGGTTCATACGTGTGTGTATATATACATGTATATTTAGAATGACATGGTTATCAACTAAAAAATTATAATGCTTATACATTATTTAATTTTTATTAAACTAATTGTAATGTCTAATACTTTGGATGAGTAGCCCATTAGAAATGGGTCTTATAAGGCGCAACTTTGCTGCAATTGATCTGTCTGTCCAAAATGAAATTATAAAGCACTATCAACGTTAACTGGCAAAACAATGGATCTGGGCCTCTGAGGCTTCAATCATACAACAATGGCTCGTGCTTTTATATTGATGGTAGAGAAAGAATGATTTGAATTTTGAAATGTCCATTTAGACAATTCTAAATACTTTCCATTTCAATATATGAAATATAAATTACGCATGTTTACTTGAACTTACTTTGTAATTAATATTTGAATTGTATAATACATGGCAAAGTAACAATATTTTTAAACTTGGGTTCATCGCCTTCCCCACAAGGCCACAACCCCTGCAGCATCCATGAATCCGACGTCGTATGTGAAGGTTCCATGTCCCTGAACCAAGAAACCACAAATCAGCCTACCAAAATCCGACCCAGGAAACACCCTTACAACGCAGCCAATTCTCGATCCGGGAGACAACAGCCCGGACGACGACGAAAACGGCGAGGAAATAGACGAAGGGCAAGAGCAAGAAACCCTAGCTAGTATGCCGAACGAGGTGACTGATTGGTTTGCTTTGGTTTATGGTGGAGATGGAATTGAAGCAATGGGGCCAGTTGAAAGAATGTTACTATGCATCACATTTGCAGCACTTGATGAAATTGAGGGAGGAAGATTATGAAGAAGTTAATGAGGGGGATGTGAAGGATTGTTTAATGGAGGGACCGAGCACTGAGCTGACACTTGGGCAGGATAGTGCGAAAGAAGAAGGAACAGAGGATCTGGAGATGATGGATGTTGAAAATTGAGAGGACATTGATCATGAGGAGAAGGAACAAGAGGAAGAGATGGATGAGGAGGAAAATGGGAATAAATTCGATGTTTTCCCGAGTGATGATGCTCTTGAAGGGGATGGGTTTACTGGTAATTTACTTGAAGCTAGCAATGGAGGCAAACCAAATACAGGATCAGCTTCGTAATGATATGCCACACATTAATTCTGTTGATTAAAAATATATCTGGTGTATGGTTTTTGTTTATGAAAATGGCAAGGATATAGTGTATAGGCTTAACTGCTTAAGTCGAGGCCAGAATTAGATTCTGTCTCCGCAAGACGAAAACGCCCCGTATACCGAGTGCTTACGGTT
This sequence comes from Rehmannia glutinosa, assembly GCA_016081115.2. NCBI lineage: Eukaryota > Viridiplantae > Streptophyta > Magnoliopsida > Lamiales > Orobanchaceae > Rehmannia > Rehmannia glutinosa. The sequence goes on from CM071926.1 coordinate 131,640,231, forward strand.
TCGGCGCTCGCCTCTAAGATACAACGACTTTTAATGATCGGTTAGCAAAGACAACAAAACGGAACAACAAATAACACCAAGTTGTTCTTAACTTTCAAGCTTTTGAATGGATTGTAAGGCAATATGCTTGAATGCAATATAACCAGTTGATTATCTGATTTTCGTATATAAATTCATCTACAGGGGCTTCAAAAATATAGGCAATGAAGTGCCCGTACGGAAAATCGCGTCTGTAGGCTCGAAAATGCACATTTGCACTGAACAGATGCACCTGTGCAGGAGAGCACAACCAAACGCACGGGCCGTGCGCATGCGCATGCCCGTCTTGTTGGGCGGCGCAAAAGTTAGGCACCCGGTAGCGCCCACGAGACGCACGGCCGTGCTCCCGCTTTTTGTGCGTGCGAGTGCACAAGACGGGCAGTAGCACGACTGATGTGAACCGCAAAGAACGATCGCGGCATGCATACGACCTAACAACAATATGTTGTTAACCTAAGATCTTCACTAGTTCGGTTAAAGATGGTGGAAACCTCGACCCCTTGCTTAGCAAAGCAAGAACCTCAGTATGCGTAGACGCCACAAACAAATGCGGAAGTTTGTTTGATAAGTCGAAATTCGCAACAAGATGAATAATCTTGAAGCTCTTGGAAAAACCCAAAGGGTTGGAGAGAATAATCTCAATTCAATATTCAATAATCAAAGTTGTTATGAAAAATAAACAAGTGTTTGCCTTATATAGGCGACTCAAAGCAAACCCTAAACAAACTAGAAAGGAAAATAAGTCCAAAACCCAAAAAGGAAACTCAATTGTAGTCAATATTCGCGTGTGGGTGACAATGCGCGTCCGGGATTTTAGAATTTGTTCCTCGAGTCTTCATAAAAGTTGTAGCCCTTTCTCTTAGCTTTCCATAGCAACTTGAATCAGCCCAATACCAATTTTGTAGAGAAAGTTATGGCCCAAATACTAAACCCTGCCAGTGCTGAAAATTGTTGACGCGCTTGGACGTGTTTTTAAGGAATCCTCTTGTTGTTCGACCGTCAATGCTTCCTTTCGACATATGATTAACTAATATGACTCTAAACGCAATATACTTGGCCTATAACATCAACTTGACCACTCAAATGACTCAAAATAACGAAAATAACACCTAATCTATGATAAACAAATACAAGAACTCAAGAACTCTATTACATAGTCTTCAAGAACTCGAGATAACTTGCATTTGGTGTTGCCCGGATCCTTCGTAGATGGATTCTCATCATTCCCCTCCTCTTGAAAGGGATTCGTCCTCGAATCCAAACGTTGGACCCCAAAGGTTTGAACAATTATATCAATCCACCCGGATCAAATGTGAAACGGCACGCACATTCATCCGGTGGACCAAATCCATGCACATGAGAAACAATAGGACTAGGCAAAATATTATCAAATATGTTAGCATTCAAAAACTCTCGCCTAATGTCTCTCTTCTTAATCATAAGCACAAATTTTCTCTCTTGTTTTACCTCATTGGCCTTTCCCCCCATATTTTTGGCTCACTCAAAATTTGTACTCTCCTTTTTCTTGGCCATCTCTCGAATCTCACAACTACCATTGGCCAAACTCTCAAGCTCTCTATTTTTATTTTCACTCAAACTCTCATTTTTCTCGGCTTTTATTTCTTTCTTTTGCTCACTTGCCGAACACTCTTTTTCTTTTGACTCACAAACTCTCATCGTCACATGATCATCATAAATTTCTGCAGGTGTAAGAGATGAAAATATGAACTTTCTTCGCTCATGCTCAAAAGTATAGCAATTAGTATATCCATCATGCACAACTCACTTATCAAACTGCCATGGCTTACCCAACAAGATTGACAAGCCCACATTGACACCACATCACATAATATATCATCCTTATAACCCCCAATTTCAAAAGACACCAACACTCTTTTATTAACTCGTACTCCATCACAATTATTGAACCATTGTAGTGTATACGGTTCTGGATGTTCAAGTGTAGGAATCTCCAACTTCTCCATCAATTTCTCACTAGCCACGTTTGTACAACTACCTCCATCAATGATCATACTACACACCTTATCCTTAACTAAGCATCTAGTGTGAAAAATATTTTCTCGCTGCTCATGATCAATTAACTTTGGTTGCATATTCAAAACTCTACGCGACACTAGTGATAACACACCGCCCTTCACTGGCTTAACTACCTCTAGACCCTCCTCCAATTCCGGATTATCATGATCATCCTCACTTTCAGACTCTACATCACCATTAGCCCGAATCACCATCACTCTTCTATTCGGACATTCGCTAGCTCTATGACCCCTCCAATGACATTTAAAACACTCAATGTCCCTAGTGTGTGAAGTAGAAGGATCAAATTTTTCGATGGTTTTGTCTTGTCCGAAGTCTGTCTTGTTCTCCACAACTTTGGGTCATTTGTGAAAAACGTGCATCATACATCGCAGGAGTATTCGAACCCCAAGTACTGGTGCTAGTGTTGGGATTTTGCCGTGTAAATCCCTTCCTCTTGAGCTGCTGCTCAATTTTCACCGCCATGTGCACCATCTCCTCAAGATCGACACAATGATGTAAGTCGACGGCATCTGCTATAGGAGTATTTAATCCGGCAATGAACCTCGCCATCGTAACCTCCTGGTCCTCCTCTATGTTAGCCCTTGCCATCAACATCTCCATCTCCTTATGATAATCCTCTACGCTTCTCGACCCCTGTGTCAACCTGTGCAACCTTTGATAGACGCCTCTGTAATAATGATTTGGTACAAAACGACGTCGCATCAAACTCCTCATCTCCTCCCATGTGGAAACGAGAGCTCGCCGCTTCTCCTCCTTGAGACCATTAATTGATCCCACCACACACTTGCATAATCCGAGAATTCGGTTGACGCCAATTTCACCTTTTTCAACTCGGAATAGTTTTGGCAATCAAACACATTCTCGATTTTCCTCTCCCAATCCAAATAGGCGTCTGAATCACTCTTTCCCTGGAACGAGGGGATTTGCATTTTGATGTTACTCAAGTTGCCATCCTCACGTCCCCTATCACCCCTATTTCCGCGCCGACCTCCGCCGGATTGTAATTTTGCTCCCTTTGAATCAAAATCATCAATCTCATCCGCCCACTCCTCCATTCGAACCTCCAGGCCTCCGCGCCAAGTAGCAGACTCCTCTATTTTCGGCGCTTCCCTGGGATCCCCGTATGTTTCGATCATTACTTTCTTCATGAGGCTTGCAAGTGCCTCCATATCCAACTTGTTACCCAAATCTGCTGGTTGTCGTTTTTCCTCGGACATGTTGAAATCACTCCCACACGTGTATACGCTCGTGTATCACTCAACTCACAATCTCCAAACAAACAATAGATCTCGATAAGATGAAATTTGAAGACTAGGGTTTGATTTTCCAGAATTTTCGACTTTCTTCCTTTTTTTTTTGGCACGCGGATTATGATTTTTTTTTACCCGCTGATTTTCTGTGCAACTTTCGATTTTTTTTTTATTTCGATTTTTTTTTGGTTACCCTTCAAGAACTAGAGTTTATAAGAAAATCTGGAAAGTAACAAAGATAAAAGAAAAACAAGGATAGACTTAACCTTGCTAGATGGCTCTGATACCAACTGATGTGAACCGCAGCAACGACTGTGCATACGACCCAACAACAATATGTTGTTAACCCAAGATCTTCACTAGTTCGGTTAAACATGGTGGAAACCTCGACCCGTTGCTTAGCAAAGCAAGAACCTCGGTATGCGTAAATGCCACAAACAAATGCGGAAGTTTGTTTGATAAGTCGAAATTCGCAACAAGATGAACAATCTTGAAGCTCTTGGAAAAACCCAAAGGGTTGGAGAGAATAATCTCAATTCAATATTCAATAATCAAAGTTGTTATGAAAAATAAAAAAGTGTTTGCCTTATATAGGCGACTCAAAGCAAACCCTAAACAAACTAGAAAGGAAAATAAGTCCAAAACCCAAAAAGGAAACTCAATCGCAGTCAATATTCGCGTGTGGGTGACAATACGCGTCCGAGATTTTAGAATTTGTTCATGGAGTCTTCATAAAGGTTGTAGCCTTTTTTCTTAGCTTTCCATAGCAACTTGAATCAGCCCAATACCAATTTTGTAGAGAACGTTATGGCCCAAACACTAAACCCTGCCAGTGCTGAAAATTATTGACGCGCTTGGACGTTTTTTTTAAGGAATCCTCTTGTTGTTCGACCGCCAATGCTTCCTTTCGACATATGATTAACTAATATGACTCTAAACTCAATATACTTGGCCTATAACATCAACTTGGCCACTCAAATGACTCAAAATAACGAAAATAACACCTAATCTATGATAAACAAATACAAGAACTCAAAAACTCAATTACATAGTCTTCAAGAACTCGAGATAACTTGCATTTGGTGTTGCCCGGATCCTTCGTAGATGGATTCTCATCACGACCCGACCGCACGGGCCGTGCTTCCGCCCGTGCACGGGTCCGAAACTTACCCATTGAACTCATTTAATTAATTACGAAAATTAATTAAATCTATTTAATTAATTACAAAAATTAATTAAATATTTAATTTTAAAGGTTTTTGGTCCAAAAAGAATAAGGGCCTTGAAGCCTAAGCCCAAGCCCATGCCCAGGCCCACGACCCAGGCCCGGGCCGAGCCGAGCCAGCCGGCAGCGGCGGCGCGCGCGCGCGTGTGCTTTGAACCAAACCCACAAGCATGTAGGTCATCACCCCTTTAAAAACTTGGGTGCCCCCAAGGGTCCAAACCCATTAGTCCAACTTGGGATATATTAAGTGTGCAACTTTATCCCCTTTTTCCTATGTGGGATGGAGCATCTCTCCTTCCCCACATTTTCCATTTTTCATACCATTTATTTGTATTAAGTGGCTAACTTCTAGCATTAATTTTTCATTCACCCGGAGTCGGTTTTGAGAAATTCCAAATGCTATTCTCATCTACTCTCTTAGTAGAATTTTTACAAATAATTTAATTTCATTTATCACAAATGGAAACCACTTAATTATTTGGTCAAAATCGGGTCAACACCCATTTCTCAAGACCAAATTTCCAACAATCCCCCACATGAATGAAATTAATGCATGCGTGTATGCAGATTCGCTTGAAAGTATCGGCGAATCGGTATTGCATCAGGATAGGTAGCTTGTTGCTTTGAACCTTCCTTAGTAAAATACTATTGGATTTACTGGCTGCTTAGTTACGCGATGTCTTGAACTACTCAGTCGTTCGTGTAAACCAGGACAACAATACTTACACAATAACAACTCTAACACTTGTTGTTCTCATGTTGTGTCCATTTCGGCCCTGGACCATATCTTAGATTCAATTTAGGGGTGTCAATTTCGGACCCGATACGCAAACCCGACACAAACCTAACACGAAATTAATGGGTATGGGTCCAGGCTTCGTGGGTCCGGGTCGAAAATAGGTCGAACCCGAATAACCTGCCAATTAAGCAGGTCGGGTTCGGGTCAACCTACTACGACCCATTTAACCCGTTTGTGAATTTAAAAGAAAATTAAGTAAATAATTAATTGTAGGAAAAAACAACAAACAAGATATATTCTTAAAACTTAAATGATAAAACCTCCTTAATTATGTATTTGTTATTATTATGCATATTTTTTTGAATATTTTCCTTAAAATATGATCAGTTTGTTATGTTATTTATGCAATTATATTATTTCTTTTTGTATGTTGTGAATTGGGATATTTTTTTTTATTGATTGAATAGTGTATGATAGTTATTGATTTTAAAAAAAAAAATTATTCGGTTAAAACTATTAAATATATATGAAAATAATTTTATTAGACGGGTCACGCGGGTTGGGTCCGGGTTACCTGTTAAATAAGCGGTCGGTCGGGTTCAAGATTCGACACGAATAATTAAAAGCAGTCGGTCGGGTCATTTACATTTCGACACGCGAACCTGTGAACCTGGACCCACGAACCCGGACCCAACCCAAATTGACACCCCTAAGATTCATAAGTGTTTCTTTCAAAGAGGCCATTACTTCTCACTTATATAGGTGGTCTCCTATTGAAGAGTATCCTGCAATACTCCACCTTTCGGTATAGGAATAATTCAAAGTCTTAAACTTAACCTCACCACATTTAGCAGGTTTACATTCACTTGGATGTATCGAAAATGAGCTAACACATTTTTCAAGTGTTCAGCTGAACATTCATAACTTAGTTGTCCCATTGAACCAATGTCTTGGGATCTCCAATTCACAAGGTTGGGTTACCGCTATGAACATTCTTTATGTTGTGGATTTTAAACCCATTCCCCTTAACAGTTTATACAATTGATCTCGATTTATACCTTTTGTAAACGGATCCGCAAGGTTTTCCTTTGACTTCACGTAGTCAACCGAAATAACCCCATTTCGAAATTAACTCTTTATTGGTATTATGTCTATGACAAAAACATCTAGACTTACCTCTTTCCTTTCCAAGAAAGGATACCTTTAATAAATACAACATTTCTTGTTTTAGTGATCGTACCATCACTTATATCATTAATGCTGAATTTATTTCATTCGGCGCTTCTACTTTTTCCAAAGCACCCCAATATTTCAAGGCAATCTCCTTTATGTGGTTTGCTAAAAAGTAAAGCTCCCTTTTCAACTTCTGATATCTTGTTTAACACAAGATCATCTAGAATTCTTATGGCTCTTGGCCATTTTTTATTTTATTTTGTTAGAACATTGTCCTGACAATCCAATTAGAATCTCGTTCTACCAGATTTCAGATCTTAGTTCCAACAACTCTAACTTTTACAAGGTGTGTAACCTTTGATGTTTTCACATTTTTAGTAAGACTTCGGATTCAACTTGTTACGGTATCTGCCTTTAGTGTTACAACACTTTCGACACCACCTCATGCAAATGTGGTTTCGGTGTTTACAATACTTTTGGCAACACCTTCTGTTACATTTAAAAATGCAACAGAAACTCCACTGGTGTTCCACAAAGTATGATCATACCCCCATATTTGCCGATTTCCATTCCGAATCCCGGTTGTCTTCCTCAATCCGAAGTCAAACTATCAATTCCTCAAGCCCCCTTTTTTTACGTTTGTGCTTGAGGTAGTTCTTAAAATCTTTCCACGAAGGTGGCAATTTTTCGATAATCGTAGCCACTTGGAACGACTCACTCAGAATTATCCCTTCAGACACTAAGTCGTGAAGTATGATCTGTATTTCTTGTACTTGGCTAATCACCGTCTCGGTGTCAAACATCTTATAATCCAGAAATTTACCGACTACAAATTTCTTTGCACCGGCATCTTCTATTTTATATTTCTTCTCCAAAGAGTCCCACAACTCTTTGGACGTTTTGAACGAACTATAGACGTTGTAGAGGGCATCGTCTAGTCCATTTAAAATATAATTCCGATAAAGGAAATCACTGTTATGCCAAGCATCATAGCGATTCTCCGTTCATTGTCGGATTCTTCATCACCAACGGCAGGGGGTTCCTCCTTCACGAAACAAGATAGACCCAAAGTCGTCACGTGAAACAAAGATCTTTGTTGCCATCTCTTGAAGTCGGCCTTTGGAGAACTTCGCCAAAATCTCGCCATGGCGGGAGCGAGCGAGCCATAAGTGTGAAATATATCAAATTGGATGCCATCGTCTTCATGAAACAAAATTTTCGTCTTGCGATTGTTGGTTAAAAATATATCTGGTGTATGGTTTCTGTTTATGAAAATGGCAAGGATATAGTGTATAGGCTTAAGTCGAGGCTAGAATTAGATTCTGTCTCCGCAAGACGAAAACATCCCATATACCGAGTGCTTACAGTTCTGGCACTCGCCTCTAAGATACAACGACTTTTAACAGTCCCGGTTAGCAACACAGCAAAACCGGAACAACAGCGAACATCAAGTTGTTCTTAACTTTCAAGCTTTTGAATGGATTGTAAGGCAATATGCTTGAATGCAATATGAACAGTTGATTATCTGATTTCCGTGTATAAATTCATTTGCAGGGGCTTCAAAAATATAGGCAATGAAGTGCCCGTACGGAAAATCACGTCTGTAGGCTCGAAAATGCACCTTGCATGAAAATGCACCTTTGCATAAACAGGGGAGCACGCACTGCGACGCACCGACCAGGCGCGGGCAAAAAGTTTGGACCCAAAAGTTCCCCAGACATGCCCCGGGCCGCGGCCGTGCTCGCCGTGCGTGCGGCAGCGCAAGACTTCGGCGGAGTAGCATGACGTGCTTTCGCCCGTCGTGGTCCGAAACTTTCCCATTGAACTCATTTAATTAATTAGGAAAATTAATTAAATCTATTTAATTAAATACAAAAATTAATTAAACATTTAATTTTAAAGGTTTTTGGTCCAAAAGAATAAGGGCCTTGAAACCCAAGCCCACGCCTGTGTCGGGGGGCGGCGGGCAAGACGCGCGCAAGACGTGTGCTTTGAACCAAACCCACAAGCATGAGTTCTAACCCCTTTAAAAACTTGGGTGCCTCAGGGCCCAAACCCATTAGTCCAACTTGGGATATATTAAGTGTGCAACTTTATCCCTTTTTCCTATGTGGGACAAGATCTCTCCTTCCCCACATTTTCCATTTTCTATACCATTTATTTGTATTAAGTGGCTAACTTTTAGCATTAATTTCTCATTCATCCGGAATCGGTTTTGAGAAATTCCAAATGCTATTCTCATCTACAGTAGAATTTTTACAAATAATTTAATTTCATTTATCACAAATGGAAACCATTTAATTATTTGGTCAAAATCGGGTCAACACCCATTTCTCAAGATCATCTACTCCAATGCGGCGGGTAAGAGGGTTATTGAACATGATGACAATCATATCCACATCATTCCAATGACAGCAACAAGAAATTGAGGATCAATGATTCTTGGGAAAATAATAAGCCTGTAGATTTCATAATGTGCATGGAGCAAATTCAGCAAGTTTCCGAAAGAGCTAGGTTGTTTTATGAGGAGAAAGAAGAAGCTTTGGAACAATCAAATATATATGAACCAACAACCGAATTGCAGAAACGGGATGCTGTGATAGAGCACTTGCACAAGTCTAGATTACAAGAGATACAGAGAAAGGATGGCGTTTTCGCAAGAAGATGAAGGATGCAGAAGAGGATTTTGCTGATGGGTTTTTAATGGGCGTGTTGAGAAGCTTAATATATTTGACAAAAGGTTGAGGGGTCTTGAGACTGATGCTAAAGACCTTATTGATCAATTGTGTGCAAAACGAAGAAAAGCTCGGGAAACTGAAGAAGAAGCAGTCCCTCAAGTTTCTGAAACTCTACAAGTTCCACTAACTGAAGAAGAACAAGTGCCTGAAAATGCACAACCTCAATTAATTCCACAAGAGGAACAAAAAGTGTCTCAAGTTGAAGAAAATCAACCAAATGAGTAATTGTTGCTCTATCACCTTTATTTAGATCCGAATATCCGATGGATATTTACGTGATTCTTTAGTGAGTGCTGGTGTCAATTGTCATTTGTAAATATTCATGTACTCTGGTTTAGAATTATGAAAATGCCACTTTTCAGTAGTCTTGATATTCATTTCTAGTTTTCGTATTTTCCTCCCATTTCCGGATGATAGCTAATATATTTCATCTCTCAGTGTTACTATCACTTAAAAAAAAAAAACAATATTTTTAAACTTCAAAACATTTCTACATAATCTGGATTCAAATTTTGTTATTTCTATTTGATACAAGTAAACAAACTAATATGTATATATATATATATATATGATTTGGATCTGGAGAGTCCACATATCTTATGTGAGTACACGAGACCAAATCTGAGGACTTGATTTATTTTTTAAACGGATGAGATTAAACAGTTTTTACCATTTTTTAATATATAACTTAATTTAAAAAATGGTTGTTTGGTAATTTTAATTAAGATCAGTTTTTGGGAGGGAAGTTTAATTATTTTTGGGAGTGGGCTATAATTTAGGAACCGTTTTGGAGACGTGTGTTTATCCAAAATCTTGCATATCTTCTCCAACCTGGTAAACGAGAGTCAGAAAGAGTTCTTCCCCTTCCAAACACAAGAAATCTCTCTGCAAAAATAAACCCAACCGTGAAAAATACACCTCAATTGTTCATTCTTCAAGGTTCTCCTCACTGCAAAGCGTCTCCAAACTCATTCCTACCGCGAGAGATTCTTGTTCACCCCTACCGGGAGAAATACCAGCAAAGTGCAAAACCCTCTGTTCGAAAATCAAAAAATCAGACTCACCAATCGGTCGAAATTCAAGTAGGAGTTGAACCATCTACACATACGTCACTCAGGGTATATTGAAATTTCCTCAGAAGTAGTGGCCCGAAAAACTCCCCAAATTTGCTGAAAAATCCCTATTCGAGCAGGTAGCAAATTTGTTTTTCTCTTTTTTTGTTCGTCTTTTTTTTTTATGTTTTTATTGCATTTTTTATGTAGGACATTGTCATTGCTGGATATGTTTTGAAATTGCATATTGTTGTTGATAAAAATACTTATGACTGTTATGTAATATGCTTACATATGTTTTTGGTTATTATGTCAAACGGAGGGAGGGTGGCAATTAGTATTTCCCACTTTCTCAGAAGTATTGGTAGATTATTTTATTGAGGAAAAAAATTGGTTATTGTTGCCAATACTTATACTCACATTTGTTTTTGACAAGTATTGGGTGATTGCTTTAATGAGGCAAACACATTGTTTATCTATGTTTTATATTATGCTCATATATATTCAAGTATGTGCAAAATGCTGGGATTTGTTGTGTTTTTGTTTCTTACTGTCTTTATTATTTGAATACGAAGTCTGGAGATTGGTCTAATGAGAGTTTAAAATGCATATTGTTGCTGATAACTTTGCTTATTTATGTTGTATATTTTGCTTATGCATGTTTTGTATAATGCTTTCATACAAGAGGTAATTAGTATTTGCCACTTTTTTTTTTCTAAGTCTGGGTTTTTGCCTATTTGATGTTTTCTACTGCTTATTGGTGTTGACAATTACGCTTATTTATATTCTATATCATGTTTACTCATTTCATATAGTATGCTTAATTTTTTTTTTGTCTGTTGATAAATGCTTCAGTTAAATGACTAGTGTTCATTTTTTTTGTTAGCGTTTCTGTTTGAAATAGCTAAAGAGAGCAAGAAGAGGAAGGCGGCAGTTGCTGAAGAGAGCAAGAAGAGAAAGGTGACAGTTATTGATGATCGTGCAAAGGAGAGTAAGAAAAAGGTGGGGAAGGATAAGGGAAAAAAAGTGGTAGATCGTAGCAAGGGTGATGAAGATTCCAAATATTCCAGGTTGTCTACAATGTCAACGCTGAGGAGGTTTGCCAAAGTTATTAAGACACTGAACTCTACACAGACGGTTGCGGTTAATGAGATTGGGTTCGTGGCCTGTTGCACATGAAGATTGTTGAAATACCGGCACAATTAAAAAAATTGTTCCTAACAAATGAAAAAGGGCATGTGCTCGATAAAAAATGTTGTGACTGCTTGTTTATTTTTTTTAACACCACTTAGTCACTTATTACAAATTGCATATGATTTCTTATTATAATATTTTTTATTACTTTGTACTTTGCTTATTTGTTAATGTTGTAATGCTTTTCGACCAAAAGAAAAAATGAACATAATTGATCTTGCTAATAGTATAAAATACCATGAAGATAAATGCTTACAAGTCAATTTACTTTTGCTTACAAAGCATTTGAATCGTGCTTACAAAAATATTTGAATACTGCTAAAAGTATAAGATACTTGAAAATATAAAATGCTTGCAATGCAATTGACTTCTGCTTACAAAGCACTCGAACCCTGCTTAAAAAATATTTAAAATAGTGTTATAAACATTATAAGATACCATGGAGATAAATGCTTACAATAAAGTTGAATTCTGCTTATAGACTAAATGAATTTTGCTTACATAAGCAACTGAATTCTGCTTTGAAAGAAAATATAACAACCATGAACTAATTACACAACGACAATAATCAAAAAACATTCAACATCACTACAAAGTACTTCAAAAACCAAACAAATTTATAGTCTCTATAAAACACTCCAGTAATCAACACTTTGATCAAAAGTACGAAGCAAAAATTGTTTCGGATTGATCCTATTTCATTTTGGCAAACTCCTTTGCCCGTCCCAAGACCGCCTCCCTCTGCTCATTCATTGCATCCAAACATATTGCAGTTGTTTACTTTCTACGCATCATCAATTAACTCGATAGTTTAAAAACACGAGAACAAACGTAGCAAAGATGTTTCATTCATGACAAACATGTATTTAAGCACATATAAGCGGCATTTTCGATCATAGCATGCATGTTTTTAAAGAAAAAAATGGGGACGAAGAATTGAATTTTCGCATTAGCAAGTATGTTCATAAATATAAGCATATTCGTAGTCACAAATAAGCAAGATTATAGACACACACAAGCAACTTTCTAGGTAAACATAAAAAAACGGGGATGAAGAATTGAATTTTCTGCATTCGCATGTATGTTCATACTTATAAGCATATTCGTAGGCCAAAAAAGCAAGATTATAGACATGATTAAGTAACTCTCTGGGTAAACATACAAAAAAATGGGGATGAAGAATTGAATTTTTTCTGAATTGCCAAGTATGTTCATATTTATAAGCATATTATTTGGCACAAATAAGCAAGATTATAGACACGCATAAGCAAATTGCTGGGTAAAACATACAAAAAAATGAAATGATGAATCGAATGATTGTTTTAGAAAAAATGTGAATCAAATTTTAATTGGATTAAGTAAAAAATGGACAATGTAAACAATCGATAGGCAAGAAAAATGGTTACCTTGTTCTTCATTAGTGTTGAAGCATTCTTCATAGGTGTCATCCATTTTTTTTTCTTGCTTGAACTCTCCAAATGTCGACTTTGTGTATTGTGGGGGAAGATTTTCGTTGCAGACACGGTGGAGAAGGTGATTATGGCTTGGACGATTTTCTAATAACTGATCTGGTGGATTGTGATTGCAAATTTGATGGTAACTCATCATATTTTAATGAGATTTACTAGATTTACCTATTCTTATATGGACTGATTTACCCTCACATTGACTTTATCACATAATTTATCAACATTAATCGGGTTTAATCTCAACCATCGAAATTAGTAGATTTGTGGCTTGGATCTGGTCCTATGTACTCATATAATAGGGGGTCCTATATAACCCTCCCCCTATATATATATATATGTATGTATGTATATATGTATATATAGAGGATGGTTCAAATTGGACACCCCCTATATGAGATAGTGTGGATTTATTATAACCGTTGGATTGATATTTTGGATTATTCAAATTAATCCCATTGTTTTAGGCAATTAGTTAATGCAGGAGTTGAAATTGGTAATTTATATTATTTTCGAATTTTTAATTAAGGGCAAATATGTCTTTTATATTTGAGTGTAGAAGGTAAGTTTTATTTTATTTTTTTCAGTTCCTATGTTTAAAGGGGAGTTATATCCTTTCAAAAATACACGTCTCTTCGTATTTCAACTGTAGAAGGTAAGTTTTATTTTACCTTTTTGGTTTCTATGTTTAAGGGAAGTTATATCCTTTCAAAATACACGTCTTGTATAATTTGAATTGTATGATATAGTTAAATTTATTGTATAGATTAAATTTTTATCTGTAAATTTATGTCATTTTTGTTGTATAATTAGTTTCGAATTATATGTTATAGTTAAATTTACCGTATAGATATAAACTTTATTTGTATATTTATGTCATTTTTGTTGTATAATTAGCTTCCAATTGTATGTTATAGTTAAATTTACTGCATATATAACCTTTATCTATATATTTATGTCATTTTTGTTGTATAACTAGTTTCGAACTATATAATATAGTTATATTTACTGTATAGATATAACCTTTATCTGTATATTTATGTCATTTTTTGTTGTATAATTAATTTTGTGGCGCAGTAGCAAAATTACTGTATAGATGTACTTCTTTTTATGCATAATTCGAATTATATGATTAAGTTAAATTTACTGTATAGATATACTTCTTTTTATGTATTTTTTGTGACATGATTGATTTCTAAAGCAGTGTTGTGCACTCAATATAACAATTATTCAGACATCATTAAAAAAAATACTTAGGCCTCATTCAAGAATAAAAAAAACATAGTATTATAAACTAGTTGCCCCAATAATAAAACAAATGAACAGTCTTTTGATCATGATTTGGATTTGTTGGGGCATGTTCGGGCTATTGGGGTTGTTACTTCTCCACATAAACCTCATCGTCGTTTTAACTTGGTTCTTGCCTTGACAACTTTCTCCTTTTGACTCTGGATTCGCTTTTCACACGACTCCCACCCACTCCCTTTTCACATGATTCAACTATTCGTTTGGTAGAATGAACGTTATTACCTCATACAACAAACAAATAGTATGTATACATTTATTTTAATATAAGTATACAACTATATTATAAAAAATATCAATAGGGGCTATTATTTTACGTGTTTATTGATACAGTTAGCATTTAAATTGATACAACAAACAAATATTATGTATACTATTATTTTAACATAAGTATACAATTATTTCAATATAAGTATACAATTATTGTATACATCGTATATATAAAAATATCAACAGGGGTCTGTCATTTTACGTGTTCACTGATAGTAAGCATTTATATTGATACAACAAACAAATAGTATGTATACAATTATTTTAAGATAAGTATATAACGTATATAATAAAAAAATCAACCGGGGCTGTCATTTTACGTGTTCATTGATACAGCTAGTATTTATATTGATACTAAATAAATCATTTAAACATGCAATGATTATTTTTACGATCAACAATTTGTGCATTGCTAGAATTACAAAGAATACAAAATACAGTTATAATTTACAAGATATATACACTATTTTTACACTAATTTGAAATATAATATATATACATATCTCAAGTGATACGTAAGTTATATTTGCAAATGGTTAGAAACAAGAATATAAGAAAGAAGGAAAAAATGATTTAAATTTCTCCAAATTAATTATTTTTATTGAGGTCATTTTTATCCCATTTGCGGTGGCAGAGTGGAGAATATGGGAAAACAATTGAAATACTTGGTAAATGGTATGTATCAAATTATTTATCGAACCAGGTAATTTTTCTCAACAAAAAAATAAAAAATAGATAATTAGTAATATGAATACCTTGTTCGTCAAATTATTGAAGGAATTCATCACTTTTCGTATCGATCGTGTTGTTTTCCATTGTAGAATGACCTGGATTGGGATTCATGAGTTTGGAGAATTTTGTTTTCTGATTCTTAATTTTCGCAGGCTTTCAATAATAGAGGATTTTTAACATTGAAGGAAAAGATAATGACCAATATGTGATTAATCCTCCCCACGTTTTTTGTTGATTAGGTGGGTAATCAAATCCCTATTTTGTAGGGAAATGTTTATGGCAGTTTTCAATATCATATATATTGTCCTTATAATTATCAGTTTCGGTTCATTAATTTATTTTTCTAGTCATTAAATCTACACCATCAATCAAAAAAATTCAATGGATTGGATTAGTCCCCACCGTCTCATATAAAGTAACACTTTTATACGTTAAATTATATATATATACGTTATATACTTATCTTAAAATAATTGTATACATATATATATATATATAATAGAGTTAAAGTAACACTTTTATACGTTAAAGTATCTATTTTTTGAGATAAAGTATCATGTTTTACTAATATAGTCACAAATTAAGAATGAAGGAAAAATAAAAAATAAATAAAATATGATATAGTTAAAGTAACACTTTTATAAGTAAAAATATCCGTTTTTTGAGATAAAGTATCAAATTTCTTAATACAGTTACAAACCATGAACAAAAAAAGAGGAAAAATAAAAAATAAATACGATGTATTTATAGTAACACTTTTATAAGTATCCATTTATTGAGATAAGGTATCATGTTTTTTAATAGACCTGGGTTCGATTCTTAGCCTCTGCATTTAGAGGCGTTTTTTTTTTAATTTACCAGGCGCATTTATGAATGGGTTTATATATATTGTCATACTGAAATTGCACAACAAGTACTAGTGGTGTAGTGATAGAATGCCACATTACATTTCCATAGGCGTGGGTTCGAATCCCTTGTGGAGTGAAGTGAATTTTTTTTAAATAACAGGGGCGCGACTGTGGATGGTTGGGGGGTTGGGCGCGGTTTGGGCGTGGGCTTGTGGGCTGTAGGATCCGTCTTACGAAATAGGATCCGTAAGACAGTCCTACAAGAGACCTACTCTATATATATAGGGAGAAGTTCATGTGAGACCACCCTCCTAGGTGAGACCGTAGGGACATATCTACATAATGAAAAAAAAAATAGATGGCCAAGATACACCTAATAAATGCAACAACTAATCACGTGTATGGGCAAAATAGGAATAGAAAAACATACCAAAAATAACCGCCCTCATTTTCCTCCTAAAAATTAGGAGTGTGATCTGTTATTAATCACATTCCTTCAATCACGCGGTCAACCATCCTCTCTCATTTTTCAACATACAGCATAATTTATACCCTGCATACTGCATATATAGTGTTCCAAATTTGCATATTTAGTATGAACAAAATGTATTGCATTAAATTTTAATAGTGTGCTTATTTAGAATAGGAATATTGCATATATAGTTTTATTATAGTGTATACGTAGAACAAAATAAGAAACTGTTGAAATACATTAGGCATTGTTCCTTATGATTTATACCATGCATGCATAATGCATATTTATGTTATGCATATATAATGTTCCAAATTTGCATATTTAATATGAACAAAGTGTATTACATTAAAATTTTAATTGTGTGCTTATTTAGAATATGAATATTGTATATATAGGATTGTTATTGTGTATACTTAGAACAAAACAAGAAAATATTCACATACATTAACATTGGTCCTTATGATTAATAGCTGCATACTGCATATTTATGTTCTGCATATATAGTGTTCCAAATTTGCATATTTAGTATGAACAAAGTGTATTACATTAAGGTTTTAATATTGTGCTTATTTAGAATAGGAATATTGTATATATAGTTTTGTTATTGTGTATACTTAGAACTGAACAAGTAAAATATTAAAATACATTAGGCATTGGTCCTTATAGTTTATACCATGCATACTGCATATTTATTTTCTGCATATATAGTGTTCCAAATTTGCATATTTAGTATGAACAAAATGTATTATATTAAATATTAATAGTGTGCTTATTTAGAATATGAATATTGCATATATAGTTTTGTTATTGTGTATACTTAGAACTGAACAGAGACGTGAAATTGATTGAGAAAGAAAAATGAATAGACATATATTTTGAAAATGTAACTGATACCTTAAATTGCGGGAGATAGATATATCGTAAGATTTTTTACCAATAATTGTTAAGGATATTAATTTGAAAATTCCAAATTATCCTTAACCTCCCTAAAAATCCGGCGCCTACTAAAAAAAGAGGAAAAATCGGACCGTTATTTGTTTAGATTCAATGGCCACGATATATCCCCTACGGTCTCACCTAAAGGGCTTAATCTCATTTGAACAATCCATATATATGTATATACATATTATATCTATTTGCTAATAAAAGTAAAAGACCGTGTGTGAGAGAGGACAATAAGTTTATGTATTCCTAGGATCACCAATGTTATTAGGATGAAATTAGAAATTTTAATGGGAGAAGGGGTTATAACTTATATGTAATAGGTTTTATAAAATTCATTATTTATGTAAATTTGAGAGTTCGTCTCGAACTATTTTTTAATGAGCAAGCACAATAAATTATCAGTTGATTGTTGTTCGCCTACATTTTTAATTGTCTAAATTAAGATCAATTAGATAATGTCGTAACTAACCCCGTTAATTAAACTACTAGCTTCGCTTCACTCGTTTACGGTTTTTATCGGTTCGAAATATTATTAATACTATTATATTATGTTGCTAGATAATCTTGAAATTTGATAATTATTTTCTCCAAGATCTGTAAAAGTACTAATTTTGTTCATCAAGATTATCACACTTGCATTGTTGCCAACTATTTGAGAGTAAATTATTAGACTGGAGTGTAAGGGCATAATTATTTCTTTCCACAAGAAAATATTCAGACTTCTTATGAACTTATCCCATTTTTTCTATTTCACTTCTTGTTTTATCGTATGGAAATAACATATATAGATGTATTTCATGTTGCTTAAAAGAATATATTTCTCCAAGTCAAACTAGTTGAATTCATCGGTCTAAAATCCACTCTGAGTGCTACGGAAATCTTCAAATGAGAACTTGCTTGCAATACTCAAACAGACGTTCAACGGACTCTGGGTTGTCCCAAGGAAGCCCCTCTAACGCTCAAATCAGCATGTGTAGAAAAATAATTCCAGCAAAGGACAATAATTAAGTGCGATTAATATTGAGAATACATATAAATGATCAAGGAGAGACCTTTTATACACACCTTTCTCCTTCTCTCAAAAACCTTTTTTCTCCTCTTTTTTCTCTAAAACAAAACACAACAAACCAATTCCCTTTCATTTCCTCCCTTCTCTTCTTCCCCACCCCCCCCTCCCGGCTCCTGTTGGAGGGTGGCCGGGGATTTCCAGTCAATGATGGTCGGCGACTGGAAGTCGCCGGTCGGACTCCCACTTCGCGAGGTCTTTCTTCTATGAGTTAGATGTAGAGTTTGGGAGTTATGTCATGAAGACGTGTCCATGACGAGTGGTAGCAATGGTTATGACAGTAGATCTGGGTAAGAGCGAGGTCATTCTCAATATTTTGTTTTTTTATTTTGTTTGGGTTTTTTGTTGGTTTTGTTGTATTTTTCTTGTTTTATTGTGTCTTTGTTTTCCTGGTTGATTTGCGAAATTCGTAGGCGGGTCAGTAGTTTCTGTCTTGCAGTGCGTGATGTAGCTCGTGCCCGGATTATTCCAGTTGTGGAATAGTGGATTAGAGGTATTACCCCATCCTCAAACCACTATAAAATTGCTTATGTCTTTTACATTCAACATACTTATATTCTTGCTTATCTTTATTATTGTTGTTTGTTAATTTGCTAAGTCAACAGATAATAACCTGGCTTATACAAGTCTTTGAAAAACACATTCAAAACTAAGGGTGAAAGTCTCATTTGTTAAAAACCAAGTCAATGTATTTTTAAAGTGTTAATCGAATCGGTGAGTTATATTATTAACAACTCGGTCAGTGCATTGAGTGGCTAACTCTACTGTGCAAGTAAACTTAGTTGTCCACCAAGGACTTAGCTGACTTGAGTCAACTCTAAATTTCTAAAAGAACTAAAAACGAAAAGTTGATAAAGTCTATTCAACCCCCTTCTAGACTTTACTTATCACCCCTTGGGACCTACAAGTGGTATCAGAGCGGTTGGTTCGTCAAGCCTTCCGCACTGGTTACTGAACTATATCTCATTCTTTTTCAAAAGAATAACACTTGCCGTTTTTAAAACTTTTATTTTAAAAGCAAAGTTATTATCATGGAAGGAAATCCAACTTGCATTCCAATATTTACTGTTGAAGAATTTGATGATTGGAAAATACGTATGCAGGCTCACCGTTCAGCCTTACATGATGAAATGTGGTTTGTCATTGAGGATGGACCACTACAAATAATGAAGGTGAACACAACTACAGGGCTCTTGCTCCTAAGGCTGTTGATGTACCAGAAGAAGACGCTGATGCAACTCCGGTTGCACGAGGCGCACGTGTTGCTACTGATGCTACGGTACCTAGACCCGCTATGGTTGAAAAGCCACGATGCGAGTGGACTAATGAGAACATGAAGAGATATAACTTGGACAATGTTGCCAAGGACATTTTGTAAAACCCTCGATAAGGCCATGTTCAATAAAGTTAAATCTTGCAGAATGACCAAAGAAATATGAGAAAAACTAACTTTATTTTGTGAAAGATCTGATAAAATTAAAGAAAATAAATTGGTTGTTGATGTAAAAAAATTTTGAAAATTTCAAAATTCTTGCAGGTGAAAGTCTGGATCAGCTGGATGCCAGATTCACTGAGATAACCAATGAGCTCTCAGCTCTAGGAAAAGAATATACACAGAAGAAAAATGTGTATGAAGATTCTAATGTGTCTCCCAGATGAGTGGAAAATGAAAGTGATGGATTTGAGCACTCAATGAACCTTACAAGAACATCCAACCATGAGCTATTCTCAGACCTTATAGCCTACGAAATTTAGCTCAAAAGTAAAGAGCAAGAAGAGACATTTTGTACCCCAAGACAGTTGCACTCATGGGTGGTGAATCCAAGAGAGCTGAATCCAAAAAAACCATTGATCAGGAGGAGATTGCCTTAATGGAAAAGAGATTCAACAAGTTCTTCAACAAGAACTACAAAAGGAACAAGGGTGAATCATCCAGTAAACACTCAGTACCTTCCAAAGCAAGGGAGGACAGGCCACCAAAGAGAGCTGACCATTAAATGACTGAATATCTGAAAGAGCAGACTTCCAAAAAGTTGAGAACCTATGTTGGAATTGCAGACAACTGGGACATTTTGTTGTTGACTGTCCCTATCCACCAGTCAACAAGCATAGAAATGAGGAGGAAAGAGAAGTCTCCAGAGAGAGAAGACAAGAAAATAAGGAAGCTATGTTGGCTGTTGAAGCTGTTGACACAACTAAGTGTAAAGAACTAGTTGAGTCAGACAACAGTGAAGTTGACTACTCCTCTGACACAGAAGAAGAGGCTTTGATATGTCTCAGGGCTAAAAAACAAGAAGATGAGCTACATTCTAACTCATCTCATTCTAATTCTGATGATAGTGATAGTGACACAAAAACTTCATCACCCACTGATCTTTATGATTGATTAGGCAAAATGATGAAAGATTTTGAACATGTAAAATCCTCCCACACACTTTTAAATGAGGAAAACAGCCAGCTCAAAAGCCAAAAGTCACAGCTGACTAAGGAGTTGAGTACTCTAAGTCACATAGCTGCTGAGAACACAGAGTTGAAGGCTGAGATAGCTAAGATTCAAGCAGACTTAGCTGCAACTGAAAAGAGAGAAAAAGATTTGAAAAATGTGATTTGCATTATTCACTAAGGCATCTAAATAATTGGATGAACTTATAATGAATGATTCAAAAGAAAAGTGGAGACAAGGCATTGGATTTAATTCATTTGTGCATGCCCAAGCTCCAAGAGTGGTATTAGAAAAAGGATCCTCGAGTAATGAGGCAGTCCAAAAATCTAAAGCACCATATATTGCACCTACTCCCATTCACAAACACATTCACAACCATGCTGGTGTTGGATACAAAAGTAAAGGTAGAAAGCCAATAGAGTATGCTGAGACGACAGCTGAAACAAAATTCAGAAGAGTCCATCAGCAGATTCCAAATAGAAAATACTTTGTAAAATCTAAACAGAGCTACCAAAAGCCCTAGAGGTTTTAGGAAAGAAGATCATACGATGGGAATGGTAGAAATTTTCCAGTCAAGCTGATTGGAACAATCAAATGAGACATCAGCAAGTCCAAAGAGATACAAACCTAAGTGACAAAGACCTCAAACTCAAAAATGGTCAGTCCCAAGGCAAAAAAGTTATAATCAACACATATATGCACCCAAACACAAGCCTAATATGCACAAAAGTTTCATTACTATCCCAAGAAAGCAAATGCACAAGTTCACACACGGGCATATAGACAAAAGAGATAGATGGTATGAACCTAAAGCTCCAAAACATTTTGCTAATGTTCATTATGATTATGGAACTGATACGTGGAAACCTCTTAGAGTTAGACCATTTGGCTATATGTTGGTTAAATCACCTTATAGTGCTAGCCCCTCAGAACCCTGGCAAGTATGGGTGCCTAAAAACTAATTTCCTTGATTGCAGGTTCAAGGAATAGCTGAGTGCCAAGAAACCTGGTACATGGATAGTGGTTGTTCCAGACATATGACAGACAACAAGAAAAATCTTTCAAAGTTCAAGTAAATAAAAAGTGCTAAAGTCATATTTGGAGGAAATGAAGCTCCAGGGGAAATCAAAAGCACATGATCCATAAAGAAGAATGGACTAGAGATCACAGATGTAGCCTATGTTGAAGGGTTCAACTTTAATCTGATGAGCATCAGCCAACTCTGTGACAAGGGCTATAATGTAGTATTCAACATAGGGGTTTGTCCAATTAAAGATGATGAATCAAAATAAATTGTGCTACAAGGATCAAGGCAGAAAAACATGTATGTAGTGGACTGGTCAACTGCCACACCAAACACATGTCGACTAGCAGAGAGCACAACTGAATCAAGTTGGCTATGGCACAAGAAGCTGAGTCACCTGAATTTCAAGACAATCAACAAGCTTGCAAGGAGTCATCTTGTGGAAGGATTGCCAGACTCAGTGTACAAAAAATAGAGCATTTGTGATGCATGCCAGCTGGGAAAGAAAATAGTCTTCTTTCAAGGGCAAGCCAAGTCTTTCTTCAACCAGGATATTGTACTTATTACATATGGATTTATTTGGTCCTGTTGAACTAGCAATCATTATTGGAAAGAAATACAACTTGGTGGTGGTGGATGATTATTCAAGATACACATGGACTATCTTTATGTGTAGAAAGAAGAAAACCTTGCAAAAGCTCCCTCAGGTGATGAAAAGAGATCAAAATGCAAAGAGTCAAACCATTATCAAGATAAGGTCTGATAGAGGAACTGAGTTTGTCAATGAGATTATAACTCAGTATTGCATAGAAAATAATATTGATCATGAGTTGTCAGCTGCAAGATGTTCGCCTATTTTTAGCATCACCGCAAGTGTACGGTGTTGTTTATAGAATAGGGTAAGCAAGGTCGTATCCACGGAGACTAATAAATTAATGCGCTAAGTATTGAACTAAGATAGCCTTATTTTTATTTAGACGATCGAAATTGAATGATTGTTGTGGAAGAAAAGATAAGAATAACCACAAAAACACAAGATGAAAATAATAGTGGAATTACCAAGGGAAATGAAATAGATTCCCGGGTTATGGTTTCAATTAATATTCCTCTTGTTTTACGATTTAATCAAAGCCAAAGTTATTATCAATACACCTATAAGACGATCACAGCGGTATGTTATCCTCCCTCTCGAGATGTATATAAAGTGTAGATTGAAATATCTATGCTAGTATCTTTACTCAACATAAGATACACAACTCCCAAATGCACAAAAGATCAAATATCCTCACAAATATTCACAAACCTCTCGATTATGCAAATATTCATGTCAAGTACTCAAGATCTAATATTGAAACTCATCTCTCGAATTATGAATCAATATATCAAACATGCTAAATCCTTGGCCAAATGATAAAACAAGAATAAGAACAAAGTACTCAAATAGGCTTCAAGACAATAACTTCAATTAAGATTAAAACAATCAACAAGAGTTCAATTAATCTACTTCCAAAACCCGGAAATCACAAGAAGTTTAGCTACCCATTATAAATAAACAACTCATAGACAAATTGTTCATCTTCATAAGAAGCTAAAATGAAAGATTAAAGCACAAAGAATGAGAAAACTTAGGGAAATGGATAATCTCTCAATTAATCTTCAATCCTCAAGCTCCGATTCGACCCGATTCTTCCCTTGATTCTTCCTTGATGAAATTGATATGTTTCTTGTGTTCTTGGGTGTATTACCAGCCTTTCCTCCATACCCTAGATCAAGCCTCCCATTTATCTATTTATAGCCCCTCAAAAGTTCAAGAAAAAGGTGGAGGAACATAGGAAATTCCGCCCAGGGGCGCTGCGGCGCCCAACCATGTCATATGCACAAAAACCCGCCCGGGCACTGCAGCGCCGGGCGTTGGGCGCTGCAGCGCCCGCCTAGCCAAAAAAAACATCGTCGCCCTGTATCAGGCGCTGCAGTGCTCGTCCGGTTTTTTCACCCACCAAATGTCCGAATTTGCTTTTGTGCCTTTCATAAAAGTTGTAGCCCTATCTCTTAGCTTTCCATATCCACTTGAATCATCTCAATATCAATTTTGTAGAGAGAGTTATGGCCAAAATACGAAACACTACTAGTGATGGAAATTTCAGACGCGTTTGGACGTTTCTTCAAATCAATCTCTCGTTGTTTGCTCGTTTGTACTTATTTTGATACACGATTCATTACTATGACTATAAACTCAATATAATTGGCTCTCAACATGGCTTGGCTACTCAAATGACTCAAAATAATCAAAAACAACACAAAACTCAAGTCTAGGAAGCCCAATCAATGGTATAAAATCAAGTGAACAAATACCCCCAAACTTAAATTGTTGGCCGTCCCGGTCAACGCTTTTAGAAACAAGATAAAATATGACTAGGAGTAATGAAAAGTAAAACGCACAACAACTCCATAATATTCGTATTGTTCATCATATGTGTCAAACAACGAATCAACCAAGCCTCAAACATCTAACATAGAGCATACATCAAAGAAACCATGGTAAATGCTAAGAATCACGTCTCTCAAAGATCAAGTGTATACTCTCATCTCGAATGAATATAGGACGTGTTTACGCTCAAATCAATTCAATGTCGCAAAATTACCATAGGCTTGCAATTCGTCTCATATCACTAGAATGTATGCAATTTGTGAATCAAAAAGGACTTTTTTCTTCGGTTGTAATGAAGGTTCTTTGGTTAGGGTAGGAAAATATGGATAAAGTGACTCAAACTCGAGCGTATAGACCGGTGAGCATATAAATCATCTACATTAAAGCTCAATATGCTACTCAAATCATCTCTCATTTTCATCAACTCCTCTTATCTCCATCTCCTTTCTTTCTTTTGAGAATCACCTCAAATTACAATCCTTAGCCCCCAAGTTCATTTAAATGAAACTCATTTACAAAGTCGATTTTTTTTCCGACATTTATACGAGTTTTCAACACTTCATTTCTCCTCCTTTTCTTCCCATCAACCAACTCTAACACCATCTTCTAAAATTTTGATTTTACCCATTCACCCTTATTCAATCCCTTTACTCAATGCTATACGCTCAAGTTTTGGGTAAAAGATTTATCAAGTTAAGGCTTGAATTGTGGCTATCAAAAGTTAGGCAATAGGCTCAAGTTGGCTAACTAGGGATTTCAATATTATCATTAGGTAAGCAAAAGGCTTGAAGGGCTAACAAAAATGGCCTTTGATCATTTTCACATTTCGCATACAACATGTGACCTTCACAGAGATACCAGAGCAAGTTCTAGAATTCTAACAACATGAATGATACACTCAAATTAACAACAAGACTGCATATGATGAAAGCAGTAAAGGCTCAAAAGCTCACAAGCTTGCAAATACGTAATTCAAAGCATCAAACCATGTTCTCAATATCCACATGCTCAATATCATCTATTCATGGCTCAATCAACTCATACTCAACACCCAATCAAAACAATACAAATTTTTTTTCAAAAATATAAGCATCAAGTCTCGTCGCACATGGTCAACTCACTCCTTAAAATCTATGAAAATAATAAACGTGCTAAAACTGTAAACGTGCTTCTAATGCAAATGCAACCTAAAATGCTTTACATGCAACTATATGGAAACACACAAAATGCACATTTTTTTTTCAATCCACACACACATTTCATATCAAAATAACTATCTCTCTCCCCCAAACTTAAATGAAATTATATCGTACGTAAGAGAGGATAGAATTTCAATATAAACCTGTGTGGATTGGACCTGATTTATTGTGGGGGTGGAGGCGGTTCGTGGCCCTCTTTGGGCGTCTCCTCCGCACGGGCTGCCCGTGTGTGGGGCCGTAGCAATATCTCCAATTCCTCAATCATGCACGGATCGTGCGTTCACGCATGCCCCGTGTGTGTGGTCGCAAGTAAAATCGGGTAATTTTCTTTTTTTTATAAAGAAAACAAAAAAAAATCACACCACAAATGTTGGGTTGCCTCCCAACAAGCGCTATATTTAACGTCTTTAGCTCGACGCTTTGTTAATTTCAATTCGTACCACCTTTGAATGCATATATTAGCCGCTTTGGGTCGTGGTCGAGAAGCTGTTTTTGCATTGTTTTCATCTAGTAATGCATAATTAGGATTTCAAGAAAGTAGTGAAGTCCTGGTGTTGGAACACTTTGATTTGATTTCGCGCATATTGTTCGTGTGCATACGCATAGTTCGTGCTCGTCTCATTCTCGGAATAGTTTCTTCTTATGATATCTTGCACGCGACTTTGCACGCGTACACACATGGTTCGTGTGTTCCTTGTCCTGTTTTTGCTCCTTTTCGGTACCACACACAGTGAAAGTGCATAGACACACAACTGTGTTTGGTTCCGAACTTTCTTGCTTTTCCAAGATCTTGACTCCTCGTATTTCGGTACCACTCCTTTGATGAATGGCACTAGATTGTTCCTTTGAGTTGGCCGGTGGTGCTCAAAAAGCGCTCTTTTGTTGTTGCCCACCAACAATTGTAACTAATTGGCCCATTTGAGTCTCGAGATTTTTCAATTGTGAATCCATAGTATTGGCCAATGTGTCAATTGCAACTTCATCTTGTCCATCTTTGCTTCGTTCTTGGTAAAGCTATTTCTCATTCCCTCATGAATAAATTTATTTGACTCATAAATGAAGTCGTTTGATTCATGAATGAAATGAGGCGTCTTCCAAAGATGGTTTTGCCTCTGCATCGGTAAACCCATTTATTACATTGAAGCTTGATGGTGGTGGAATTACATTCTCCGTATTAGCATATGAAAAATCTTCGTAATTCCTCCAATCTGAACAATAGTGTATAGGAGTAGGATTATTCCAATAACTGTAGAAATTCCAATTATTGAAATAATTGACTTCTTCCATCCGAACGGGTGCACCTATACCAATTCAAAGAAACAAATCAAGCATTGTAGAAGTAGAATTTACAAAAGAAAAATGAAATAAAATAAAATAAAAAAATGTCTAAATTAAGAATAATTCTATCTATCGCAATATTAGCACCAAAAATTGTATTAGTCCCCGGCAACGGCGCCAAAAACTTGTTCACCTATTTTTAGCTTCACCGCAAGTGTACGGTGTTGTTTATAGAATAGGGTAAGCAAGGTCGTATCCACGGAGACTAATAAATTAATGCGCTAAGTATTGAACTAAGATAGCCTTATTTTTATTTAGACGATCGAAATTGAATGATTGTTGTGGAAGAAAAGATAAGAATAACCACAAAAACACAAGATGAAAATAATAGTGGAATTACCAAGGAAATGAAATAGATTCCGGGTTATGGTTTCAATTAATATTCCTCTTGTTTTACGATTTAATCAAAGCCAAAGTTATTATCAATACACCTATAAGACGATCACAGCGGTATTTTATCCTCCCTCTCGAGATGTATATAAAGTGTAGATTGAAATATCTATGCTAGTATCTTACTCAACATAAGATACACAACTCCCAAATGCACAAAAGATCAAATATCCTCACAAATATTCACAAACCTCTCGATTATGCAAATATTCATGTCAAGTACTCAAGATCTAATATTGAAACTCATCTCTCGAATTATGAATCAATATATCAAACATGCTAAATCCTTGGCCAAATGATAAAACAAGAATAAGAACAAAGTACTCAAATAGGCTTCAAGACAATAACTTCAATTAAGATTAAAACAATCAACAAGAGTTCAATTAATCTACTTCCAAAACCCGGAAATCACAAGAAGTTTAGCTACCCATTATAAATAAACAACTCATAGACAAATTGTTCATCTTCATAAGAAGCTAAAATGAAAAATTAAAGCACAAAGAATGAGAAAACTTAGGGAAATGGATAATCTCTCGATTAATCTTCAATCCTCAAGCTCCGATTCGACCCGATTCTTCCCTTGATTCTTCCTTGATGAAATTGATATGTTTTTTGTGTTCTTGGGTGTATTCCCAGCCTTTCCTCCATACCCTAGATCAAGCCTCCCATTTATCTATTTATAGCCCCTCAAAAGTTCAAGAAAAAGGTGGAGGAACATAGGAAATTCCGCCCAGGGGCGCTGCGGCACCCAACCATGTTACGCACAAAAAACCGCCGGCTGTTGTGGCGTTAGCGTTAGTAGCCCCGCCCAAAAAAAACACCGTCGCCTGTATCAGACGACTGCGGCATGGGCTCGTCCGGTAGCCACTTGAATCATCTCAATATCAATTTTGTAGAGATAGGTATGGCCAAAATACGAAACGCTGCCAGTGATGGAAATTTCAGACGCGTTTGGACGTTTCTTCAAATCAATCTCTCGTTGTTTGCTCGTTTGTACTTATTTTGATACACGATTCATTACTATGACTATAAACTCAATATAATTGGCTCTCAACATGGCTTGGCTACTCAAATGACTCAAAATAATCAAAAACAACACAAAACTCAAGTCTAGGAAGCCCAATCAATGGTATAAAATCATGTGAACACAAGAACTCCATAACAAAATGGAGTAGCTGAAAGAAGGAATAGAAGTCTCAAGGAAGCTGCAAGAACCATGTTAGCTGAAGCTGGATTGCCTAAGAGATTTTGGGCTGAAGCCATTAATACTGCTTGCTACACTCATAATAGGTGTATGATCACTAGGCAGCTGTCCAAAAACCCTTATGAAATTTGGACAGGGAGGAAGCCAAATATTGGATATTTTCATATCTTTAGATGTAAGTGCTTCATTCACAACAATGGGAAGGGCAACTTGAACGCTTTTGATGCTAAAGCTTATGAAGGTATCTTTTTGGGATACTCAGTTGAGAGTAAAGCTTTTAGAGTGTTGAGCAAGAGAACCATGGTCACAGAAGAGTCTATCCAGGTGGTTTTGATGAACCTAATGTCAATGGAGAAGACATTGATAAGTTAGCTGACAAGATGAATCAGCCAAGTGTTCAGAAAAGTCCATATGTTGAGGCAGATATAAGAAAACTTAACCCAGATAAAGATGAGATAAGTGAATCTTAGAGACATGTGGAACGTCTGCAGCTGAATGACGATGAGGAAGATGTTCAACACAACTTAGCTGCGAGATGACTGAACCTAGCAGACTTACTCCAACCAGATATGAGATGGCTGAGAGACCATCCTCCATAGCTTATCATTGGATATGTTAGAGAAGGAGTAAGAACAATATCCAGAACTCAACATGAAGCTATGTTCACTTGTTTCATTTCCCAGATTGAGCCTAAAGATGTGCACAAGCATTGGATGACACACATTGGATTCTAGCTATGCAGGAAGAGTTGAATCAGTTTGAAAGAAATAAGGTTTGGAAATTAGTTCAAAGGAATACCCACCAAAATGTTATTGGTACTAAGTGGGTATTTAGAAACAAGATGAATGAAGATGGACCTGTTGTAAGAAACAAGCAAGATTGGTAGTCAAAGGGTATTTCCAAGAGGAGGGCATAGATTTTGATGAAACATTTGCACATGTTGTAAGATTGGAAGCAATTATTATGTTTCTTGCTTATACTGCACACAAGAACTTCACTGTCTATCAAATGGATGTGAAGAGTGCGTTTTCTAATAGACTTTTCGAAGAAGAAGTCTATGAGGAGCAACCTCTAGGTTTTGAGCGTAAAAACTCTGGAGATAAGATCTACAAGCTCAAGAAGGCATATATGGTTTGAAACAAGCACCAAGAGCCTAGTATGATACATTGTCCCGGTTTTTTATTGACAATGGATTTACCAAAGGCAAGGTCGATAGGACACTCTTCAGAATTCAAGATGGGGAATGTATACTGCTTGTTCAAATATATGTAGATGATATCATTTTTGTATCCACAAACAAAGAGATGTGTGATAAATTCTGACTTTCTTTCTAGGTCTTCAAGTCAAGCAAATGAAGGATGAAAACTTCATAAGTCAAACCAAATATACCAGAGATTTGATGAAGAAATTTGGTATGGAAGAGAAGTCATCTGTGAAGATTCTTATGAATACTTCAGTCAAGATGGACATGGATGCAGAAGGCAAAGTTGTTGATCAAAAAAGATATAGAGCTCTCATTGGGTCTTTGCTCTATTTAAGCAAGAAGAGGCGGACATCACTTTTTTGTAGGTGTATGTGCCAGATTTCAATATGCTCCAAAGGAAAGTCACATGATTGTAGCCAAGAGAATCCTAAGGTATTTGAAGGGAGGCCAAGATGTTGGCATATGGTACTTACCTATCAAATACTTAGAAATATGTTGGTTTCTTGGTTCAGCAATAAATAAAATTCAATAGCTACATCCACATGAGCTAAAGCAGAGTACAGAGTTGCATGCAGCTGTTGTGACCAAGTCTTATGGATGAGGCAACATGTGAGAGACTATGATATAGAAGAAAAAGAGATTCCAATTATGTGTGATAACACAAGTGCCATTGCAATTACTCAAATTCCTTTATTGCACTCAAGAACCAAGCACATTGATGTCATATATCATTTTATAAGAGACCATGTTGAAAAGAAAGATAACACATTGGAATACATATCAACTGATAACCAGTTAGCTGATATATTCACTAAGCCTTTATGTGAATAAAGATTTGAAGAGCTTAAGAATGAACTTGGATTGATTGAGTGAGTTACGAATGCTCGAGAAGACTCAATCACATGATTAAAGAAGAGAGAAATGGAAATCAGTAAAGTTTCACTTTTCAGCCAAATGAAACAGCCAAGACAGCTAGTTAGTTGTATCGAGTTAGCTGGATAGTTGAGTGTTCATTAAGTGAAGAGAGAAGCAAATTTAAGTCACTTATGAAGATAGTTGAGTTATTTATGAGCTAAGAGGGAATGTTTTTAGGCTTGACATCAACAATAATTATGTTGTCAGTAAAAACCTGCGCCAGTTTTACCCATGATTGGATATAAATGCTGTTGCATTTAATGCAGGATAATTAATGCGGTTTGCAAGATGTGATCTTAACAGTTGATCAAATTCAACCTTTTTGAATTCCAAAAATCTCCCCCTTACATCCCATATATAGAGAAATTATTTTTCTCTCTCCTCACAACTCTCTTACTTTCAAAGCTACCTAAGGCAGATTTTTTCTCTGCAACTAAAAGAGAACCCTAGTTTCTTCATCCATTCGAAATATCAGTTCAAACTATGAAATGGCACCATCTTATGACTACGCGAAGTTGGCTAAGAAAATCCACACTGGATCGACTGTGGATTCTGAGGGCTTAGTCAAACAAGGTGTAGGATAAGCCCTGGCAAAGAAGATAGCTGATAAGCTTGAGAAAACTGGTCTCAAGCCCTTCCTGTCAATGGAGTTCTCGCACACCTATTTGGAGGAGGTTGCGATGTTCTATCTTAATGCTCAGGCTCACAATGATGAGATTCGCTCATCGGTCTACATCAAGGAGATTAAGATGACTACTGCGGACTTAGTTGCTAGTTGTTATCTTCCTTCTTCTGGTTTGAAGGAGATAACTGAGAAAGATATTAATTTAGCTGTTGCATGGAAGGAAATAGCCAAACCAGAGGTAGCCAAGTGTGTTGATATGAAGTTTGGAAGCTTCAATCAGCTGTCTAGGACTAAGCTGACAGTGATGTGGACAATCTTAGAGGAGAAGAAGGTCAACTGGGCTGAGTTTGTTTTTGGCAAGCTATGCTAAAATGTGATAACAAAGCCATTACTGAAGCGGGAGAGTTTGAAAGCTCTCTGGGATATGGCTTGGTGATAGGTCATCTATTGGAGGTGAAGGGTATTCCTCTCAGGAATGGGAAACCCTTCCATGTGAACAAGAAGATGTTCAGGGAAAATCTCTCATCTGTCTAACGCCAAGCCCATGCAAGGAAGGCAAATACAAAAGAGGGGGAATCAGTTGACCCTATTCCCGTGGACACAACTACATCTGCAAAGGCCTCTTCTCCCAAGCCTGTGCAGAAGAAAAAGAAAGCACCTGCCCCTATAGCCAAGTCACCTCCTGCCTCTATAGCCGAAGAAGACCCTGCTCCTATCCCCACAGCCAAGAAGGATTCCCCAGTTTTTCTTCTCCAATTATCAAGAGAAAAGCGCTCAGTTGTGCCCCGTAAGCTAGCTACAGCCAAGAAGCTGAAATTGGCAGAGTCTGCTGCCATTGAAGAGGAACCAGAAGAAGATGATGTTCCATTGGTAAAGAAGACAAGGAGAAGACTTATGAAAAAGTCTGAATTAGCTAAGCCAACTGAGTCTTGCACTAAAAAGGAGGCTGCTGAGGAAGAGCAACAAACTTTGAAGGATAAGAGTGGTGCGGAAGCCACTGAGAAGCTAGATACTGTTGTTGCTGAACAATAGAGTCCAAAGGAGTTAGCTGTCAGGGAGACAGCTGAAGACTCAGAAAAGAACACAACTGACAAGACCACTGAAGAGTTAGTTGTACGTTCTCCTCAGATTGATGCGAGGACAACTGAGAAAGATGAGACTCCCCTTGAGCCTATGCAGGAAGATGATGACTTGATAAGGTTATCTCCTGCATACCCAGATGTACAAGAGAGGCTACGGATTTGGAAGGTCTGGAAGCTGAGTTATGCTAGGCATCAATTCCAAAGTCCAGAATTCATTCAAGAGGAAGACGAGCTTCTAAGCTTTCTAGGGAACATTTCTATTAGCTTTGCTCTCGATCTCGACTTTGCACGATGATTTTTTATGAGAAAAAGAATGAGGAGAAAACAAAGAAGAAAGCTAAGGCCAAGGCTATTGAGGAATCAGAAAAGCCTCACACCTGTTTCTTCACAAACGTCCTAGAAAGCGCCTTACAACCAGCCACCACCAGCGACAGTGATGTAGAAGAGCTTGACCCTGCCGATGAAGTCTAGAAGGCTGAGCTGAAGCAAGCTCTTAAGGAATCCAAGGAGTTTCAAGCGTAGACATTGCAGAGGGACCCAGGAGAGTCATACTCTATACTAATCTTTCCTAGCCCTGACATTATGGAAATGGTGAGGACTATCAATGTTACTACCTCATATGTGCACTCTGAGGAACAGGAATCCAGGAAGAATGGCGATGAAGCTAAGGAAGGTGATGAATAGGGCACCTTAGTCAAGCCTACCCTTGAAGAAGGTGTTGAGACACCTGCCCTATGATGTGTGTAAAATATACGTGCATTTTGGGGCTTAAAATGATATATAATTGATGCATTTGCACGCATATTTACTATGTTTTTACTTGGTTTCCTTAAAATGGCATGATACTGCGTATTCTTGTAATTTTTACAGGAAACGAAGTTTAAAATGAAGAAATATCAGTTGGAATGCCTGGCTAAGATTGACGAATTCGAAGAGAAGATCAAAACGATGAAAAAATGTGGATTAAAACACTTCACACGGATGGACCGTGTGGTGTCACACGACCGTGTGGAGTGCCGATGTGAAAATCACATGGTTGTGTGAAGTTAAATTGAAAACAGAGGACTGAGTAGGCCCACACGGCCGAACCATGTGAAGTCACACGGACATGTGAGAAAGGAAAGCCAATCGCACAACCTGACCATGCAACATCAAACGCCCGTGTGAACAAGGCCTCAACCCAGCACCACACGGCCGTGTGGGAGTCTATTTTGATGCGTTTTTCAGTGTTCACTTCTCGTTCAAACTCTACAAGTGATCTCTCCAAGCATCTATAAAAGGGGACCAAGGCTTGCACGAAAAAACACAACTTGATACAGCAAAAACACATCAAATAACACAGAAATGAAGGAATCGAAGAGCTTCTGAGCAAATAAGGCTAGGTCACGAAGAACACCACAAGGCTTTCGCATTTAGGGAGCACAAGAGCTTCGAAGGCTTGGAAGGGGAATCCATCCTGACAAGAAGGGGTTTTCTTTCTATGTTTAAGAACTCTTGTCTGTGCTTATATGATTTCTTAATATTGATTCGAATTTGTCTATGAGTTTGTAATCAATGTTTGGCATATTTTTGGATCTTAGGGGCATAATCGAAACTGTAGATTTATATTAAATATGATTATTTATTTTATTAATTATATCATGCATTCTATTTTATGAATTTGAGTGCTTATTTATAATTGCTTTTTATTTGGCCAATAATTTGCATGTCATATTTGTTAGAGCAAAATTTGGGAGATGAGTTCTAACAAAGACTGAAATTAAATTCATATATAAACGGGTGTGACAACTGTTTGTGGATTGTCATTCAATTCACAAATCTTTTGAGAGTTAATAAGAATTGTAAGGATCCGGGAGGACTACAATTGTTATTAATGAACTATTTATTCACCGCCCGGAAGGGGGAGTAGACAAACTTAGGAATTGAACCCATATAATTGCATCAATTGGTTTTTAAAACTTTATTCACATTTAATATTGAAGAAGAATGTTGAGATTATGTACCTAAGGTTGCTCCTAAAGATGTTGAAAATACTTGTGGGGTTCACAAATTTATTTTATTTATTTTTCTTTATTTTCAATTTGAGTTAGATTAAATTACTTGATATTCGATCGCTTCAGTAAAGTTGGAATACAATGTTATTATACCCTAAGTGTTTCGAGATTCAATCCCTGAGGAATACGACCTTGCTTGTCATTAGCCTATAAACTACACTGTACACTTGCAGTTGTATGAACCAAAATATTTTTTGGCGAACAAGTTTTTGGCGCCGTTGCCGGGGATTGATTAGATTCTACTTAGATATAGTGATAAGTAGTTCAATCTTAATTGAAGCATATTTTCTATTTTTTTATTATTTTCGAAATTATTTTTTAATTAGGTCTAACATTGTTTTGTTTAGTGCAGATAGTGCATGATCACGCGTTCCAGATCGACCCATCCAATACCCATTGATTTGGAAATCGAAAAGACAGACTAAACAACTAAGGAAAAGTGCCAAAGCAATGGCGGATAGGACTAATCCGAACATAGTGGAGAATAGAAACAATGAGGAGTGCCCACCAGGGGCCGGCGTCTAGGATAGGATTGTGGAAAGGCCCACGAGAAGGGCAGTTAGAGACTACTTCCAGTCGGAGGTAAGCCAAACTTATGGGGGTGTGGCCCATCTGCCGATCAATGCAAATAATTTTGAACTAAAACCGAAATTGATCCAGATGGTGTCATAAAACCAGTTTGGGGGTAGAGTCGTTGAGGATCCAAACGCGCATCTGGCGCACTTTCTAGAAATTTGTGATATTGTTAAGATGAATGGTGTTTCTGAGGATATCATTTGATGCCGCCTTTTTGTATTCTCTCTGCGCGATAAGGCTAAGGGATGGTTATGCTCTTTAACACCACCAGCAGCAAATTGTGCAGAACTAAGTCAGCGGTTTCTAGCCAAATACTTTCCCCCAGTAAGACGCTGCAACTGAAATTTGAGATCGCCCAGTTTAGGCAACTAGATGCTGAGCCACTATATGAAGCATGGGATAGATTCCGGGAATTGTTATGGAAGTGCCCTCAACACGAATATCCCGACTACCAACAGGTTCAGTACTTCTATAATGGTTTGAGTGGAAACACAAGAACAATTATAGATGTTGCATCTGGAGGTGCCCTACTAGGAAAATATCCTGAGAAGGCACTAGAATTATTCGAGGAGATGGAGAACAATAGTTACCAATGGCCATCCGAGAGGTCGACTGTCTGACGAGTGGCAGAAGTTCAGGATGAGAAGGTCGCCATGCTCACAGAACAGGTATCTTTGCTGAATATGAAACTGGACGTGGTGCAGCAAGTGACTCCAAGAGATCCTACTGTTGTTGAAGATAAAGTAAACTTTGTGGGCCAACAAAGAAACTTCAACAACAATTACAAAAATAATCAGATACCCAACTACTACCATCCAGGGTTGCGAAACCATGAAAATTTCTCTTATGCTAATAATAAAAATATTTTGCAGCCACCTCAGGGATATAACGTGGGTAATCAAGGCATAGCGGAGTCCAGTAAAACGAAAGCATCTGTTGAAGAGATGATATCCTCATTTTTTCGGAGAGACAAGGGCAAGACTTGACAAAGATGAGACCATGATAGAACGAGGATAGAAGAAGCAGTCACGCACCTAAACACGAACGTAAACGCAAGATCAAATCTCGGAAATATAAGTAGCCCGGATCGCAATCTTGTGGGAGGCCAACATCAAAAGGCAAATTCCCAAGCGTTTGAGTTGAATCCACAGGAGCAATGCAACGCCATTCGTCTGATGGATGACATTAAGGTTCACAGGTTTCAAATGACAAAGTTTAGCAATAGTGATTAGAAATCTGAAGTCTAGCTGAAGACGTTAAACTTAGTGTTGTATGGGAGACAACCCAATTTATTTCTTGTTTCCGTACATTTTTTTATCGCCTTTAATTTTAGTTTCAATTTTAGCTTCAATTTTAAATTTTATTTATTAACTTAAATTTTAATTTTGTTTAGTTTTCTTGAGTTGTTGTGTAGGAGGCGTCACGGAAAACTCTCTGTTATGAAAAAAAACATTGATTTTTCTATTTATTTTTATTATTTTAGTACGTTTACCGCTTTAGCACGTTTAATTGCTTTTGTATGTGGTTTTTAATTCAGTTCGTATACCCAACTCCCTATGATTTTACTATGAATATTTTATGGCATGGGATAACATACTTGTGGGAATAATGTAATAAACTGTTAGGAAGAAAGTTATTTATTTGCTTGGCATGTGTTAAAAAAACTGGGTATTTGAGCATGTTGCGAAAAATAAGTTTGTGAGCGTTTGTGCCTTAAACTGCTTTACATTATGCAAACTTATTTTTTCTGGAGTGTGTCATTCATGATTGAGAAAACTCTAGAACTTGCTCTGGTATCTTCATCGAAGCCATGTGTGTGTGCAATTTGAAAATGATTAAAGGCCATCTTTGTTAAGCCTATTTAGCTTAAAAGTCTACCTATGAACTCTGATTCCCTAGTTAGCCAAGTTTGAGCCAAAACTATTATTCTGAGCCACATTGATCTTTCAAATTTATATGTTTCTACCCCTGAAATTTCTTGAGCTTATAGAAAATGAATAACTTTGGGGGAGATGTGGTGAAAATTTATGAAAAAAGAGAGGAATTTGGCAAAAGAAAGAGGGATGAGCAGTATCTGGGTAAACAAAAAAAATATTTGCATGAAGCTCGAAAAAAAAATATCTGGAAAGAAAATAGAGAAAATCGAGCAAAGCAAAAGAAAAAATTCTAAAAATTATGAAAAATATGAGAGCTTGAGGCTAAAAAAAAGAAAAGAAGGCAAAAAGGCCTAAGAATGTAAAATGAGAAATAATGGTGGAATTAAGTTGAAAAAAAAAACTGATATTATGTTGAAATTGGGTTGGTGAATTGCAAGTCTGTGTGCTTAAATTTTATTTGCTCAAGTCAAGTCACTTAATCCAAATTTTCCCTACCCTTACCAAAGAGCCTACATTACAACCAAATAAAAAGTCATTTTTGATTCTTAGCTTGTGCGCACAAAAAGTGGTCGAGATGTTAGACGATTTGCAAGCCTATGGTAGTTCTACTTTCATAGAATTGAATTTGAGCGTAAACACTTACCATACACTTTTGAGAGTAGAGTGATACACTGTTTACTTGTGAGTCGCGATGTCAAGTAACCGAGAGAGTATTAATTATGTCGAGTTTATGAATAATGACTCCTTGATGATGAATTACATGGTTTCCATGAATATGAAGTCAAATGATATTTAATATTCATGGTGTTCTTGGGTGTTCGTTTGTTTTTGCCTCTTATATTTTGTTTTTTTTTAAATTTGCTCGAGGATGAGCAATGCTTTAAGTTTGGGGAATTTTGATGTGTGTAAAATATGCGTGAATTTTTGGGCTTAAAAAGATATATATTGATGCCTTTCCACGCATGTTTACTATGTTTTTACTTGGTTTCCTTAAAAGGGCATGATACTGCGTAATCTTGTAATTCTTGCAGGAAATGGAGCTTAAAATGAAGAAATATCAATTGGAATGCCCAGCTAAGATTGACGAATGCGAAAAGAAGATCAAAACAACGAAAAAAGTGGATAAAACCACTTCACACAGTTGGACCGTGTGGTGTCACACGGCCGTGTGGAGTGCCGGTGTGAAAATCATACGGTTGTGTGAAGTTGGATTGAAAATAGAGGACGGAGCAGGCCCACACGACCGGACCATTTGAAGTCACACGGCCGTGTGGGAAAGGAAAGCCAATCGCACAACCTGACCATGCATCATCACACACCCGTGTGAACAAGGCCTCAGCCCAGCACCACATGGTCGTGTGGGAGTCTGTTTTGACGCATTTTTCAGTGTTTGCTTCCCGTTCAGACTCTACAAGTGATCTCTCCAAGCATCTATAAAAGGGGATCACGGCATGCACGAAAAAACACAACTTGATATAGCAAAAGCACATCAAATAACACAAGAACGAAGGAATCGAAGAGCTTCTGAGCAAAGAAAGCTAGGTCGCGAAGAACACCACAAGGCTTTTGCATTTAGGGAGCACAAGATCTTCGAAGGCTTGGAAGGGGAATCCATCCTGACAAGAAGGGATTTTCTTTCTATGTCTAAGAACTCTTGTCTGTGCTTATATGATGTCATAATATTGATTCGAATGTGTCTATGAGTTTGTAATCAATGTTTGGCATATTTTTTGGATCTTAGGGGCATAATCGAAACTGTGGATTTGTATTAAATATGATTATTTATTTTCTTAATTAATTCATGTTTTCTATTTTATGAATTTGAGTGCTTATTTATAATTGCTTTTTATTTGGCCAATAATTTGCATGTCATATTTGTTAGAGCAAAATTCGGGAGATGAGTTCTAATAAAGACGGAAATCGAATTCAGATATAAACAGGCGTGACAAGTTTGTTTGGTGAGTCATTCAATTCATAAATCTTTTGGGAGTTAATAAGAATTGCAATGATCCGGGAGGGTTATAATTGTTATTAATCAACTATTTATTCACCGCCCAGAAGGGGGAGTAGACGAACTTAGGAATTGAACCCGTATAATTATATGAATTGGTTTTAAAACTTTATTCGAATTTAATATTGAAGAAGTATGTCGAGATTATGTGCCTAAGATTGCTCCTAAAGATGTTGAAAATACATGTGGGGTTCACAAATTTATTTTATTTATTTTTCTTTATTTTCGATTTGAGTTAGATAAAATTACTTGATATTCGATCACTTCAATAAAATTGGAATACCATGTTATTATAGCCTAAGTGTTTCGAGATTCAATCCCTGAGGAATTCGACCTTGCTTGCCATTATCATATAAACTACACTGTACACTTGCAATTGTATGAACCAAAATATTTTTTGGCGAACACCCTATCGGCTGATTACTCAACTGGACAAACAGTCGAGTCTCAAGTTTCCAGTGACCTCACTGCTAGTGACTCAGCTAGTGCGCTAGCTGAGGGGGAAACTGCAAACACCACAACCGGGTTGGAGGAGGCTATGAGAGGCCTTACCAACTTGAAGATTGGAGGTGAATATATGGAAATAACCGAACAATGGAGTGGTTTTGATGAAGCTCGGACGGTTCACGCTGTCTCAGTGAAACCCCAACTGCGTTGCAAGCCGATGATGCTGCTGATGCAGCTAAGGCAAATGATGGAAAGGAAGCTATGACAGTTGAGACTGTCGATACGAAAACACAATCATAGAGGTTGAGACCTCAAAGGATGCCACTGAAGACCCTAAATCAGCTCAGTCTGCTGAAGGGA
Source organism: Rehmannia glutinosa (assembly GCA_016081115.2). Classification (NCBI taxonomy): domain Eukaryota; kingdom Viridiplantae; phylum Streptophyta; class Magnoliopsida; order Lamiales; family Orobanchaceae; genus Rehmannia; species Rehmannia glutinosa. Next base: position 131,679,986 of record CM071926.1, read on the forward strand.
TTGTCTAAGACCATGTTGCGGCTAAGACTGCGCAAATGAATGTTGAAGGCCCAACAGCGGTTGAGACTGATGAAGGTAATGAAGGCCTACAGGAGGTTGAGACTTCCTTGGGTAAGAATGTTGAGAGTCAGTCAAAAACGAAGAAATAAACGCTCTGCATGACTCTCAAGAACACGTCTTTGTGGAGTGTTTGGACACAGATGATGAAGATGAGTCTGATCAACAACATAAACCAGAAGAGGACTCAGAGGTTGAGGAGAATGTGGCTAACATACGGAAGGCAAGCAAAAAAGCTGCCATTTCCAAGTTCGCACTGGTTGATGGCCCACCCCGTATGGTGCTATCACCAACCCATGACGCTGCTAAGGCAGTTGAGGACAAGACTACTCAAGAGGAAGAACACACTTATACCATTAAAGCTATTGAGACAGTTGAGGATCAGTCAGCTCCGCCGGCTAACACAGCTGCAGATGTCGAGGACACTAAAGCAACTAAGGCACACAGAGCTAAAAAAATTTCAAAACCTTTCTAAGGGACCCAGGGTAGTAAAGGTTTAACTCGATCCCAAGGTTTACTTGGACCCTTGGAAAAAAATTCAAAACATTTCCAAGGGACCCAGGGTAGTAGGAGCTCGGCTCGACCCCCGAGGGTTTACTTTGACCCTTGGAAAAAAATTCAAAACCTTTTCAAGGGACCCAGGGTAGTAGGAGCTCAGGTCGACCCCCCAGGGTTTATGTTGAGCACATGATTACTGCCAACATGTCGATTGTAATATCACATATGAAGATTACACATAAAATTTTCTTAAATGGCATACATTCCATGGCCTTGGGACTTTGCTACCCCCTGGTCTTCTAACTCATATGCTCCATTAGCCATGATCTTTGTTACCTTATACGGCCCTTCCCAGTTCACCTCTAACTTGCCTACCGACTTCAGGCATCCGTTTGCCTCAGGACCAGATCTCCCACCTGAAAACTTCTCATCCTAACACGTCTGTTGTAAGTTGCCTTTAGCAGGCTTTTGTTTGCTTTCATTCTTAGATAGGCCAGTTCTCGTTTTTCTGCCACTTGATTTAAAGCTTCCTTCAATAAATCTGTATTCTCCCCTTCCTCAAAATTCTGGACACGATGAGTTTTCCTCCCGATCTCTACCGGTATGATGACTTCAATTCCATATACCAAACTAAATGGAGTTTCCCATGTTGCTTCTTTAGGTATAGTTCTATTAGACCATAGCACTGAATGCAGCTCGTCTACCCATCCTTCTCCCGCTTTTTCTAGCCTAGCTTTAATACCTTTGACCAAGGATCGATTAGTGACCTCTACATGTCTGTTGGCTTGGGGGTAAGCTACAATTGTGAAGTGCTATTTAACTTTCATCTCTGTCGACCATTCTCGAATCTTCATGCCTTGGAATTGTGTTCCATTGTCTGATATCAAATCTCGAGGCCATCCAAACCTACCAACCAAATTCTTCCATATGAAGCTCATTACATAGGATTCTGTTATCTTAGCCAAGCCTCCACCCACTTTTGTAATCTACAACCACTATCAAGAACTTTTGTTGCCCTATTGTTGTCGTGAATGGTCCCATGATGTTGATTCCCCATTTTGCAAAGGGACATGGAGAACTCATAACCCCTAGAAGCTCGGCTAGTTGGTGTATCAACGAACTATGCTGCTGGCATTTCTCACATATCCTTACTATCTCTTTTGTGTCTTTCTTCCATTTTGGCCAAAAATATACAACTTTGGTGACTTTCTTGGCCAGGGTCCTAACTCCCACATGAGCCCCACAAGCTCCCTTATGTGTTTCCCTTAATACATACGCCCCTTCCTTCTCAGACAAGTATCGCAAATATGGTAAAGGAAAAGCTTTCTTGTATAGCAGCCCCCCAATTAGACAATCTTACTACCCTTGTCTTCACTCGCTCGACTTTTCTCTTGCTTTCTGGCAGCTTATCAGTATTACAGTGTCGATAGATGTGCACTTTCCAATCGTTCCCCTCACCTATTTCCATGACCTCTGCCCTAATGCTAGGCGAAGCATCTATCATGACTATTATTTTTCTCGTACCGCCCTCTTTAGCTAAAAACTGGCCACCTTAGAAAGGTGATATGCATTTACATTGTCTTCTCTTAGGATTTGCTCCAACTCAAATTTATCAAATACTTTTACCAGCCCTGCTACCACTTGCACATACAGTCTCATTCTATCCTATTTGATCTCAAAATTTCCCTTAACTTGGTTTGTTACCAACATTAGATCAGAGTAGGCGGTTACTCGCTTTACCCCGAGGTCTGCTGCCATTCTTAACCTACTTACCAAAGCCTCATACTCTGTTTCATTTTTTGATGCTTTGAAACCAAATTTGGTAGCAAATTCCAGGTCTTCCCATGGGTTAGTACAATTCTTGCACCACTTCCACAAATATATGCGGACCCATCTACTTGAAGCGTCGAGACCTGCTCCTCCGAACTTTGCTCACCTGTCATCTCTTGCAAGAAATCTGCCAGAGCCTGAGCCTTAATAGCCACTTGCGGTTGATACTTCAAATTGAACTCCCCTACCTCTACAACCCATCTGATCATGCACCCTAAAACCTCGGGCTTATCCATTATGTGACCTAGTGGCATATTAGTAAGAACTATTACCTTATGCGACCAAAATATGGCCTCAATTTTCACGTTGCACTCACCAACGCTAGGCCTCTCTTTTCAATGTCGGAGTATATTGTCTCTGCCCTTTGTAACACCTTGCTGACATAATAAATAAGCATTTGCCTATCTCCCTCCACCCTTAGTAAGACCGATCTGATCGCTGCTACCCCCATAGAAAGATACAGATACAACTCTTCCCTCGGATCGGCTCAGTGAGCAGAGGTAACTCGGCTAAGCATGCTTTTAATTCCTTAAAAGCTCACTCGCACTCGTCTGTCCATTCAAAAAATTTAGCCTTTCTTAAAATCTTGAAAAATAGAAGACTCATTTCCGCCGATTTAGGAATGAAACGACTTAATGCATCCACTTGTCCTGTGAGTTGTTGCACATTATTAATGTTTATTGGGGATTCCATCTCGAATACTGCCCGTACCTTCTCCGGATTTACCTCGATCCCTTTTTCTGTAACCAAGAATCCCATAAATTTACCAAATCTAACGCCAAAAGAACATTTAGCTGGGTTGAGCTTCATTCCATACCTTCTGAGTGTCGTGGATGTCTCAGTCAGGTCTGCCACGTGATTGCCCTCCTGCTTACACTTTACCAACATGTCCTCTGCGTAGACCTCCATGTTTCACCCTAGTTGATCCTTGAATATTCTGTCCATCAACCTTTGATACGTTGCTCCCATATTTTTTAGTTCGAATGGCATGACGACATAACATTATGTTCCTGAAGAGGTGATAAAACTTCCCCTTTTCTGATCCTCCTTGGCTAGCTTAATCTGATGGTACCTTTGGTATGCGTCCATCATACTCAACAGTTCGTATCATGTTGTTGAATTCACCAACTGATCAATCCTAGGCAGTGGGTAATGGTATTTGGGGCAAGATTTATTCAGATCCTTGAAGTCCATGCACATATGGAAATTGTCCCCCTTTGGAACTAACACATCATCTGAAAGGCCATTGTTTTTGCTTAACAGGTCTCATGGAGTGATCCACATTCAAATGATGGACAAACATTCTAGGTCGATCCCATGCAGGTCTTCCGACGACCAGGCGAACACATCCCGATTATCCCGCAGAATCTAATAATCTTCTCTGTCAGCTCTGGCCCCAGCTTCGTTCTCACCCTGGTGACTTTTTCTGGATCACCTGGATGATCTCTACCGACATTAACTCTTCTTCTGGCCGGACACTCAATAGGTCGGGGTCACTCTTCATTTCCTTCTTTCCTACTTTAATTGGTTTAGTTTCCCTATCCACTTCCACCACCTTTCTTTTGGATTTTTTCTACTCTCTCTTTCTAACCGCCTCTACGTAGCATTTCCGGGCAAACTTTGAATCCCCCAACACCTCTCCTACCATATCCCCTACTCAGAACTTGAGTTTCATATGAAATGTGGATACAATTGCTTGGAATGAATTAATAGCAGGTCTGCCAATAATAACATTATAAGTGGAATATGAATCTACGATAAGAAAAGTTACCATCCGTGTTTTCTTTTTTGGGCTGGGAGGTCTCCTAAAGACATGGGCAAGGTGACCTGTCCATCGGCTCAACCACTCCTCCTCTGAATCCGAACAATGTTGTCTCTACTAACTAGACCTCCATTTTTAGATATGCATCATAGAAAAGTATATTAACTGAGCTCCTCGTATCCACCATAGCTCTAGCCACCTCGAAATTAGCAATCATTATTGTGATGACCATTACATGATTATGTGATATCGAGGTCCCCATATCCTCCGGCCCAAAAGATATTTATGGGATAGCTTTATGATCTCCTATGGTAAGCACAACTTTCCCAGCTCTTCTTGTGTATGCCTTCCTTGCTCGATTTGAATCTCCATCTTTTGGTCCTCCCACAATCATGTGTATCGTTCCCTTGGTAGGAGGGATGGGTTTGGCGGGGATGTTGGGCATGTTCGCTGAAACTCTACCCTGACGCGGTGGACTCATATCCGACCTCACAACCACTCTTGCCTCCGGTTTAACCCAATTGTCCAACCACCCCTTTTTCACCATATGCTCGATCTCATCTTTCAAATGCCAACATTATTCTGTTGTGTGCCTATAATCGTTATGAAATTCACAAAAGAAATTGGACCTGGGTCTAGTAGGTACTGTCAAGTAATTTTCCACCCCCTGAGCTCTTTATGTCCCATTATGGTCATCAATATTTGCACCCTTGGTGCAACCAAAGGAGAATATCCCTTGGCCCCATCGCTCGACCAAGCAAACTTGGCCTGGCCTCCGGTTCACGAAATTGCTTGAGCCCTTGCTTGGCATCTATCCCCTATCCTTTCTCTTCTCCCTCACCTCATCCTTTTTACCTTTATGTGCCTCCTCCAGGTTGACGTGTTTCTCAGCCCTTGCTAAGAGATCATCAAAGTTTTTAGTCAGCCGCTTCACTATGGACTTTAAAAAATCACCCTCATGTAACCCCTGCAATAAGGCATTGGAAAGCCCCTCTTGGGTAGCCGATGGTACATCCAGGGCTGCCGATGTGAATCATTTTATGTAGCCCCTAAGTGACTCATGTTGACCTTGTTTTATGCTAAAAAGGGTCAAGACTGTCTTTTGGTGCTTCCGCGAGCTAGTGAACTGGTGCAATAATAAAGAGTTTAACTCTTCAAGCGATCCAATGGAGTCGACAGGGAGCTAACTGAACCACTGTTGGGAATACTTAGCCAAGGTTGTTAAGAAAACCCTACACTTCACTCTATCCGTGTATCGCGTGCAACAAGGCCGAGTTTTCGAATCGGCACAAATGCTCCCAAGAGTCAGTAGTGCTATCATAATCATAACTTAACGCCCTAAAATTGACAGGTAAATCGTCCACCATCACCTCCTCTTTAAATAGAATCCCTTTTTTTGTCACGATTTGCCCAGCCATCTTCCTCTTCATCTCCCCCATCTCCCTTTGCAGACTTTCCAAATCCGTCGCCTGCCCCTGCTCCTGTCTATCCACTATTCTCTCCTCCTCCTGAGCCACGCCCTCGCTCACCGCTAAGCCTTCCTTTTTAGCCCAAAGGGCATTGACCGTCTCTTGGACTATGGTCGATAACTGATTTCTGGTCACTTGAATGGTCTCCGCGGTAAATGCGACATCCAGGTTTGCCACTGGCAATCCCATTGAGGGGGGTTTCGAAAATACTCCCGGTTCTTGCCCCATTTATCCCTGACTGTAACACCCCCAACCTATCCAAAAGCCCCTCCGAATCTACCACCTCTTTACCCCTCAACCTGGATCCTGACATACTCACACCTTAAACTCAATGTTCCCACAGACGGTGCCACTTGAAAAGGCCTCTTAAGCGAGATTTTGTCAAAGTTCCAACTTGACCTTCAGCTAGCCAGCAAAAGACTACTCGAGAGAACTCCGGCATTGGCAGTCTGACGATCAAGTTAGTTCAAGGTAAAAAAAGTGTATCAAAGTGTATAAAATATAAAAGTTGAATATAAGAGAATGCGATTATCCATTTTTCCCACATACCTCTTCCTTTTATACTTTCCTTACCTTGTCCTTGTTGTCCACGTGGCTACCTCGAATTGGCCATCCCAATTGGTGAAAGCTTGCACCAGGTCGACCAAAAAACTAGTCACTTTAGTCAGCTCAACCCTGATAATAGTTACTTTCTGGAATCGGTTTCCTAAGACATTAAATATTTGTCAGGTTTTCCTTAAAGAATAATTAATGCTAGCAGGTTGGACCTGACATCTATTTACATATTGTCAGATCTACTTTGGAGGATAACTAATGCCAGCAGGTCAAGCCTGACACAAAGTAACTCTTGTCAGGTCGACCACCCTTGATATTTGGTCCCGCTTGCTTTCCTCTCACATTCATTAAATGTTTGTCAGGTCGGTCATACTTTTTAGTAACTATCTGCCAGGTCGACCATACCAAGAGTTACTCTTTGCCAGGTCGGACATATCTCTTAGTATCTATTTGTCAGGTCAGCCTTACCAAGAGTTACTCTTTGGCAGGTCGACCATATCTCGTAGTATATATTTGTCAGGTCGGCCTTACCAAGAGTTACTCTTTGGCAGGTCGACCTTACCTAGAGTTACTCTTTGTGCAGGTTGGCCTTTTGCTGCCTCGCCACGTTCGTTTAGTTTGCTCACTCAACTTGGTTTGAAAAAGGTCACACGTCTTTATCTATCTGGGACATGCCTGTTAGTCCAAGTGGATATGAAAATCTAGAGGGGTTGAATAGATTCTCCCGATTATACAACTTGTGCCCTCTTTTTCAAATATGAAGATGGTGAAGAAATAGAAGTGCAGAAAATAAATCAACACTCAATGATTTATAGTGGTTCAACCCACCTAGGGCCTAATCCATACCACCTGGTATATCCGAATGGATTTTGAAAAGGAAAAAGTTTATTAATAGATATCAAACTATTACAACCTTTACCTTGAAGAGTACCACACTCTTCTTACAATATCTCCTATGAGGATCACCACAATCTTCCAACTTAAAGAGCACCAAACTCTTATTCACCTCGAATAACAAACTCTTTTCACCTCGAAGAACACCAAACTCTTCCAACACCTTGAATAGCACCAAACCCTTCAACACAAAAAGCACCAAGTTTTTCAATCAATCACCTCTCATCAACGAAATGTGTTCTTGCTAAAAGAACACTAACAAGGATTCCCTGTTTTGGATGATGTTACAAATACAATCAAGATTACACTTTAAAATGAAATATTACAACTCAAAAGTGCAAGTGTAACCAAGAAGGAAAGCCTAGTAATCAATATGTGAAAGTGATGTGCTTAGGCTATTACAACAAGAATGTTGAAAATGAAAGCTTAGAGAAGTTTGTTGATTTTCTTGTTGTGTTGTATGCTTGTGTGTTATGTTTGATCCTTCAAGCCTTCATGTACTTATAGTGGAGCTCCTAGGTTTAATCACCAGCATAGGCTCCTCCTAGATAAGTGATTTCTTCAAAAGAAAGATCAAATACATCATGAGCGGATCAAATTTCTCTAATACGATTATACTCCGTCGCGGTAAGATATCAATGAAGAATGTTAAGAGCTTTACCATTTAGAGAGAATATTTTCTTATCTTCATCATTGAAGTCCTTGTTTTGAGTTCCGTCTTCCTTTTTCTTCATTGGGATGGATACTCCGTTTATAATCGTGTTCCAAATATCGAATCTGTAACCTTGTAAGAAACACTACATTCTATCTTTCCAAAATGCATAATTGTTGGAGTCGAAAAGAGGCAGCCTATTGAATGAAACACCGGTTGGAAGATAGCTCTCATTCGTAATCATGGATCATTCCTCTTTACTCGCAATGGAAAACGAGCTTGCCAAAGAGTTTAGTCTGATACCACTTCTTAGTCCAAGTGACTACGAAAATCTAGATGTGGGTGAATAGATTTTCCCGATTATACGATTTGTGACCTCTTTTTCAAATATGAAGATGGTGAAGAAATAGAAGTGTAGAAAATAAATCAACACTCAATGATTTAAAATGGTTCAACCCACCTAGGGCCTAATCCACTACCACCCGGTATGTCCGAATGAATTTCGAAAAGGAAAAAGTTTATTAATATATACCAAACTATTGCAACATTTACCTTGAAGAGTGACACACTCTTCTTACAACACCTCCTATGAAGGTCACCACAATCTTCCAACTCAAAGAGCACCAAATTCTTCTCCAGCTCAAAGAGCACCAAACTCTTCAACACAAAAAGCACCAAGCTTTTCAATCAATCACCTCTCATCAACGAAACGTGTTCTTGCCAAAAGAACACTAACAAGGAATTCTTGTTTTGGGTGACGTTGCAAATACAATCAAGATTACACTTTAAATGAAATATTACAACTTAAAAGTGCAAGTGTAATCAAGAAGGAAAGCCTAGTAATCAAGATGTGAAAGTGGTGTGCTTAGGCTATTACAACAAGAATGTTGAAAATGAAAGCTTAGAGAAGTTTGTTGATTTTCTTGTTGTGTTGTATGCGTCTGTGTTATGTTTGATCCTTCAAGCCTTCATGTATTTATAAGAGAGCTCCTAGATTTAATCACCAGCATAGGCTCCTCCTAGATAAGTGTTCAGCAAAAGAAAGATCAAATTGTCCCAAAAATAGCTGTTAGAAGCAAAGCCACAATTTCATGAAAAGTTGTTTGTTGCAACGGATAGTTGCTGCTGATAAAACCTTAGGGCGACCGGTCGTCACTTTAATAAGTTCGAAATATAAAAGCCGTTGAAACATATTTTAATACGGCATGTCCTGGGGGTGGACCGGTCGACATCTAATAAGTGCATAAATAACTAATAATATTTGGACAGCTATTAGATAACTTGGAATTTAATAAGTGCATAAATAATAAAATAGGGAAAAGTCAATTTTACCCCCAAACTAATCTTTTAATTTATTAAGTGAACGCCGCGTATAGAAAATGATATATGTGGTTGATGCGGTGTCATTTCACTCTTAAAATTTCTATCTGATATCACTTATTGATTGGGACACTGCATGCAACACAACAAATCATTAGACAATAATTGATGAATTGAGTCTCATGGACTGATTAATAATATTTATGATCCCATTATAACTAATAATATTTGGACAATAATTACATAATTTTGAATTTAATAAGTGCATAAATAATAAAATAGGGAAAAGTCAATTTTACCCTCCAACACCTAAGGTACCCCCTAAACTAATCTTTTAATTTATTACCGGTCTCCCTCCCTATTTTGAGCATACATGTTGTTCTCTGTTTTGACAAACTTTCAGGTATGGGTTGCCCTATAGGACGACCGATTGACCTCAATACAGAGAAGTTGTTCGGTTTTTGTCAAAAATAAAGTTCAAAGGGTACTTTAAACTCTTAGTAAAAAAAACATTGAAAATATTTTGAAGTATTTGGACAATATTTGGGGACATTATTTTGGTATAAAACTCATTTATATGAAATCATTAAAATCACGATAAAAATATTTATCTAATAATGCCATCAGGTCTCCCTAAACTACGCTGGATCACAGGTGTCCCTAAACTAACCCGAATCAACTACTCCTCCTACTCTCCTAGTTAAGGTCGAAGATCTGAACTAGGTGAGTACTGGAGACAGGTATCCCTAAACTAACCCGAATTAGAAACCCTAGCTTTATTTTCATTGTAATGCTTTGTGTTTGCTTGATTTTACTTTAATAAAATTTGTTAAAAAAAAACTTATTCGCTCAAATAAATATGAAGTTAATATAATTTCGGTACTTGATAAATGACATTCCGCGTGAGAAGGCTAATTTAACAAACTAAGGCTATTTTAAAATCAATTTAACCAAATAACGTAAAATAATATAAAAATGGTTGTTTTCAATTTTATCCGCCCTGAAAACAACATTACTAACGTTGTTTTCAGCTTTTTTTTTTTAAATTAGTTAGAAAACATACTTTTAAACTCTGTTTTCAAATCATCGTATTCTTTACTTTTAATTTAAGAGATTGCATCTCTGTTTTCTCATCTAATTTTTTTTTTCGGATATAGTTTTTAAAAAAAATAGAAAATACATACACTATTTTTCGGAATATAAAACATGAACTTCATTACAACCTAATTGCCTAATAAATCCTAGAACATGATTACTAATGAAAAACATAAGTAAATGATATAATTTAAAAACAACTGAAAATCACAAAATTTAAAATCGTACTACAAAACATCATTGCAACGAGAAGCGTGTGAACAACCTACACACTCTAAACATCAATCATAGCATGAAGAAGAACTTATTTGCTCAACTTTATCTCCAAACGTAGGTCTTGGTGGTAAGTAGCGTAGTGAGTGAGCCGGAAAATTGCTTGAGTATTGTGTCTTTGGATCCGATTTCTTGGAAAGTGTTTCTAGTTTGTCAAATAAAGGTTCCCCCTCTAATATATAAGCATATGGAGAAATGGTTTCATCATCTAGAAAAACAAAAAAAAATATATGAGTGGCTAAATTTATGTAGAACAAAAAATGAATATTATACAGTAGAGTAACATAAGAATATTTAATTTACCGAACGCCAAGAAACCTAGTCGTTTTTCATTACGTGCACAAAATTCAGCTTATGATCCCAGTATACACTGAGACGTTCAGTTGATGTGGGTCCATCTACTTCTGCACGTCGATTCACAGCTACTATGCATGATGGTGGGGGTCCATCTACTTCTGCGCACCGATTCACAGGTACTACGCATGGCAATGCCGGTTCATCTAGTTCTACGCATTGATTCACAATTGATACAAATGAATATTTTGTCCCTCAACCAATATATATGCAAGAACCTACTCAGTTTACACCGAATGTAGGTGTGGTAGCATTTACACAATCATTCACATATTTACTTGGTTCGAATTTGGGACCTAGTACACCATGACATATCACGAGCCTCCTAGACATGCCACCGATCGATGTGCATATGATACATAACTAATTCAGTATCCGTCATTTTCATCTATGTGTGATGCTGGACATTCAGACTCCGCGATTGTAGATGTGAAGCATGTTACGCCACCACAACCGAGTAGAAGACGGAGCATATGATAGAGAAATAGACCTATTTGTGGCACTAGAGGACATTATTAAGATTTATTTTCATTAGAACTAAGGGTTGTATGAAATTAGGTAATTTAATTAAATATTTGTTTGATAATGTTTAATTTTGTCTAGATGATTATTCATTTTCATTAGAATTAAGGGTTGTGTGAATTAAGTAATTTATTTTCATCAGATGTATTAGATTTAGCCTTATTAGCTTTACATTAACATGTCTTGTCATCCATTCTTTATTAGATGTCAGTTTTACGCAGTTGTGTAGTCTTGTCTGATGTACCTTATCAACTTTGTAGTGATACATCTTGTCCCAAGTACCTCATGCAATGATATGTCTTTACTCATGTACCTCATGTAATTTTACATATTGTCTCATGTATCTCATGTTGTTGTTGGGTCTTGTCAAAATAATTTTATCAGATTTACAAATGGTCTATAAATACATGCTCAAACTTACCATAAAATTTACATTTCTTCTTAAACTAGTCCCATCTACCACCCTCACATAAATAATATTATACACATATCGTATACACATTCAAATGGATGACTTTAATTGGTCTTCTCTACCACCCCCACGAAAACCAAGATCTCAGTTATTAGAGATATTGTTTAACGAAAAAAAAATCAAAATGGACGATGTTGATGGACATCATCCTCTTCGATTCTCTTCTAACCGAGATGAGCAAGGGGAACTGGGTTGTGGGTGAAGCAAACAACAAAGGTTCGATATTGACGGCCATAACTATTCTAAAAGGTACATTTGATTGCAACTTTAAGTTAGCTAAGGTAAGTCAACGAGTCAAACATCTTCAAGCTCGGTATACTTTGTTTGCCAAAATGTTGAGTACACGATGTAGGACATGAATTGTTGCGCCTCCCTATATGTGTCTGAGACTGTTCAGTTGTCGCTGGCGCACTTTGTTGATTAGAGACATTGGTTACACTTCTAACACACTGATACAAACGAGTGAGATATGTTAATTTCGATCACTTAGATCACAAGAATCATGATTATCGCCAGACTCCTCGGTACTAAGTCTAAGGCTTTCTATTGTGTTGGCTTTCTATTACAAGACACTGACAACAAGAAATAATTAAACATACTACATAATGTTGAGATTAAGAAAGGTATAAATAGTATACATCACGATTCATAACAATACCATTAAGAAAGACTGGTTATATTACATAGCAATACCATTAAGAAAATTCAAAACTATTACATAACAATACCATTAAGAAAGGTTGGTTCTATTACATAGCAATACCATTAAGAAAGTTCTAAAGTATTACATAACAATACCATTAAGAAAGCCTGGTTCTATTACATAACAATACCATTAAGAAAGTTCTAAACTATTACATACCATTAAGAAAGATCTAATCTATTACAATACCATTAAAAAATTATCACGTACTAAGACTGTTGTCTAGCTCGTGCTTGTTTCCTGGCCCGTTCTTGTGGCATATCCATCTCACCGTGAATTCTACTAGTAACTTCACGACCACGTCTATGAGATCATCTTTTTGTACTATGTGTGGTCTCAAAAGATGGAGGATCCCATTAATCTTCATCCAGCAATGGTTCAAATTTACCATTATATGATGCCATGTAAGATGACATGTTGTAATATAGATTAACAAAACCAGATGTATTGACTCTATAATATCTGCATACCTGCATCACGTGCGAACATGGTATACCATACTCCCTCTATTTTTCACAACTGCATTCTTGATTTCTCAATTTAACAACGTTCACTCGATGTCTCCCACCAACTAAATGATGTGTCGTAACCTGTGTAGACTGTTCACCTCTATCAAACATTTACCTCTGTGCTTTTTCATATTTCCTGGCTACATGATCTGGCCATAATTGGTTCTTACCCAATATTCTGTAACTCGATGCTTGTCTATCCATAAAATATTTGACCATTCTATGAAATGTGATCTCAACTATAGTTGTGATAGGTAGACAATGTGCACCTTTTAGCATTCCATTGATGCACTCATAGAAATTAGTAGTCATTATACCACATAGCATCCCCCCATCGTGTGCAAGAGCCCATTTAGTTGGATCATGTCGTTGAAGCCATGCATAAGCCCCCTCGTTATGTGCCTTAATAAGCCCCTCGACGTTATGTGCCTTAATTTGTTCCATCTTCGGTTCAAATTTTCTTACATTGTACTGCACTTTGACTTGCCACACTAAATATTTCAGTACAATATTTTTGAATTTATTATTGAAGTTCGAAGAAAAGTGTCTGAGATAATAACGATGAGCTCCACGAGGGGGTGAAAAGTTTGGATTCTTCCCTACAGCTGTCATTAGACCACGGTGTCGATCAGAGATAATACACGCTCCCTCCGCACCTTGCACTATGTGCGTAGAAAGCATATGAAGAAATCATCTTCAAGAACCATATGTTTCTTCATCAACTATGGCAAAATCAAGGGGCAACACCATATTGTTAGCATCTAAACCCACGACAATCAATAACTTGTGTTTATATTTGCAATATAGATGAGTTCCATCCACACTGATGATTTTTCAACAATATTTGAACCCGTCGACACATGGTTTGAATGCCCAAATTATATAAAATAGTGTTCGGATACCGCGCACATCTACCTTTCTACGAACCCACTCAACAATAGTCCCAACATTCTATTTCTGTAATGCACCCATATACTTTGGCAACATTGAAATTGAACTCTCCCAAGTGCCATAAACATTCTCCCTTGCACGTTTCAAGCCATGCCATGCCTTTGTGATATGATATTTCCCATCCATATTTTTCCTTCACCTGTTGTTGCGCATGTTTGACAGCACACCCTGGATCACATTGAACACTACACACCAACAAACGTGCAATCATATTTTTACACAAATTGTGATGATTAATGGAAAACTCATTCATAAGACATGTGTGGTCTCCACCATACCTTGTAATCTTCCATAATCCAATTTTTTGTTTCAATATTGCTCGAAGACTCCAATAACATGCCATGTTAGATGTGCTATGACGATATTTTACTTTCCACAGCTGTGTATTGCTCTCTACAACGCGATACTCTCGTCTTGCAAATCACACAGAATAATCTTTCATACACACTTGTAGTCTTTTCTTATCCTTAAATACCATTCCTCTTTCAAGCACACCTTTCTCCGGATCGTAATATGAACGTCTAACTGGAATGTCAAAAGAATCTATAGGGATCTCTGAATATGTCATACTAAAAATGGAATGATAGGACGAAGACGATACGACCCATCTGTTGTCACGTGCGATGTGGGAGGAATTGTCACTTCATCTTGTCGTGATATATTCTCTCGACCTTGTTCATTACACATTTCATCAAAATCAGAAATTCCTACACCATCGTTATCATCGTCATTATTATCTTCAATTTCTTCGTCAGATGATGATTCTGAATCAACATGTTTTTGGTTCAAGTAGTTATCACCTGAGTGATTTGGCATTCTTTCAATACCCACATTATCATCATGAACAATATGATCTCCCAAATTAGGTTGCACAAAACTATCTCCAACATCATGTTCAACTTTAGCTCCGAGATTATAATGCCTAGAACTAGCCCCAATATCCGGAACATAATCACCTCCCAAGTTATACTATCTAGAACTACCCCTAACATCTGGAACATTATCACCTCTTTAACAAGGACACATATTGAGAATATTCGGGATTCGTTTCGATGTCTGATATGGTTATATTTGTATTTATTTTGTTTCAACACACACACACACATATATATATATAATATATATATATATATATATATCGACAAATGGAATTTCTTAATCGGATAAAAGAAAACCATAAATTCTAGTCACTAGTTATTGGTATTAACTGTAAATGATTACTGGAGCTATACTTAACAAACACCTTCAACTAAAAACTGATTACTATCAATATTTAACAATCAGTATAGTTTTGTAATCAATTCACCAAACTTTGTCATCTGAGACAGTCTATGTGTTATAAATGGACCATAGTCATAAGTTATTGTGAACCCATCTTGTATAATTTATCCTCCAAAATATACCATAATATCTATATTTTGTGATGACATGTCGGTTGAATACAATAAATAATAATATTAATTAATATGTATACTAACTTTTCAAATATTAAAACTAACCAAAACAATTGATTTGTAAATAATGAATTTAATAATTATAAAAAAAGACATAATATAAAAACTTACAGGAAAAATTTAGTTTGTCTGCAAATATAGTCTGTCTGCAATTATAAAATATGTAAATAAAATTAGCATATTTGTTTTTTTAAGAAAATAAAAAAATTATATAATTTGCCGGAAAATTTTTTCGGCCGCCCACTTCCGGCCCCCTAAAATTTTCCGGCGGAACTTCCGCTCACTACTCTCTTCTCCCCAAAAAATAATACAGAATACATACACATAAATAATATAAAACAATAAACAAACAATATATATAAATTAAAAAAAAAAACCTTATCTGGACAGGAAGGGTGCTCGTCTGGTGTGTGGAGAGGAGAGGAACACAATTGATTTATTCGGGTGAAAACAAAGTTGTCAGTTCTATTTTCATTGTGCGTACTGTGCGTTCTCTCAAAAAAAAAAAAAATTGGTAAAAAACAGAGCATCTGCCTCTGTTTTTTGCAGACTTTCTACATGTTTTTTGCATATTTTCTGTAGAAATTCTGAAAACAGAGGTCAGAGCTTTGTTTTCGCTTATTTTTCTAATTTTTTTACGTGAATTCGTTAAATTGATTTTAAAACTACATTAGTTTGTTAAATTAGCATCGTGAGAACAATATCTCATTAACTTCTTTTTTTTTTTTTTTTTTTTGATATGCATTAACTTCTTTATTACTTGAAGACAACTAGACAAGTCGTTTTGCCCTTTTCTTTTTTCCCTCCAGTTAAAGGAAAACGAAAAACTAGTACCAGCCAAATTTCACCTCGCCCGTCGAAGTTTGCCTAAAATCGCGTAAAGAACTAAAATCGCTACAATAAAACTGGCGTTGAATAGAAATTACTGCGCTCAGCAGAAAAGGCAAAAAGTAATACTAGAAAAGGCACAAACGTGGTTTTGCTTCTACTACTTCAATCTGCCAAAATCCAGGTGAGATAAAAGGTGATTCTGCTTTCCTGAACGAATTAGTACAACTTTTGATTTTATGTACGTATAATTTGTTCTAGAATTTAATTCTTCCAATGGGCAACTTTGATTGAAATTTTTGCTGGGAAATTTCTGATTTTGTGGTTTAATCTGATTTTGAATTTTGTGATTTTATACATGTAGGGTTTTCGGGAAAAAAATGATATATGATTCTTTTATTTTCTGTAAATGCTGTATCTTTTATACCTTTGAGTGGGAAAATGTTTAATTTTATTTTTCCTTGTTTTTTCTCATGAACTTAAAATATGATAGCCAATGGATGCAAAGAATGAGCCGATTCTTGACATATCAGTTGTAGGCCAGCAAGAAACTTCGGAGAATGTTTCCGAAGTGGAGAGCTTGAATCAAAGCGTGGATGAAATATTTGTAAAAGTTGACCAGGTAGAAATTTATGTGAATGTACCACAATTTTTTCAATTTTCTTATATGGTAATTATCAGATATATTGTGACTCTGGTATTCTTTTTTGTTGCGCGTGTTGAATTTTTCGTCGCAGATGTTTGTACTACTCCCGTTTTAAATGTGCATTGGATTTTTGATGAGAATTAAAATTAAAAGTTTTTGGTATTCTTACATTCTTTCCCTTAAATGTTGTGGTTGCAAGCTAATGGTGTTATGTTATTAGCTTCGAGGGGAAGGTTCGCTTGGAAAGAAAATTGTCAATTTATGAATCAGGACTTGTTAATTGGTATCTGGATGAGAGAAGAAGCATTAAATCTGCGACTGAGAGAGTTTTGTAGTAATCCGTGAATTTATTACGATAGATTGTACCATTATCATGTTATTGATTTCAAATTCGATAAGGGGGTTATCAAAAGATATCACTTTGTCAATACTGTATGAATTAGTGAATATTTGAAGTTTATTATTTTTTGTCTTTTTTCTATTTGCAGTACCAGCAATAGTTTTGGTCATTACAATTTTGAAAATTTCTTATGCCCCAATCAGGCAGTTCGTCTCTAACCAAAAAATGATTTAACAAATTTACATGTAACAAAATTTGTATCTTTGCGTTTGCAGCTCGAGCAGAAACTCAACGAGGTTGAACAATTTTACTCTAGTTCAACAAAGCATCCAAACACTCCAAAAAGTGGCTCTAGTATGAAGGAGAAAGATAGGGAGAAATTTCTTGCAAGCTTTAATAAGAGGCAGCAAGATGCAGCTCATAAGGAAGCAGCTGCTGCTGAGAGAATGCAAGAGCTCATGCACCAGTTTGGAAAAATATTGCGTTATGTACGGCCTCAATCACTTTCACAATTATCCTTTTGTGTTGTTTATAGTGTTGGATCAGATGAATATGAATATGCATTGCATTCCTCAACAAAATCATTTAATAGTTTTTCGAACTTTAGAAGTAGATAAATTCTTTGATATTTTAAAACGTTAGCTTGGTATTCTGGGAGACGTTTATTAACGGCCTCTTGAAAGGATGTTGAAAAAGAATCCGAGCATACAATTAATAAAATATCGTTGTTTGGTGAAAAAAAAGTAGTTTTTTGTTGTGTTTCTAGGTAGTGTTGATGAATTTTTTAGGAGTACTATTGTAGCATCTATTCCTTTAGTTAAATGGTTATAAGTAGTCAATTTGTAGGTGTTGTTTCACTAAATGAGTTGTTCTAAGCGTGCGGAGATTACCGTTTCACATTGATGAGTTTGCTTCCATAGTTAACTTTACTGAATTTTGCACATGTCAGATGACACAACAAAAGTGGGCAGGACCATTTATGCAGCCTGTGGACGTGGTTGGTCTCAAGTTGCATGACTACTATAAGGTAAAGCCAGGCCCGGACTTGAGGGCATGCCCAACAAGCCGGTGCCTAGGGCCCCAAAAATTTAGGGGCCCATTTTTAAGGGATAATTACAAAAAAGCCCCTAAGTTTCGGCTAATTACAAAAATATCAAGAAATTTTTGGAAATCACAAAAAAAGTTATTTAGGTTTGATGCGTCTTATATTTTCCTCATTCATATGAAAAAAGTATTTCAAAATCTCCCTCTACGTTTATGAAAACATTACAGTATTACGGTCAACCCCTTAAATTTAATACACAATCAACTTGAGGCCCCAATTTTTTTAAATGGTTAAGTATATAAACCATACCCCTTACACACACAACATCAAAAAGAAAAAAGACGGAACATCAACATGAAGCCTAACATTGTGAAAAATGAGAAACATTCACTCCAATGTGAGGTACATACAAACCATAACTCAAAATATTTCTTGAAAATGACAATTACAATTTTAGTTGATAATGATCATTAAATTCATATAAATACTTTCATAAAATCCTTATAAATAATGACAATTTTTAGGAATATTCTTGCTACTGATTCTGATTTATTTTTTTATTGTCTTAATACTCTTCATTTTGCTTTTTTTTTTTAACTTTGGCTTAATTTTGCTCTTTCATTTCATTGATTTAGTTAGTAGCCTGATTTATGATCTGAGCAATGATTTTGTTTATTTGTTTATGATTTGCGAGTATTGGATTAACTTGGGGGTGACATAGTTATTTGTGCAACTGAAATTTAATTTTGTCTTTGTTGTTAGAAATATTGTGGAAATTAGTATTACAATTGATTTTTCGGCCCTTGATTTATCGTAATATTTTAAGACAAAAAAAAAAGCTGCTATAAGGGCCCATTTTGATAATCCCGCTTAGGGCCCTGTGTTTCACAGGTCCAGGTCCGGCCCTGGGTAAAGCTGTCAACTTTGTTTATTACCAAACTACACTACGATTACGTTGGGCGAATCCCCCTCCCCGAACCCAACCACACAGTCTGCTTTTATGAACCAAGAACCTTCGGAAAAATTTAGAGGGTGTCTTGCTAAGCTTATTTAAAAAGTTTATAAGTTCATACATCTTATCTTGTTTTAAAAATAAGTTATTGAAGTGTTTGGATAAAAATGATGGTGGAGCTTTTAAGATTTTAGTATGGACAATTTTGTAATTAAAATGATCAAAATTAAAGGAGGTATTTAATATAAGATTCTTTTTTTTATTTGGTAAAAAAGGTGGGATCTCCTTTATTAGAAAAAAACTTATAACCTCCTAAACAACTTCTTTTAGGATCTTACAAGTTGTTTCAGAAAAAGTTACCTAACAAATTGTAAGAGCTTATAAGCTCTCAAACAACTCATAAGATGTTTTGAAGAGCTTATTTGCTCAGCAAAACACCTTCTTTTTAATGGGTGTATTCCTGACTGTTATGTCATTGGTCATTATGAAGTGTAAAAGAATGATAGCAGGGAGAATTTGTTCAGCATGTTGTCAGTTGATTCACTTGTTTTATCCCATTTAAATCACCAACCACTTTCCTGTCCTTCTTTATTTTCTATATGTTGATAATTTCAGCATATGTTTTTACTAATCTATTATGGTATATGTTAATGTAGGTTATTGAGAAACCCATGGACTTCAGTACAATCATAAGCAAAATGGAGGCCAAGGATGGTACTGGATATAAAAATGTTCGAGAGATATGCGCAGATGTGAGGCTGATATTTAAGAATGCAATGAAATATAACGACGAAAAGGATGATGTCCATGTTATGGCCAAAAGTTTGTTGGATAAGTTTGAGACAAGATGGCTGCAACTTCTGCCAAAAGTTGATGAAGAGGTATTAGTGTTGTTACCTTCATTGGATTGAAAATATCTGGTACCTTTTGAAAGAAGTTAAAACTAGTGTTGTTACCTTCATTGGATTATAAGGGCCTTTTTGCTGAGAATACTTAATAAATTTAGTAGTTTTATTTTAGCAGAATCAGTGTTTTACTTATATATTGATTTTTTTTAAGGAAAAGCTGCGGAAAGAGGAGGAAGCTGAGATGCAAATAGATATGCAGCTTGCTCAAGAGGCTGCTCATGCTAAAATGGCTAGAGATTTAAGTTTTGAGGTTAGTGAACAAAAGACTCCTATGTACTTTGATAAATGAAGCCCCTCCCCTACTCAAACCAAAAAAAGAAAAGGGTAAAAACAAGAGAGAAAGGAAACTTTTGGTTAATGAGTTCCTGCTTGGTCATATATTAGTCTTGCCTCCGTTTTTGTTTCTTTTTTCGTTTTTGGGCCATCTAAGATAGCCATTCAAATCCTCTGAAAAAGCTGTTTTCAATCTTTTCTAGCTGGACCAGGTTGACACGCATCTGGAAGAGCTCAGAGAAATGGTTCTTCAGAAGTGCAGGTTTGTTGTTTTAATCTTCTGCGAATAATTATGTTCTTTATTTGATAATTGTATGACTACCTTTTTACCTTTTCTGACTTTATGTACCTTTAGCGATTGTGAGAAACTTCATGGATTTTTCATTATAACTGGATGCATTCTATAGTATTGTTTAGGGTTGTTGAGATTTTTTTAACTATCCTTTGCATACAACTAATCTTTCATTTATCACTAATCATATCTGGGCGTATTTTATCTGGTTGTAACAACAGAGTTCAAGCATATATGTTTTGATGACGACATTGATTTCGTGTTCAGTTAACTTTTTGATGTACATCTGTGACCCCTTCTCCAACACTTCTTGGGCTACGAAGCACTTCCTTTTTGCGTGTTTCTTTTTTCTCTGAAGTAATATTTCTTGGCGCCTCGTTCTAGCTATTATTGAAATTCATTTTTAGGTCACATTTGCGAGGATAAATTGAATTAGCTCTATTTAGAGATATGGAATAAGACTGGCTTGAATGGAAATGAGCAGTGGGGGAGTGCTATTTAATATAATCTTTTTCCTTTTCTGAATCTAGAAAATAGATGCCGACTTTCCTGCTAAAGATAGTTGTGCTTTAGTAAATTTTCCAATTCAATTTCATCAGTTTTTTCCCTTAATGTTCAATATATGTAATGCTTAGTCCATGCATTAACATAAATATTCCTGGTGTAATTGTGGGATACTTATTATAATCTTAGTGGGATATCAACTAACTAGAAGTACAAAAGAATCAAATCTTTTGATTCGATTCGGTGTTCGAATTCGTATATTAGCATTCAAAATCGAAAAATTAGAATACGAATCCAAATAAGAATATTTATTTAGATTCGTATATCATGTGAATGCGAATATGAATATCATTGTATTCGATATGAGTATTTGAAAGAATATACAAATAATATTATATATATTTATATTTGTACAAATCACTCCTATATAATCTTTATATATAATTATATATTAGTATATATTTATTTATGTAAATCATTAATATATAATAAATATGTTGGAAATAGACTTGATTAGATCTAAATAATATTGAGCTTGAAGAATATTTTTTAGTAGAAAATTAAAAAATAGTCCGTTAAATATTAGAGGCCAAGAACCCCAATTTTTAAAAAGTCTTTAGTAATGTTTTTGAGAAAAAATATTTAGATTCTTTGGAGAAAAAAAGTTGTAGAGAATTCTAAAGTAATATATATGTTGATTATTGTGTTCACAATTCTAAGTGCATGAATTGTAGCAATAAGATCAAATAAATTCTAGTCATTAGTTAGAAAATTTTCTTAGTATAAATAAAGGTTCATCATTTTGTATGAAGACAAAATTGAAAAGAATCAAGCCTCATCTTCCTACTAAGAAATTATTTCTTATTCTAAATATATAATATATAATTTCTAAATAACCAAACAATAAAGATAAGTTAGAATTTTGAATACGTATATTCGAATTGTTTTGTATATATTCGAATATATTTTTTTGAATAAGAATAATAATCAATTTTTGTATTCGAATTTAAAGAATTCGAATAAGAATATTCTTTAAATGAGCCGAATACTAATAAATATCATTATATGCGACTCAATTTGATTCATAGATATTTGAAGACTCACTTAGATGCTACTCGGAAATGTATTTTCCTTGAGTTATGATCATGTTTTGTGGCTAAGTCCTGCTTGACTCGTAATGTTTGGTTTTATTTTACATTTGTACTATTTTTTTGAAAAAAAGATTATTATATTACTTGTGCTGAATTATTTTAAATGTAAAAAATGATAGGTGTAATGGTAAAATTATGTATGATCTGCATATTTTGAATTTTGTGTAATTGGCATTGGTTTTCTAAAATTTGAGAACTAGAGATGTGTGATTTTATTGTGAAAACCAGATAAAACAAACATGATTGAGAAGATTTTTTTGGAATGAAACAAGCCAAACAAGGGATTCACCAACAATGTTTGATTAGCCTAAATCTAGGGAGGGCCGGAAAATAAATAAATAAATAAAGTAGGGAGAGGAAGAAAGAAAAAAAATAAAAAAATAAAGTAAAAAAGAAGGGAAGTTTGAACTCATTTATCTTTATCAAAGTATTTGCATTTTGGACAACAGAGATGTTAATTTGGGTACAACGAGTATTCATGGAATGTGATGTATGTAGGTGTGAGGCTGAATTTGGCATATCGTCTCTTGAGTATAACTATGCTTGCTTTTGTGTTTGTCTTGGTTCAGAAAGATGACAACAGAAGAAAAGAAACGACTTGGGAGCGCTATGACCCGGTTATCTCCCGATGATATTAACAAGGCTCTAGAGATAGTTGCCCAGAATGACCCTACCTTCCAAGCAGAAGGAGAAACTGTGGAAGTTGACATTGATGCTCAGGTTTTTCACACATTTTCAATTGTTTCATGAGTCTCATCTTTTGCACTTTTAAAACCAAAGACGGAGGCATGGCCCCTACTGAAGGCGCCTACCCCATAGCTTTTTTAACTATTTATTATTATTTTTGAAAATCTCTATATTAATTAGGTTAAAAAAAATATGCCTCCATTAATTGTTTTTTATGTAGTTTATAACTATATTTAGGAATACTTGCACAAAAAAAAACATGAGGTTTGGGCCAATTTCAAAAAACTCCAGAAGTTTTTGAAAATTACAAAAGATTCTGAGATTTGATTTTGTCTTACATTTTCTCCCTTTATATGCAAAATATTTCAAATACTGCCATGATATTTATAGAAATATTACAATTACTTCCCTTAAATTTAAAATATAATCAAACGGGATAATGCTTTTTGTAAATTTGAAACATCTTTGGATTATTTTTGTAATTAGCCCAAACGTCATTTTTTTTTTTTTTTTTGTATCCCTTGTTTTTATTTTGTGCCCCCTCATAAAAAGTTCATTGTTCCTGTCTCTTATTACAACATCCAATATCATTAAGTAATTCAAATACTTCACCGATCAAAAAAAAAAAAAAAAAAAAGTAATTCAAATACTTCAACAATTTAAAATGTTATCCGTGCAGAGCGAATCCACCTTGTGGAAATTGAAGTTCTTCGTCCAAGACACATTACAAGCCCAAATGAAGAAGAATTCACCATCTCTCGGAGGTAACATTAACAACGGCGAGAATAACCAAAACGGCAATAACAAAAGGAAGCGAGAGATATGCGATGCCATTGCCAAGACTTCACATAAAAAGAGCAAAAAGTTCCCTAGTTGACTGTAATAGGATGTAATCTAAATGATGATTTTGCCATTGTATAGGTATTTTTGAGACGAGTTTCCAACTTTCTATTCTCCTACTTATGTTAAACTACATCTGGGAAATTTGTATTGCTAGTTCATAAATATTACAGGTTTGAAAAATGTTTAGATGGTTTATGGTAAAAGAATTCAAATGATGGTTGTGTTTTGTTTGGCTTTGGTGCAATATTATATTATAATTAATCTTCTGAAATGTTTTAGGACATAGGTCTTTTAGGGTGGGACAAATAATACACATATATGCTCCATATGCAGCCCGTGATTCACGTAGCCGAAACCTATATATATCAGCATACCTTTTCTATTTGTTTAGCCTAAAAATACTCAGTTGATAATTTTTCTTTTACAAATTGCACCATCAATAATGGTATTAGTTAGGAAAATACAAACCTGAATAGGATGTTTGTAATACTTTAAGGGGATATGTTTAAAATTTAACTAGCATTTTTTTGTAATTAAGTAAAAGTTCACTATAGTTGTGGTAATTATATTTTAATTATTCAGAGTTCTTTTTCGTACAATGGGTAATAATAGAGGCGGGTACACATGCACTCATAGGATGAGTGGCGGACTTACATGGTGGGGAAGGGAGGCCTCCCCCAAACATTTTATTTTTTTCATTTTTATACATAAATTTTGTGTATAATTCCATTTGCCCCCCCCAAATGTTTTTTGTAAAAAGGAAAATTATGTTAATTTTGGATTGTAACTATGTATTTTCTAATGCTCAATTTGACATGTATTTCATGCAAATACATAATATTTTTTGAATTTATCATGATGTAAAATAAATTTTTGATCATCCAACTATTGGCCCCCCTCAATGTCGGATCCTGGTTCCGCCCCCGCATAGGATGGAACCCGTGTCAATCGCCTTTATAACACATGTCTCTATCACTAGGCACAAGTTGATGCCTAATTATCCAGAGTTAAGTCCATTGTCCATTTTATTTTCTATCTTGCGCTGACTTGATCGTTAGGAAGATAAATGATGGAACTGATTCAATGAATTTAACCCAATTCTTAATTTCACGACCTAGAGGATCTTACAAGGATTTGATTCAACCAATGTTGTAAAAAGCGCTAGGCGCTCGCTAGGCGGCAGACTGTGGCCTAGGGCCTAGGCAGGGTTAGGCGGGACCTGAGCGGGATTAGGCGGGCCTAATCGGGGAAAAAATCGTAGGCGGACAAGGGGGCCTAGCGCCTAGGCAGAGATTTATCAGGGTAGGCGGGGATTTTTACAACAGAGGATTCAACTAGCAACTAGGGGTGGCCACGGTTCTGGAACCGTCGGTTTCGATTCCTCATATTGGAGGAACAAGAACCGAAACTGTTATCTCACGGTTCCAGTTTTGGAACCAGAACTGATAGTTTCGGTTCTGGTTTGGAACCCGGTTCCTCCACGGTTCCGGTTTTGATTTTAACCGGAACCATTTGTTTACCTTTAGATAGTTTTTTATTTTTTAAAAATGGTTTATTTTGGTTACAAAAGAAAGAGAAAAGAAAGAAAAAGTTTGGACTTAATATTCAATTAAGTTTTGTATTTAATATTATAATAATATTAAACTGTCTATATATACTATTAGAGTATAGACGAATCAAAGATCACATAGTTTGCTTACAATATTTGGTTTAAAACGTATCTCATGTAGTTACGAATATAAAACATTAACATTTCTTCTAGCATATTTTAACCAAGAAACATAAAAATTGTTGGTTTTTACCTTGAAATCGGCGGTTTTCATTGCTGGTTCCCCCACGGTTCCACATACGGTTCTAACCACCGGTTCCACGGTTTTTGAGACCAAAGAACTGGAAATAGAACCGTTCTACATGGTTTCGATTCCGATTTTGGAACCGTTGACCGGTTAACGGTTCTCGAAACTATTAACCACGGTTCCGGTTCCGATTTAAAATCCAGTTTCTATTCCATTTGGCCACCCCTACTAGCAACACCCTACCAAATTACAAATGAGCTAGACTAATTTCATATCCAATCAAATTCATGAGATATTAAGCTAAATTGTATATCAAGACGTTATGCATATATAATGTGTGTGTGTATATATATTTATAGGGTGACGCTATTGGCACCCCTTTTTCCTCTAAACACACTCACCTTATAAATACACCACCCCCACCTTTTCAAATATGGCCCAATTGTTAAATACACCCCCCTTTTTTCTAATTTTCCCTTGCACTTACATTTCCCAACCTTTTTCCAATTGTTAGTTGCGTACAATATTTTTTCGCATGGGATCCGAGGTCCACAACCATTGAAGATTCGTGGTGGACTTTGGTTGATGACGTCGATTAGTGGGAGTCTTTCTGGTGGGGGAAGTACTCGTTCCAGATTTTATGCCACTACCTTTCACGATTACCCACGGAGCCCAAGAGTAATTTTTGTATTTACGGATTTAGTTGGGTTTTCTTGGTAAGTGATATTAATGTTATTTATATCTTATAATTTAAATTTAGTACAAACATACGATTTAACTATTTTTATTGTTCTTCTTAGATATGGGCGTACAAAGCCATGCCCAATCTGGGGGCTTCATGTGGGGTTCCAGTCTCAGAGATTGCTATACCACGTTGCAAAGTTTTCGAAGTCCTCCTTGATTATGCATGGCTTTCTTGGCGTCAAGTACACAATGTAATTTGTGCTTTTTCAAATTTGAACTTATGATAATAATTAATTATTATTGATTTTGTTCTTGCATTATGTAGATTGATATGCACCAGACCTTGACTCCGAGGGGCAATGAGCTTCCTTATCTATTTCATATCCATCTCGACATCAAATCCGGTATCATTTATGTTCTTCGGGATAACCCGATCGTGAAGAATAAGTTCATGAGGCCTATTAGAACTCCAAAGCTTCGTCGCACCACATCAACAGTCCATGTCACATAGGAGCGACAGAGGACCGCGCGTCCTACCACAGATGAGTTGACTTCATTGATGGACGACGATGATCCTCTTGATGTGGATCCACATATTGAGAGGGGTGATTATGATCGTCCACCCCCCGAGGGCGCTATTCCAGATGTTCCTCCACCCACCTCCACACCCTCTCTAACTGCCGATCGAGCGTTATTAGAAGAATTGGTGCGGCAGCAGGTGGAGGCCATCGTGCCGACTTTGGTTGAGAGTGCGGTGGAGGCACTGGTCCCACGTTTAGTGCGGCGGGAGGTCGAGGCGTTGGTTTTGATTTGGTCCGGACTGGGGTGCAAATGGAGGTTCCACCTTTTGTGCAGCAGATCATGCCGGATTTGGTCCGGAAACACGTATCTGCTATGATACCGCCTATAGTCCAGAGTGAGGTCAAGGTACTTGTATTACCTGCCATTCTGCGTTCGGCCCCACGACCTGCTCAGGTGCGCATTTATTTATTTTTTGCGTTAAACATTTAGAATAGAATATTATTTCTTTTGAATTGTGTTATTTAATGAAGTTTTCTTTATTGTACATGTTTCTAGTCTCCCAACGGTGATAGGCCAGCAGATACTCCCCTCAGTGGTGGGCCAACAGATACTCCCCCCAAAGTGGAAAATAGTTGTTTTAGAAGAAATGGGCGCTTTGGAAAAAAACCATACATGGGAGATGGTCGAGCTACCAAGTGGGAAAACTACAGTTGGTTGCAAATGGGTGTTCACAGTTAAATTCAATGCAGATGATAGTGTTAGCAGATACAAAACCAGACTAGTAGCCAAAGGCTTCACTCAAACATATGGGATAGACTATAAGGAGACATTTGCACCAGTTGCCAAGCTCAACTCAATCAGAGTTTTCCTATACTTGGCAGCAAATCTTGATTGGCCACTCCAACAACTCGATATAAAGAATGCATTCTTAAATGGAAACCTACATGATGAAGTATACATGGATCCACCACCTGGATTCGAACCGAAGGAAAACTTCGTGTGTAAGTTAAGAAAATCTCTTTATGGCTTGAAACAATCTCCAAAGGCGTGGTTTGAGAGATTTACTCAAGTTGTGAAGAAACGAGGTTTCCAACAATCACAAGCAGATGATACTCTTTTCTATAAGCATTCAGAGAGTGGAAAAAGGGCTATTCTGATAGTATAGGTGGATGATATTATAGTCACAGAAGATGACTATAGTGAATTGGAGTGTCTCAAAGAATACCTAGCTAGAGAATTTGAATTGAAAGACCTAGGCAATCTCAAGTATTTCTTGGGGATGGAAGTTGCTAGGAGCAATGCTGGCATAGTAGTATCTCAAAGGAAATATGTACTGGATCTGCTCCGTGACACATGAATGATGGGATGTAAGCCAGTTGAAACACCTATGGAGCCCAATGGAAAGTTGGGATTCGAAGGAGGGGAGGAGGTGAACAAAGAGCAGTATCAAATATTAGTTGGCAAGCTAATTTATCTTACGCACACTCGTCCAGACATTGCTTTTCATGTAAGTGTAGTGAGTCCATTTATGCACTCACCAAAGGAGGTGCATCTTGAGGCAGTCAACAGAATACTAAGGTATTTAAAGAAGACTCTGGGAGAGGTTTATTCTTCAGAAAAACAAACTATAGGATGGTGGAAGTTTTCACAGACGCCGATTGGGCGGGGTTCCTCAATGGATAGAAGATCAAACTCGGGTATTGCACTTATGTTTGGGAAAACCTAGTAACTTGAGAAGCAAAAAACAACCTGTAGTAGCTCGGAGCAATGCAGAAGTTGAATTTCGAGCTTTAGCTTATGGCATATGTGAAGGGGTGTGGCTTAGAAGACTATTGAGGGAGCTAAAAACCTCAAATAACAACCTTATAAAAATTTATTGCGACAACGAGGCTGCTGTTAGCATTGCTCACAATCCAGTTCATCATGATAGGACAAAACATGTAGAAGTGGATCGTCATTTTATCAAAGAGAAGATTGATGATGGAAGCATTTGCTTGACTTACATTCCAACCAAAGAACAAACATCTGATATTTTGACAAAGAGTCTACATAAACCGAGTTTTGAAGACGTGGTGAACAAGCTAGGAATGACAAACATTTACATTCCATCTTGTGGGGGAGTGTTAGAATGTGAAAGATTTGGTGATGAAGATTTGGTGCTGATTTTATTCCGATCGATTTAATTCTTTGATTTACGGTTGATTGACATATAATCTGTGATTAGGATATTGTTTTTAACAAATTGATTGATTCAGTTTTTAGGAGATTCTTTTCCTTATTTTTTTTCTTTGAAGCTGTATATAAACAGCCCTGTAACTCTTCCAGAAAGAATAACAGAAAAAACTTTTTCTATCCATTCTTTTACTTTCTTTTCTGATTGATGAATACTATAAAAAGAGGAAAATTACGATTATAGGAACTATATATGCAATTCCCACAATATTTTGTGAGCATCACATTGATATTGTACAACAAAAAAACATATGAAAATGTTTCAATAGTTACGAATCTTCCTTCCACATGCTTAATAAGTAAAAAGGATGTTAGGGGCCTTAGGGCCCACCTCATAATAAAACCTTCTTTCTTCAAAAGGTTTTTCCCGAAGGCGAAATCCCCCACCTGAATCAGAGGCTCTTTAGCCAGGCAGGATGTAAATTGAGGGATATGCACGAGTAGAAGCGCTACAAGGGAGATGACCAACGGGATACGAACCTAGAAACAGCCCTTGCAATATTTCAGCAAAGAACTGTGACTACACAGATTCGAACCCGCGACGTCAGAGCACCACACTCTTGTCACCTTGCCACTTACCAACTAGTCTGTGCCCCTAGAGGCAATAGAACATTCTTTCTTAGTCTCTCAAAAGATGGAATCACTAGGTTACCCCAATGATCACGGGTATTACTTTTGGGGGAATTAAATAAAATATCTTTTTTTGGTAAACATACCACAAAATACGCTCTTATCACTTTTGTACCTATTGTTTTTCTTTTGTACCTATTTTTTTCTTTTTTTACGCTAATGCATCCTTTTTAATTATTTTTATTCTTTTATGTTTTTTTTATTGTATTGCATTATATGTTATATATGTTGTTTCGATGTTGTTTAAATTTGTTTCTCTGTTGTTTCTAAACTATTTCTTTGTTGTTTCGATGTTTCAAAACAACTTTTACCTATTTTTATGTTGTTTTTTGTTCATTGATTATTTTGTACATTGTTTCTATTGTTTCAGTGTTGTTATATAATATTTTTATGTTGTTCTAATAATTTTGTTTTGTTGTTTCCATGTAGTGTTCAATGTGTAAATGCAATTTTTACCTATTTTCAAGCTTTTTTATTAATGTGGTGTTTTTAATATTTTTATGTTGTTTCTAGGTTGTTTGTTGTTCCGATGTTTCTTTGTTGTTTCCATATAGTTTTCGATGTTTAAATACAATTTTTCCTATTTTTAACTCTTTTTGCTCATAAAGTATTTTGTATATTATTTCTAGTTTGTTTCTATATTGCTTCCTGGTTGTTTCCATGTTTTTTATGTTTTCATGCATTGAATCAAAATTGAATTGTGTTTTTTTATTCATGTTGTTTCTATAATATTTTTAATTTATTTTGGTTTTAATGTGTTGTTTTATGCATGTATTTCTTGATTTTTTTATAATACTTCGAGTATAAATTATAAAATTGATTATTTAACGAGGGCAAAATTTATTTTTTCACTGAGATTTTATTAAAAGAAACATATTTCAAACATGTTAGAAACAATCTTGAAACAAGGTGTAAAGGAGCCCGTAAATTTTGGCGGGAGCGTAAAGTTATGTAAAAAAAGGACTGGAGCGTAAATTTGGGTAAAATAGTACCAGGAAGCGTAAAAAGCTAACATTGTCTCCAAAAAGTGGGGAATTTATGTCAATTGCCCTATTACTTTTTGGTGAAGAGGCCTGAGTTTGAGTCCTGCAATGACTGGGGCCGATTTTTTTTTTTTTTCTAAAAAAAAAAACTCTCAAAAGATGGGTTGTTGAGTTTAATTCCAATAAATGAAAACATCATAATAAACATTAATTTCTTCTAGTATATGTTTACCAAAAAAAAATAAAATCATTAGTTTTAACCTCGAAAACCGCCGGGAGTGAAACAAAAACGCTCTCTAGGATTTTGCCTCTCCTTCATCCATCGCTCGCCGGTTTTTCACATCAGCTTTCCAGTGGCTCCATGGTGGAGCCACTCCTCATTGGACTGACGTCCAATTACAGTCCACTTGTTCGCTCACAGTCATCACCCGCTTCGTGTCCGACATCCATCAAATTACCGTCATCTTTCGTCCCTTCCTCCAAGCCACCCGCACGGCCTACTTTCGATCACGCATCCTTCGGTTTAATTCCGCCGGAATCTTATTTGCTCCCATAATCGTCGACCAATGTGGATCCTCATGCACATATGAAGGGGTTGGAGGCTAGATGGGTGGCCACCCCCAAGCCTTGAATGCCGCCCACTTTAGGGGGCGCCCTCCAATTCGCCCCCATGGCTGCCGCATGCCATGGGGGCCGGCCCCCTTGTAGATGCTTATGGGGGGCCGGTTGTCATGTCCTCTGCCAATGATGCCCCCCCAGGAGGGTGATGGCCCCTGGGCTGCTGTCTGCCACCTGCATGGAATCCCACATGCATGCCTCCCCAAAGATGCTCCTCAGTTTGCTGGAAGCCCTTCTCTAATGGCCTCAGTTCATGTCTCGAACCCCCGACTTTCGGCTCATAATGTTAATGCTAATTCTCATATTATTGGATAACACTTTTGCCAAAGTCGTTTCAGGTAATACCCATCCATGTATTCTACTTTCACTGCTTCATTTTCTCATATGGTTTCTGGTAAAATTCAATCTATCCCTAAACCCGTTAGGAAAGAGGATTATTATTCTATTACTATTGATGAAAACGTTTACCAACAACGGCTTGCCAAGTTCTCTTACTCCTTGATTAGGCGGGTTATTTTGGGGAAAGGTAACAAGCCTTTGCTTACAATGCTCCTGCAAAAAAGATTATCCGAGCTATGGGGCATTAAAAATGACTAGAAACTAATCCCTTGGGCAATGGATATTTTTGTGTTGAATTTTTTCATGCGCAGGATCGAGCTCGTTATCAACTTCGTATCAATTGGGCGCTTAATCCGGGTACTATTCGGCTCTCTCCTTGGGTACCAGATATTAATCCTTACAAGGTGCACACCTCTGTTGCCAGTGTCTGGGTTCGCATCTTTGAGCTCAGTTTGAAATATTGGGATCCTAACATTATATTGGGGATCGCCAGTGCTATTAGTAATCTAAATTGATCAGCGACCGTTGGAAGGATCTCTGGGGCACTTCATTCGTGTGCTGGTTGATATCGATCTCTCAAAACCATTGGAGGATCACATTATGGTGGAACGGGTTGGTCAGTGTTCGTTCGTGTCGATCATCTATGAGAAACTCCCCGAGTTTTGCTCCAAGTGTAATGTTACGGGACATTCGGCTGCTTCTTGCCATTTCAATGCCACTGGAACCTCGACTACGGAAAGATACGCCAGTCCTACTTCTGGACGTTCCAGGGCCCCGGAGGGACGTCCAAATTCAGCTCAAAGAGGACGTTCCAGAGTTCGTAAAGTTTATCGTCCTGTGCAGCAGGACAAGGGCAAAGTCGTTGATGACTCAATGCGAAATATGGGTTCGACTATGCAGCCGAGCTCCCCTTCCTGTGCCATAGTCACTTGCCCTACTGACATACACCTTGGTAATGCTTTTGAGGCACTTGCTTCAGACGCCGCCCCAGAACAACACTCTACGATTTCCACTTGACTTACCAACTCGACATCCGGTTCCCAAGGCTTCATCTGCTAACATCGGTTCCCTCTCTACAAATCTGCCACTTACGATTCAACATCCATTGGAGAAGCCTATCCGTGCTCTTAGTCGCGCCGTCCGGGATAGCTAATGGATTCAGCTAAATCCAGATTGCTTCAGAGTGTTGCTCAGGGACAATCTCTAGCTATTCATGAACTCACAATAGAATTGGATCATCCAGGGCCTAATGAGTTAGATTTTGCGGCTTCAAAACGATGGGTGGATTATGCAGATGAGGTTGGTAACGCTCAATCATCGGATTCTGCGACACATCACACTCCCGTTTTTACCGTGCGCTCGACACGGGCGGCTCCACCCCCTCCGTCTCAATGAATTGCATCTTTTGGAATATCCGGGGGATTGGGAACATTGCTTCTCGTAATGTTCTTAAGGTTTTATGTCAGAAGCATAGGCCTTCTATTTTGGCCATCTGTGAACCTAAGGTGGACATTTCTTCGATTTTGGCTTCCTATTGGAGTAGTCTGGGTTTGAGTTTCGTGAGTCAGAATTTTCGTGCTAACGGTCGGTCGGATATTTGAGTTTTCTGCGACTCTGGCATCTCCGTTTTTCAACAGGTTTGGTCTTCCTCTCAGTGCATTGTTCTGCAGGTTCATTTGAGTTCTATGATTTTTCATATTGGTTTCGCTCATGGTTTATGGGATCATATTGCTCGGCGCACGCTCTGGTTGGAGTTGAGGAATTTGGGTCTTGGTGATTTATTGCTTATTGGGGATTTTAACGCTATTTTGGGTCATCATGAGCGCTCGGGTAGTGGTACTTTATCCCATGCCTCTTGTCAGGATTTCAGGGACTTTTTGGAGGATGCTGGTTTGTTCTCAGTGCAGACTACGGGGAACTCATTCACTTGGTGCTCCCCCCGCATGCCCTTACCCGTCTCCAGGCTCAGTTGGATCGAGCCCTAGCAACGTGTCGATTTTTCTCTCTTTGGCAAATTGTCAAGGGTCTGGTTCTTCCTCGCATTGGATCTGATCATCATCCCATTTTGGTGTCTTGCTCATCTTCTATTAACAGTGGTCTGGTTCCGTTTTGTTTCCAGCGTATATGTGTTTATCATGATTCATTTCGAGACCTGGTAATTTTCTCTTTGGCCCTTCCGTTTGCTTCGCCCAATCCTCTGTTGTGCGTATGTGGAAGCTTAAAAGGTTATGCCAGGCTATTAAGGTCTGGAACATAGATGTTTTTGGGGATGTTAATCGTATGGTGGAGAGTTAGATGGGAAAAGTTCGTCAGATTCAGGCTGATATTAAGAACTTGGGCTTCACTGCTGCTCGTCGGGACGTGGAGCTTGAGGCTCAAAATGCTTTGTCCCACTCGCTATTATTACAATCTGAATTCCTTAAGCAGAAAGCCCGCTCGGCCTGGCTTAAGGATGGGGATCATAATACATCATTTTTTCATCGTCATTGCCAGATTAGTTGTTGTCGCTCTGGGATACAGGGTCTGATGATTGATGGTAATTACTCGGATGATCCAGTTGTTCTTGGGAATCATATTATATCTATCTATCCTTCTATAAGGACCTTTTTGCATACACATGGGGTATCATTTCGGATTATTCTATGGTTGATCAGGTGATTTCTCCTATGGTGGGGACGTCGGATAACGCTAGTTTGACTGTTATTCCTTCGGATTTGGAGGTTAGAGAAGCAGTTTTTGTAAGTCCAAGCGGCTACGATAATCTAGAGGGGGGTGAATAGATTATCTCCATCTTTTCGATTATGTCCTCTTTTTGAATCAATTATGCCAAGACAAGAATAAAGGTGCGGAAAGTAAACAACACACGTCGATTTAAAGAGCTTCACCCTACGTAGGGACTACGTGCTCTACCATCCCAGTATATCCGGGATGGGTTTCGAAAAGAAAAAGATTTTTATTAATTACCACAATTAATACAAATTCAACTTACAACAATACCTTGAAGAGCACCACACTCTTCTTCAACACCACATTTGAGATTACCACAATCACTCTTGAAGATTACCACAATCTCCAACGGCACCTTGTGAAGATCACCACAATCTTCAATCTTGAAGAACACCAAATTCTTCAACACCTCAAGAGCACCACACTCTTGAAACACCTATCACCTAGATCATCCAAATGTATCCTTTCCACAAGAATACTCACAAGGATGTCTTGTGTTGAATGATGACCAAAATCAAGATTACAACTCAATAATGAATAATACAATTTGAGTGCAAGTGTAATCAAGAAATAAAGCCTAGACCTCAAAGATGTGAAAGTGATAAGCTAGGTAAATTACAACAAGAATAATAACAATGGAGAGCTAATGTGTTTTCTTGAATGTATCTTGTTGTGTTGTATCTCAATGTATGTTTGGTTGCTCCAAAACTTCCTCTATTTATAGGAGATGATTGATCAAGCATAGGCTCCTCTTGGAGATTGAAAATCTACAGAAAAATACAATTAAAATCAAGAATATAGTTGTTAGAAATCAATCCCACAATTTAAGGAAAGTTGGTCTGCTGCACAACGGTCAGAATTTTGCTGTCAAACATTGGGGCAACCGGTCGCGTACAAATAGACGTTAGAAAATAAGAACACAATTTTACACAGCGCGACCGGTCGATCCTGTGCCCAGCCGGTCGACCATCCTCAAAAAACAAGTCAGGGCTTTCTGTTTCAAACAAGCAATCCCAGGTACCGGTCGACAGGGGTGTCGACCGGTCGACGCCACCGGTCGACGCCCGGGTCGATCGGTCGACCTCTGCTATTTTACTCCCATCTCATTTTTTGTTTCAAAACACATCTCCAGGCACGGGTTGCCCTATAGGGCGACCGGTCCAACGCGAAACGGAAGTGTTGTCCAATTTTAATAAAAAATAAACTTCAAGAAATACTCCAAAAAATTAGTAAAAAATATTTTAAAACAATCGGGAGTATTTGGACAACATTTAAAATCATTGTTTTGGTGTAAAAATAAAATCATCAAAATCATGATAAAAACATATATCAAACCGTTTTTGATATGGTTCAGACAGCTCTCCTGGCCTGGACGGCTTCACTGAGACGTTTTATCGTCATTTCTGGGACGTTGTCTTAGCAGAAGTGTCCGCCGCTGTCCGTTTTTTCTTCATTAGCTCGTCCCTACCTTCGGGGTTGAACGCTAGTTTTATGGCGCTCATCCCGAAGACTAAGGATGCTAATACTATCGACAACTTTCGGCCAATTGTTATGAGTAATTTTCTTTTCAAGATTATTACCAAGATCTTGGCTACTCGTTTGGGCTCGATTATCTCTGCTTATCTGTCTCCTACACAATTTAGGTTTATTCCGGGAAGGCAGATTCATGATTGTATCGCTATGGTTTCCGAAGGCTTCAATGTTTTGAATGGTCGGAATGATGCTAATATGATCTTGAAGATTGATATCCGCAAGGCGTTTGACACGTTAAAATGGGAATTTTTATTTCACGTTTTGTGCCGGTTCGGTTTCTCGGAGATTTTCATTCATTGGATTGAGGTTATTCTTTGGTCTTCCAGAATTTCGATTTTACTTAATGGGATGCATGTGGGGTACTTCTCCTATTTTAGAGGTATTAGACATGGTGATCCTCTTTCCCCGTTACTCTTTTGTATCGCGGATGAGGTTCTGAGCAAATTTATTGAGACCGCGGTTACTTAGAATCAATTAGGGCCTTTCATTGCGCCTAGACATGTCATTTTCCCGTCTTCCATTCTTTATGCTGATGACATTGTTATAATGTGTGGGGCCTCTTCAGCTAACGCCCGTGTCCTGCTTCAGACCCTCAACTTATATGCCAATTTCTCGGGGCAGCTTTCATCCCTCGGAAATCTAAAGTTTACTTCGGCTCCAGGGTCTCGAATCATGTGCGTGGATGGGTTCAGACAATCATGGGTATCCAGACCGGGGCCTTCCCTGCGGTTTATTTAGGAGCCCCGATATTTAAAGGTGCCCCTAAAGTTGCGGATTTATGCCCGTCTTCGATTAGGTGATCCTAAAATTTAGAAGATGGAAAAGGACTTCTTTATCCCTTGCTAGTCGAGTATGCCTTGTTAACTTAGTGATTACAAGTTCGTTTGTGCACACGATGATGGTTTACAAATGGCCTAGATCCCTGCTCAAGAATATGGAAAGGGCCATGC
This sequence comes from Rehmannia glutinosa, assembly GCA_016081115.2. Taxonomy (NCBI): domain Eukaryota; kingdom Viridiplantae; phylum Streptophyta; class Magnoliopsida; order Lamiales; family Orobanchaceae; genus Rehmannia; species Rehmannia glutinosa. Next base: position 131,716,839 of record CM071926.1, read on the forward strand.
GTAATTTTATCTGGACTGGGGATGTTAACTCTAAGGGTTCAGTGGTGGTCAATTGGAATCGATGTTTCACGCCTCGGGCTGAGGGGGGCTTGGGCCTAGATCCATTACTGTGGCTAATACTGCCTTCATGATGAAGTTGGGTTGGAAAGTGATGAGTTCAGATTCGGTGATTTTCAAAATGCTCAGAAAATGGTACTTGAATTCGGACAGATTGATTCGTAGGTCATTCATCCCTTCGTCTATTTGGAATGGGATTAGGTCTTGCATTGCAGATTGCTTGGATAATTCTCGTTGGATCAAAGGAGGTAATTCCGAGGTTTTATTCTAGCTTGACGACTGGTTGGGTTATTCTATTGCAGACGGAATTGGTATTCCACAGGAGTACAAATATTTATTTGGCCAGCGCATTTCAGATTACTTCTATGATGAGTCTTGGCACTTCACATTATCATTTGTTGAGACTTATTTGGAGCTGGTCTGGGATATTGTTCGTGTCCCTATCACGCCTTCTTCACAGGACAAGCAGGTCTGCGCTCTGATGATGGGAATGTTACTTCGAAAGCGGCATACGCTCATGTTCATCCCCATTCCCCGGTGGTCTAATGGGGTTCTTGGATTTGGTCACCTAACATTCCAGAACGGCGGTCGACTGTGGTGTGGCGTGCCATACACAATCGGCTTACAGTCTTGGACTTATTGCAGCCTAAGGGGAGTTTCATCGGCCCCTCGGCCTGTGCTCTGTGTTGTGCCTCTGCAGAATCGATTGACCATTTATTTGTTTCTTGTGTCTTTGCAGGGGCTCTTTGGCATTGGATTTTCGGTTCATTTGACGTTCACCTCTTTATGGCTTATAGCTTTAATGAATTTCTGGTGCGTTTAATGAATTTTCGTTTTAGTGAGCAGGTTGCTTTCTTATGGCGTATGGCTATTTTGTCCTGCATCTGGCTCATTTGGCATATTCGGAATGATTTGGTCTTTAATAACAAACCCTGGACGGTGGACGCGGCAATCCTCCACCTTCGTGTTCTTATCATCGAATCCGCTTCTTTAGACCGGGGTTGCATGAACAATGATCAACAAAAACTTTTCATCCTTCGTAGGCTGCGTGTTCCAGGACGAGCTAGACAATCCCCGAAGATTGTGGAAGTTCGTTGGCAGAAGCCCCTTCCGGGCTTGATCAAGGTGAATACGGACGACAGTGCTTCAGGGGCGCCGGGAATTCTTACAGCTTCGGGCGTCTTTCGAAATTGCAGAGGCTTCTTTCGGGGTTGCTTTGTGGAGCGTTTTGGCGCGGGCTATGCGTTTGAGGCTGAGCTAGTGGCAGCAATATGGGTCGTTCATTATGCATTCGCTAAGGGCTGGACACAACTTTGGCTTGAGTCGGATTCTGCTTATGTGGTGAACTTGCTTCATAAGAGATCCCTTGATGTTCCCTGGCGCCACCTTGGCAAGTGGCATTACACTCTTCATCTGCTTTCACAAATGGAACTGGTGGTCTCTCATATTTATCGGGAAGGCAATCGTGTGGCAGACATCCTGAGTAAAAGGCCAGACTCTGGGACTTGGTGGGGCGTCCTGCCTGTGGATATTGTGCAGTTTCTCACGGAAGACTATGTTGGTCAGTCCAACTATAGGTTTGTTAAATAAATGCGTCTGGGCTTCTTTTGTTGTACTGTTGGACGCCTTCTTTTATATTATGGGGGTACTCTTTTTCCTGCCAAGGGTTTTTCCTACAAGGGTGGGTTTTACCTTGAGAGGTTTTAAAGAGGCCCCAACCATTCAGCCATCTGGTCAGCTTGTGACCATTTAGTTTTTCTTTCGAACTAATTTTCAGGCTTACTTGTTTCGCTACCTGATCACAAGCCTGTGATCAGGACAACTCTCTTTTTCACTTTTTATATATATTCGAATTTATTCAAAAAAAAAAGTTTAATTCCAATAAATGTCGTTTGTTTTTTCCACGGTTGTTGCCTGTTGGTGAGTTAATTATTCACTGGTATTGCCTGTCATGGCTACTAATTGATATTTAATATTTAATAAACTAGATACAATACTGTATACTTACGCTTCGCTCAAAAAAAAAAAAACAAAAAACAAAGTCCTATGATAGTTAACAGATATTGATTTGATTTCTAATGTTGAAATATCAATAGTTGAGCCCGCATCAATATTCAAATTTGTCTCTCTATAATTCAGGTTTCAATCTTTGAGGATTGACTATGAATCATGCATTTTGAAGATTTACGAATACATCAAGTTTATATTTAAAAAATAAGGATAATTACAAAAAAAAAATGAGGTTCAAGCTAATTACAAAAAAAATGCAGAAATTCTTGGAAATTACAAAATACCTTTTAGGTTTGATCCGTCTTAAAATACATTTTCGGCCTTCATATACAAAAAAATATTTAAAAACCTATTACGTTTATCAAAATATTACAGTTATTCCCTTAAATTTAACACACAATCAAATCTCAATTTTTTAATTTAAAAAATCTCTTGATTTTTTTTTGTAATCAGTTCAAACTTGAGGGGCTTTTTGTAATTATTCCTAAAAATATTTTCGACGAGGCTAGCTAAGTATTACCACTCTGTTAAGGATTAAACGTCACGTCTCATGTATAAGATCACCTCATTGTTTCTGCTTCTCGACAAGTTCCTCAAAGATTATATAAAATGAAAGCAAATTGGGTTTCGTGTGACACAACTTTGCAAAAAAGCGTAACTCAAGTTTTCTTAAGTTATCATTTTTCCAAAATCCCATCATCTAAACATCTTTTATTCATGACCTACTTTCTAACTATTAATTGTAATCTTCATGTTTGTTTTAGTGGGGAATTTCACAAATATTGCCACCTAATCGATTATTAATTAACCATGGTTTGTCAGCTTTCTTGACATAATAAAATAAGATCCTGAATCACAATTCACAACAAATAACCTAAGGTTGTATTTGGATGAAATCAATTAGATTTAAGGGGATGATTTGAAGAAATAATTTCAAATTACTCATATAAGATGGGTTTAAAATTCACCACAATGATTTAAAAAATAACTCAAAATAGGAGACCAATGATTTGAGATTCATAGATCACCTAAAGTAATCCAAAAATTTATTATTGTTATGGATTTCATGTTTTTTTTTTATAATCGAGATTCATGTTCCCACATTACGAGTCCTTGGGGAAACAACTCCGGCCTCTCAAGAACTACCCCATGTAAACTGTTAGAATGCACAATAGCTCCCACATACCTAATATCCTCAACTACCGTGCACAAGGAGTCGTCACATTGCAGATTCCCACCGAATTCTAGTCTCTCACATCTCAAAAATAATTGTTCTACCATTATACTCCGGGAGCTCGAACACTTAACCTCTCATGGAGAGGCTGGCCTGGGCTCGAATCTTTAACCTCTTATGAAAACACCAAAGATTATCTCAGTTGTAACCAATTTTGCTCCAAGCTCATTGTCTGTCGATTTCAAGTTTTAATTTCAAACCATCTATTCAAATCAACCATGAATCTAAATAATGAAGCCTAAAGGTCTACAATCCTATTACCTACGTGAGCTATTGGGATTCCTACATGTTGTCATCAAATGAAATATTGATATCATTCTTCCTCAAACAAAAAAAAAAAAAAATATATTGATATCATTTGAAATTTGAATAGCGTCTTAAAGGCCCACAAGGCCACATGCCATGCACAGGCGCGCCTTGGATAATATCCAAGTGAGTGGTATTTCGTCTTCTTTTTTTTTTTTGAGGGAAAGTGGTATTTCGTTATTTGCTTGTATTTCAAAAAAAAAAAAAAAAAAAATTTCCAAAAAGTGTCCACATCATGAGCCACATACATGAGTCATGACGACCACCTAGCACAAAAATGTGCCTCACGAGTCACGCCCAGGGATGGACCTACCTTGGTGGGGAGGAGGGCCGTGACCCCCTCAATATTTTTTTTTTATTTTTTATATATAAATTTTGGAATTAATTCTATTTGGCCCTCTCTAAAATAAAAAAGTACGTCAATTTTGTGTTGTAATTATGTATTTTGGGATATTTAATGAAGAATATTGACATTGTATTCGATACAAATCAGTGTTGTAAAAATCGGCCTAGGCGCCGCCTTTGCTAAAATCGGTGCAAAAAAATCGTGTTGGCTAAAAATCAGCCTACGGTCAAACAATCCAGTCTAGGTGCTTGACATGCGGCCAAAAAATCGGTTCTAAGCGCCCATCTAGGAGGTTTAGGCTGCAAAAATCGGTTCTAGGCGCCCGTCTAGGAGGTCTAGGCTGCAAAAATCGGCCACCCTTGGTATCAAATCCTGGTTCCGCCCCTGCTCACGCCCAGAACTAATAGTAGGGGTGGCCAAATGAAATCCAGATCGGGTTTCAAACTGGAACCATAACTGTGGTTAATAGTTCCGAGAACTATTCAACGGTTCCACAATTGGAAACAGAACTGTATAGGTAGGTTCTGGTTCCAGTTCCTTGGTCTCAAAAACCGTGAACTATCGGTAGAACATGGTGGAAACCAACGATTTATTTTTTCTTTGGTAAAATATGCTAAGAGAAATGTTAAATGTTTATTATGATGTTTTATATTTGGAACTAAATGAGATACATTTTAAACCAAATGTTGTAAGAACTACGTGAACATTGATTCCTCTATACTCTAATAGTATATATAGATAGTTTAATATTATTATTAATATTAAGTACAAAACTTAATTGAATATTAAGTCCAAGTGTTTTTCTTTCTTTTCTCTCGAAATCGGAACCATTGATTCCAGTTTTGGAACCGGAACCATGAGGCAACAGTTCCCGAACCGTGGTCACCCCTACTTGGAATAAAGAAAGATGCCGAAGGGAAACTGAAGAATGAAATGGGTAATAAGTGATAGAGGTGTCAATTAGATCGTGTATCACGTTCGTCAGGTCGCATTGTGACATGAGTATTACACGTTTTACACGACTTCAAATACGACACGTTTAATTATCTTGTCAAGATAAACGACACGAACACGACTTGTTTATGACACGGGTAACCCCAACAGAGGCGACACGACACGAAATACCTATTAAAGTTTGACATGAAAAAAGTGAAAAAATTAATATGACAAATTATAAAATACATTAAATTAATAGAAATGCATTCAATAATTGGTCCAAAATCATATAGCCAACTAAAACATCACAAAATATGAAAATAGCATGTCCACTATACCAATAAATAAGTTAAATAGATTAACCGTGTTGACACGTGGGTCGATCTGAACCTATTTTTTCCCGTATTAATCGTATCCAACCCAAAACAGCAAAGAGTTGTACATGTACTTCTTAAATTCGTGCTAAATTCGTGTCAGATTGTCGTGTCAAATCACGAATTGATGCCTCTAATAAATGATGCCTAACAACCACAGGCATGACCACATCATATTTTTTCCTTCCCTCCTACTACGAAATAGTGACCAGGATTTCCCAAGTCCGTTTATCATTTTTCTCAAAGCATACACTACTTCATGCTAAGCCCTTAGCATCTAATCTAATTTTACATGAATCTAATCAAACTTGCCTCAGACCCGAAAACTTTTAGGACACCAATATATTTTTTCTTTTCATTTTATATACACATGCACCTAGCCAAGTGTGAACTTAATAAAATTAAATTATAATCTCTCTACTGAGACTGATAAAACCATTATTGAATTTATCTCTATTAATGTTATCATACTATCGTCCATAAAAATACATGAATATTAATTTTTGAATGCGTGAAAAAGTCTCAAAATTTCAAGTCTGGCATTGTTGTCAGACACATTATTATTACGATATAACACACCAAAAGATTTCGATTTGAAGTTATATACTTAATTTGTTAAAATTCTAGATAATTCGATCTATAAAATCGATACCAATGTAAACATAGACATTTGTCAGAAAATAAAGTAAGATTTAATTAGCAGATGAAAAGAAAATTTTCCCATTCAGATTAGCAATTAAAAACCCATCATCATCATTTTCAGTAAAACACTCTCACAGTTTGCAATGAGTGAGGACTGAGGACCACAACTTTGTTCATGGCTCTGATGCATGCAAATCCATGCACGTCCACACCCACACTTGATCAATTTTCGTACCCGAATATTTCCTTCCTCCTGCTGCTGGACTATATACATTTTTGTAACCCTCATGCAAAAACAATATAAAAACCTAACAGTTTTTTTTACACCAAATGCATGTAAATTTATCCAATCAAGGTTCTGATTGTAATTAACAGAAAAAAAATCGGTTTATAACTGAAAAACGAAAGAAACAACAACATTAAATCAGTTTCCATTCATGAAATCAATTAAGGAGAAAGAGAGATCTCAGAATTTGAGCACCACGTTTACTGATACACATTAACTGAAGAGGGAGGTTTACCAGGCAGAATATATAAGCTAAGGGCGGCCACACGATATATATATGTATACCTCCGAATTTAGCCAATCATTTTCCTCCATGCCCAAGTTTACATCTGAATCCAACGAGCTAATTGTGTGGGGTTGACTATTCCGGGTATGTGTGCTCCATCGCTCTTCAGTACGTTTGCCACCTCAGCATAACTCTGCGGCTTCGATTTCCCACTCGGCTCCGCTTCCGAACTCGGCTGGACCTGGCTCTGACTCTGACTTTGCCTGTTTCTCTTCGATTCCGCTGAGTTCACCGGCACAGCCTCGGCTCGAGCCGGGTCAAACTTCTGACCAAACAACGTGCCCTTGCTCAGAAACTCGTAAGCCATATAACCGGCTAAAAGCCGATTAGATGAGAGGGGTTTCTGCTCGGCTCCCTTGGACGACGTCGTTGCTTGATTTGTCCCACTAACGGCACGACTAACGGCCGTTGAAGGAACTAACGGTTTTGGTGACGTCGAAGAGAAAAACACCTCTCTCTCTTTCCGCTTCCGTGATGCCCCAGGCGTCAATATTCTGCGCGCGTGATAACTCATCCTGACCGTCCGTTTTATTCAGGAAAAAGAAAAGCAAATCAAATAGCACGCCACGTCAGCGAGATTCGTAAAGGCCAGTCGGTTTCCGAAAAATAAAAGGAAAAGAAAATAAAAGAAAGAAAGGACAACGAAAATTAAATTAAACTGATAAAACGCCCAAAAGAAAATATAAAAATATAGTGAAAAGGGTAAATAGGACTTAAGGTATCACAAGCAAAGGCTAAAATGCGCATTTACTCGAAAAAAAAAAAAAAAAGGAAAAAATAACAAAAGGGAGTTGGATACGAAAACAGCGAATTAATTACAATTTGTGAGAATATTAATAGACAGATTAGAGATATAGAAACGAGATTATTGACAATTGAAAATCTGGGCTGCAACCGATGGATCTGAGTCGGAGAGGCGGCCGTGGAGTGGGTGGCTCCGCCGTGGCCCGCGGCGATAGAAAGGGGAGAGGCGGAGAGAAATTGAGAGGAAAGGAAAGAGGTTTTAAAAGAAAGGGCAAAGGTGAAGGGTGGGGTTGTTTGCAGCGTGGATGTGGCATTATATAGCAATGGACGGGTATTTAATGCCCTTCTTTTGTGTGATATTTGCTATTGTGCCACTGGATAATGTTTTTCCTCCACCTCTTCGCTGATCTAGGGAGTAGGGATTAGGGATTCGGCGTGAAATGACAATTGTGCCCTGATCATGCGAACGCGGATGGGGACGGTTTTAGCCAACTCCAACCCAACTTCAAAGCACTATATGCGCAAAAAAAGATCTCCAACCCAACTCTAAACTCGTGGGATTTGAATAGTGAATAACGAGAGAAAAACACCAAATTAGGGTGTAATACAATATCCCATTTGCCCTCCAATTCTCTTATATTTCAAATTTAAATTTCAATTGTATCCTCATTTTATATATAATTAATTTATATAATATTGTTCTAATAATTAATTAATATTTTCTATAAATAATAATAACTAACAAACAATGATAATTTAAACTAAAGATATGCTAATATTAATTGTAATATTATTTTTTAATATAATTAATTAATTTAATAGTAATTAAATATATGTTTTTAGTTAATTACATTAATAGTAATAAACTATAAGTAAATAAAATAATTGTATGAATACATAAATTTGCTTACTATAAAATGAAAAAGAAAGAATAAAATATTTATTTGGTGTGAGATTTGGTGTAATGGGTTGGAAATGGTTTTGACAAAATTACACTAAAACACCAAATTTGGTGTAGTTTTTACACCAAATTTGGTGTTATGGGTTGTAGATGGTCTTAGCACAATCTTTGTGGCTCGTGGGATTTAAACTAACGAGAGAAAAACAATTAGGGTGTTTTCGTAATTTAAAACCATATCTTGCCTGTCTTTAGCGTTTCCCTTAGTCGGTATGTATATTCAATTATTCATACATCATTTAATATTAAAAAATATTATAGATCCGGAAAAAAAAATATTTGGATTATGATCGCATTGCACCATTATAATGATTTATGAAAAAAGTTCCAATTTTGCAATAAACCGGACCTCCTCCTTGGGTTGATTTTTGTTCAATTTGGTGTTCTACTTACTGTTCCATTAATCGATGAACACATTAATTAGATGAAATACGTTGATAAAGGGCAAAAGATTATGCAGGCCGACTGATCGAGCTTATGGCATTGGGCCGACCTAGAAAGGCCCATACTCTTGGATTGATCTCGTCAAGAATTAGCACTGGCCGACACGGGAGGCTTACGATGATAGTGGCGATCTTAAAGGCTTATGAGTATTGGGCCGACCCATCGAGCCCATAAGAGGAGGCTATCATATTGGGCCGATCCGGGAAGGCCCGAGTACAAGCGTAGGGATGTTTATTGGGCCGACGTGTGTAAGGGCCATTGATTAAACCGACACTGTCAAACCCTGCATGACTAAAGACGACTGTTGTTGACCGTTGTATTCTATAAGGACTTCGCCCATACTGATTCAAACTCGGCCCGAAAGATGATGACGGCTAATCGAGGATGCCTCGAGAATTATAGGGGCTTTATATCCATACATTGGGTCGATGTGTTTTGAAACAGTCGGAGCCATGGTCTTACGGGCGTAAAATTAGGGTTTTTAAGAGATCCGATCCTAATCTAATGATGACTCTGACACCAAATCGTAACGGAATCCCGGATTTTACGGAAACCCTAATCCGAGCTAAGGTATAAAAGGCCCAAGCCCAGGTTCATTCTAACCTAATCTCATTTTTACTGTTACATTGCTTTTTTCTCTCTAGCCTTTGCTTCCTTTCCAAGATATCGACTTAAGATCGGAGAGGGTACGCCGGAGCCCCCCTCCGGCCCCCCTTGTGCAGGTTTCACGGTGGACTTCGTCTTGGAAGGTGATCGGTGAAGAGAGGTCGTTTTTGGGAGCAACCAAGTGGCGCCGTCTGTGGGAAACATTGAGCAGAGACGTGAGATTCGAGTTTTGGCTATGGAGGATGTTAGGAGAAACTTGGAAGATGATCTGAACCGTACGCCGCTGGGAGATACTCCGGGCGTAGTCACGCAGGAGGATGTTCGACCTCCACCCCCACCACCCACGGTGGACGGCGTAGGGCAGCGGATGCAGAGGACGGGAACGGATGGACAGACGCCTATGTCTGGGGGGAGTATAGATTTGGGCCCAATGTTCTTTGAACAATTGGGTGGTTTCATCACGAGAGCTGTGGAACAAACGGTGGAGAGACGCTGAGGAGATGCTTCCACCACGGCTCCGCTTTGTGGTCCCCCTCCTCCTCCTCCTCCTATGATTCCCCTCCGGTGGTCCCTCCTCCCGGTGGTCCCTCCTCCCGTGGTCCCTTCGGAGGTGGGAGAAAGAGGTCGCGACCAGCGATGGCGGAAGAAGTGCACTCATCAAGGGCGGAGCATGTGTCCGCCGAGACCAGGATCGGTCGACGGATGGATGACCTCCATCGTGAGGTGCGAGATATTCGGAGGAGAGTGGTGGAGTGCGGGAGCGGGCTGCAGCGATTCGGGTGAGGAGGGGGACTCCTTTCTCAGATGAGGTGATGGCGGACGAACGTCCGCCTCATACCGAGCTCGAGCCGAATATGATGGTACGACAAATCCGTGGGACCATCTCTGCCGTTTCGAGAACGCTGCTTTGCTACACAGGTTCACGGATGGCGTGATGTGTAGAGTTTTTCCTACCACTTTGACGAAATCGGCTCAGCAATGGTTTAGCCGGCTTGCCCCTGCTCCATTCGAAATTTTGATGACTTGACTCGGCTTTCCTTAATCAGGTTCACGAGTTCTTCGAAAGTACCAAAAAGGCGCCACGACTGTTTAGCATCAAACAGAGAGAGAAGGAGGACTTCTGAGCTATATTCGAGAGGTTTACCGCGGCAAAGTTAGAGGTGCCGTCACCACCCGAAATTTTGGCCAATGCCCCTAGCTCGGGGCACGAAGGATGGGGAGTTCTTTGAATCATTAGTAATAGAGCGCTAAGATATTCGGAGCCGTTAGCTCAAGGGTGGGCGAGAAATATATTAACCCGGGAAGAGGCGAGAAAAATGAAGAGAGAGGAAGGAGAGAAGAGAAGAGATAGGAGGGAGGATCGGGAGGACAAGGGACCTCGGAAAAGCCGAGGTCCGAGAAATAGATTATGGCGATTTTTCGCAAATCACCTCTTTTTCGAATCAACAAGCAAATGACAAGAATGTAAATGCGGAAATTAAATAACACTCGTTGATTTAAAGAGGTTCAACCCACCTAGGCCTAATCCTCTATCACCCCAAAGATCTCAGGGATGGATTTCAAAAAGAAAAAAATTTTATTAATTACCACAATTAATACAACACATGACCAAATAGCAAATTTGCAAGTGGCTAAAAGTAATGCCGAGTATGCGAAAAAAATAGAAGAAGAAAACAAGAGACAAACAAACACTATCATGGGAGGAAAGACAAGAGAGATTAAGAAGAGATGAAGCGCAAGAAGGCATATGAAAAAGAAGAAGAGCAAGATTACAAGTTTGTTTGATGATGAAAAGAAAGAAGAGCGTAAGATCTTTGAACAAGATGAAAGAAGGAGACATCGAAGAAGATGAAGTGTAAAGTCCACCCTTCATGTATTTTATCATGTAAATACATACTATGTAAGTCTTCAACGTAATAAAGCTATAAATTCTTCATTTTTTTTTGTGTAGACAAATGTTTGCTCGATACACTTTGTAAAATGATTGTGTAAAAGAACAAGAATGTCATGATCAATAAAAGGATTGATTCTATCATACATTCTATGTAAATACACTATCTGTATGTATCTTTGCTATTTGCATTTTTGAATGATTTAAGTTTTGGCATCATCAAAAAGGGGGAAATTGTTAGGAAATTTATTGTTTAGATTTTGATGAATGCCATGTAAAACTTAGAATAGGAAGTTGGCACCCCATTCTTGTTGTAAAATGCATTGTAATAAATAGGTCCGATCAAGCGAGTTAAGTCGCCTACGCCCAAACATGCAAGAAGACAACTGGAGAACTAGAAGGAAGACTCGCCGCGAGACAATTGAGTATGGCAAAAGAAGAGTAGACGGGAACTCTATCAAGAAGCAAAGCTTGAGATACGGTGAGTAGAGTATCAATCAAGTCAACTCAAGAAGAGCCAAGTCTCAAGATGAAGTGAAAGAAGAGTCATCCAGTTGATTTTCGACTCTAAGTCACCTGGGGAAAGCAAAGAAATAGTAAAAACATTTTAAAAGTCGAGATAATGAAAAAGATTTATACGTAAATCAAGAGAGTTACTTAAACAAGTAATATCTCCATACGACCTTTCAAAAGTGCTTCCCGAAGCGTGCAAAAGGAATTAACCAATGGGAAGCACTACACCATGTCGAACTCTAAAAAAGTAGGAGAACAATTCATACGAGGAAATGGCAATTCCAAGGATTTCGCAACAAGACAAGCCAACGACTACAAGTGACTTTCAAAAATAAGCCTATCTCTTCAACGGGCAAATTTTTGAAAGATCAATATAAGTTTGAGGAGTTTATTTGAGAAAAAAGGGGAATCAAGGGGGAATCAAGGAACTAAGAATGATTTCGTAACCAAAACGTTCAAGCAATTATTAGAAAATCTGAAATATTCTCAATCCTTAAGCTTACACTACGAAGAACATCAATCCAACACTCACTTGTGAAGGAAAGATAACTTCAATCGGTTGAAGAGGAAAATCTTTGAAAAATTAATTGGGGTCTACACTCCACGAAGGATCTGTAGGAAGGTTCAAGTGGTCGAACCAAGTCTTGAGCTTTTGGAGAGCTTCGTGATCAAATCCAAAGAGCTTGAGCAAGTGAGCACATGTAGTAGCAAGGCAATCTTTTTGTGAAGAAGCCGAGTCATAAACGAGAAGCCACCGAGTGATCAGGCATCTGAAAGATCGAGTCCCAAAGGATCAAGTCATTTGTGTGATCAAGACTTATCTCGGATCATTACCACTTTGTATAACGATCAATACCTAGTGGATTCCTCCAGAGTTGGAGAAGAGAGGGGTAGAAGAATTACCCCATCTTCGAACCTCTATAAAAATTTTACCGTGTCAATTACATTTCAAAGCATTTTAATTCTCGCATCTTAATTGTTTAAATCGCGATAAATTTGCTATCCACTTGATAATTTCTAAGTACTAAACCAAGCACTAAATCCTTGCTTAATCAAACTTAAGGGTGTTAAGTCTTCCAATGAAAAACAAACCACGTTGAGTTAATTTAGACTTAACGGTGAGTTATTCCATCAATAAATATTGAGTCTCGTTGAGAGACTAACTCCACTGATTATCTAAATCACTTGTCCACCAAGGACAAATTGTGTAGTATCAACTCGAATTTTTAAAAGGACTAAATCGAAAATTTGGTAAGGTTTATTCAACCCCTTCTAAACCTTACACTTACACCCCTTGGGACCTACAACTTTGACGACCCGCCTCGGCGATCGACGCCTCGGCTCGGGCTTGATCGACATCGACAAGACATCGGATCCGGGAGATCACTCAACTCGGTCTTGAGATCAGCATTATCAGTCTCCAGAGTCTTTATCTTGGCCTCTAGAGAGGCCACGGTAGCCTTGTTGACCTCCTCCCTGTCCTTAAATCGGCGGTTCTCCTCTAAGAGTTTAGTCTCCCGAGCTTTCAGCCGAATGACCTCCTTCTTAGAATTATTGAGCTCGGCAATATGGGAAGGATCAAGAAACCGACCCGAGCTCGGGAGATCGTAAGCGGCTCATTGTGCCTCAACTTTTGAGTGGTTCAAACAGAAGGAGCTCACCAGCTCAGCATCACCGAGTTTCTCCAAGGCAGTTCGGTCAGGGTTCGGGCAGTTGCCTTGGACGTATTGGATGGCAAAAGTTCCATCGTTGTTCTTCAGGATGGAATTGCCTGTGAGAAAGGTTTGGTTGGGTGTATGAATGGGTGTGCGTGAGAGAGAGAGAGAGCAGGAGGAGGTGTGGTGGTCTTCGCCTTCTTGCGCCTCTGTCTTCAGTGCGACACCCGACCTCTTTGGAAGAGGAGGTCGGAAAGAAGGTTGAGCCCCTGGGCCTGTGAGATCGGCCATCACTGCGGCAACTGTGTCGGGTCGCCGAAGTAGAGGAGGCTGACCTCCAGGCCTTGGGGCGGCGATCTTTGGATGATGGAGGAGTGAGCGGAGAAGCAATTGGTTGCTCCTCGTCATCGGCTTCGGCAACCATCTGTGCCATGAACATATCTCGCACAAGAGGAAAGATTAGCTAATGAATAAGAATAAAACAAATCAATCGCAAAAATGACAATTACCAATGTCACAAGGCAAGGGAGCCACGATGGGGCTCACCAAAGTAATCTGAGAAGGGAGGGAGTTATAAGGAGAGAGAGGTCATACTTGACCAAGGTGAGCTTATTTATCCGAGTTTGGAGATCGGAGACCGATCTCCGGGGTTGTGTTTGCGTTGGAGAGGAAGGGTCCAGTCCAAGCAATAGGAAAACCCCAAACTCGGGGAAGAAAGAAAAAAAAAATATTTGTCCTTCCGAATTTGTTAGAGGAAGGGTATTTGCTTAAAAACTGAGCATCACCTCGGGAGGTGATGTAGAAAATGCCCTTGGTGGTCGAGCTCTTTATTTGGAACAGGGCGAAGAATAGTTCCAGAGTGGGTTCTATGTCTAAGTACTTGGTCAAAATTATGAAACCGGCCAGGATACGGAAAGAGTTCGGGCCGATTGATTCAAGGGCACCGGGAGAACTCGGACACCCCAGCCATGAAGGGATGGATGGGAAATCGGAGGCCGCCCTCTATCTGACCTGCAAAAAAGGCTAGGGCATTGGGTGGAGGCCGATTAGGTCGGTCGGAACTGCTGGGTAAATAGAGCTTGAAAGAGGAAGGAATTTGGGTCTTTTCTTTTAATGGTTTGGAGATTGGAGGTCGATAGGGTGGTCTCCTTAAAATCGTGAGGATATCTGACGAGGACCGAGCACGGAGCTCGGATCTCTATTGTATCGGAATCCCGATCTGAATTAGAGCTGGATTCGGTCGCATCGGGGTCCGATGGACGGACTCCGGTGAGGGAAAGTGGTGGAGGAGCAGAGCCCGTCGTTATCGCCCACCGCTCTAAGTCGCGACGAATAAGGTCCGGCGTCAGTGAGAAGAAGGAGGCCATATTAAAGAAAAAAAAACCGGAAAGGAAAGGGTTACTTTATGGATAGAAATAAGAGGTTGAATGATGAAAGTAGTGGAGCGTGAAACTTGCGAAGCCTACCGGAATCTGGAGAATTCCACCGGAGAAGAAGAGTACTCGCTGGGGGAAAGCTCTGAAAATCGAGGGAAAGGAAAGTGAAAAATGAAGGAGGAAGGTGGCTTTTATAAGGGGAGAGAGAAGACAAAGGGGTGCCTCGATTTTCGAGGAGACGTTTGACGGTCTACGAGGCGTCAGTAAGCCGAAAAGACGTCTCATCAATCACATCCGCGTGTCAGGTACTCGAAAGGCCAAAGGGCGACAGGAATTTCAAATGCCAAGAGTCGGCGGGAATGTGAAAAGCACAAACCCTAAATGCTAGGTCAGTTCGGCCTATCAGCAACTATGGTTGAGGTGCAGATCAATCCATAGTTGGGGGGAGGAATTGATAAGGGCAAAAGATTATGCAGGCCGAGGCGATCGAAGCTTATGGCATTGGGCCGACTGGGAAAGGCCCATACTTGGGTTGATCTGTCAAGAATTAGGCATTTGGCCGACACTGGGGAGGCTTACAAAGATAGGGCTGATCTTCTAAGGCTTATGAGTATTGGGCCGACCTACTGAGCCCATAAGAGGGAGGCCTATCATATTGGGCCGATTGTGAAGGCCCGAGTACGAGCGTAGGGATGTTTATTGGGCCGACCTGTGTAAGGGCCATTGTATAAACCGACTGTCGAACCATGTATGACTAAAAGCGACCGTTGTTGTTGACCGTTGTATTCTATAAGGACTTCGCCCATCTGATTCGGCTTGGCGAGAAAGATGTATGAAATCGAGGATGCCTCGAGAATTAAGGGAGCTTTATATCCATACATTGGGTCGATGTGTTTTGAAACAGGTCGGAGCCATGGTCTTACGGGCGTAAAATTAGGGTTTTTAAGAGATCCGATCCTAATCTAATGATGACTCTGACACCAAATCGTAACGGAATCCCGGATTTTACGGAAACCCTAATCCGAGCTAAGGTATAAAAGGCCCAAGCCCAGGTTCATTCTAACCTAATCTCATTTTTACTGTTACATTGCATTTTTCTCTCTCTAGCCTTTGCTTCCTTTCCAAGATACTGACTTAAGCATCGGAGAGGGTACGCCGGAGCCCCCCTCCGGCCCCCCTTGTGCAGGTTTCACGGTGGACTTCGTCTTGGAAGGTGATCGGTGAAGAGAAGTCGTTTTTTGGGAGCAACCATACGTATACATACTTTTAAACAATCATGAAATCATGTTTATCCCATTGATCAAGTGAAATCTTGTATTACATTTAGTATTTCATCTTCTATTTTAATGGTATCAACTATCAATACATGCCGAGTGCACATGATAACGTCTTTTTTGTATATGTGACATTTACATAATTCATGGTAGAATCGTATGAAACATAAAATTGAATAGGAAATCTTAATTGCTCACTGATGCATCGTTTATCATAATGAATGGAACATAAAATGAAACACAAAATTGGAATATTAAATCTGAATCCTCGACGGTGGAGGTTCGAAATGGATTGAAATTTTCTGCATTCCATTGTGCTATAATTAAGTAGATAAATAAACTTACTAATTATTATTTAATATTATCACTTACTTAATTATCATTGACCAACACTAATCAAATTCCGAATCTTCACTGTCAAATACCCGACAGTCAACAGTATATTGATAATTTTTGTTAATAAGAGAAACTATGCGTTGCATCGATAATATTAATGATATTACGTTGTCCAATTTTTTTTTCTTTTTTTGATGATATTACCTTATATTGATTTTTGTTTCCAAATCTTAAGTGATGTTTTGATTGGATAATTTGATGATTGAAACAGATTAGGGCCATTTGGCACATTCATGCTTTGTTTCTCAGGATAAGGGTTACACTTTCATGCCAGAATAAAAGTATCAGGATAATGGGTATATATATCATAAGCTTTGTTTTTCATTCTTTTGTTTGTAGTAAGAAATACTCAAAATATATTATTACGTTTTAATAACATTCAGTAATTAATTAGACGAAAAATCAACTTATTTAAAGCTTCATTTGAATTCATGAATTTGAAGCTATGGATTTCAAATCCATAATAACAAATCCATTAAAAAATAGATAATATTATATGCTATGTAGTGAATTTCAAATTCATACTATTTAGAAATTTTTTAAATCTTTCCCTCAAACCCTCTCGTCAAATCAAAACCCTTTCATCCAAATGCAACCTAATGGAATCTTCGTGCACGTTTGGGTGCACTTATGCAAAAGTCGATTTAATAGACTTTTTGGAGGAGTATCTAGTATACACGTGTCAGTTATCCATGCGATTGGAATAAAAGATGAAATACGGTTTCGGAATAGAAGATCTCACGCATAGAGTAACTTTTCAAAAAGTCTATAATTCTAACTTCTCTAGAATAAACTTTTTGGAGGAGTATTTTATCCTAATGCCCATTCTAAATTAACCATCAAACATCAAATATTGTCAAAATGAACTTTATACGTACATCATAGACTATCCAATACTTGTTTGGATCTCACTAAAAAAATAAAAAATACTTGTTTTAATCTATATAAGAGGGAGGGTTGTGAGAATTAATGTGCGGTGGGCTATGGTTTAAATTTTGACATGGCTTTGCTTCTAATTGGGTCGCGTATAGTGATCCATTTGCAAGTAACGTTTATATTGAAAGCTAGGAAACACGGATATTTATGCAAGGAAGACGTGCTCGTACTGGATACGTATCAGATACGATACTTTATCCGATACTCTATAAACACTCCATGGATAAAATGTTGGGTTTCGCGAATCCGGAATGGACAAACGCAGCGGAAATTAAAAATTTACATAAAAGTAAACATGCATATAACAACTTATATATAATCCCGGTATTCAGTGCAAATTTTCGGATGGCATTTCGAATTACCCTTTAATAAAATTAAAGTTGCGAAATCATACCTTTTGTGAAAACTCCTTTTCTCACGTAGCGCGGGTTAGAAGGAATCCGAATTACTACCAGCAGGGTGAATCCTCACAATCCTTCTTCAACGCCTCGATCACACGAACGGGTTCCCTTAGGTATCCAAGCGTCTTCCCTCCAAAGATAGTCCACACGAACGGATGAAACCTTCAAATAGAATTTCACTTGATATTCTAATCTTGTTGTATGGAGTATTTATGGATTGATGTAGAAGAATTATAAGACTTGGGATCCAGACGGGATGAAAGTACTTCACAATTTTGAACAATAGGTGTTAGTTTTTGTGTGAGATTTTGTGTCCAAAATTGTTCCCAAGCTCTTGTATTTATAGTTGGTAATTTAAGGTTTAATTGGAATCCTCTTCTAACTTGGAAACCCTTTTTCTTGCCAACAAAGTAATACAAGTTATGGTAGGAGTCAAACTCTTCCATAAGTTAATTTACTAATCCAATTAGGAAACTTCTACATTATCTAATTGATTGATGGGCCATTCTACGTGGGCTTATTAAATTGGGCTAGACCATTTAATTTTAATTAAAGGTCCATTAATTAATTCTCCAATTAATTAACTTGGCCCATTTAATTTAATTGATTTCCATCAATTAATTACATCAAGCCCAATTAAGTAATCCAATTGTTAAATTGACTAAATTAATTTAACTATTAAATTAATTTAGATTTCTTATAATTAATTAACCACATTAATTAATTATTTCACTCCAATTTGGGTTTTCTAACATTTCGTATTTACTGGTCATACAGACGACGATGTGAAACTGGTAGGAAGCGGCGGTATGGCGTCTAACTAGCAGCGGTCTCCAGCCTTTGGGGAGTGAGGTGAATACTTCTATAGGGTGGCTCGAACTGGTTAGCGGAATACAATCGATGGTTTTTTTGGAACTGAAAGTTTTTGAGAGTAGAGAAGGGGCGACAGTGATTCGCCGGCGGTAGGTTTTGAGAGAGAGAGATAGAAAGAGAAAAGGCGAAGTTGTAAGAGAAAGGGCTCTTGGTTTGGCTGAGAAGTTTCTAAGTGTCGTGAGATGATTAATTTGGGGGAAATCAATTTTTTATAGAAGAATTTATTTTTATCTTAAATTATAAATATTGAGTAATAACATCTAATTTAAACAAATAATGTTAATAGTGATGTTATAAACCAATAAAGGGTAGACAAAGACATATGTTGGAATAACCAATTTTAAAATTGATGTTATAAAACAAGAAAGGGGTGGCCAAAGATATCAGCTCTTAAGGACGATGTAAAATAGCGAAAAAATCCGCTCATACACATCACTTCACTTAAAATATTATGTTGTATAGTATAAGACATCATCAAATTCGTAAAAGCGATGTCTTTTAGGAGATGTCTTTGAGCGTTTTTCTTGTAGTGTTATTAGGTTTAATTAAATAATCTTGTTATTTAATTAAATATTTAATCCATCAAGTGAATTAAATTAAACCGCCATTTAATTAATCTCTATTAATTAAACGGATTCAACTCTTTGAATCAATTCAAGATTAGAAAAGTTCCATCGCATCTTTTGTGTGTGACCCTTTAGGTTCACAACTAAGCTAGCAGTGGGCTTGCAACATTTGCAACTTATAAATACCATATATATTTTGATTAATTATTCAAATTAATTAATCCACTTGAAATTAACTCCTTAATTTCAAGAACCTCACGAATTAAGGAAAGCACCTAGCAAGTACATCTTGATCATCTAGTTTTAGGTGAATAGCGAGTGAACCTATTTGTTATATGAATGCCATGCAGATACAGTCCCTGTGTCATCTAATCTCTCGATTAAGTCAAGAGTATGGTAAAAGTCGAAACCCTTTGTAGACTTAATAACTATGATCTCATTTCAAGTCACTTTGATCCTTTCATGAATCACTATTCATTATTGCCCTGGCCAAGGTCTTGTTTGGATCAACGACTATAAAAACATAGGAGATTCACCTAGTCCATTAGGTGACATATTGTTTATCGGCGACTCATTAGTCCCCACACATAAAGACTAGGCACCAAACCTAAATCCCTTACGATTGTCAAGCAACCAGGAAACACGTCAAAATGCATAGTGTTATGCACAAGACTACTATGGTCCTTCAAGTCTAAGGACTAATTAAAGTACTATCGTAAATTATGAAATTCTTTATTCGACATACAATTCCACTAAGAATTTCCACTGGGTCGTCCAGTGTACTTGTTCTCCAACAAGCACCCACATACATGCACTAGCATCCTATGCGAATATCTGTGGAATGAGATATTTCTCCTTTCGAGCTAGCATCGTATGTGCGAGTCTCATGGGCTTATCGATGTCCCATATCAATGAACCCTTGACTCGGAACATAATTTAAGACCACAACCATAGAGACGTCATTCCATAATTACCATCAAATTCGTAACCACGTCCCATAGCTAAATGTGATCTAGGGACTTTATCCAATTGATAAAATAATTAATGATAAAGATAAATGCCTTTATTAATAAATATTATTAATAAGATTGTCTTTACAAGAGTATAAAATGCTCGCCACTAATTGGCTCGCAGAGCACTACTCTAACATAAAAATCGACCTAAATATCATAATTTAAAAGAAACAAAGCCACAACCATATTAATTCTTGTAAATCCAAATACATAATTAAATAAAATTTATTCTATTCCAGAACGTTTTATGTTTTCCTACAACCATAATATTGTTATTTGTTTGGAACTTCATATAAAGACTAGAGGTTATAATTTATTTAAAAACATTACTTTATTAGTGGGTATTTTAGTAAGAGTATGTCTCTTGTAAGACGGTCGCAAGGTGCTACGGATTGCACTTTTAGGGTTAAAAGTGATATTGTAGGGTCCTTGGAGTTGTCCCAGGGAGGCCCCTCTGACGCTCAAGCTAACACAGTGAACGAGTGAGAATACAAAATAGTAAAGAGAATATTGAAAGCGTATTATGCCAATTATGAGAATATCAGAATATGACTTACAAATGAGATGGATGGGCCTTTATATATCTGGGTAGCAGGTCTCATGGGCCACATAGGAGAAAACGGCAAATGGATGAGATACGGACCTCGTGGGCCGAGTTATTCCAACTGTAGCCCACTAATTAATAGAAAATTAATGGAATTAAATCAATATAATAAATTGAATTAAAATGATAATAATGGAAGAACATTTTTGTCCACAACATAAGCCCTCCAACTCTTGTATGCTGCGGAAGCATGGAGCAGTGCGGAAGCTAGAGTGATACCACAACTGCTTGTTTGATTCCTTATCTTGATTTGATCCAGCTCCTGTGCCACCAAAATGGGTGGAGCTGAGTGTCTTGCAAATATATGATTTATGGAGGATTTGATCTCTTAAAGATGATGGTGTATCCCTAGAGGAGTGGTCCTCAGAAAGAAGAGAAGTTCCCGGAGCATGGGAGCTCGAGGGAGCCCATGAATTAAGTTTCTTGGAAAGGGTCCACGTGGGACATGGCCTTTTTGAAAGGCAATATAATTTTTGTGAGTAAGCGGTTTTCATAGGACTTGAGAGTTGACAGACCACAAGAGACTTAATTTTCTTGAACCATTTCTTCTTTGACCAGTGGGAAGTTTCCCAAAGAGTTGGTAGATTCACTGGATTCTGGAATCTCATGTGGTGATGAGGGCGAGGTAGATGTCTCGCAATGCTTCTAGTGGATTAGATGATGATTTTTTTCGGATTAGTTTTTGTTTCGGTCTATCTATTAAAGGTTTGTGTTTGGATGTTTGAAATTATATTCTTGAGATATTTGCTTAGTAGAATGTTGACTGAGAGGAGTGTACCCTTATATGTTTGCTAGCAGGGATCCACCTGCCATTTGGCCTAAGTACTAACATATACCCCTTTTGAATGCAAAGTTGTGGTTCTGGGGAAGCTGACAAGCAAAGTTACTCCCGGATGCCTTTGTAGGCTTAAGGAGGAACTGGAATCGTCTTCGGAGTTTCGCAAGTTGGCTCTGGGGGCTAGAATACAAACTTATTCCTTTCTTGGTTATGAAGCAGCTAGTGAATGCGAATAAGAGAGCTCAACCTCATGGTAGAGCTGAGGGGGGCGTCCTTCCGTAGCTGATGGGGGCGCCATTTTGGAACTTCTCAGGGGTCTCTCCTTGGCTTGCGCAATACTCTTGTGTTAGATGAAGTTTGCTCCTTGATTCATTTTGTCTTTTCCCAAGTTACACTGAGTACTTTACTTGTTCCGAGTGATATTAACTTTCTTGGATATGTATGTTGCCTCTACGGGCCTTCGTGATGCTTCCTTGTGTTATTTGCATGTCTCTTGCTTTTTCTTCATGCATGATAGGATTTTGTACATTACTCGTAGTTTTCGCATATAATTCCCATCCATGGGGATTTGTTTGCTTTTTGTGTGGAGATGGATCAATGCCTTAGGGAAAAAGCCTCCGTTTTTCCAGAACAGCTGGAGATGGTTGTACGGGCATGGGGCAACCTCCAAAGCCCAGAGGGCACCTTTCCGTGGCCCAGACGGGGCGTCTTTCTGGAGCTTTGGGCGCCCTTCTGTGTATTACTCTTTTGATTGCACAATAATTTCGGACAGAAGATCATTGCATTTGTGTATTCCTTCCACGCATGTGTGAACATTTTTGCCTTCTTTTTGTTCCACATATATGTGGTAAATGTTTGTGAGGATCCCTTATGAGAAGACCCTTCTCCTCCAAGGTCTTAGCTGGAGGAGGGAAATTTTATGAGGACCCTCTTGCGGGAGCCCCTCCCCTCCGTGTGCGCCGTAGAAGGGAAAGTTTATGAGGACCCCTTTGTGAGAGAGCCCCTCTCCTCCAGGAGTGTCGGAGGAAGGAAAATTTATGAGAACCCCTTTGTGAGGGAGCCTCTCCCCTTCTGAAACACCGAAGGAAGGAAAGTTTATGAGGACCACTATGTAAGGGAGCCTCTCCCTTCTAGGAGCATCGGGGGAGGGAAAATTTATGAAGACCCCCTTGTGAGGGAGACCGTCCCCTCCGAGAGCGCCGTAAGAGGGAAATTTATGAGTACCCTCGTATGAGGGAGCCTTTCCGCTTCGGGAACATCCGAGTAGGGAAAGTTTATGAGGACCTTCTTATGAGGGAGCCCCTCCCCTCCAGGAGTGCCGGATGAGGGAAAATTTACCAAGACAACCTTGTGAGGGAGTCCCTACCCTCCGGGAGCGCTGGATGAGGGAAAGATTATTAATGATCCCTTAGGAAAAAATTTCATGAAGGTACTGCAGGATTTTTTCTAAGGTAGCATTGGAGGTGCGAAGTTCGAGCTCTGCAGCAGAAGTAATGCCAGCTTTGACGTCCTTAACCTTCAAGCCCATTTGGAGAATCATCTGGCAAGAAATTGGAGAAGGGTTAGGAAGTCTATGATAGAAAATGAGGTAAATAAAACTTAGTAAAACACAGACACCTTAGAAGCCAAACAAGCCATGCGGATCATCCAAGAGTCAAAATCAGACGAATCCAGAAGTTTTATGTCTTGTGGAGTGACCAGACCTTGAACCCAGTGGGCCCTTCATTCAGGATCCTGCACTTTTAGAAGGGAATGTTGTTCGGGGAAAACATTGATAGTATCCTAGTGTGCAGTACGATCCCTCCGAGTGGGTCCAGAGATACTAGTCGCGGAGCTGGCTGCTCCTTTGCCATGACGAATCAAATCGGCAGGTGGTGAGGAGCTTTGGAAGTAATGACTCTATGGTTCGGGCAGAAAAGCACAAGGACCTCTGTGCGAGGAGGTCCTACCAGAGGTAGCGAGCCTTGCCCTTCCGGATGGATAGGTTGGTTGGCCACTTTCCTCTCTCGGACACAGGCGGCGATGCATTCAACAACTATGTAGCAGCCTGCATATTAATTTCAGTAGCAGCTGTGCAGCAGCCTGCTTCAACAACTTTTGATTTGCAGTAGCTTTTGTTGCAGTTGTGCAACATCCTATTTATTATTTCGCAACAGCTGTACAATAGCATGCTTCAACAACTTTTGATTTGCAGTAGCTTTTGTAACGGCTGTGCAGCAGCCTGCTTTATCTGTTAAATTGATTTGCAGCTGCTCCTATTGCGTCAGCGCCTGTGCAACCAGAAGCTTTTTGAAAACTATAAATAGAATGTTCCTATTGTTTTTTAGTTCATTCGAAATTAAAAAAAAATTAGTTCTCTTTCATATTTTCTATATACTCCTTATTCCCATCTTCAAACTATTCTTATTTATTTCAAGCACCGTCACAACCTCGTAATAAACTACCATCATAAGTCAATGTCAGAGTCGAACCTAGCAAAGGATTAGTGCCTTGATTTCCCCTACTCAAACGAAGATGCGAACCAAAAATGGGTAATATATCATTTTCCAAAGAACTTAGATTTGCTTATAATTTCAAATATTTCATGGCATTAGCTATTTTATGAACTTCATGACATTAAACTATTTTAGTTTGTAAAGATAGGTTAACTGTAACTCTATTGAAATTGTATGGATTCGTAGACTTCCGTTGTTTTGAGCTCTTCTCGAGCCTAAGTTAATGAATATATGGAAATTGGGGCTTGACACATATAAAGTTGTTTTATTACCTAAAAAGTATCAAAATTACGCAACGTTGTAGATGTTCTTCAGTGCTTCATGGTGAGAATAACATACTCTATAAATATACCCGTCAAGTTCAAAGCAAAAATGGTTTTCGAAAAGGCAGCATCACGTTGTCGTACAAACGTAATATTAACCGATTGTTGAGTGTAAACCTTCTCAAAAGAAACATGGAATTGAATAAAAACAATGGATTACGACAGGGGACAATGATTTTCCAATTTTTCCCTTTAAAAGTGGCCAAAATGCTCATATATCACCTATTATATGCGAGGTCTAAGATTCAAACATTATCTCTCCTACAATCCCTTTGTAAAGGTTTGGATTTGTACTCTAAAAAAAAGGGATCCCTGTATATTTACAGATCATGACCACTTGCTATATGATAAGGATACTTGATCAAAGCTAAATGTTTATTTAATTAAAAACTATAAATAATCTCAAATCAACTCATTTAAGGTAATTGGTATTTGTAGTTCTATTTATTGATTTAATATTTGATATACATCCCACCGAAATTGCCTAAATATCCTCGCGAATAAACAAAATAGCTGAAAGAAGCTTGGATCCACACCTTTTGGAATTTGGGTCGCGCCCCAACCCAAGGGGGCAGTTCGGGTCATCTAATTGACCCGACCCATAAATTGGTTGGATCTTGACAGGTGAACCAAGGCGAGGTTAACAGTGGTGCTAGGTTGTACGGCCTCGTACGGCCTATGAAGTCAAAACCTATAAATATTCCACTGTTCTCTGTGCTACACGTATATCATTTATTCCTATTCACCTCGCTTTTCAGTTTATTAGCGACCTTACACATGTATCTGACTTAAGTATCGGAGGGTCTTAGCTGAGGACCATTCCGGCTAGCCTAATGTTCATTCTTTCACAGGACCTGAACCAAAGTACCAAAGCTCGAGCCGAAGCGACCCAAAATGAAGTACATCTAATTTATTCACCAAAATTAGTTGACGCCGTCTGTGGGAACCAGGTCGAACTGAGTATGGACGAGACTCTAGTGAAAGCAAAAGGAATACCACCTTATGGGCTGAACATGGAAGAAACACCAATAAGGATGAATGGGACCACACCTCGTGGAGCATCACCGTCATTGCAAATCCAAGAGCACCACCAAAAGGAGATTGAAGACCCTATAATCAATATGCACACTAGTGACCTTGAAATGATGTTAGAGAACATGCTGGACAAAAGAGAGAGGAGGGCAAAGCTCCCATGGCCTCCCCTCCAAAGGAGTTGCCTAAGGAGAAGGATGTTGTATTGGTTGGTGCAAATAGGGGACCAAAGGATATGGAGGAGGTAGCTAGCTAATTGGCACCACGGGCGAAGCAACTCGTGGTGGCCCAAGACGAGCTTCCAAAGTCTGCATATATAATCGAGCTTAGCGAACAGATCGAACAGGCTACCAGAACGTTAGATAACCTAAAGAGGAGAGGGTGGTTATGTCTGCTCTGCAAAAGAGAAGATCTCTTTTCTCCCTAGAAATCTTGTCAAAAGTTGTCACTACGAGCTTCAAACAATCATACCTCCCTAAGTATGATGGGAATAAGGATCCGTAAGAACAATTGACTGCATTCAATCATGTGATGCATCTTTATGGACAGTCTGATGCAATGAATGATAGGATTTTCATTACTACACTCAAGGGAAAAACACAAGAATGGTTCACAAGGTTACCCATGGGAACAGTAGTCTTGTATGAGCAATTAACGAGGAAATTCTTATATCAGTTCGCAAGCCAAAAGAGAGCTCGAAGATCTGCGACCCACCTCTTTACCATTAGGCAAGCAGAAGGGGAATCACTTCAGATTTCATCAATAGATTCAACGATGAGGCTCTCGAAGTGCAGAGGACATGAGGATTGATATGATGACAATCATATTGGTACATGGGTTATAAAAGAGAGCACTAGTGTCAGCTCTAGAACGGGATCCCCCAGTGAATAAAGAAGAATTGATGGGAATGACCAAGTGATATATTCAGAAGGAGGAAATGAATGAGTTGGAAGATCACGAATGGTCGGTGGTGAACCCCGAGTTGGGGCAAGAAAGGATCCTACAGAGGGACCTCGATTTAGGTCTGAAAAAGACCACGAACGGGGTTGAGATCAGGATCGCCAGTGACTTTCACAGTTTAATAGGTACACCCCACTGAATGCTCCATGAGTGCATGCCCTAATGTTGATTGAAGGAAATAATATGTTGAAATGGCCGAAAAAGATGAGGGCTACACCGAGTAGGAGAGATAATGGAAAATATCATCATTTCCATAAAGACCGACTACGATACGAAGAGTGCTTCCAGTTAAAAGACTTAATAGAGAGACTTATCCAGCAGGGATACTTGAAAAATTTTGTGAGAATAAGAGGAAGTGAGGCTGATGAGTGAAAGCATGGGAGACCTGGGTCTCCACAAGACATAAGTCACGAGGAAGGTCCGAAGCTCATTTTCTAGCTAGGGAAAGGATAGACCAACATCGTGAGCGATCCAAGGCGAGATGAGATCGACAGGACGGAAGCTTGCCTCGCAGATAGGGATGTCAATGGGGCGGGGCGGGGGCGGGGGCGGGGGAGCGATCCCCATCCCGGTCCCCGCGATCGCGGGGAATCCCCGTCCTCGTCCCCGTCCCCGTCCCCACGAGACAAATGGGGAAAATTTTACCCCCATCCCCATCCCCCATGGGATCCCAACTGGGATTCCCGCTCCCGTTTTGATTTTTTTTTTTTTTTTTGCAAAAATTTAATTTTTTATAAAAATAATCATTTTTAATATTAATAAATTATATATAAATCTAATAAACCACTCATTAATAAAATAAATTAAATATTTTGTCATTTTTTATATTTAATATAGATATATTTATAATATATTAGATATATTATAAATAATATATTATATATATAATATGTGGTTCCCCTCGGGGAACAGGCGGGGAGTATGATCCCGTCCCCCAACGGGGAGAAAAATTCCCGTCCCCATCCCCCCGGGGAAATTTGGGAATCCGCCTGTTCGGGCGGATCCCCATGGGGAATGGGTTCCCGCCCCACTGCCATCCCTACTCGCAGAGGAGGGATACATATGATAGCGGGAGGCCCTAGTGGAGGTGATTCTCAAAGTGCGAGAAGAAAAAAATATGTGAATCTTAGTTCACACCCCCAAGCGAGCTCTGAATATCTTAAACATTCAGGAGGCAAACCCCATCACTTTTGATAATCGTGACCTTGTGGGAATATAAACAATTCAAAACGGTCATATGGTGCTAACGATATATATTGCAAACTTCGTAGTACAGAAGACCTTCATAGACAATGGAAGCTCGACGGATGTGATTTTTCTACAAGTTCTTAGGGAATGGAGTTGGATGTAGAGACACTGCAGCCCATGGATACAACCTTGACAGGCTTCGGGGGAAGCAGAGTGATCTCGCTGGGTACTATTGATCTCCCAACCTCGCTAGGAACCTCCGCATGTCAAAAAACGGTAATGATTAAATTTTTGGTGGTTGATGCTCCTTTTGCATACAATGTCATTCTTGGGAGGTCAGGTTTAAATCAATTTCAAACCATTGTATCTACATATCATTTGAAGATGAAGTTACCAACTGCGAGTGGGATCATGGAGGTATGTGGAGACCAAGAAAGTGCAAGAGAATGCTACAATCTGTCATTGAAGAAAAAAAAGGGGAAAGGGAAATCAGAACTATTAAGCAGATTATGGGAGAGGAGGAGGCATGGATGAGCAAGAAGAAGGAAAAGCATAAAAAAGCCAGGGTGATGGAGTATAGAATTGAGCCCACTGAGTAGTATAAAGTGGTGGAGCTAGATCAGAGCGACCCAAAAAATCCACGCATATTGGCTCCCAAGTAGACCCTAACCTCGAGCTCCTGACCATCCAATTCTTGAAAGAGAATGCGGATATTTTTGCATGGAAATCATCAGAGTTTTAAAGCATTAGCCTAGAGGCTGTAGTGCATCGCTTAAATGTCGTCCCGGAGATGAAGCCCGTTAAGTAGAAGAAGCGAAAGAAAGCAACAAGATCATTCAAAACGAAGTGAATAAGCTTCTCGAGGCTGGACACGTTGCAGAGATTCAGTTTACTGAGTGGCTTTCCAATGTTGTAATTGTTCCCGAAACAGCTGAGAAGTGGAAGATGTGCATAAATTTCACTGATTTGAATAAAGCGTGTCCTAAAGACCCATATCCACTACCTCGTATCGATCTCTTAGTGGACTCTACAGCTGGGTGCGCTCTATTGTGTATGATGGATGCTTACCAGGGTTATCATCAAATATTTACGGCGGAGAAGGACCACGACAAAACCTCATTCGTTAATGATAAGGAGGTGTATTTCTACGTAGTGATGCCATTTTGGCTTAAGAATGTGGGGGCAACATACCAACGTCTAGTTAACCTCATGTTCAAAAGCGAGATCGGGCGAACCATGGGGGTATACATAGATGATATGTTGGTAAAAAGTGAGAAGAATTAAGATCATCTGGAACTCTTAAAGCGAGCTTTCAATATTATGCGAGCTTATGGGATAAAGTTGAACCCGACGAAGTGCACTTTTGGGGTGCGAGGTGGAAAATTTCTCGGATTTATGGTTAACGATAGGGGAATTGAAGCGAATCCTGAGAAAATAAGAGCTATATTGAAAATGACCTCGCCCAGGACCATAAACGAGGTTCAGCAACTCACCGGGAAGCTAGCCTCGTTAAACAGATTAATCTCAAGGTCAGGTGATCGGAACTTACCTTTCTTCGCTACTTTAAGGAACATGAAAAAAATTAAATGGACAGATGTGTGCGAAAAAACTTTCGATGAACTAAAAGCATATTTAAGCTCGCCACCTCTGTTATCAAAGCCTGAAAAAGGTAAACGACTTTTCTTATACTTAGCTATTTCTGAGCGAGCAATAAGTTCAGTTTTGGTTAAGGATGCGAGGTCAAAAGTTCAAACATTATCTCTCCTAAAATCCCTTTGTAAAGGTTTAATTTTGTACTTTAAAAAAAAAAAAGGGATTCGTGTAGTTTTACGGATCATGACCACTTGATAATGATAAGGATACTTGATCAAAGCTATATGTTTATTTAATTAAAAACTATAAATAATCTCAAATCAACTCATTTAAGGTAATTGGTATTTGTAGTTCTATTTATTGATTTAATATTAATGAAGCAACTACATCTTCTTGATTTATGTATAGGGAAATATTAATCGACGACAAACTCTATAAAACATATAGGTTAGGTTGTTGATAAGGTTAGGGGTGACAATTAATGTCGTGTTCGGGTTCGTATGTCATGTTGAGACATAAAATCCATGTTATTTGTATCAGATTTCTCAACCTATATAACACAACTCATTTAATTATTCGTATCGGATTTCTAAACCTAGCTAACCTGGTCTATTCATTATTTGTGTTTCTTTGGCCTATTCATCTATTTATATGAGTTGTATGAGTTAATTTTAATCCGAAAATTATATTCACATAAATTTGATAAATTTTTAAAATTCAACCATTATACTAATAAAATATTTAATCGATAAAAAATATTGTAAAACAATATAACAACGACACAATCTGATCAAACGAGCTAATCATATTATTTCAAGTTAACCTAACTCGACCTGTTTATTTTTCGTATTATTAGAGTCCGACTCCATTCTGATTATAGCCCACCAAATCTCAATCTTAAACTGCTTGTAATGTATTAGCTATGTGTCGTGTTTTCGTAAGATATCGTAAACGGCACCTCAAGATGAGGTACAATCCAATTCGACTATCAAGTATTATATATAATACCCTTTCAATAGGTGGAATCTATAAAGTGATAATAACTATTAATGAAGTATTTATAAATTCTAAAAATAATTATTAAGTTTCATATAATTAAATAAAATTTAAGAACAAATTTTGTAATTCATTAAAATTAAGTGAAGAATAATAAATCATTAAGGAAGAAAGTGTACAAATAAAGCGTATAAAGAAATTACTATCTTCCGTCAATGTAATTGATTTTCCATTGTTGTACTGATTTTGAATATGGTATAAAGTCGACAATTTTTGTTGCACGGGTTCATCTCCACCTTAGCATGATATTGTTCATTTTGGGATTAAACCTTTATGATTTTGTTTTTAGGCTTACACTTAAAAGTCTCAGAAAAGTCTCATATCACTCGTTGCGGAGGGGTTGAGATTATCCACTCCACTTATAGGCTCGTGACCAACGGTATTTCATCCAATATAATGGGAGTGGGGGGAATAGGAGATCTCGGGCCTCGGCCCCTCATTTTTAAAAAGAAAAAACTTTACACTATATAATTTGAAAAAAAAATTATTTTAAGTATATTTTATATGATTTTCTTATTCGGCCCACCCCACTTTCACGTATCGGCCTACTCCAGAAAATTTCCTGGCTTCGCCCTTGCTCGTGACCCATATCTAGCCTACGTGAGAGTTTATTTGTATAATTTCTTAACAATTCGATCGATCTTAAATAGTGGTTGGATCGCTTGCTTAATGGTATCTCATCCGTATTGATTTATTTTTATATACTTAATTAATGTGGTTTATGGAGGTGCAAGAAGATCTTGGAGTTTAAGATAAACTAGTTTTTACGGGTGTGCATGAAGTGTATATCTATGGGACATCTGTTTGTACTATTATATGTAACCGAAAAGAATGGGACGGAGAATCTCCAGCTAATTCGGGGATGGAGTAGAGATGAGAATTATCCACTTCTCTAGATCCGGGAATGAGACAGGGACGATATATATTTATATCCACCCCCAGTTTTCATTTTGATTAGATAAAACGGAGATTCTGTGTTCCTATCATCATTCCCCGAATATGTATATTGTATTTATCTGTTATTAATATTAATTATATTTATAAAATTTTATTTTATTAATTCTAATATTAAACCCAAGAATCTTTACAATTTTACTTGTACTCATGTTTTTTTGTTTTATAAATTCTGAATTTAGGTTATCTATGTTTTTTTAAAAAAAATAGTGATTGTTTCAATTTTTAAATTTCAAAAAGATAATTAAAATATAAAGATAATTAATTTGATTATAAATCATATAATTAAACAATAAAAAACTAAATATTTTAAACAATAAAAATTATTTTTAAATACAAAATATTTGGTTGTGTGAAATAAATTGTATCTATTTATAAAACATATTTATCTAGAGAAAGTAAAAGTTTGAAAAAAGTTTAATTGTCCAATGTTGATTTTTTAACTACCCAATATCAAATATTTAATAAATTATATTTATAATCAATAATAATGTCATTTCAAATTCCAAACTTTTTGGGATTTATAAAACTGAACAATTGTTAAAATTATTAAAGGAATTAAACAAAATCATGTTTTATATTTAGCAACACATTTTTAAGGAAAGTGAATTGTTTGAAAAATAAAAACTATTTTATTTTTATACATACATATATATCAAAAATTATCAAACAGGCAAATTCATACTACATTCCAAATGTACAACTTTGAAACTTAAATATCAAAATATATTTATAAATATTCAAAAAAATTTCTATTAACATGAAAAGTATGCTAATATATATATATAAATTAAATATATAAAAAACTATTATGAATGTAATTTTATATAAATAAATCTTAATTTTCTTCTTATATAAATATATATATATAATGTCATATATGGATATATGTGACATATAAAATTTGGATACATATTTTGAGATATTTTCTTCAATTAAAATAAGAGTTTTTAATTGAACTTAATAAACTTAAATATAATCTTATATAATTATTGAAATAGACAAAGTCCAAATAAAAACTATACATATATCATTAATAGCCAAAATACATGCATATACAAATTGATGTCCAATAGCTCAAATGCATAATTTTTAAAACCCATTACATTACAAAATAATGAGTAATATTTCTTATATTTTTTAGTTATTATATTTTTATTCAATGCATGCGATGTGGATGTCAAACTAAAGATTGAAAAAACTAATTAATTTGATATATTATACGTCAAAAATCGATCAATAACGAAAACATTATTAATTGTTTTTAAATAAAAAAATACAATAATTAATGTAGTACACATATTTGGAAAACTAATTTTATATAATTGTATTTTTTAATATCATTTTAAAAAGTGAATATTTAAAGGAAGTTGACTACCAAAAATAAGGAAATACCATATAATTATTGATGTGTGTAAAATATACGTGCATTTTGGGGCTTAAAATGATATATATTTAATACATATTTACTATGTTTTTACCTGGTTTCCTTAAAAGGGCATGATACTGCGTATTCTTGTAATTCTTGCAGGAAACAGAGCTTAAAATAAAGAAATATCAGTTGGAATGTCCGTCTAAAATTGACGAATGCGAAGAGAAGATCAAAACGACGAAGAAAGCGGACAAAATCACTTCACACGGCGGATTGTTGGTGTCAAACGGTCATGTAGAAGTCTTGGTGTGAAATCACAACCGCGTGAAATTGGATAAAAAAGAGGGCGGAGTCGAGGCCCACACGGTCGTGTGGGATTTAGTGAGAATGGGAAGGCATCGCACCACCTGGACCGTGTCATCTCACACGGGTATGTGAGGAAAGGTGAGTCCCTAACACCACACTATGTGGGACTCTATTTCGATGCGTTTTTTCGGGTTTGCTTCCCGTTCCAACTCTACAAGTGATCTCTCCAAGCATCTATAAAAGGGACCCAAGGCTTGCACGAAAATACAACACTTCATATAGAGAAAACACATCAAATTACACAAGAACGAAGGAATCAAAGAGCACGAGAGCAAAAGGCTAGGTAGCGAAGAACACCACA
Organism: Rehmannia glutinosa; assembly: GCA_016081115.2. Lineage (NCBI taxonomy): Eukaryota > Viridiplantae > Streptophyta > Magnoliopsida > Lamiales > Orobanchaceae > Rehmannia > Rehmannia glutinosa. Next base: position 131,749,984 of record CM071926.1, read on the forward strand.
AGACTTTCGCATCTACGGGAGCACAAGAGCTTCGCGGGCTTAGGAGGGTAATCCATCCGAAAAGAAGGGATTTTCTTTCTATGTCTAAGAACTCTTGTCTGTGCTTAAATGATGTCATAATGTTAATTCAAATTTGTCTATGAGTTTGTAATCAATGTTTGGTATATCTTTCGGATCTTAGGGGCATAATCAAAAGCGTGGATTTATATTAAATATGATTACTTATTTTCTTAATTAATTCATGCTTTCTATTTTATGAATTCGAGTGCTTATTTATAATTGTTTTTTATCTGATCAATAAATTGCATGTCATATTTATTAGTGCAAAATTTCGGACGATGAGTTCTAACAAAGGTAAATCGGATTGAGACATAAACGAATGTAACGAGTTGGGAGACCTACAACTATTTGTGGGGAGTCATTCAATTCACGAGATCTTTTGGGAGTTAATAATAATTGTAATGAGTCGGAGACCTACAATTATTATTAATCAACTATTTATTTATCGCCCGGGAGGGGGAATAGACTAACTTAGGAATTGAACCCATAGAATCGAATGAATTATTTTTTAAAACTTTATTTGCATTTAATATTGAAGAAGCATGTTGAGATTATGTGCATATGGTTGCTCCTAATGATGTTGAAAATACTTGTGGGGTTTGCAAATTTATTTCTTTTATTTCTTTTAATTTCGTTTTTTCTTAGATTAAATACTCAATTTTCGGTCGCTTCAACAAAATTGGAATACGATGTTATTATAGCCTAACTGTTTTGAATATCAATCCTTGAGGGAATACATTCTATAAACTACACCGTACACTTTGAGTTGTATGAACCAAAATATTTTGGCGAAACGATTTATCACTTGTTATTTTAAAACATGTTTTTTAATATTCTTTATAGTAATAGTAAATGGCGGGGAAAATTTTAACATACTTTTCAGTGGCTTCTCTTTTCATATATATATATATATGCATATATATATATGCATATATATATATATATATATATAGGGATTGGTTCAAATGAGACCAATCCCTTTAGGTTAGTCCATAAGAATACTTATGGACTCTTGATTTAAAATTTTGGATGGTGTAGATCATTTTAGTTAATTTAGGAATATAAGGGTATAATTGTACTTTTATATTTAATTAGTTATTTTAATTGACGGTTATTAGCTATTTTTAAGGAAACATAATCTTACCTTTTCGATTTACTCCGATTTTTAGGGAGGAAAAATCATCAACTTCAAGCTTTTTAGTCAAAATTGATACTTCTTTCCGCCATATTGTGAACAGTCGTTTTATTGTATACTTAGTTCAGTGGACTTGTATACTTAGTCATGTTTTATTGTATATTTAGTTCAGTGGATTTGTATAATTGGTTCGAGTGGAATCGTATTCTTAGTTATATAAGTAGTTTAGTGAATTAAGTATACTTAGTTTTATGGATTTGTATACTTAGTTCAATGGAATTGTATACTTAGTTATATAAGTAATTCAATGTAATTGTATATTTAGCTAAATGTTTCGTATACTTAGTATTATTTTAATGTATAGTTAGTTCAATGTAATTGTATACTTAATTAAATATTTCGTATACTTAGTAAAGTTTTAACGTATAGGTAGTTTAGTGTAATTGTATATTTAGTTAATTGTTTATGTATACTTAGTAATATTTTAATGTATAGTTAGTTTAGTGTAATTGTATACTTTTCATTAATTGTTGCACGATTTTGTTGCCATATTTGAATAATTTGCACGTTCGAATGGAAAGAGAGAGAAAGGAAAGGTGAATCGCTTGATTATGTGGATGTGATCAATACAAAATCACGTCCCTAATTTTTAGGAAGCGGTTACTATATTTAATTTCATGGATACCTATTTTATCCCTTCGTGTAGATTTAGTACTATGGACTAACCTAGGATGGTGGTGTCAGGATCTCATCCATAAATATCTATCTATCTATCTATATATATATATATAAGTTTATAAGCATTTTTGTAATTAACTTAACTGTACTTTTTATCCTCTTGAATATGACTTCTCGATTCTAATTTCTGTACAATTGAGTTTAGATAAGTCTTATTTTGATTGGGATACTGTGTTTTCCAAATATTTTTGGTTTGTATTTTGTGAAATTAATGGAATTTTTGACTTTTTGGAACTCCAAAAATTTATGTTATTTTTTTTAATAAGTTAAAATCTCAAATAAATTGAAAGATACAAAATTCAAACCCTGGTCAACACCCTTATAAAGAGTAAGCATTACCATTTGAGCTACAAGCTGGTGGTATCTCAAACGTTTTATGTTATATATGAACATAATTTCATCGAATGAGTAGATTATATATATGATATGATCAATTATCAAGAACTAAATTATGTACCATCAACAAACTAACTAATTTTTTTTAAGCACTAATCCTGAGAGAGGAGACAATTAGGTGAGAACTGAAGTCATGCACATGTCCAAATTTTACAAATGCATTACCATGCATTAGACAACCAAACGATTCCCGATGACAATTGATTAAACTAATTCATAATTTAGAAACACCACATGCGAGTTGATTTTGCCTCCCTTTCTTTAAATCCCGTGGTAATCTGTGATATTTAAAATTTTGTCCTCACTTTGTTTTTCCAACCCATTGTTTTTTCTTCAAATAGATGAAATTAACTGGGGTTTCAACTCTTCCTTAAATAATTCTAAGTCATAATTAGTTAGAATATTGTAGGCAGGCGCAAAGTGTCAATCAATATGCTCAAACCAAATTTTTTGAGTGTAAGTTGATTAATTTAGGTGGTACAGTGGAGACAAATTATGATTGGTTATCAATCATAATCAAAGGCATTAAAGTACGTAGAGCGAGATAGATGTTAGATTAGGAACAATCAGTCTAATATTCATTGGTCACAGCGACCAAATGCTAACATTTTATGCGGATGAAATCTTCTATTCCACCATATGGGTGATTGACACGTGTATAAAAACAACAATTTAAATTTGATTTATGCTTCAAAATTAATATTAAATGGGCGGTACTATTTACAAGAAAACGAATAAGTATTTGGACAGAAAAAAGACAAAGTTTAAGTCGAAGCCAGTATTAGATACTGTCTCCGCAAGACGAAATTCCCCGTTTACTTTGTGCTTATGGTTCTAGCAATCGTCCCTAAGATACAACGATTTTAATGATTCGATTTAGCAAAGACTTACAAAAATCCAACCAATAGCGAACTATAAGTGTTTAAGGCTTTCAAGCTTTTGGAGGAAATAAAACAAAATGTTGTAATGGCACTACAAGAAAAATGCTCAACAACAACACCCCAAAGACAACGGATTTTAGCTAAATCGTTGTCCTTATAAGCATTCACAACGGATTTTTGTTAAACCGTTGTGAATGAGCGGATTGTTTGTTAACGACAACAGTTCACTCGAGCATAAGACAATACTTTCTTGAAGCGTTGTCTATTAGCGGTCTTTTTATTTTTTGACAACACGTTTCTCGGGTCTTCGACAATGTTTTTGTAATCCGTTGTCGATTAGCGCCTAATATTTTTCAAAAGACAACATGTATTCATCCTTTTCGTCAACGGTTGGTTACACCATTGTAATTAGCGTCATTTGTTTTCTTAAAGACAATAATTTTAACAATAGTTATAAACCGGAGTCTATAGGCATTTATCAAGTCCTTATTTATTTTAATGGTATACCTAGCACTTTTTGTTAGTTTATCAATTTTATTTTAGCAACTAAACAGTCGGGGCTTTGTATCGAATTTTGTGTATCCTTTTCATCAGGGGCTTTGTATTTATAGGCCTCAAAGTGCTTTATGGAAAGGATACGTCGTTTGGATCGAAAAGACATGTCTACAGCTAACATCTGGTTACTTGAACAGGTGCATCAGTTCGAAAGTGCGCGTCCGCGCATACCCACACGCGAGACAGATTTTGGCCACTATCTGTGGTGTGCACCGCGAATGCTGGCCTTTGTCAGCTGGTGCGCGCCCGCGCAACCGTCCCCTTGTGTGCGCCCGCGCACCACCCCAGCTAGAAAAATAATCAATTAATTTTAAAAGGGTTTTAAATAACTTTGGTCCAAAACTATAAGGGCCTTGAAGCCCAAGCCCCGGCCCACGACCCAGACCCGGGCTAGTGGGTGGGTGCGGTGCGAGCGTGTGTGTTTTGTACAAAAACCACAAACATGTAGGTCCTCACCCCTTTAAAAACTTTGGTGCCCCGAGGGCCCAAACTCATTAGACCAACTTAGGCTATATCAATATAGCAATTTTTGGCTATCTATTCTATGTGGGATGAAGTTTTTCTCCTTCCCCACATTTTCCATTTTCGATATCAATTTCTTGTTTTAAGTGGCTAACTTATAGTATTAATTTCTCATTCACCCAATTTTGAGAAATTCAAAATGTCAATCTCATCTACTCAGTTAGTAGAATTTTAACATATAATTTAATTCCATTTTCCACCAATGGAAACCACTTAAATATTTGGTCAAAATTGGGTTAACATCGATTTCTTCAAACTAAAATTCCAATAATCCCCCACTTGAATGAAATTAATACATGCATGCATGCAAATTCGCTTCAAAGTCTCGGCGAACTGTCATTGCATCTGGATAGGTATCTGTGGCTTTGAACCTTCCTTAGTAAAATACTATCGGATTTACTAGTTGCCTTTTTGAATGGTAAGCTTGAAGAGAATATTTGTATGGAACAACCCGAAGGGTTCGTTGCACCCGGTCAAGAGCGAAAGGTGTGTAAACTCGTTAAGTCACTTTATGGACTAAAACAAGCACCTAAGCAATGGCATGAAAAGTTTGACTCGACTATGAAGTCAAATGGTTTCAAAAACAATGAACGTGACAAGTGTGTCTACATTAAAGGTACTACAAATGATTACGTCATAGTATGCCTTTGTGTAGAGGATATGTTGATTATGGGTAGTAGTCATGAGTTAATCATGAATACTAAGAACATGTTAAAGAATAATTTTGACATGAAAGATATAGGATTATCTGATGTTATATTAGGGATTAAAATCTCTAGAACCTCAGATAGAATTGTCTTGTCACTATCCCATTATGTCGAAAGCATACTTAGAAATTTTAATGCTTTTGATAGTCCTCCGACTAAGACATCGTAGATCTAAGTCTACACTTGGCTAAGAATAGAGGAGAACCAGTTTCTCAGCTGGAATATGCAAGGATAATTGACAGTCTGATGTACTTAACGAATTGTAAATATCCAGACATTGCATATTCAGTGAGTAAGGTAAGTAGGTTTACAAGTAACCCGAGTAAGGATCACTTGAAAACCTTGACAAGGGTACTTAGATATTTAAACTATACCATGAACTATGTAGTACTTTATACAAGATATCAAACAGTATTAGAAGGATATTGTGATGCCAATTGGATATCAGACACAAAAGACTCCAAGTCCACAAGTGGATATGTTTTTGTTAGTCTAAGTGGCTACGATAATCTAGGGGGTGAATAGATTATGCCAATTTTCTGAGTTTCGCCCTCTTTTTCGAATGTACGAATGTTAACAAGAATGTAATTGCAGAAATGTAAACAACACTCGATGATTTATAGAGCTTTACTTCACCTAGGGACTACGTGCTCTACCACCCCGGTATATCCGAAGTGAATTTCAAAAAGGAAAAAAAATATTAATAGTTACCAAAACTATTACACCTTCACCTTTGAAGAGTACCACACTCGTCTTACAACACCAATAAGAAGATTACCTCAATCTTCTAACACCTATGAAGAGTACCACACTCTTCAACACCTAAAATCACTCAAGTGTGCTCTTACCATAAGAACACTAACAAGGATATCTTATTTTGGATGATGAAAATAAATTCAAGATTACAACTCAATTATGAAGTATACAACTTTGAATTGCAAGTGTAATCAAGAATGAAGCCTAGTACTCAAGATGTGCAAGTGAAAGACTTAGGCTAATTACAACAAGATATGAAAGTGAAGAACAAGAGTTTGCTTGTGATTGTATAGCTTGTGTTGTTGTATCTTGTTGCTTCAATCCTTCATCTATTTATAGGAGAGGTCTTGGATTTGATTTCCGGACATAGGCTCATCCTTGGAGATTAAAATCTACAAAAAAATTCAAGTTAAATCAAGATTATAGTGTTAGAAATCAATCCCTTAAAATCATGAAAAGTTGTTTGCTGCTCAACGGTTAATTTGCTGATAAAACTTGAGGTCGACCGGTCGAACACTAATAGAGAAATTCAAATTGTACAACAAAAATATACTATTGTACCGGTCCAGGGGGTGCTCGATCGGTCGACCCCTGTTGGACCGGTCCAACACACTGAAATAGAATACAAAGAGTTGGCCAAAACACAAATCATCCATGTCACCGGTCGACCTCCGGGATTTTTAAATGCGTCCCATTTATATTTTGGAAATCAAACTTTCAGCCATGGGTTGCCCTCTAGTATGATCGTGGTTGAACACGAGAGAAGTGTTGTCCAATTTTTATCAAAAATAAACTTCAAAAAATACTCCAAAATATTAGTGAAAATATTTTAAATCGATTGGGAGTATTTGGACAATATTTAGGGACATTGTTTTAGTGAAAAACTCAGTTAAATAAAATCATCAAAATTACGATAAAAACGTTTATCTAACAAACTCCCCCTTTTTGTTGATTACAAACCAAAACAATTTTAAGAGGTCGATTTTAAAAACAAAACACGTTTTTCTGGTCTGAAACAACTATCCATTTTGAGCGACACTTTTCATGCATAAGAATCATAAGGATGGAAGTAAAGATTTTCAAAACATATTGTAAAAGCTCCCCCTTTCAACATGCACAACAAGAGTAATAAAAAAGCAAGCATATAAAAGCTAAAAGCTCGGCTTTTACACTTGGAGCTTAATTATCAAGAGTTTAAAAGCTCTCCCTGTCAAAAAGAAACCATTAGACATGTAAAAAGTCCTTAATATATCCATTGGACTAATTTTTATCCTCAACTTTTGGTTTTTTTATTCATAGCTTATAGTTTTTTTCGCGAGCTTTTTCTAGTTTCTTTGAGCGTATGAGCTTATTTCATGTTTATCCTCCTTTGGAATTATCAAAAAGAATGTTAGCATGATAAAAACATCATATAATCATATCAAAGTGTGCATTTCAAACGAATTATCGAGCTTTTGAGCATAGAGCTTAAAATTCCAAATAATAAGGAAAAAATCGATAAGATGATTTGTAAAAGCTCAATTGAGTAGCAAAACATGATATCTAGAAACTTATAAGACTTTTGAAATTAAGAGAAGCATGTTAGGGATGAAATTGTCTTTGAGGCATTTTATCGAACACTTGGCGTCGTCGAATAAAACGAAGATGTATATAGCCCTTGTAAATATAATCAAACCCAAATTTTCATCACCAAATATAATTTTATAAATATCATTCATCAACAATCATCATACCAATACAAATATACAAGAATTCCTTCAAAATATAAACATATAAGCATTGTCGCATGGTTCTACCCAATTGAGATTAAAAGGGAATTAATCTTATCAATCAATCGGTGAAGTCAAGAAATAATGATGATATATGAGTAATATAAGTCCACAAATATAGAATTTACAAGAAAAAATTCATTTTGAGTGAATTGTGTGTGAAATTTGCAAAGGCGTCGAAAAATGGAACAAAAACGCATAATATGGCTAAGTCGGGGACAAAATGCAATTTAACCCATTTTTTCTCTAGGTTGATTGGTTGAGGGTGTGCTCGACCGATCTAGGTGTTGGTCGACCGGTTGAACACCCCACATCCGGTCCCCTCGGAGCTCCTTTTTTTAGTTCTGTCCCATTTTTGATCCAAAAATCCGATTTTCACCCTAAGTTTTAAAAATGCGCAAAATGCAAACATAGACCTTATTCGTTATGCATTATGCCTAAACGAGCTCAAATTGAAGCAAACGACTCGGCATAGAGAGGTTTTGTAAATATATTCGCGAGTTGATCTTGGGACGGAACGAAACACATCTCAATTTTTCGTTTGGAAATGCAATCCCTTAGAAAATGATGACGAACCTCAATATGTTTAGTACGATTATGAAGTTTTGGGTTTTGAGCAATACTTATAGCGGACGTGTTATCACAAAAAATAGGAATATTTTCAAAAGAACACTTGTAATCCGCTAAGGTTTGTTTCATCCAAAGCAATTGAGTACAACAAAAAGCCATGGAAATGTATTCGGCTTCGGGCATTGATAATGAAACACAATTTTGCTTTTTCGAAAACCAAGATACATGGCAATCGCCTAAAAATTAACATGATCTGAATGTGCTTTTGCGATCATCAATATTTCCCACATAATCCAAATCACTATATCCTTTAAGAGAAAAATTTTCGTTCTTTGGACAAAACAAGCCATATTGAATAGTGTCTTTCAAATATCGAAAAATTCTTTTAACGACACTCATATTTCTTTGGGATTTCTTTGAAAATGACCACATAGGTATACGGCCTGAAGAATATCGGGTCTACTTGCGGTTAAATAAAGTAAACTACCAATCATACCTCAATATTTTGACTCATCAACCGACTTGCCTTTTTCATCCTTATCGACTTTGATATTGGTTGCCATAGGAGTAGTGACGGTTCTTCCTTCTTCGATTCCAAACTTCTTTAAAAGTTCTTTGATATATTTTGATTGCGATATGTGGATACCTTCTTGACATTGCTTAATTTGGAGTCCAAGGAAGAAATTGAGCTCCCCCATCATACTCATCTCAAACTCACCTTGCATCAACTTAGAAAATTTCTTGCAAAGGGAATCATTAGTAGCACCAAAAATAATATCATCAACTTAAATTTGAACAAGTAAGCAATCTTACCCTTTTTCAAAAACAGAGAGTAGTATCAACTTTACCTCTTGTAAATCCATTTTGCAAAAGGAAAGAGCTAAGTCTATCATACCATGCTCGGGATGCTTATTTTAAACCATATAAGGCATTTTTAAAATTGTAAACATCATTTTTGGCCTAGAAAAATTTTCAACCCCGGAGGTTGTTTTACATAGATTTCTTCTTGAATAAAACCATTTAAAAAGCGGATTTAACATCTATTTTGTAAAGCTAGAAATTTTTAAAACAAGAATAGGCAAATAAAATACGAATAACTTCTAAATATGCAACAGGTGCAAAAGTTTCATCATAATCAGTACCTTCTTCTTGACAATACCCTTGAGCTACTAACCTTGCTTTATTTCGAACAATATTGTCTTGGTCTTCGAGTTTGTTCTGAAATACCCATTATGTTAATTTTTTTTTGTGATGGAGGACACGGTACCAATTCCCAAACATCATCCCTTTCAAATTCATTCAACTCCTCTTGCATTTCTAAAAACCAATCCTCATCTTCAATTGCTTCCATTGCATTTTTAGGCTCTTTTTTTTAGAGATAAGAGCTTTTTCTGCAAATTTTCTTCTAGTCAATACCTTGTCTAGAGGGTCTCCAATTATGAGATCTTTTGGATGATCTCCTTTGAATTTTAGAGCAACGGGAGATCCGAATTATCACCTTTTTCTTCTTGAGGAACATTTGAAGTAGACAGGTTGATCAATTGATGTAGAAGGTTGATCATTTTGAGTATCAATATAAATAATAGGTTCAACATTATCTTCCTCATCACTTTTATCATTTGGTATTCTTTCAATACCCAAAGCTTCATTAAACTTGACATGAATAGATTCTTCAACCACCATGCTAGTCTTATTGTAAACTCGATATGATTTGCTCTTAGTAGAGTACTCCATAGATATTCCTTCATCGACCTTAGGATCAAGTTTGTCCAATTGATCTTTAGTATTCAAAATAAAACACTTACACCCAAATATTTTGAAATATCTTATATTTGGAGTTCTTCATTTCCAAAGCTCATATGGTGTTATATTCAACTTAGGATGAAGGTAAACACGATTAATAACATAGCAAGTGGTACTTACGGCCGACCCAAAAATATTTTGGAAGAGAAAATTCATTGAGCATTGACCGACTCATTTCTTGAAGAGTCGCTTCTTCATTTCGCCTACTCCATTTTGTCGTGGTGTTCTTGGAGCCGAAAAATTATGAGCATATCCCTTAGTTTCACACAAGACTCTAAATTCACCATCAAATTCACCGTCTCGATCACTTGAATATTTTTAATGGTATCTTTCTTTTCATTCTCAATAAGTCTACACAACTTAGCAAACTCATTAACGGCATCGCTTTTATTAGGAAGAAAAATAGCCCAAGTATATCTAGAATATTAATCATCGACTATAACGAAAGTGTATATTTTCCGATTAGACTAACCATACAATTATCGCCGTACAAATCAAGATGAAGTAATTATAGAGGCATTTGTGTAAATTTTATTTTTGGGCTTAAAACTACTCTTAACTAATTTTTCTTTTGACAAGTGTCACATAAGCCAAGATTTTCAAAACTCAATTTGGGTATTCCTTTTACATGTTGGTTTTTATAAATATTTTTCAAATTTTGTATCTAACATGTCCAAGTCGCCTATGCCATAAACTAGATCATTATTGGCGACAAGACAAGAAACATTTTGACTAACCAAATCACTTGTACAAATTTTGTAAAGATTGTCTTTTCTATTTGCTTCGCAAATAATTTTATCATTTTTAAGAACATTTTTCTTTATTGAAAATAACATCATAATTTGAATCATAAAGTTGGCTAACACTTATCAAATTAAACTTAAGCCCTTCAACTAAAAGAGTATTACTAAGAGAGAAAGAAGAATTACCAATTTCTCCATTTCCAAGAATTCTTCCCTTGCCATTCCGAACATAACCATGTCTTCTTCTTGGAGCTTGATGTTGGTAAAAAAGTTATCTCGTTCGGTCATGTAGCGTGAACACCCACCGTCCACGAGCCATTTTGAATCTTCCATTATTGTTATAGCCCTTAGCACCTACAAATGAATCATTTTTAGGTACCCAATAATTTTGGGGTCCATGGAGGTTAGTTTTGAGACCTTTGGGTTTCCAAAAATAGCTAAAGTTATTTTCAATTTACAAGTGTCCATTTTTACCACAATAAAAACAAATAAGATTGTTAGAACTACTAGCACGTATGAAAATCGGACCTTGGTCATTTTTCTTAGAAGCATTTTGAAAATGGAGAGTTAGAGCGTATCTCATTGTTTTCATCGTCTATGGCCATGAGAGCATTTTCGCTTCTTCTTCCTCGTCGGATGGTAAGTAGCTCATCCCACGTTTTTGCTTCGACATTTAGAGCTTTCTTCTTGGGAAAAAGGTTTTTCTTCTTTTGCTCCTCCTCCGCCAATTTCGGGAAATCGGCTATGTAGTGCCCGGATTTCTCCCATTTGAAATACGAGCTGTCTCTTGATTTTCTTGCTTTATTTTTATTCACAAATTTGGCAAATTTTCGAACAAGAGGCCGTATCCTCATCATCCTCATCACTAGCATAATATGAAATATTAGATGAAGATGCTAAGCCTTTAGGAATAATTTGCATACCCGATTGAGAGGTGGATGGTTTGGAATTTTTCATCTCCTTAAGATACACTTCATAGATGAGGAGGTTCCCAATGAGCTCATCAAATTTGAGTGTTTCAAGATTTTGAGCTTTCGTAATTGCCGTCACCTTTTCCGACCATGATCCGGGGAGAGCATTTAGAACTTTGGTAACTTTATCTTCTTCGGATATGATTTTTCCAAGTGCCACTAGAGGATTGACTATGTTGTCAAGTGAAATATTTTCTCCATCAAGCATAATGAAGTTTTCAAAGTCTTTAACAAGCATGGTCTTTCTTGCTTGTTTGACTTTGTTTGTACCCTCATAGATGGTTTCCATTTTTTCCCAAACTTCATGTGCGGACCTTATTCCTCTAATAAGGTTGTATTCGGTGGCGGTGAGTGAACAATGTAAAATATTCAAAGCCTTACCGTTTAGAGAGAATGACTTCTTGTCGTTGTCATCAAATTCCTTGAAGGTCTTGAGAACCGAGGTGCCGTCTTCCAATTTCTTGGTTGGTTGTGCTATCCCTTCAATGACCCATTCCATATATCAAAACCGCACCCTTGTGATAAGTGTGAATTTTGCATGTGTTTCGATGTGTATTTCGAGCTATAATGATAAGTAAACATGCATATACTCGCATTAAATGTTACATATTCACTCCTTGTGGAAAAGATATTACACTTTGCTTATTTTGTAGGAATTTCATGATATTTGAAACTAATTGAATAAGAATACGAGGAAAGCAAAGTGGATATACGAGAAGTGAAGCCTAAAAGAGCGAAAGTTGAGCGTTCACGGAAGAAACAGGGGGCACACGGGTTGGGCGTGCCTCAAGACACCACCCGTGCACCCCCCGTATAAGGTTGATTGAAGCGCTGACATGGCGCACGGGTAGCCCATGCATGGCGCACCACCCGTGCGCCCTAGAGAGTCAGGATATCTCACGGAGTGGCGCACGGGTAGGCCGTGCTCCGACGCACCACACCGTGCGCCCTACGAGAGTTGGGGTATTCGGCGAGGTGGCGTACGGGTAACCGTGCGTGGGCGCACCACCCGTGCGTCTCTACTGAATCCCATAATCACTTTGCATTAAGCCCTAAACATGATGGGGAGTATAAAAAGGCTTTTTGGGGGTGCACACAAGGGAATCAGACATATTTTGGGATCTACAACACAAGACAAGGGTCTATTCTTGGAAGAAGACATCAAGGAGACAATCGGGTTGCATCGGAGCTTAAGAAACGGAGATATATCGAGAGATCGTCGACTTTCCTAAGTTTTTTCTTGCTTCTCTTTTAGTTTCAATCTTTCATTTTAGTTGTAATGGCCTTGAACAATTTGTTTATGAGTTGTTTAGAAATCATGTGTAGCTAAACTCTTGAGATTTCGGGTTTTGGAAGTAGATTAATGAACTCTTGTTGGATGTTTTAATCTTAGTTGAAGTTATTATCTTAAAGCCTATTTGAGTATTTTGAGCTTATTCTTGTTTTATCACTTGATCAATGATTTAACTTGTTTGATATATTGATTCATAATTCGAGAGATGAGTTTCAATATTAGATCTTGAATACTCGACACAAATATTTGCATGAATCGAGAGGTTTGTAAATATTTGTGAGGATATTTGATCTTTTAAACTTTTGGGAGTTGAATGCTTCATGTTGAGTAGAGATGCTAGCATAAGTATTTCAATCTACATTTTATATGCATCTCGAGAGAGAGGATAAAATAGTTTTGTGATCGTCTTATAGGAATATTGATAATAACCTTGGCTTTGATTTAATCGGACAACAAGAGGATTATTAATCGAAACCTTAACTCGAAATCCATTTCATTATCTTGATACTTCTATCATTTGTATTATCTCAATCTTGTGTTTTAGTGATTTAAATTGTCTTAATCTCAATACAACAATCATCAAATTTCGATCGTCTAAATAAAAATAAGACTATCTTGGTTCAATACTTAGCATATTAATTTATTAGTCTCGTGGATACGACCTTGCTACCCTATTCTATAAACTACACCGTACACTTGCGGTGAAGCTAAAAATAAGGCGAACAAGTTTTTGGCGCCGTTGTTGGGACTAATACAATTATTGGTGATAATATTGCGATAGATAGAATTATTCTTAATTTAGACATTTTTCTTTATTATTTATTTTGTTTTTTTTTTTTTTTTTTTTTGTGTGACTTGAATTCCACATTATTTGACTTGTTTATTCTAGTTTGATCCAGGTAGTGTATGAACACGCGCTCTAAGCGGGGGACTTAATACCGCTTATACCAGGAAGTTGAGGCTTTGCGAGGAGAATCGATCTACCACTAGACGAGTGAAAGACAACACAATCCGATAATGGGGGATTTGAATGAGTTACCAATACCGCCAAACAATGGTGGAAACGAGTTACCGATCCGGTTCAACAAGCCATTCGTGATTACTTTCGACCACAAACGAATCGTAATTACGGTGGTATTGCCCATATTCCCATCAATGCCAACAACTTCGAGCTCAAACCGGCACTAATCAATATGGTGCAACAAAATCATTTGGGGTTTGCAATGAGAAGATCCTAACTCTCACCTTGCGCATTTTATCCAAATATGCAATACGATCAAGATGAACGGAGTCTCGGATGACGCCATAAGAATGCGCTGTTCCCATTCTCTTTACGGGATAAGGCGAGAAATTGGTTGGGTACTTTGACTCAAGCGGTGTAAGCACATGGGACGAATGAGCCAAAAGTTCTTGTTTAAATTCTTTCCACCGAGCAAAACTTTGCGGCTCAAAAGCGAGATCACTCAATTCCGACGGTTCGACTCGAGCCTTTGTGCGAGGCTTGGGAAAGGTTTCGGGATTTATTACGTAGATGTCCGCAACATGGGTTTCCGGAGGATCAACAGATTATGTTTCTTCTACAATGGTTTAATGGGGAATGACTAGAGCATTTGTAGATGCCGCAAATGAGGAGCATTGTTGGCAAGGTTTCCACAAGATGCCTTAAATCTTCTTGAGGAAATGGCCATGAACGATTACAAATGGCCATCCGAAAGATCCAATGTACAACGAGTAGCCGAAATCTCGATTCGGACCTATCAAAACATTGTCGGCACAAGTAGCGGCTTTGACAACTCAATTGAATGTATTTACGAAGGGGCGGAAGCGGCACGAGCACGGGTAGCTTAAGCTCTTCTATATCCGATGGAAGAGGTAAATTATGTGAATAATAGGAATTTCAACAATTTCCGAATAATTCAAACCCAACGCACTACCATCCAGGGTTGAGAAATCATGAAAATTTCTCCTATGCGAATACAAAGAATGTGTTACAACCTCGTAGGGCTTTAATGCTTCAAGTGGAGGTGGTAATGGGAAGGCAAATCGTCGTTGGAAGATGCACTCACCTCTTTCATAAATCAATCTAATGCTTTCATGAATGACACGAGGAGCCGCCTCGCTAAGCAAGACCTTCGGATGGATAAGTTAGAACAACAAATGACAAGCTCGATAAAGAACGGAGACTCAAGTGGGTCAATTGGCTACAATAATGGGTGGTCAACATCAAAGGGTCAATTTCAAGTAACACGGAAATGAATCCTAAGGAACAATGCAAGGCGATTCGTTTACGGCGGTACGGAATATGAAGGGCCTAAAGAAAACTGAAATCCGAAACTTTCGGATGAAGCATCTAGGCGAGGAAGCAAGAGACTCCGTGATGAAGGATGGTATTGAAGAAAATGGGAAAGAAAGAGAACAAAGAGGCGGAACAAACAGGGCTGAAAAGCTAAAATCATCATCTAGCTTGAATATACCTAAGTTGTCTATATCTCTTCCTTTCCTCAAAGATTTCAAAAGAAAAAGCTTGATGATCAATTTGCCAAATTCCTTGATATATTTAAGAAATTGCACATTAACATTCCTTTTGCGAGATGCATTAGAACAAATGCCGAACTATGCGAAATTTCTTAAAGATGTGATGTCAAAAAGCGGAAGATGACAAACTTTGAAACGGTGAATTTGACGGAAGAATGTAGTGCAATTATCAAAGGAAGTTACCACAAAATCGAAAGATCCAGGGAGTTTCACTATCCCTTGTGCTATTGGTGGTAATTTCTTTAATAAAGCGTTATGTGATTTGGGGGCAAGTATTAACTTGATGCCTTTGTCCATTTTCAGGAAACTTGAATTAGGCGACGTGAAACCAACTACGGTGACATTGCAACTTGCCGACCGATCACTTACGTATCCAAGGGGAATTATTGAAGACGTACTGGTAAAAGTTGATAAATTTATATTCCCGTGGATTTCTTGGTTTTGGATATGGAAGAAGATCAAGGCGTTCGGCGATACTTGGACGCCCTTTCTTTAGGGTAAAGCCTTAATAGATGTGCGAGAAGGGGAGCTCACATTACGTGTTAATGATGAGCATGTTTTATTTTCTATTTATAAGGCAATGAAATTTCATGATTCGGTAGAGAATTGTAATTTTTGGATATAGTTAGTTCATGCATTGAGGATTATGTTGATCATACATTGTCTGAGATGATTTGGAATTTGGTCTAACCCACTCGTGCTCAATGTCGAGTGTTGTACTTGATTTTGATAACCAAGATTTGTACGACTATGTTTGTGCCTTAGATCATATCAGGAACTACCTAATAGCGCAAGAGGCAAAAAAAGCGAAAAAAAAAGGATGGAACTCTCAAGAACGCACGCGGCCGTGCGCCCACGCACGGTCATCGGCCGTGCGTGATGTCAAGTAACGATGGAACTCTTCAAGAGCGCACGACCTGCGACCGTGCACGGCGCACGGCAGCCGTGCGTGAGATCAAATCAACACCACCTCCGGAACTCAAGCAATTACGAACACCTCAAATATGCATTCCTAGGGACAAATAATGCAAATCCGTAATCGTTTCATCTCTTCTCACTCCTACCCAACTTGATAAACTGTTAAGGGTTTTACGAAAACATAAGTCGGCACTAGGCTGGTCTATAAGCGATTTAAAAGGCATAAGTCCATCCATTGTGATGCATAAAATTCGGATGGAAGATGTTTATAAACCATCGTGCAAAACCAAAGACGACTAAACCCTATTATGCAAGATGTGGTTAGGAAGGAAGTATTGAAATGGTTGGATGCAGGGATCATTTACGCGATATCCGATAGTTCATGGGTGAGTCTGTACAAGTGGTGCCGAAAAAGGGGGTAATACTTGAGTGGTAAAAAATGAAAATGAGGAACAAATTGCTACTAGAATTGTTACTAGGGTGGCGAATATGTATTGATTATAGAAAACTTAATGATGCCACTCGAAAAGATCACTTTCCCCTCCCCTTTATCGATATGATGTTGGATCGTCTTGCAGATTATGATTATTATTGCTTTTTAGATGGTTATTCGGGTACAATCAAATCATGATTGCGCGGAAGACCAAGAGAAAACAACATTTACATGTCCGTATGGCACATTTGCATTTCGACGCATGCCATTTGGTTTATGTAATGCACTGCCACTTTCCAACGTTGTATGATGGCTATATTTCACGATCTTATTGAAAAAGTTATGGAGGTGTTTATGGGACGATTTCTCGTGTTTCGGGATTCTTTTGATAATTGTCTTCACAATCTTTCCCTAGTTTTGCAGCGATGTGAAGAGACCAATTTAGTACTAAATTGGGAAAAGTGCCATTTTATGGTACGCGATGGCATTGTACTTGGTCATCGAGTCTCTTCGCGAGGTTTGGAAGTTGATCGGGCAAAGATTGTAGCAATTGAGAAGCTACCACCTCCCACAAATGAGAAAGCCATTTGGAGCTTTTTGGGCCATGCCGGATTTTCAGAAGGTTTATCCGTGATGTAGAAGGTTGATCATTTTGAGTATCAATATGAATAATAGGTTCAACATTATCTTCCTCATCACTTTTATCATTTGGTATTCTTTCAATACCCAAAGCTTCATTAAACTTGACATGAATAG
Source organism: Rehmannia glutinosa (assembly GCA_016081115.2). Lineage (NCBI taxonomy): Eukaryota > Viridiplantae > Streptophyta > Magnoliopsida > Lamiales > Orobanchaceae > Rehmannia > Rehmannia glutinosa. Next base: position 131,767,526 of record CM071926.1, read on the forward strand.
ATTCTTCAACCACCATGCTAGTCTTATTGTAAACTCGATATGATTTGCTCTTAGTAGAGTACTCCATAGATATTCCTTCATCGACCTTAGGATCAAGTTTGTCCAATTGATCTTTAGTATTCAAAATAAAACACTTACACCCAAATATTTTGAAATATCTTATATTTGGAGTTCTTCATTTCCAAAGCTCATATGGTGTTTTATTCAACTTAGGACGAAGGTAAACACGATTAATAACATAGCAAGTGGTACTTACGGCTTCGGCCCAAAAATATTTTGGAAGAGAAAATTCATTGAGCATTGACCGACTCATTTCTTGAAGAGTCCGCTTCTTCATTTCGCCTACTCCATTTTGTCGTGGTGTTCTTGGAGCCGAAAAATTATGAGCATATCCCTTAGTTTCACACAAGACTCTAAATTCACCATCAAATTCACCGTCTCGATCACTTGAATATTTTTAATGGTATCTTTCTTTTCATTCTCAATAAGTCTACACAACTTAGCAAACTCATTAACGGCATCGCTTTTATTAGGAAGAAAAATAGCCCAAGTATATCTAGAATATTAATCATCGACTATAACGAAAGTGTATATTTTCCATTAGACTAACCGTACAATTATCGCCGTACAAATCAAGATGAAGTAATTATAGAGGCTTGGCTATGTAAATTTTATTTTGGGCTTAAAACTACTCTTAACTAATTTTTTTCTTTTGACAAGTGTCACATAAGCCAAGATTTTCAAAACTCAATTTGGGTATTCCTTTTACATGTTGGTTTTTATAAATATTTTTCAAATTTTGTATCTAACATGTCCAAGTCGCCTATGCCATAAACTAGATCATTATTGGCGACAAGACAAGAAACATTTTGACTAACCAAATCACTTGTACAAATTTTGTAAAGATTGTCTTTTCTATTTGCTTCGCAAATAATTTTATCATTTTTAAGAATAAGGCATTTTTCTTTATTGAAAATAACATCATAATTTGAATCATAAAGTTGGCTAACACTTAACAAATTAAACTTAAGCCCTTCAACTAAAAGAATATTACTAAGAGAGAAAGAAGAATTACCAATTTCTCCATTTCCAAGAATTCTTCCCTTGCCATTCCCGAACATAACCATGCCTTCTTCTTGGAGCTTGATGTTAGTAAAAAAGTTATCTCGTTCCGGTCATGTAGCGTGAACACCCACTGTCCACGAGCCATTTTGAATCTTCCATTATTGTTATAGCCCTTAGCACCTACAAATGAATCATTTTTAGGTACCCAATAATTTTGGGGTCCATGGAGGTTAGTTTTGAGACCTTTGGGTTTCCAAAAATAGCTAAAGTTATTTTCAATTTAAAAGTGTCCATTTTTACCACAATAAAAACAAATAAGATTATTAGAACTACTAGCACGTATGAAAATCGGACCTTGGTCATTTTTCTTAGAAGCATTTTGAAAATGGAGAGTTAGAGCGTATCTCATTGTTTTCATCGTCTATGGCCAGGAGACCATTTTCGGCTTCTTCTTCCTCGTCGGATGGTAAGTAGCTCATCCACGTTTTTGCTTCGACATTTAGAGCTTTCTTCTTGGGAAAAAGGTTTTTTCTTCTTTTGCTCCTCCTCCGCCAATTTCGGGAAATCGGCTATGTAGTGCCCGGATTTCTCCCATTTGAAATACGAGTTGTCTCTTGATTTTCTTGCTTTATTTTTATTCACAAATTTGGCAAATTTTCGAACAAGAGCGGCCGTATCCTCATCATCCTCATCACTAGCATAATATGAAATATTAGATGAAGATGCTAAGCCTTTAGGAATAATTTGCATACCCGATTGAGAGGTGGATGGTTTGGAATTTTTCATCTCCTTAAGATACACTTCATAGATGAGGAGGTTCCCAATGAGCTCATCAAATTTGAGTGTTTCAAGATTTTGAGCTTTCGTAATTGCCGTCACCTTTTCCGACCATGATCCGGGGAGAGCATTTAGAACTTTGGTAACTTTATCTTCTTCGGATATGATTTTTCCAAGTGCCACTAGAGGATTTACTATGTTGTCAAGTGAAATATTTTCTCCATCAAGCATAATGAAGTTTTCAAAGTCTTTAACAAGTATGGTCTTTCTTGCTTGTTTGACTTTGTTTGTACCCTCATAGATGGTTTCCATTTTTCGCAAACTTCATGTGCGGACCTTATTCCTCTAATAAGGTTGTATTCGGTGGCGGTGAGTGAACAATGTAAAATATTCAAAGCCTTACCGTTTAGAGAATGACTTCTTGTCGTTGTCATCAAATTCCTTGAAGGTCTTGAGAAGCGAGGTGCCGTCTTCCAATTTCTTGGTTGGTTGTGCTATCCCTTCAATGACCCATTCCATAAATCAAAACCGCACCCTTGTAAAAAGCACTCCATTCGGTCTTTCCAAAAACATAATTGTTGGCGTCGAATAGATGTGGCTTGTTGGTGGAGGCGTCGGTGGTGAGGTAGCTTTCACTCGTAGCCATGGATCCATCCTCTTTACTCGCAATGAAGAACCGAGTTTGCCAAAGAGTTTGGCTTTGATACCACTTGTTAGTCAAGTGGCTACGATAATCTAGAGGGGGTAAAAAGATTATGCCAATTTTTCGAGTCGCCCGTTTTTTTCAAATGTACGAATGATAACAATAATGTAATTACGGAAATTTAAACAAGCATGGTCTTTCTTGCTTGTTTGACTTTGTTTGTACCTCATAGATGGTTTCCAATTTTTCCCAAACTTCATGTGCGGACCATATTCCTCTAATAAAGTTGTATTCGGTGGCGGTGAGTGAACAATGTAAAATATTCAAAACCTTACCGTTTAGAGAGAATGACTTCATGTCGTTGTCATCAAATTCCTTGAAGGTCTTGAGAACCGAGGTGCCGTCTTCCAATTTCTTGGTTGGTTGTGCTATATATCCATTCAATGACCCATTCCATATATCAAAACCATACCTTTGTAAAAGCACTCCATTCGGTCTTTCCAAAAGCATAATTATTAGCGTCGAATAGATACGGCTTGTTGGTGGGCGTCGGTGGTGAGGTAGCTTTCATTCGTAGCCATGGATCTTTCCTCTTTACTCGCAATGAAGAAAAGAGCTTGCCAAAGAGTTGGCTCACGATACCACTTGTTAGTCCAAGTGGCTACGATAATCTAGAGGGGGTAAAACGATTATGCCAATTTTCCGAAGTTTTGCCCGCTTTTTCGAATGTACAATTGATAGCAAGAATGTAATTATGGATATTTAAACAACACTAGATGATTTATAGAGCTTCACCCCACCTAGGGACTACGTTCTCTACCACCCCGGTATATCCGAAGTGGATTTCAAAAAGGAAAAAAACAATTATTAATAGTTACCAAAACTATTACACCTTCACCTTTGAAGAGTACCACGCTCTTCTTACAACACCAACAAGTAGATTACCACAATTTTCTAACACCTATGAAGAGTACTACACTCTTCAACACCTAAAACCACATAAGTGTGCTCTTACCACAAGAACACTAACAATGATATCTTATTTTGGATGATGAAAATAAATTCAAGATTACAACTCGATTATAAAGTATACAACTTTGAAGTGCAAGTGTAATCAAGAATGAAGCCTAGTACTCAAGATGTGCAAGTGAAAGACTTAGGCTAATTACAACAAGATATGAAAGTGAAGAACAAGAGTTTGCTTGTGATTGTATAGCTTGTGTTGTTGTATCTTGTTGCTTCAATCCTTCATATATTTATAGAAGAGGTCTTGGATTTGATTTCCGGACCACGAGGCTCCTCCTTGGAGATTAAAATCTACAAAAAAATGCAAGTTAAATCGAGATTATAGCTGTTAGAAATCAATCCCTTAAAATCATGAAAAGTTGTCTGTTGCTCAACAGATAGTTTGCTGATAAATCTTGAGGTCGACCGGTCGAACACTAATAGAGAAATTTGAATTGTACAACAAAAATACACTGTTGGACCGGTCCAAGGGGTGCTCGACCGACCGGTCTACCCCCTGTTAGACCGGTCCAACACACTGAAAAGAGAATACAGGGAGTTGGCCAAAAAATGAATCATCAAGGCTCGGTCGACCTTCTCAGTCGGTCGATCGATCGACCTCTTGGGATTTTCCGTATGTCCCATTTCTATTTTTGAAATCAAACTTTTAGGCACGGGTTGCCCTCAGGGCACCAGGTTGAACACTGGCGAAGTGTTGTCAGTTTTGTGAAAAATAAACTTCAAGAAATACTACAAAAAATTAGTAAAAACATTTTAAATCTATTGGGAGTATTTGTACAACATTTAAAGATATTGTTTTGGTGAAAAACTCGGTTAAATAAAATCATCAAAATTACGATAAAAATTTATGTAACAATTTTCACAATAGGTGGAGGAGCGGTGTCGTGGATGTCTTCTAAGAAAACATGCATCGCTCGATCCACTATGGAATCCGAGTTCATTACTTTAGATAAAGATTGAGAAGAAGCGAGTGACTTAGAAACTTTATAGAAGATATTCCTTGTTGGAATAAGTGGTGCTTGTTGTTTTGAGTGATAGTCAATCGGCAATTGGAAGGGTACAAAGTAGTATGTATAATGATAAGTCTAGACATATTCGCGGAGACATAATACCATTAGACAGTTGATTTAAAATGGAGTTATTTCGGTTGACTACGTAAAGTTAAAGAAAACTAGCAAATCCGCTCACAAAAGGAATAAATGGAGATCAATTATATAAATGTTAAGGGGAATGGGTTTAAATTCCACAAAATAAAGAATGTTCATAGCGGTAACACAATCTTGTGAATTGGAGATCCAAAGACCTTGGTTCAATAGGACAACTACGTTATGAATGTTTAGATGTACACTTGGAAAATATGTTAGCTCATTCTGGAACTTCCAAGTGAAATAGAAACCTATTGAATGTGGTGAGCTTAAGTTTAAGACTTTTAGTGATTCTATTCCAAAATGTGGAGTAGCATGATACTCTCTAATAGGAGATCACATATATAAGTGAGAAGTAATGGGTACTTAAAATAAACACTTATGAATCTAAGATATGGTCCAGGGCAAAATGGACACAACGTGACAACAACAAGTGTTAGAATTGTTATTGTGTAAATATTATTATCGGTTTACACAAATAACTGAGTAGTTCAAGACATTGTGTTGCTAAGAAACTAGTAAATCCGATAGTATTTTACTAAGGAAGGTTTAAAGCCACAAGCTACCTATTCGGATGCAATATGATTGGCAGAGACTTTCAAGCAAATTTGCATACATGCATGCATTAATTTCATTTATGTGGGGATTGTTGGAATTTTTATTTGAAGAAATTGGGTATTGACCCAATTTTGACCAAATATTTAAGTGGTTTCCATTGGTGAAAAATGGAATTAAATTATATATTAAATTCTACTAAGTGAGTAGATGAGATTGACATTTTGAATTTCTCAAAACCAATCCTGGGTGAATGAGAAATTAATGCTACAAGTCGACCACTTAAAACAATAAATTGATATGAAAAAGGGAAAATGTGGGGAAGGAGAAAAGCTTCATCCCACATAGAATAGATATCCAAAAAATGCTTTATTGATATCACCCAAGTTGGACTAATGGGTTTGGGCCCTTGGGGCACAAAAGATTTTAAAGAGGTGAGGACCTACATGATTGTGAGTTTGGTTCAAAAACACTCGCGTGCGTCTTTGCCAGCTACCTAGCAGAACCTTTGCGAGGGTTGGGCTTGGGCTTCTAGGCCCTTATAGTTTTGGACCAAATTTATTTAAAACCCTTTAACAACCAAATGGGCTTTGTAGTAATCTATAGATCCATCTGCTTTATACTTCCTTTTAAGGATCCATTTGCATCCCAAAAGTTTGCAACCCGGTGGGAGATCAACCAACTACCAAGTATTATTTTGCATGATGGAATCTATTTCATTATTGATAGCTTCTTTCCAGAGAGGAGCTTTTGGACTAGACAAAGCTTTTTGAATAGCTCTAGGTTCATTTTCTAACATTTAAGTGAGAATATCAGGACCAAAAGACTTAGCTACTTTTTTCCTTTTACTGCGTCTTGGTTCCACTTCATCATCACTTTAAGGTAACCTTGATGTTTCATAAGTTCGTTTATTCGAACTTTCTTCTTTCCTTTCTTTATTCGGAAAGATATTCTCGAAGAATACAACATTCCTTGATTGTATGATCTTTCCATCATATATATTAGGAATAGTGACTTGTGGACTCAAAAAAGCGATATGCACTACTATTGTTAGCATATCAATGAAAAAAGCAATCAATCGTCTTTGGACCGATTCTAACTTGTTTTTGGCTTAGGTACTTCGACTTTAGCCAAACACCCCCACACTATAAGGTTTTTATATGATGGTTTTCATCCTTTCCATAACTCATATGGAGTTTCATTTTTACCTTTGTGTGGGATCTTATTAAGAATGTAGTTTGCATAAAGTATAGCTTCTCCCAACAAGTTTTGGGGTAAGCCAGAACTTATTAACATCACATTCATCATATCCTTAATAGTACAATTTTTGCGTTCTGCAACTAAATTTGATTGAGGTGAGTAGGGAGCTATCGTTTGATGAATTACACCTACTTCCGAGCATAATTCTTCAAATGGAGCAACATACTCTATGCCTCTATCACTTCGAATCATCTTAATTTTCAAATTAAGCTGATTTTCAACTTCATTCTTATAAGTTTTAAAAGCTACTAAAGCTTCATCTTTTCTTTCAAAAGATATACATAACAATATCCTGTGCAATCGTCAATAAACATTATAAAGTACTTTTTCCAACCTCGAGTTTCCACAAGTTTTAAATCACACACATCTGTTTAAATTAACTCAAGTGGTTTGGTACTTCTCGTTAATGAATGAGACGATGTTTTTGCCACTTTTGCTTCAACACAAACTTCACATTTGTCTTGTGAATCTATTTAAACGTAGGTGTTAATTCTAAATTCACTAACCTTTTAATTATGTTGAAGTTTACATGTCCTAATCTATCTTGCCATAAATTAGAACAATCCAACAAGTAAACAAAAGTAATATTTTTATTTTTCTCTGTTGGCGGAAAATAGACATTACAGGCATCTTAAAGAGCCTTTTACCAAGGTACCCCTTATAAAACAAATTGGCCATTCTTGGTCATTACAAACTTGTCGAACTCAGACACTAGTCTAAACCCGGCCTTACTAAGCAAAGGACTAGAAACTAAATTCTTGCGGATATCCGGGACATGCAAAGCACAACCACAAGCGTAAGCTCTTTTCCAAAAGATAACTTGAGCACAACCTTTCCAAGCCTTACGATGTTGGAAGTCGAAGAGTTCTCCATGAACAACTTCCTTTCATTTATCATAGTGTAGGAGGAAAACATCTCCTTGTCGGCACAAATGTGACTGGTATCTATCCACCACTCTGTTGGGTTATCCACCATATTGGCTTCAAACACAATGGCAGTGCGATCGAGCTCTAACATGCCTATTGGAACAGACTTATCCTTGATCACAATGACTTGTTGTTGGTTGCCATTTTGATTTCCCTTTTTTGGATATCGGCAATTATTGGCCATGTGATTCGGTTTGCCACAGTTTTAGCAATTCCTTTGAAATTCATGGCCTTCCTCTTATCTTTTCGGAATGCTTTCTTTTCTTGCTAGTGCTCAATTGCAAAGATTGGCCTTGGCCTTGATTCATTTGTTGGACTTTACTTTGGATTTTGATTTGTCTTTCTCAATCTAAAGCCGAACTATCGAGATCCTTATCCCCATTTCCTTGCGCTTGTGCTTGAGGTTATTCTTAAAATCCTTCCACAATGGGCAACTTCTCGATTATTGTGCCACTTGGAAAGACTCATTGAGAATCATCCCTTGGACACTAAGTCGTGAAGTATGATTATTTCTTGCACTTGGTGATCATCGTTTTGGTATCAACCATCTTATAATCCGAGAAATTTGCGAGACAATAAATTTCTTTGTCGGCATCTCTGTTTTATATTTATTCTCCAACGAGTCCCACAAATCTTTGGATGTTTTGAGCGAAGCTCGTAGCGTTATAGAGGGTGTCTTCCGGCCCGTTCAAAATGTAGTTTAGACAAAGGAAATTGTTGTTATGCCAATCATCCACACGGCGATCCTTCTTTGGTTGTTGGATTCTTCTTCGCCAATGGTAGGAGGGTCCTCCTTCAGGAAACGAGACAGACCCAACGTAGTGAGGTAAAAGAGCATCTTTTGCCAGCTTTTGAAGTCGACTCTGGAAAACTCCACGGTTTCTTGCGATGAGCAGGAGCTGCAACCATCGTAGTAAATGAATCGGATGCCATCGTCTTGAAAACAACAATAAAATTTTCATCTTGCGATTGTTGGATGGGTGGTATTGTTTACAAGAAAACGGCTAAGTATTTGGGCCGGAAACATGACAAAGTTTAAGTCGAGGCTAATATTGGATATTGTCTCCGCAAGACGAAATTGCCCCATTTACTTAGTGCTTACGGTTCGGCAATCGTCCCTAAGATTCAACGACTTTAACAGGTTCGATTTAATAGTATTTGCAAAAATTAAACCTACAATGAACTATAAGTATTTAAGGCTTTCAATCTTTTGAAGAGATATAAAACAATAAATAATATTGTGACTTTTATAAATGTGGCAATCATCAGTGCAGTGGAGTAGGAGATAAAATACCCTTTTGAAGTAGAAGATCTCATTCACATTTTATGAGTGCTTAAAAATTGAAAAGAAATGGACTGGTGATATCAGAATGAACGAATGACTGTCAATGCTCTCAAACAAAGATTCATCACGAGTTCTCTAGCGAAAAAAAAAAATGAAAAATTCAACAGCGAAAATGTATGCAATCGCAACCTAAATATTTGATCCACATTTTGAGTATTTAGTCTTAGTAAATATTGAAAATGGGTTTGAATGGATGTAACGTAATAACAATCCTATGTAATGTGTTATAAACTAAATTTGAATGGACATTCGACGTAGTCTACAATGTATGTAGGTCTTCCTTACATGGGATAACCGGATATCGCTTATTGGAACCAAAGCGCCCAGATTGTCAAGCCGACCTAATAAGACTATTATTTTGGATTATTTGAGAGGATATATATCCGCATATTTGTTCATTCGGGAGGAGTAGGGGTGGCTACGGTTTCTGAACCGGTTCGGTTCCCAAAAGCGCCGATTCTCGGTTTCTCATTTTGGAGGAACCGGAACCGGAATCGTTGCCTCATGGTTCTAGTTCTAAAACCAAAACCAGCAGTTCGATCCAGTTGAACTCGGTTCCTCCACGATTTCGGTTTTAACTGGAATAGTTTGTTTATCTTTTGATAATTTCTTCATTTCTTAAAATTGTTTATCAATTTCGGTTAAAAAATAAGGAAAATAAAGAAAAAGACTTGGACTTAATATTCAATAAAGTTTTATACTTAATATTAATAATAATATTAAATATCTATTAGGTATCTATCCGCCTCAGATAGTACAAACCGAGCACAAATACAGACTCAATAAAGAATCCTATTATACAGGCCAATACTCTAGGACTCAAGAAATCAAAGAATTGCAATAAAATAAAAGTAAACCCAAAGTATATGGGATAAAACCCTAAAACCGAAATATTGAGAAAATTTCGACTTAGGACCGTAAAGAAACCCAAATCACGAGTAGTCACCGAGAGAGCCAAAACCGGAAGCCACAAAGTCCCGCCACAATAACCCTCAAGATCCCTCAACAAGATAGCCCAAACGAACCACAACAAACCCTGAAAACCACTCACCAAACCCCAAACTCTAGTTCACTCGAAACGAGGAAGGATTTGTCCACAAAGATGGTGAACAAGTGAAGAAACACACAGATCTAACACTCACACCTAGAGATGAACCGGAAATATCACAAGGTCGGTGAGATTTCTTGAGAGAAAAAGATCGCACGAGAGAGAAGAAGATTCGAGAGTGTTAGAGAGAGAAGTGAAATCGATGCGAAGGTAGGGTTTGGGTTGGGGTGTTTTAATGGGTTAAGCAAGGTTGAGATCAAGCCACGAGAAAATGGACGACATAGATACAACTTAGAGGATCCGCGGAGTTAGAAGTTGGATCCCGATCCGAGTTCGTGACGAGAACAACAGATGGTCTAAGACAAGTTGATGGCATTTTGCTTATTAGCCGCTTATGTGGGCATCAATTATTGTGAAATGGGCCAAAATGAATTAAGGGCCAATAATCACAACAATCTCAACCTTTGGCTCATTAGATTCATTAGACATACTTGGGAATAACTAGTCATCATCATCTCCTTTAAGTGCGTACTATACATAGAGTACAAGGACTTTTACCATAATCAACACTAAGTCAATTCTGATGCCGACCAAAGAAACACTAAATTTGGATTAATTCAAGTCGAGGCCTAAACAAGGTTTTGGTCCAACTAGTTTAGACTTATTAGCAAACACACGGTAAGCCAATAAGCGGGAAATCACCAAGGGACAACCTAGTCACCGGTCTGCGAATGTAAAATTTTTAAACACGTTTTGAACTTTGATAAGGGTAGACACTTAGTACCCATATAAGATGGATTATGTTAAGCCATTTTTTCAAGATTGACCAAACCTTTTGAAACTATATCTCTTATGAAATGAAGACATACATTAATATATTTGGTTCTATCGTGAAAAATTGGGTTTTGCATAATTGAATGCCAGGATCGAGAATCACAAAATACTAAAACCTTTTGTTTTAGAAAACCAATTTAAACAAGACCTTTGAGCCATAAGGCTTCTTTTAAAGCTTGAGTTTTTACGCAACATATTCGATTATGTTGTTGTGATTGTAATTGGGATTTCAAACTTATGCGGGAATTACAAAGTGTAAAGACATAAGAAGTTATAGATTTTATGTTGTCTCTATCATTAGCATAATTTGAATTAACATATCCTTTTAAACTTATGTCAATTTCACATTTAGAAAAACACAAGCTATAATCGTTAAATGCCTTAAATATCTCATGACCATTTTAAAGCATTCTAGTGCACCAAACCAGGATTAGATATGTATCTACTCAAACAAGAAACAACATAGGCAATGTCAATCCTAGTGCTCACCATAAGATACATAATGAGATCCAATCGCAATTGCATAAGGAATATTTTTCATAGCACACATTTGAGAATCGGTTTTGGGGTCGATCCCTACTTAACAAAAAATGAGAAGCTAAAGGAACATTCACGGATTTAGCACTAGTCATAGAAAACTTTTGTAAAATCTTTTCTATGTAAGAGGACTAGTGTAAGTAAAAATGATTTATTTTTGTCTCTTTCAATGTTCATGCCCAAAATTTTCTTAGCATCACCTAAATACTTCATGTCAAATTTGGCACTTAAACAATTTCTGACATGATCCACATAATTAATGCAAGGTCCAGCAATCAGCATATCAACATATAATAACAGGAATACAGGAGTAGAAGCATCAAGTTTAAAGTAAAGACAGTGATCAAATTGACTTCTAACAAAATTTAAATCAAGCATGCACTGATCAAACTTCTTATTCCACTGCCTAGGTGATTGCTTAAGACCATACAAAGATTTTTTGAGCAAACAAACAAAATTAGGCTTGGATTTATCCTCAAAGCCCTCAGGCTGTTTCATAAAAAAATATTCATCCAAGTCTCCATGTAAAAAGGTTGTTTTAACATCTAATTGTTTCAGTTCCCAGTTGAACTGAGCACATAGAGCAAGCATAATTCTCACAGTGACAAATTTGACTACAGGAGCAAAGATTTATGTGTAATCTATCCCTTCCTTCTGAGTAAAACCTTTTGCAACTAATCTAGCCTTAAACCTAACACCTTCAGCTTCATTTTTAACCTTGTATAACCATTTACTATATACTATAGAACAGTTAGCAGGTTTAGGAACAAACACCCAGGTATTATTCACATGCAATGAAGTCATTTCATCTTGCATAGCATTCACTCATTTAACAGAATCAGTAGACTTGATAGCTTCAGCAAAAGTTTTAGGCTCAGAACTATCAATAGAATCAAACACAGAAAACACATATGAAATCATATGAAAATCAACAAATTTGTTTGGAACTCTAACATTTCTCCTAGTTCTATCCCTGGTTAACACATAATCACCAAGTTCATCTTGCACATCATTAGCAGGAATATTATCAGTATTAACATCGGGAAAATCATCATGTTCATCATGCACATTATCATGCTGAGTGTTATTATCAATATGCACATTATCATCATTCACATTATCAATCATAGCATCATTAACAATAGCATCAGCAGGCAAGGCAATAACAGGAGGCATGTTAGAAGACTCCACCTCACTTGGAGTATCAGTATTTTCAGAAATAGTTCGAGGAGGAGGAAGATTCAAGTTCATTAAACACCACATCCCTACTAATCACGGTTTTAAAACCAGTTTTCCCCTTATACCATAATCTAAAACCTTTTACACCTTCAGGATACCCTAAAAAAACACTCTTCACAGATCTGGGTTCCAATTTATCATGTTTTTGGTGTACAAAGGCTAAGCATCTGTTAAGTTGGATTTATACCAACGTATTGAGTATTCTAGACTAGAATTTTGCATTGTTTTTAGGTATTTTTAGTGTCGTTTGAGTCGAGTTCATGTAATTAGTTGCCGTTTGAGAGTCGGGACTAGTCTTAGTAGCCGAAATTGGTCAAGAACGATGAAAAACATATTTGGAAGAAGAAAATCGCATTTTAGAAGTTGAAAAGCGGAAAAATATAGTTCACGGACGGGCGCCGTAAATGATGCAAAAACTCAGCTTCAGCGTCGCAGCGTGGGCTGAAAAAAAGGTATAATAGCGAAGTCGGCGCACGCTGTAGCAGCGCCATCCAGTGCGCTCTGATGCGCCGATGGGCAAAAGACATGCATGATCGGTGGCTGCATTCGAACGTGGGCTAAGTTAATTTTTTGGGCCTTTTGACGAGTTTTGAGGGTTTTAAGCATATAAATACAACGAAGCACGTACGTGAAGGGGGTCGGACATTATTTTGAGCACAACGCAAAGCAAGAAACACGAGCTAGGGTTCGGGACTACAATTGAAGGCACTTCTCATCGGACATGAGAGAGAATTCCTTCTCTTCTCTTCTAAATTCCTTCTTTGCTTTTCTTTGTCAATTTTTGAGATATATAATTATTTCTTTATGAGTTTTTGTACATCCATTATGAGCTTAACCCATCTTTCTAGGGATTGATGTAACTTACGTTTGAACTTATGTTTTGATTTTCGATTTATGAAATTTGCATGTTGTTTAATCTATTTGTGCTATTTGATTTGATTGCATCCGAATTATCGATCAATAGTTTAGATTGTTTGGCGTGTTCGATTTGACACTCGAGAGAGGTAATTGAAAGTCGACCATAGAATAGCACAACCTAGGGTTTAGTGGGAACGGGAGGTTTATGAATCTTATGAAGCTGTGTGATAGAATATTCATTGAGCATATTAGAGTTTAATTTATCATTTTTATAGAGATATCGAAATCGGTGGAACCTAGAACACTTGGCAATCGAGAGAGGAAGTGATAAACGGTAGGAATATTGGCTTATAGATTAATAACTTGTGATTAATAAACTCGATTGAGAACATAGGGGATAACTATGTGAAATCAACCTTCTAGAATTCATATCTTAAGTGTTTGATTATTTGTCTAAACCAATTGTTAGTTTAATTTTACTTTTATTTTTAGTTTAATAAATACTCATCCTTTTTCGATTTCTAGATAGAATTAAGCCATTTTAATTATAGTACTTCGTATAAAATTTGATAACAATCCTGTGGAGACAATAACCCTACTTTCAAAACTATACTAAAACTTGACACCGTACGCTAGAATTTCTCGATCAAGTTTTTGGCGCCATTGCCGAGGGATTGTTATCTATTTTAAACTAATATTATTACCAAGTAGTCTTAATACTAATCTAGACTAGTTTAGGAATTATAATTTCGTATTTCTCTTTAACTGGTTTGTTTATGCGAGATTAAGAAGATACTAATTTGCTTTCTTTTGATCCAAAGATAGAAAGGACACTTTGAGCAATCGAAGCGACGAAAGCGAGCACAGAATCGAGCAATGGCGAGTAAAAACAAAAACAATGAGAATAACATAAATCGAGTTGTGAATGTGCCACCACGGCTGAGGCACAAGAAAGGGCAATCGGGGGATTATTTACGGCCGACCGTGAACCAGAATTACTCAGGGTGTGCGCCAACCCATAAATGCGAATAATTTCGAATTGAAAGCGGAGCCTCATAAGAATGGTTATTGAGAATCGGTTTGGGGGGAGCCCAGTGGATGATCCGAACACATATATGGCCACTTTCCTGAAAATTTGCGACAACATCAAGATGACTAGTATGACTGATGAGGCCATTCGATTGAGGCATTTCCCGTTTTCACTCCGGGATAGGTCCAGACAGTGGTTACAGATATTCTTCCCTAGGAGCATTACGAGCTGGGATGATCTAACTCAAAAAAATTTAGCAAAATGTTTCCCTCCCAGCAAGACACTCCAACTAAAGAGCGAGATAGCCCAATTCCAACAGATTGATCTTGAGCCATTATATGAAGCTTGGGAGCGATTTAAAGATCTGTTATGGAGATGCCCACAACATGGATATGCAGACTGGCAGAGGGTTCAGTATTTTCACAATGGGCATAATGGGCATACGAGGACGATACTAGATGCGGCAGCAGGAGGTACATTGATGGCTAAAACTTCGACTGAGGCCTTACTTCTGCTTGAAGAAATGGCCACAAACAGTTATCAATGGCCCTCCGAGATGTCAGCGCCAAAGCATGTTGCTGGTGTTCTTGATCTTGATACAATGTCAGCTTTGGCAGCTGAAATCTTGAGTCTGACGAAGCAATTAGCAGTCATGAATACTGACGGCACACCACAGCAAGTCGTGATCCCACCCGCAGCCGTTCACGCAACCTCCACTCACGAGGCCGAGTAAGTCAATTATGTGAATAACTGGGATTTTAATAATGGAGGTAATCCATTACCAACTCACTCTCACCGGGACTTTGCAATCATGAGAATCTCTCTTATAGCAAAGCAACATAAATGTATGGAACCCACCTCCGGGTTATCCCAACCCATATAGTTCCAATGCACTCGAGAAGAAAAGAAGTAGTCGCTAGAGGAGATAATCGGCTCATTCATCGGAGAGACCAGGAATCGGATGAACAGAGTGATGCACAAATTGATAGTCTGAGTACTAAGATGAGCACAATGGAGACACATATTAAGTCAATCGAGACATAAATGGGTCGATTGGGGACAACAATGAATTTATTGCGGCGAGAAAGGAAAATTTCGAGCAATACGAGAGGTTAATCCGGGGAAGCACTTTGCAATGTAATTTATGTGAAAAGAAGGTGGAAATTCAGCTGCCACCAAAGAATTGCCCATTTTTGCGAAACCAGTGGAATCCAAGAAAATGAAGTTGGAGGAGTTTGAGATTGTCTATCGGAGAGGAATGTAGTGAAAGCAGTGCAAAGTAAACTACCTCGAGAAAATGAAGGATCCCGGGAGTTTCACTATTCCTTGTACTATTGGAGGAGTTTTTTGAAAAACCACTTTGTGATCTTGGGTCGAGTGTGAATCTTATATCTCTCTCGATGTTACTGAAGCTTGGGCTCGGGAGGTGAAATCGTCAATATCACGTTGCGGTTTGTTGATCGATCCATCGCTTATCCTTGGGGAATCATTGAGGATATGTTGGTAAGAATTGATAAATTTGTTTTTTTGTGGATTTTGTAGTCTTTGGGCGTGAAGGAGGACAAGAAAATACCTATAACCTTAGGGCGGCCGTTTTTAGCTACAGCAAGGGCTTTGATTGATGTAGAAATGGGGGAGCTAACTCGTGGGTCAATTAGGAGGAAATCGTATTCACCATCCATCCAACCAAAAGGCTAAAATTTGAATCAAATGATGATAAGCGGATGGTTGGGAATATAATGAAGACATTGGAGGTTGGGAAGATAAACTTAGCACTTCTTGGGAGGCAACCCAACCCCTTTTATTGCTTTCGTATTATTAATATAGTTTAGAAGTTGTTTTTGTTTTTCTGATTTTGCATTTTTAGGAGTAGAGCGAGTTGTTTCATTCCTAACCCCTTGTGTTTGCAGGCGAGCGAAGCCTTTGATAAAAAAAAAGAGGGGGGCCAGGAGAACCCTCTTGCAATGTGCAGCAGAGTAGGCAGCCGCGCGCAAATTGGCCGGGCGCGGCTTGCGCGCCCCCACAATTTGTACAGGAGAAAAACGCGGCATTGCGGCTCAGCCCGCCCACTCTTCTTTTAAAACAGCACCATGGGCCTCATTTGTTCTAAAGCATCATATTATGTCTCTTGGCATTGGCACACCACAGGCACACCATAGTTTTCATCAAAAATCCCACATATCACGCTCCATGTTTACAAAGGAGTACCCTAACACCACCCACATCATTCTCATCACCCTCACTCATTATTTGGTAAGTTGCACTTGTTAGATAAATATTTTTATCGTAATTTTTATGATTTTATTTAACTAAGTTTTTCACCAAAACAATGTTCCTAAATGTTGTCCAAATACTCCCAAATAATCTAAAATGTTTTTACTAATTTTTTGGAGTATTTCTTGAATTATATTTTTGACAAAAATTGGACAACACTTCTGTCTCGTGCTTTCGACCAATCGCCCCTATAGGGCAACCCGTGCCTGAAAGTTGATCTTTGGAATAGAAACGAGATGGTCGAAAAACCTCGGGAGGGTGATTTGGTCGACCAAGGGGTCGGCCGGTGCCCGAGGTTGCTCAATTTGTTTGAGAACTCTCTGTATTGAAAATTGAAGGGTCCAACCGGTTCACCGGTGTTCGACCAGGTTGAACCCTATGTCGTCGATCACGCCACTTTGTGTAATTTTGTGCGTATGTTTTGAAACTCTTCTTTCTATTCAACGATCGACCTATATGTTTATCAAGAACTATCCGTTGAACCAGTGACAACGTTTTCTCAATTTAAGGGATTAATTTCTAACAACTATAATCTTGATTTTAATTGCTTTTTTTTTTTGGAAGATATCAATCTCCATGAATGAGCCTATTTTCGAAATTAAATCCAAAACATCTCCTATAAATAGATGAAGAATTGAAGCATCAAGACAACAACAACAAGCTATACAATCACAAGCAAATATTTTGCTCTTCATCTTGTTGTATTTAGCCTTTAAGTCTTTCATTTGCCCATCTTGAGTACTAGCTTGATTCTTGATTACACTTGCACTTCAAAGTTGTATACTTCAATATCGAGTTGTAATCTTGAATTTGTTGTCATCATCCAAAACAAGATATCCTTGTTAGTGTTCTTGTGGTAAGAAGACACTTGGGTGATTTTAGGTGTTGAAGAGTGTGGTACTCTTCATAGGTGTAAGAAGATTGTGGTAATCTTCTTGTTGAAGAGGTTGGTGCTCTTCGAGGTGTTGAAAAGTGTGGTACTATCTTGAGTCGGAAGATTGTGGTAATCTTCAAGGAGGTGTTGTAAAATGAGTGCGGTACTCTTCAAGGTGATGTTGTTATAGTTTTGGTAACTATTAATAAAATACTTTTTCTTTTTCAAAATCCATCCCGGATATCTTTGGGGTGGTAGAGCACTTAGTTTCTAGGTGGGGTGAAGCTCTATAAATCAACGTGTGTTGTTTATTTTCGCACTTACATTCTGTTTCGATTCGTACAATCGAAAATGAATGTGAAAATCAAAAAATGGGCATAATCTATTCACCACCCTCTAGATTATTGTGGCAACTTAGACTAACAAGTGGTATCAAAGCCAAACTTTTTGGCAAGCTCATCCCACATTGCGAGTAATGAGGAAAGATCCATGGCTACGACGAGAGCTATTTTCAAAGGTGCTTCATTCAATAGACCGCATCTATTCGACTCCAACAATTATGCATTTTGGAAAGATAGAATGGAGTGCTTCTTACAAGGTTTTGGGTTCAATATTTGAAATGCGATTATAAACGGAGACTCCATCCCAATGAAGAAAAAGGAAAATGGAACTCAAACCCGAAAGGCCTCAAGGAGTTTGATGATAAATACAAGAAAATATTCTCCTTAAACGGTAAAGCTCTTAACATTCTTCAATGTTCTCTTACCGCTATGTATTAGAGGAATTCGATTCGCTCATGATGTTTGGGAAAAATTAGAAGTTATTTATGAGAGCACAAAGAAAGTGAAACAAGCTCGAAAGACCATGTTGGTCAAAGAGTTCGAAAATTTCACTATGAATGTTGGAGAAAATATTTCCAAAATGGTTGAAAGGCTTGACAATTTATTAAATCCTCTAGTTGCACTTGGGAAAATTATTTTCGAAGAGGATAAGGTCATAAAAGTTCTAAATGCTCTTCCCACCTCTTGGTCCAAAAAAGTTACCGCTATTACGGAAGCTCAAAATTTAGAAACTCTAAATTTTGATGAGCTCATTGAAAATCTTCTCATCTATGAAGTTTATACCAATGAAAGGAGTAATTCTAAAGCATCGACTTCTCAATCGGATATGGGATCAACTCAAAAGGTCTTGCCTCAAAATTGGAAATTAATTATTCAAGTGATGAGGAAGATGAAGATCAGGATGAAGATGAAAAATGAGAAACTTATTAGAAAATTTACAAAGTTTGTAAATAAAAACAAGAAAAGAAAAGCAAGAAACAAGTCATGTTTTAGATGCGGAAAGCCCGAGACACCATGTTTTTGATTGTCCAAAAGAGGAGGAAGTACAAAGAAAGAAGGAGAAATACCATAGAAAATTAAAAGCTTTAAATGCCAAAGTCGAAGAAAAATATGGGATGAGCTTCTTACAACATCCTATGAGGAAGCCCAAGCAATGTCTAATGGGCATCGAAGAAGACAATGAGGACGCTCTAATTCTTCTATCTCTTTTATTAATGAATTGCAAGATAATTTTGATGAGCTTCAAAATGAATTCCAAAGCATGCTTTTTAAATACAAAAATTTGAAGAAGGAATTCAACTCTTTGAAAAATGAAAATGATAGTTTACTTGCTTCATATGAATCACTTTCTTGTGCTCACACTAGTACACTTGATAAGGTTAGAAACTTTGAAAAAGAAAATAGTACTCTTGTTAAGGATATTGACTGCATGAAAAAGGATATGTTAAAGTTTAACTTGAGTACAGATAAAATGACCAAAATTCTTGATGTTCAACGTTCTGATCATTTGAAACTAGGACTTGGTTATAAGCCTAATGCTATTAATGATATGGAAAAAAACCAAGTTTCTATGCATGTTAATCATTATACTTCTAGAACTATTACATGTTATTATTGTGGTAAAAGTGGTCACACGGCAAATACGTGTTGGGCTAGAAATAGTTCTAATTATTATTGGAGACCTAAAAGTCTCAATGCTAATCCCAAAGGACCCAAACACTTGAGGGTACCACAAGATAATTTCTTGTTAGTTACTCGGCGCAATAAAAGATAAAAGAAATTCAAATCATCAAATAGACAACAAATGTTCGCGCCATTTGACCAAAGGAGAAGAAATTATCAACAAAGTCATTTTCCAAGAAGAATGTACAATCAACAAAGGGAAAGATACAACCCTTGGCAATGGCGAAATCGGTAACTTTTATCCTTTTTTTTAAATATATATTTCATATTGTCTTTTATAATTTGTGCACATGCTTATTCTTGTCTTGATTGTCATAATTATTTCTCAAAATATTTCTTAAAAAAATAGGTCTCAACTATATACTCTCAGATTTTCAAATTTCAAAAGAGACCTTAAAATAGTTTTTCTATAAGCTCATTAGAACTTACATGTTATTTCAAACTCTTGTTGGTTCTTACAAAAGCATAGTTTGTGCTACTTGTTTAATTTCTAAATTGGTTTATATCATATTATTCGGTACTACTAAATTCTTAGGCAAGAACTTTTCTTAAGATTTTGTAGGAGATACTTGGGCGTTAAAAGACAAATGATCATAGAGATATCAATGATTACCTACATCAGATGGTCAAGTTTGAATTGGTTGACGGGAACACAATCGAGGTATGTTCTTCAACTTTTATTACTCTCTTAGACTCGATATTCTTCATGTCTTATGCCTATGTGCTCGTAATCAAAGCAATCCCAAAGAATCTCATATTAAGTGTTGTAAAAAGAATTTTTTCAAAATTTGAAAAGCGATCTTTCCTAAGGCTTGTTTTATTCAATGCTTGGTAATGTTCCTATTTTTGTGATAAAATGTTGAATATAAATTTTTTAGATAAATGGTTCTTCATAACCAAAAAAGCTTGATCATACTGAGAGATTCGACATTTTTTTGAGGATGTATTTTAAAACGAAAAATTAAGATGTGCTTTACTTCGCCTCAAGATTAACTCGCGGATATTTTTTTCAAAACCATTAATTGTCGAGTCTTTTACCTCAATTCGAGCTTATTTAGGCATAATGTATATTGAATAAGGTTTACGATTTCATTTTGTGCATTTTTAAAACTTAGGGGTGAAAAATTGAATTTTTAACTCAAAATTTGGGCGGCGAAAAATTGCTCGGGGACCGGATGACCAGGGGCCTAGACCGGTCGAACCCCCCCTTTAACCGGTCGACCTAGGCAAAACTTTGGTTAAATTCAGTTCTGTTCCAAGAGTTAGCCATTTTGCTCATCTTTCTCAAATTTTGCATCCCTTTGCAAATTTCACACACAATCCACCTAAAATGATTTTTTCTTGTAAACTCTATATTTTGAATATCATATTGCTCGTATATCATCATTATTGCTCGCGTCTACGATAAATTGGCATGTTTAATTCCCTTTTTATCTCAATGGGTTGAACCTTGAGAAAGTGCTCACATTTTTTAATTATGATAAAATGCTTGTATATTTGTGATGGGAATTATGTATGATGATTGATTATACTTGTAGAATTATGATTGGTGGTGATTTTTGGGCATGATTGCATTTATAAGTATAATATACATCCTCATTTTCATTGTATGCACGCCAAGTGTTCGATAAAATATTTCAATGAAAATTTCTTCATTTCCATGATACTCTCAATTTCGAAAGTCTTATAAGTTTATAGAGACCATGTTTTGCTAATCAAATGAGCTTTTACAAGTCAAATTATCGACTTTTCCCTCTTTATTTGGAATTTTAAGCTTAATTTCCAAAGGCTCGATAAATTGGATTAATTGCGCACTTTGATATGAATATATGATGTTTTTATCGTGCTAATATTCTTTTTGATGATTCCAAAGGGGGAGATGGATGAAATAAGCTCATTAGCTCAAAGAAGCTAGAAAAAGCTCACAGAAAAAGCTATAAGTTGTGATTGAAAAAGCGAAAGTGAGGATAATAATTAGTCCAATGGATGGCTTATGAACTTTTATTCATGACTAATGAGTTCTTTTTGACATGGGGAGCTTCTAAGCTCTCGATATTTAAGCTCAAAGTTGAAAAGCTGGGCTTTTAGCTTTTATATATTTGTTTCTTTTATTACTCTTGTTGTGCATGTTGAAAGGGGAAGCTTTTACTAAATGTTTTGAAAATCTTTACTCCCATCTTGCGAATTTTATGCACGGAAAGTTGTCGCTCAAATAGATAGTTATTTTAGACCGGAAAAACTTGTTTGTTTTTAAAATCGACCTGTTAAAATTGTTTTACTTTGTAATCATCAAAAAGAGGGAGTTTGTTAGGTAAATATTTTTCACCAAAACAATGTTCCTAAATGTTGTCCAAATACTTCCAAATAATCTAAAATGTTTTTACTAATTTTTCGGAGTATTTCTTGAAGTTTATTTTTGACAAAAATTGGACAACACTTTTGTCTCGTGTTCGACCGGTTGCCCTTGCCTGAAAGTTGATCTTTGGAACAGAAATGAGACAGTCGAAAAACCTCAGGAGGTCAGCCGGTGCCTGAGGTTGCTCGATTTGTTTGAGAATTCTCTGTATTGAAAATTGAAGGGTCCAACCAGTTCAACTGGTGTTCGACCGGTCGAACCCTATGTTGACCAGTCACCCTGTGTAATTTTGTATGTATATTTTGAAACTCTTCTTTCTATTCGACCGGTCGACCTATATGTTTATCAGCAACTATCCGTTGAGCCAGCAGACAACTTTTTCTCAATTTAAGGGATTGATTTCTAACAGCTATAATCGTGATTTTAATTGCATATTTTTGTAGATATCAATCTCCAAGAAGGAGCCTATGTCTGGAAATCAAATCCAAGACCTCTCCTATAAATATATGATCAGTTGAAGCATCAAGACGACAACAACAACAAGCTATACAATCACAAGCAAATATTTTGGTCTTCATCTTGTTGTATTTAGCCTAAGTCTTTCACTTGAACATCTTGAGTACTAGGCTTAATTCTTGATTACACTTGCACTTCAAAGTTGTATACTTCATTATCGAGTTGTAATCTTGAATTTGTGTTCATCATCCAAAACAAGATATCATTGTTAGTGTTCTTGTGGTAAGAAGACACTTAGGTGATTTAAGGTGTTGGAGAGTGTGGTACTCTTCATCGATGTAAGAAGATTGTGGTAATCTTCTTGTTGAAGAGTTTGGTGCTCTTCGAGGTGTTGAAGAGTTTGATGCTCTTCAAGTCGGAAGATTATGGTAATCTTCATAAGGTTCCGTTGCAAGAAGATTGTGGTAATCTTCAAGGAGGTGTTGTAAAAAGAGTGTGGTACTATTCAAGGAGATGTTGTAATAGTTTTGGTAACTAGTATTAAAATTTTTTTTTTTTTTGAAATCCATCCCGGATATACTAGGGTGATAGAGCATGTAGTAGGTGGGGTGAAGCTCTATAAATCAACATGTGTTGTTTATTTTCCACACTTATATTCCTGTTTTACTTTGTACATTCGAAAAAAAGGGCAAAACTCGAAAAATCGGCATAATCTATTCACCCCCTCTAGATTATCATAGCCACTAAGACTAACAAGTGGTATCAGATCCAAACTCTTTGGCAAGCTCGTTCCACATTGTGAGTAAAGAGGAACGATCCATGGCTATGAATGAGAGCTATCTTCCAACCGGTGCTTCATTCAATAGACCGACTCTATTCGACTCCAACAATTATGTATATTGGAAAGATAAAATGGAGTGCTTCTTACAAGGTTGCGGGTTCGATATTTGGAATGCGGTTATAAATGGAGTCTCCATCCCAATGAAGAAAAAGGAAGACGTAACTTAAATCCCAAAAGGCCTCAAGGAGTTTGATGATGAAGATAAGAAAATATTCTCCTTAAACGGTAAAGCTCTTAACATTCTTCATTGTTCTCTTACCGCTACGGAATATAATCGTATTAGAGGAATTCGATCCACTCATGATGTTTGGGAAAAATTAGAAGTTATTTATGATGGCACAAAGAAAGTGAAACAAGCTCGAAAGACTATGTTGGTCAAAGAGTTCGAAAATTTCACTATGAATGTTGGAGAAAATATTTCCAAAATGGTTGAAAGGCTTGACAACATTGTAAATCATCTAGTTGCACTTGGGAAAATTATTTCCGAAGAGGATAAGGCCACAAAAGTTCTAAATGCTCTTCCCACCTCTTGGTGTGAAAAAGTTACCGCTATTACGAAAGCTCAAAATTTAGAAACTCTAAATTTTGATGAGCTTATTGGAAATCTTCTCATCTATGAAGTTTATACCAATGAAAGAAGTAATTCAAAAGCATCGACTTCTCAATCGAATATGGGATCAACTCAAAAGGTCTTGCCTCAAAATCGAAAAATTATTATTCAAGTGATGAGGAAGATGAAGATGAGGATGAAGATAAAGATGAGGAACTTATTAGAAAATTAACAAAGTTTGTAAATAAAAACAAGGAAAGGAAAGCAAGAAACAAGTCATGCTTTAGATGCGGAAAACCTGGACACCATGTTGCTGATTGTCCAAAAGGGGAGGAAGAACAAAGCAAGAAGGAGAAATACCACAAAAAATTAAAAGCCTTAAATGCCAAAGTCGAAGCAAAAACATGG
Source organism: Rehmannia glutinosa (assembly GCA_016081115.2). Classification (NCBI taxonomy): domain Eukaryota; kingdom Viridiplantae; phylum Streptophyta; class Magnoliopsida; order Lamiales; family Orobanchaceae; genus Rehmannia; species Rehmannia glutinosa. The sequence goes on from CM071926.1 coordinate 131,791,597, forward strand.
GATCAGCTTCTTGTAACATCCGATGATGAGAATGCCGAGCAATTTCTAATGGGCATCGAAGAAGACAATGAGGTACGCTCTAATTCTTCTACCTATTTTATTAATGAATTGCAAAATGATTTTGATGAGCTTCAAAATGAATTCCAAAGCATGTTTTTAAATACAAAAATTCGATGAAGGAATTCAACTATTTGAAAAATGAAAAAGATAGTTTACTTGTTTCATATGAATCACTTTCTTGTGCTCACACTAGTACACTTGATAAGGTTAGAAACCTTGAAAAAGAATATAGTACTCTTGTTAAGGATATTGATTGCATGAAAAAGGATATGTTAAAGTTTAACGTGAGTACCGATAAAATGACCAAAATTCTTGATGTTCAGCGTTATGATCATTTGAAACTAGGACTTGGTTATAAGCCTAATGCTATTAATGATATGAAAAGGAACCAAGTTTCTATGCATGTTAATCATTATACTTCTAGAATCTGTTACAAGTTTTTATTGTGGTAAAAGTGGTCACACGATAAATACGTGTCGGGCTAGAAATAGTTCTAATTATTATTGGAGACCTAAAAGTCTCAATGTTAATCCCAAAGGACTCAAACACTTGAGGGTACCACAAGATAATTTCTTGTTAGTTACTCGGCGCAATAAAAGTCAAAAGAAATTCAAATCGTCATATGGACAACAAATGTTCGCGCCATTTGACCGAAGGAGAAGACATTATCAACAAAGTCATTTTCAAGAAGAAGGTACAATCAACAAAGGGAAAGATACTACCGGTTAAAATCGACTGTTAAAATTATTTTACTTTGTAATCATCAAAAAGAGGGAGTTTGTTAGGTAAGTATTTTTCACCAAAACAATGTTCCTAAATGTTGTCCAAATACTTCCAAATAATCTAAAATATTTTTACTAATTTTTCGCAGTATTTCTTGAAGTTTATTTTTGACAAAAATTGGACAACACTTCTGTCTCGTGTTCGACCGGTTGCCCTTGCCTGAAAGTTGATCTTTAGAATAGAAACAAGATGGTCGAAAAACCTCCGGAGGCCGACCGGTGCCCGAGGTTGCTCGATTTGTTTGAGAACTCTCTGTATTGAAAGTTGAAGGGTCCAACCGGTTCGACATGCGTTCGACCGGCCGAACCCTATGTTGATTGGTCGCCTGTGTAATTTTGTACGTATATTTTGAAACTCTTCTTTCTATTCGACCGGTCGACCTATATGTTTATCAGCAACTATCCGTTGAACCAGCAGACAACTTTTCCTCAATTTAAGGGATTGATTTCTAACAGCTATAATCTTGATTTTAATTGCATTTTTTGTCAATATCAATCTCCAAGAAGGAGCCTATGTCCGGAAATCAAATCTAAGACCTCTCCTATAAATAGATGAAGATTGAAGCATCAAGACAACAACAACAACAAACTATACAATCACAAGCAAATATTTTGGTCTTCATCTTGTTGTATTTAGCCTAAGTCTTTCACTTGCACATCTTGAGTACTAGGCTTGATTCTTGATTACACTTGCACTTCAAATTGTATACTTCATTATCGAGTTGTAATCTTGAATTTGTGTTCATCATCCAACACAAGATATCCTCGTTAGTAATCTTGTGGTAAGAACACACTTGGGTGATTTTAGGTGTTGAAGAGTGTGATATTCTTCATAGGTGTAAGAAGATTGTGGTAATATTCTTGTTGAAGAGTTTGGTGCTTTCGTCGAGGTGTTGAAGAGTTTGGTGCTCTTCAAGTCGGAAGATTGTGGTAATTTTCATAAGGTGCGTTGCGGGAAGATTGTGGTAATCTTGAGGAAGATTGTGGTAATCTTCAAGGAGGTGTTGTAAAAAGAGAGTGGTACTCTTCAAGGTGATGTTGTAATAGTTTTGGTAACTATTAATAAAATTCTTTTTCTTTTTGAAATCCATCCGGATATCTTGGGGTGGTAGAACACGTAGTCCCTAGGTGGGTTGAAGCTCTATAAATCAACGTGTGTTGTTTATTTTCCGCACTTACATTCCTATTTTCATTCGTACATTCGAAAAAGAGGGCAAAACTCGAAAAATCGGCTTAATCTATTCACGTTATCTAGATTATCGTAGCCATTTGGACTAAAAAGACTTTCCAAACCCCACCCCATGGCATTCCCCATCTTGTTATTTTTGTTTGATTGGAAGTGTAGTAGTCTAGGATAATTGTTGTTGATTTGTGGATTGTGGATTGGTGATCATGCTAGACTTCGGTTGGTGTTGAATTTTGGGGATTGAATTGAGTTATTCATTGCATGTACCATTTTTTCCAAAACTCATGCATATGAGGTGTTTGATCAAAAGCTCCAATGATATTTTCACATTACGTACATACTTTGATTTTCGATTTCTCACCCATAACCGAATTACGTGGTTCCACGAGTTTTGTTTTCTTGTCTACCTTGCTAGGTTACAAAGATACGAAACCAAAAAGGGACGCGCCAAGACGAGGGGAAGAAAAACCACACCTCGAGGCATACAACACTCACGGGCTTGTGCGCTAGGACGTATAGTGAGCTTATACGAGACACCTCACACACGTAGTAGTACCACATGACTTCGATAAGGAGCCTTCGCTCCTCGGCTACCGGGGAAAGTCCTTTTTCCCACCTCTCCATTGGGGACAATGTCATTTTAAGCTTGGGGAGGGTGCGGTCTATTTTTATTCATTGAGTCGAGTCTTGAGTCAAAAAAAAAAGTCAGTCGAGTCGGGTCATTTGTAAAAGCGTGAAACTGCATGACTAAGTTAATTTGTTAAATATGAGTTGAACGGTCAAGAGAGCATGTGTTTGAACTGTGATATATTCTTCTTTCCATTAATTCCATCTATGTGCTTAACTATATTGATTTATTTGGGATGATTTATGTGATTGAGTGTTTCTTGTATGATCCCACATTTATGCTAGCCATTCCCCTTCAAATGAGGAAGGGAGATGAGGACTTGAGTGCATTCATTCCCCCTCCTCGAGTTCCAAACGAGGCAATTCATGGAGACTAGGGACTGGCGGACCCAATCTCCGCCCGATAAGGAAGGTCAGTAACACGTCCACATTTAGAAGCCCATTTACTTCGCAATTTAGACACCGGATTCTAGAACTTGTCGATCACTAGTCGAGGCGAAATCCTAGGTGAAGTAACATTAAGGAAGTGATTTAGGCTATCTTTGAGCAAGCTAGAGCCTAAAATGCCTACCTTTATATTATATTTTCCTAGTATCCCCTTTGAGTCTTATAAACCCATTTCTTTGGCGACCAATCTAATAACCAGAGCCTAAATGTGAAAATCCTAATTACCCATCACTAATACATACAAGAGTATAGGAAAATATTGAAGGTTGAGGAGGGTATGATGAGAAGGGTATGTATTTAATTGCATGAAGTTGCCCGAGAAAAAAACGATGAAACCCCATGTGCAAAGCATGCAAAAAAATAAGTTTGAGGGTTCCGGAAAAAAAATCAGCGGGATTGAGGTTCACAAAGTGAGAACATTGGGGAGATCAGAAAAAATGAAGGGTAGTTGCTAATTGGTGATTTGAGTGATAATTGTGTGTTTGGGTGATTTGAGACACTTAATCCTATATTTTTCTACCTTACCCTAAGCTCACATTACAAGCTTTGAAAGTCCTATTGATCCTTCTGTTACATTAGTGGAGATTAATGTGAAAGACAAGATTATGGAGTCCGGTAAGCATATCAACTTTATATTCAGAAAGTGGATCATCTTGAAAATACTTGATTGCGTGAATCTATCTCGGATAATGAAAACGGAGTTGGCATGAACATTCCACACTCATGATCACATTGTTAAAATGCGTGTTTAATTGGTCGTGAGACGAATTTTGAGTCGAATGTGTTTGGTTGTGAAGTTTTGTAGTTAGTCTGTTTGAGTCAGTTGTCATTATTGTTGTTTTCTTCATGTTTGTTGATTTTATAGAGTTTATAATTGCTTGAGGACAAGCAAAAGTCTATGTTTAGGGGTATTTGTTAAGTTGGTTGTATACCAACGCATTGAGAATTCTAGACTAGGATTTTGCGTTGTTTTTGGGTATTTTTAGTGTCGTTTGAGTCGAGTTCATGTAATTAGTTGTCGTTTCAGAGTTGGGACTAGTCTTAGTAGCCGAAATTTGTCAAGAACGATGAAAAACGTGTTTGGAAGAAGAAAATTGCATTTTAGAAGCTAAAAAGCGGAAAAATATAGTTCACGGATGGGCACCATGATGCAAAACCCCAGCGCCGCAGAGCGGGGCTGAAAAAAAAGTATAGTAGGTGAAGTCGGGCGTGCGGCAAAGACGCGCCCGGCCGGCGAGACAGGCATGATCGGCCCAAGACCAGTGTGTGCGATAGGGGAAGGCGGCAGCAGCGCTACGGTGAACGTGGGTTGGGTTAAGTTTTTGGGCCTTTTTTGACGGATTTTGAGGGTTTTAAGCATATAAATACAACGAAGCACATACGTGAAGGGGTCGGACATTAGCACAACGCAAGGCAAGAAACACGAGCTAGGGTTCGGACTGACAAATGAATGAAGGCACTTCTCATCCGGACACGAAAGAATTCCTTCTCTTCTCTTCTAAATTCCTTCTTTGCTTTTCTTTGTAAATTTTTGAGATGTATAATTATTTCTTTATAAGTTTTAGTACATCCATTTTGAGCTAAACCCATCTTTCTAGGGGATTGATGTAACTTATGTTTGAACCTATGTTTTGATTTTGATTATGACATTCGCATATTGTTTAATTTATTTGTGCTATTTGATTTGATTGCATCTGAATTATCGATCAATAGTTTAGATTGTTTGGTGTGTTTGATTTGACACTGGTAAGAGGTAATTGAACATCGGCCATAGAATAGCACAACCTAGGGTTTCAGAACCGAGAGGTTTATGAATCTTTTGAAGCCTTGTGATAGAATATTCATTGAGCATAGTAGGGTTTAATTTATGATTTTTATAGAGATATCGAAATCGAATTGGAACCTAGAATCACTTGGCACCCGAGAGAGGAAGTGATAAACGGTAGGAATGTTGGCTTATAGATTAATAACTTGTGATTAATAAACTGGATTGAGAACATAGGGGATAACTAGGTGAAATCAACATTCTAGCATTCATATCTTAAGTGTTTGATTATTTGTCTAAACCAATTGTTAGTTTAATTTTAATTTTATTTTTAGTTTAATAAATATTCATCTCTTTTCGATTTCTAGATATTGTGGAGACAATAACCCTACTTTCAAAACTATACTAAAACTTGACACCGTGACGCGGCAAAAATTTCTCGATCAACATCCAAACACTTTTATGTTGGAAAAGTCAATTTCTTTTCAGACAAACTTCTTCAGGGTATTTCTCATCCAAAGGATTGCGGGTGACCTATTTATTAAATAGGTTGATGTAACCATGACCTCACCCTTAACTTCTTGGAAAGACCCGAGGTAGCCAACGTGTTTCTCCTCTTTCTAAGAGTGTTATATTCATCCTCTTAGCAATGTCATTTTTGCCGAGGGGAATAAGGCACAAATTTGTGCCTCTTAATACCAAATTCATTACGCATTGTCCATCATTTGATTACAAAATTCCAGGCCATTGTCAGTTCTTAAAACCTTAATCTTTTTACCAGTTTGATTTTCAATGAGAGTTTTCCAGGTTTTGAACTTATCAAAAACATCAGACTTGTTTTTCATTAAAAACACAAACACTTTTCTGGAATGATCATCCATGATGGACATGAAATATTTATTACCACCATGTGTAGGCATTGAAGAAGGACCCCAAACATCAGCATGCAAGTATTCAAGGATATCACAACTAGCTGATTGTTTTGGGTTAACAGGGGAGGGAAATTTCAGTTTTTGTTGTTTGCCATACACATATGAATCACAGATAGATAAATTACTCAACTTATCTTTTCCAAAATAACCTTTATTCTGCAATAATTCAAGACCTTTAGCACTAATATGACCTAATCTTTTATGCCACAGATCAGTCATATCATTCACAACAGAGTTCACAACCTTATTAGCAGAAATAGGCACAGAGGATTCATGTTTAGCATGCAAAACATACAAATTTCTGGTTTTAGTTGCTTCAGCAACAATCATTGATCCCTTAAGAATTATCATCACACCATTCCGCCATTTTCCTTCAAGCTCATCGATTCAAAGCGTAAAGACAGAAATAAGATTGTTACTAAGATCGGGAACATGTCTCACATTTTTAGAGTTAAAACACAACCATTATCAAACTTTAGACACACATTTCCAACACCAAGAACTTTGCATTTCTTTTCATTTGCCATTGACACGAGTGTCATGCATCACTTTAGTGTAATCAATGAACATATGTCTATAAGGTGTTATGTGAAATGTGCATCTTGAATCAATTAACCATTCAAGTTCGGATTTAGCATAATCGAAAGCGAGTTCATAGAATCATCACAAGACTCCACAATCATAAACACATCACCCATATTATCACTAGTAGAAGCGAGATTAGCTTGTTCATTATTTCCGATTTTGTTGTTTTTGGTTTTGGTTTTCCTTTAGGCTTGGTACACTCTTTAATGTAGTGATCATGTTCCCCACAATTGTAACACTTTCTATTGTTCTTATGCCTAGAATTATACATATTCTTGTTCTTGCCCTTTTTCTTATCATTTTTCTGGTTATTAGACTTGTTACGAGATCCACCCCTAACATGCATCACTTCCACATTCCTTTGTTTGTTCCTTTCGGAGATTTAAGGTCTAATTCCTTACTCTTCAAGCCATTCACAACAGTTTCTAAAGAAATTTGGTCCATTCCATATTTGATAGCGATTTCACATCTTTGTAAGAATCGGGGATAGCATTTAACAAAATAATGGGGAGTAATCATCAATGTTCTTATCTCGATCAATTTAATATCTTGGATGAGTTTTGTAAAAACATCAAGATTCTTATCCATATCTTTTGTCAAGTCCAATTTGAATCTGAAAAAAATTCAATAAGGAAAAGTTTTGAAGGTAGGGTAGTATCGGTGTAAAGTTCTTCAAGTTTTTTCCACAAATCTTTGGCACTTGACAATTTTCCAACATTTCTTAACACAAAGTCAAAGAAATTCAAAATAATTGAAGAATAAGCATATTCATTAAGATCCGTTTTAAGTTCTTGAGAATCTTTCTCACCATACTTGCCTTCAAATGACTTTAAAACTTTTCGTTGAATCAAGATTCCTTTCATTTTTGTTGCCATGTAGAAAAGTCGGTTTTACCATTAAAAGGCTCCATATGATATCCGGATGCAACAACCATAGTTCAAGTATTGCAATAAAATAAACACAGAGCACGAGGCAATGCAAGAAACAAGATATTTCGAGAATATCACAAGATCACATATATCAATAGAAGGCCACGAGAGATCACATAGGATCGTGAAGCAAATACAAGAGAGGACTACGAGAAAAGTATCACACACGGGTGATTATATCAAGATCAGTATAACAATAAAAAATTAGAACAGGATCACAAATAACTCAAGTAAAGATTCCCTTCGCACCCCAGATTCCACTACACTCGTAGGATGTAGGGTCGAGGGCTAAATGCTTAGGCTTTCTCAACCAAGCCAAGAGAAAGAAACAGAGTAAAGAGAGAGATAAGAGATTTTACCACCGAAGCTAGTTCGGGAATACCAACTCCAAAACAAAGTCACCATAGGTCAAGAGTCATCGAGAACCGGCCCAAGAACCGTAAGCACCAACCCACACAAGGCGGATAGGTGCTCGATACCACTATTAGGTATTTATCCGCCTCGATAGTACAAACCGAGCACAAATACGGACTCGATAAAGAATCCAATTATACAGTCAATACTCTAGGACTAAAAAAATCAAAGAATTACAAAGACAAATAAAAGTAAATCCAAAGTATATGGGATAAAACCCTAAAACCAAAATATTGAGAAATTTATTTCGGGACGAAAACTCAAAACCACAGTAGTCACCAGAGAGCCAAAAACCGGAAGCCACAAAGCCCCGCACACAATAGCCCTCAAGATCCCTCAACAAGATAGCCCAAACTAACCATAGCAACCCCTAGAAAACCACTCACCAAACCCCAAACCTTAGTTCACTCGAGAAAATGAAGGATTTGTCCACAAAGATGGTGAACAAGTGAAGAAACACACGGATCTAACACTCACACCCGGAGATTATCCGAAATAACACAAGATCGGTGAGATTTTCTAGAGAGAGAAAAAGATCGCACGAGAGAGAAGAAGATTCGAGAGTGTTAGAGAGAGAAGTGAAATCTGAGTACTAAAGGTAGGGTTTGGGTTGGGGTGTTTTAATGGGTTAAGCAAGGGTGAGATCAAGCCACAGGAAATGGACAACATAGATACAACTTAGAGGATCCGCGGACTTAGAAGTCAGATCCCGCAATCCGAGTTCATGACCCGAGAACAACAGATGGGCTAAGACAAGTAGATGGGCTTGTTGCATATTGGCTGCTTATGTGGGCATCAATTATTGTGAAATGGGCCAAAATGAATTAAGGGCCAATAATCACAACACTATCTATATATACTATTAGAGTATAGAAGAATCAAAGTTCACGTAGTTCGCTTATAACATTTGGTTTAAAATGTGTCTCACGTAGCTACGAAAATAAAACATCATAATAAACATTTAACATTTCTTCTAGCATGTATTTACCAAAATAAAATTTTTGGTTTTAACCTTAAAAAATGGTTCCATCACGGTTCTCTACCAAGACGGTTAAAATCGTCGGTTCCCGCATTTTTAGACTAGGAACTGAACCGAAACACACTGCGGTTAGTTCGGTTTTAGAACTATTGACTACGATTACGGTTTACGAACTATTGACCACGGTTCGATTCGATTTAGAACCGATTTGAGTTCCATTTAGCCACCCCTACCAGGGAGAATTATATATTGTCTAATCCATCCATATTTGGTATAAGAAAAGGGTGCTTAATTAGTAGTTAACTTATACGCTTATCTAAGAAATGTAATTGAATCCTAATGGAGGTCTCTTGTGAGACCGTCTCATGGATCTAGATCCATGAGACGGAGCCCCAAATACCATACCGCTACTAATTACCCAAATATCGAAATATTTTCGCTCAACCACATCTTTGAAAAAAGGCCCAAAAGCCAAACCTAATATTGAAGCGAAAACGAGAAAACTCAGAGAAAACCCTCACCTCGGCGATCTCTCTCTCTCTCTCTCTCTCTCTCTCTCTCTCTCTCTCTCTCTCTCTCTCTCTCTCTCTCTCTCTCTCTCTCTCTCTCTCTCTCTCTCGGTGCCGCCACCACCACCATGGGATACCAATTCCTCCACCACGCACGCTCTTTGCTTCTCTTCCATCGTGTCTTTCGTGTCTTCGTCACACAATGTATATTAAAAATTATGTATTTTCTTCTTCTTTCCAATTGTAAATAAAAAGTTTATGGAGTTGAATTTTTGAAATTGTACCAAGTTTTTAGATTTGCATTTTGGAAATTGTATCTAGATGATATTACATACATTTTGCAAATTACATCTTTAATTGTACCGGTTGAAACATATATATCAAGTATAATCTTTTATTTTTGCAAAATATGTGAGATTGGTATTGATATTGATGGTTGTATGAATGACCTTCATCTCTAACGAATTTTTTCCGATTTCATATGTAATTGAATTTTTTCCAGTTTCTGTGTAATTGTTTTTGAAGATAAAAAATGGACAATATTAAAGGGTAGGTCAATGAAAGTATGATTTTTTCCAAAAAAGTATTAGTTTTCTAACTAAAAGTATCACATTAAGCATCTTTTTTTCTATATATTTTATGATTTAGGTATGTGTGTATATATGTATGTTGTAGATCAAATTCTTGTTGTGACTCTAGCGGTGAGAAAGCGGGCTAATATATTAAACGAAGGTAATGTGTACTATATTTGTGTTATTTCAACTAAAAAAGTATTATTTTTTCAATAAAAAGTATCATATTTCTAACCAAAAGTATTATATTTAGATGTTGCCATAGTTATTGACTCTGCTCATGAAAACGATGAAATCAATATTGCCCACAGAATGGAAGTGATGCAATGCTCAACGGGAGAAAACATGGGATCAAGGGGCATTTTCAAAAAAAAAAAAAAGAAGAAGATAAATAGTGATACGACAAAGTCATATCCATCGAAGGAGTTTGGTTCAAAGATTACTAATCTTTTGTTTTAGTAATTGTTTTTGTATTAAAAATATGATACTATTGTAACATTGATTTTGTTAGTGTTAAATTCCTTAGTTTCGAGTGTATTAATCTCCTTTTATTTTAATATATTTGTAATGAGAAAAACCGATACTTTAACCAAAAGCATATACATTTTGAACAAAACGTGATACTTAAATAAGAAGACACACGCAATTTTATGTTCTTTCGTAAATGATTTATAACAAAAAGTGATACTTTTAATTCAAAAATCGGTACTTTTTCAACCAAAAGTGATACTTTAATTAGATAATTCTTCAGCAATTTTATGTTCTTACTTTTGTAAATCTTTTGAACAATAAGTAATACTTCTAACCCAAAAATCGATATTTTTGAAAAAAAAAGTGATACTATAATAAGGTGATATACGTAATTTATGTTCTTTTGTAATTATTTATAACAAAAATTGATACTTTTACTCCAAAAATTGATACTTTTTGAACAAAAAGTTATACTTTTATTCCAAAATCGATACTTTTTGAACAAAAAGTGATACTTTTCAATTAATGGTTCTCTTTAAATCCGGTCATTTCAAAAAAAAAAAAAAAAAAAGCATATCAAATACACAAAAACAGTAGGTTTCTCCAATTTGTCCGCCATTCTCACACTATACATCCAACAATTGGCTTGTCCATTTATAAATTGAAGTGCATATTTCTTTAGTTGCACTTTCATTTCATTGAAATGACTAAGAACAATTCTTGCGAGTAAAAAGCCGTTAATTTGCATCGTACACCAACCTTCAAAGAAAACAAAATAAAATTAAGACAAGTAAATATTTTTCTATAATTCAATAATATATATTTATATATATATATATATATATAAAGATTCATACCTTAAGCAAATTTGGATCTCGAGTACACATACCCTTGAGATTTTCCATTAGTGCATTAAGAAAACACCACAATCAATATTGTTTAAACTTCTTCGCTAAGGAAAATGGACATTCTCAAAGCTATATTGTCCAACATCTTGAACTTTGGGATGATTCTTCTCCTTCAAAAAAATATACATTTATCTTTGCTGAAAACTTTTAATCACTGAAAACTGGTACTTTTATATGAAGTACTTCTCAGAAGCACTTAACAAAAAATTAATACTTTTAAAGTAAAAACGAATACTTTTAACATGAAAAGTGATCTTTGTTTATATGAAGTACTTCTCGAAACAACTAAACAAAAAGTATTACTTTTTAAGTGAAAAAACGGTACTTTTAACATGAAAGTTGATATTTTTATTATAAAAACGATACTTTTATGTGAAGTACTTCTAAACAACTTAACAAAATATTAATACTTTTAAAGTGAAAATCGATATTTTTAACATGAAAAATGATACTTTTATTATGAAAAGTAATGCTTTTAACATGAAAAACGATACTTTTATTATGAAAAGTAATACTTTTAACATGAAAAATGACACTTTTACAACAACCACAAAATAATTAACAACAGCAACAAGACACTTTGCATACTAACTACAGAAACATCAAAACACCAATTTTAGGGGTAAAATTTGTGTGAAAAAGGCAGCATTACTTTGTTTGTGAAAAATGAATTTAAGATTAACATACATTGCAAATGTAAAATCATCCGATACACAATCATTACAACAAGTAAAACTCAACTTCAACAAACCAAAACCCTAACATACATTTCAAGTAGAATACATACTGATCAAATTAAATCCCTAACAAATATTTTCAAGTAAAATCCATAAAAAATTTCGAAAAATACCAAAACAAAAGAAAATCGAAGAGAGGCGGAGAAACGAAAGAAAAATACTAAAATCGAAAATAAAAAGTACCTGAGATTTAGTCGTAGAACGCGAAACTTTAAAGAACGGCAGAAAAACTAAAAAAGAAAACTTTGCAACTTTGCAGTGAAAGAAACAGAAGAAAAACAGATCAAAATCGCAGGAGAAAATGTGAAGAAAATCGCAGAAAAATCGGAAAGAAAAAAGGAAAACTGAACCGCGGGGAGAGAAAAGAGAAAAGAGAGAACAGAGAGAAAAATCAGGGAAAAACAATCAGCATATTTGGGTCTTATTTCAACGGGTTCAAGTATTTGGGGCTCCGTCTCACGGATCTAGATCCGTGAGACGGTCTCACATAAGTTTTTGTGAATTGTATTTAGTTATCTTATTAGTTTCTTGACTATGTAAAGTATTCATTATTGAAGTATGTTTAACATTATCACAATTGTTACATTGAAAATCTAATAGTGGTCGAAAAAAATTTTCTAAAAAAAAATGGGGGCCAGGGCCGGGTTGGCCCCCTCCCCTCCGCTGATGATCTGAGCATTCTAGTTTGGTATATCGCACATCAAATAGATTGCTATCATATTAGACAATTCATATTTCATGCCAGCTCTTTTACAAATGACCAATATCTAATTAATTAGATCATATCATTATAAGAGGAAAAACAATTAACGGATAATTACAAAAACTGTTTGGAAGCTTGGGCTAAGTACAAAAAAATCTAGAGATATTTCAAAATTACAAAATAAAACCTTAAGTTTTTTATTATCTCTTAAATTTAAGGGAGAATCGTAGTATTTCAATATATATATCGGGGAATTTTGAAATGTTTTTTGTTCATGAAGGGGAAAATATAAAACAGAATCAAACCTCATGTGTTCTTTTGTAATTTTAAAAACCTCTGGAGTTTTTAGTAATTAGCCCAAATCTCAAGTAGATTTTTGTAATTGTCCCAACAATTAATGGACCGAATTAAAATTGGATTATCCCCTTCACCACTTTCTCCTGACCCCAACATCACAGTACTGTGGCTGCCTAATTAACTTGTTCTGGCGGGTGCAGACGGCTACTGAATCATATATATTTTGGCCACGTAAACTTCCAATTTGCCTCAAATCAATTCTCAATTTATTGCCATGAGAGAGTATTGCACCTATCTGTTAGTATTATTACTCTTTGACTTTGGGATAAACGACTTTCACAGATTCGTCCACGGCAAACGAAGTTCACAAACATATAATATATACCTTAATTATTACCTTCAAAATTATTTATTGAAAATTAGTACTGTTGGATTATTACAGTATTTTTAGAAACGAATCACTAATATTGTCCCTAAAAAAGATAGAATTTAATAAATTTTATATAAATAAGGTATAAAACTTGTTACTTCAGTGATTCACTCAAACATAGTAAAATGTTTACTTTTGGTGATAATAATGGTTCAATACAAAAATTGACACCCGGGTTTAAGCACTATACAGTTAGACAATTCATACCACTTATATATGGTATGAGTATGAATCAAAAAAAAAAAAAAATATATATATATATATATATATATATATATATATAGGGAGAGAGTTATATGAGACCACTTCATAGGGTAAGTCCATAGGGACCAATCCTAGCCATATATCTAATTTTTCAAGGGCTGCGATTTAAGAGGCAAAATTACAAATTACAAGCTAATTAATTAAACACGGGGTAAATTAGTCATCCTCTCAAAGCAATATTCATGGGATTCACGTATTCATGGGATTCACGCAATCCTTCCAAATCTCAAAACAAAATCACGTAACAATCCTCCTATTTCTTCTTCAACGCACTACTGTGAGAAATTCTTCATCTTTCTTCTTCAACGCATTTGAGGGCTGAAAAAAGTTGCAGACAATTCGTCATAATTGCTAAAACTCGACTACGATTCGAAGGTTGCTTATGAAGATGTAATTTGTTGCTTGTATAGATGTGTCATGGTGCTTTTAGATATATTAACTACATAAGCAAGTCATGAGCAAGAAATCCATACTACATAAGCAATAAGTCTATACTACATAAACAACGAATATATACTATGTATGCAACACGAATACATTAACTACGTAAGCGAGCCATAAGCAACAAACCCATATTACATAAGCAACAAACACATATTACATAAGCAACAAGTTTTATACTACATAAGAATCGAATATACACTATGTATGCACAATTGCATTAACTACATAAGCAACAAACTCATACTACATAAGCAACAAGTCTCATACTACATGAGCTACGAATATACATTACGTATGCACCACATATACATTAACTACATAAGCAAGTCATAAGCAACAAACTCATACTACATAAGCAATAAGCTTTATACTACATAAGCAACGGATATACCTACACATGCATCACGGATACATTAAGCGCATAAGCAAGTCATAAAGCAACAATCTCATACTACATAAGCAACGAGAATTTTTTTTGGCGAACGATTTGGAGAGTAGTATGCGTGAAGAGTGGGTGAAATCACGTGAAAGAGGGAATGAAATCTTAGTAACTAATTCTAAAGTGCCAAATTACCACTTACCCTTTTTAATTCTTTGAAACAAAAAAATAAACATAAAAATCCCTAAAAAAGCTGGACCACCCAAAATTGTTGATCTATGGTTAGGATGTGTCCCCATGGACTCACCCCAAGTAGGAGGATCTATTTGATCCATATCCTATATATATAGATCAACAATTTTGGGTGGTCCAGATTTTTAGGATTTTTATGTTTATTTTTTTGTTTCAAAGAATTAAAAAGGGTAGGGTGGTAATTTGGCACTTTAGAATCGATTACTAAGATTTCATTCCCTCTTTCACGTGATTTCACCCACTCTTCACGCATACTCTCTCTCCTCCGTTTGATTTCAAAAAATTTCTCATTGCTTATGTAGTATAGGGTTGTTGCTTATGACTTGCTTATATAGTTAATGTATGCGTGTCGCATGTGTAGTGTATATTCCTTGCTTATGTAGTATATGCTTATCGCTTATGTAGTATGGGTTTGTTGCTTATGACTTGCTTATGTTATGTATTCGTGGTGCATACGTAGTGTATATTTGTTGCTTATGTAATATAGACTTGTTGCTTATGTAGTATGAGTTTGTTGTTTATGACTTGCTTATGTAGTTAATGTATCCGTGGTGCATACGTAGTGTATATTAGTTGCTTATGTAGTATAGGCTTATTGCTTATGTAGTATGGTTTTTTGTTGCTATGACTTGCTTATGTAGTTAATGTATCCATGGTGCATACGTAGGGTAAATTTGTTGCTTATGTTGTATAAGATTGTTGCTTATGTAGTATGGATTTGTTGCTTATGACTTGCTTATGTAATTAATGGTATATAAAAACACCATGACACATCTACACAAGCAACAAATTACATCTTCCTAAGCAAACTTCGAATCAAGTCAAGCTCAGCAACTATGGCAAATTGTCTCGCAACTTTTTTCACACAATAGTGCGTAGCATTGCATGTATTCTATACAAGTTGAGGGTGGTGGTTCTTGTTCTATCATGAAGCAGCGTTTGAAGAAGAAAGAAGATGAGATTTGTTCACGTTGAATTTGATGTGAGATTTGGATAGATTGTGTGATCATAATGTGAACGAGAATCCCACAAATATTGGGTAATTTTGTAGGATGACTAATTTACCCCTTTCTCTAATTACCAACATTTAATCAATTTTTAGCTCTAAAATCACAACCATTGAAAAATCTAGATATGTGGCTAGGATTGGTCCCTATGGACTTACCCTATGAGGTGGTCTCATATAACCCTCTCCCTATATAGGATATGGATCAAATAGGTCCTCCTATTTGGGGTGAGTCCATGAGGACACATCCTAACCATAGATCAACAATTTTGGATGGTCCAGATTTTTAGGGCTTTTTTATGTTTATTTTTTGTTTCACAATTAAAAAGGGTAGGGTGGTAATTTGGCACTTTAGAATCGATTACTAAGATTTCATTCCTTCTTTCACGTGATTTCACGCACTCTTCACGCACACTCTCTCTCCAGATCGTTTCAAAAAAAATTTCTTTCATTGCTTATGTATTATAGGTTTGTTGCTTATGACTTGCTTATACAGTTAATGTATCCGTGATACATGTGTAGTGTATATTCGTTGCTTATGTAGTATAGGTTTATTGCTTATGTAGTATGAGTTTGTTGCTTATGACTTGCTTATGTAGTTAATGTATCCGTGGTGCATACGTAGTGTATATTCATTGCTTATGTAGTATTGATGTGTTGCTTATGTAGTATGAGTTTGTTGCTTATGACTTGCTTATGTAGTTAATGCAGTTGTGGTGCATACATAGTGTATATTCGTTGCTTATGTAGTATAAGCTTGTTGCTTATGTAATATGGGGTTGTTGCTTATGACTTGCTTATGTAGTTAATGTATTTGTGGTGCATACGTAGTGTATATTCGTTGCTTATGTAGTATAGACTTGTTGCTTATGTAGTATAGATTTCTTGCTCATGACTTGTTTATGTAGTTAATATATCTAAAAGCACCATGACACATCTATACAAGCCACAAATTACATCTTCATAAGCAACCTTCTAATTGTAGTCGAGTTTTAGCAACTATGGCGAATTGTCTGCAACTTTTTCAGCCCTGGTAATGCTTTGAAGAAGAAAGATGAAGAATTTCTCACAAGAGTGCGTTGAAGAATGAGGAAGATTGTTACGTGATTTTGTTTTGAGATTTGGAAGGATTGCGTAAATCCCATGAATACGTGAATCCCATGAATATTGCTTTGAGATGATGACTAATTTACCCCCGTGTTTAATTAACTAGCTTGTAATTTGTAATTTTGCCTCTTAAATCGCAGCAATTAGATATATGGCTAGGATTGGTCCCTATGGACTTACCCTATGAAGTGGTCTCATATAACCTTCTCCTATATATATATATATATATATAGGATATGGATCAAATTGGTCCTCCTACTTGGGGTGAGTTCATGAGGACACATCTAATCATTGATCAACAATTTTAGGTGGTCCAGATTTTTAGGGCTTTTTATGTTTATTTTTTTGTTTCAGCAATTAAAAAGGGTAGGGTGGTAATTTGGCACTTTAGAATCAGTTACTAAGATTTCATTCCCTCTTTCACGCGATTTTACCCACTCTTCACGCATACTCTCTCTCCAGCGTTTCAGTTTCAAAAACAATTCTCTGTTGCTTTTGTAGTATATGGTTGTTGCTTATGACTTGCTTATGTAGTTAATGTATCTGTGATGCATGTGTAGTGTATATTCATTGCTTATGTAGTATATGCTTATCGCTTATGTAGTATGGGTTTGTTGCTTATGACTTGCTTATGTAGTTAATGTATTCGTGGTACATACGTAGTGTATATTTGTTGCTTATCTAATATAGACTTGTTGCTTATGTAGTATGAGTTTGTTGCTTATGACTTGCTTATGTAGTTAATGTATCCGTGGTGCATACGTAGTGTATATTCGTTGCTTATGTAGTATAGGCTTGTTGCTTATGTAGTATGGGTTTGTTGCTATGACTTGCTTATGTAGCTAATGTATTCGTGGTGCATACGTAGTGTATATTTGTTGCTTATGTAGTATAGGATTGTTGCTTATGTAGTATGGATTTGTTGCTTATGACTTGCTTATGTAGTTAATGGTATATAAAAACACAATGACACATCTACACAAGCAAAAAATTACATCTTCATAAGCAAACTTGAATCAAGTCAATCTCTAGCAACTATGGCAAATTGTGCCGCAACTTTTTCACACAATAGTGCGTTGAAGAAGAAGGATGAATGATTTCTCACGAGAGTGAGTTGAAGAAGAAGGAGGATGATTAAGGAAGATGAGATTTGTTCACGTTGAATTTGATGTGAGATTTGGATAGATTGTGTGATCATAATGTGAACAGAATTCCATGAATATTGGGTAATTTTGTAGGATGACTAATTTACCCCTTTCTCTAATTACCAACATTTAATCTGAATTTTTAGCTCTAAAATCACAACCATTGAAAAATCTAGATATGTGGCTAGGATTGGTCCCTATGGACTTACCCTATGAGGCGGTCTCATATAACTCTCTCCCTATAATATATATATATATATATATATATATAATATACATATATATATAATATACATATATATAGGGATAGGATCTCATGTGGCAGCCTCTTACCATGTGGCAGTGTGGACAGATCCCATCCATCCATCCTATTCAATCAATGGTTCAGATTAAACCTAAAAATACACCATTTTTTATTTATTTTATGTGTAAAAAGGGCAAATCGGTAACTATCAAAATGGTGTAAAAATAATACCATAATTACTTTCCTAAATTCAAGGATATATTCAATATCGATTTCCATAATGAATACGCCTAATAATGAGGAAAAAAAAACGGATTCTCACTCTTCATTGACGCAATATTTTGGTGTACAAATGTTTATAATATTGTGTTCGACGCATTATTTCGTGTAATGATATGCATATTTTGGTGCTAATCGATAACTATCAAAATGGTGTAAAAATAATGCCATATTTACTTTCCTAAAATCAAGGGATATATTCAATATCAGATTTCCATAACAGATACACCTAATAATGAGGAAAAAAAATGGATTCACACTCTTCATTGACGCAATATTTTGGTGTACAAATGTTTATAATATTGTGCTCTGGACGCATTATTTCGTGTATAGATATGCATATTTTGGTGCTAATCGGTAACTATCAAAATAGTGTAAAAATAATACCATATTTACTTTCCTAAAATCAAGGATATATTCAATATCAGATTTCCATTACAGATACGCCTAATAATGAGGAAAAAAAACGGATTCTCACTCTTCATTGACGCAATATTTTGGTGTACAAATGTTTATAATATTGTAATCTGGACGCATTATTTCGTGTATAGATATGCATATTTTGGTTCTAATATAACATGAAATATGGCGTGTTTGGATGTTTATTTCAGACTAAACATTGATACTTAAGTTGGTATAAAAATATTGATAATATTATACATTGGAAGCATATTTTGGTGTATACATATGCAGACTTCGGTGCTTTATAACCATAAAAATATGGTATAAAAATAATTCCATTACGGTACCCTGAAATTATATTTTGGTATATACTTGTCCAATATTTGGTGATAATATAAGTATTCAGTAGTGTATTGTTAGATGTTTAATTGAGAAACTAACTGTATACCAACAATTGCCTAATTGTATACCATTCTATAGCTAAGTTTTCATTGATTCATATCCACAATTAAAATAAAAACAACTGAACTAATTGTATACCAACTATTTACTAAATGTATACCAACTTATAGCTAAGTTTTCATCAATTTATTTCCACGGGTACAATAAAACAAAATGGGCCAAAAAAAAATATAAGCTACAATTTTCTCAGTTTGGGCACGGATCTTCTCCTCAGTTTGGGCATCGAGGCTTTCAAAGAAGATTTTGTGGTCTTTGACCTCTAGGCTCTGATTACCATCACTGCACCCGCTCGGCCCTAGGGATGCGGGTCTCTTCTTTTGTTTCCTCATGCCATTTAACCTGGAAGTGAGAAACATCTATGAAACATTAAACAAAGTGTGCATGAACTATACTAATTCTGCGATGTAGCAAAGAGAATACAACATCTAAACTAATTGTGCAATTGATTGTACTAAGCGTATACGAAACTAATACTATTTAAACATCAATTTTACATGCAACATTTCGCACAAAAAATAATTCCATAAACCCAAGAAAAAAAGGGGGGTCTGTAAAAATCGAAGAATAAAACCCTAGTAAATTCAAAATAAAAAAAATTGCGTGCTCTACTTACTCGCAACTAACTCCAAAACCCAGAAAAAATCATCGTGGATTTGGACATAAAAGGGGAGGAAAAATAAGGAAAACCCTTTCCACAAAAATCTACACAACCGAAAAATTAAAAAATCGAACAAGAAATTGACCTTTACCAATACTACCGAGGACGAGTTGGATTTTGATGTCGAATGAACCCAACCAAGCGTCGAAACTGACACAGAATATTTGCTCTCGGCGCTCGAACGGTAGAATGAAGAAGGAAAAAAACGGTGGATTGTGATAATGAAGAAGAAATAGACGAAAAAATGAGTTTTGATTTTGTGTGAAAAAAATAAGATTGCAAAGAAGTGGGAAAGATTAAATGAAATCCCAAAAAAAGGGGAGGTTATGGGGGGTTACCAAAAATGCCGTGTGCTTATAAGTATAAAATTTCCATTATGCCCTTAAATGGGTTGTATTCAATTTTAAAAAAAATAAATTCGAAAAAACATTGGCCTTTGGATTAAACATAGTAATTGCTTAGATTTGTCCACACCGCCACATGGTAAGACCACTTGCCACATATGATCATATACCCATATATATATATTATATATAATATACATATATATAATATATATACCTATATAGGATATGGATCAAATAGGTCCTCCTACTTGGGGTGAATCCATGGGGACACATCCTAACCATATATCACCAATTTTTGGTGGTCCAGATTTTTAGGGCTTTTTTATGTTTATTTTTTTGTTTCAGCAATTAAAAAGGGTAGGGTGGTAATTTGGCATTTTAGAATCAGTTACTAAGATTTGATTCCCTCTTTCACGCGATTTCACCAACTCTTCACGCACACTCTCTCTCCAGCGTTTCAGTTTCAAAAAAAATTCTCTGTTGCTTATGTAGTATAGGGTTGTTGCTTATGACTTGCTTATGTAGTTAATGTATCTGTGATGCATGTGTAGAGTATATTCATTGCTTATGTAGTATAGGCTTATCGCTTATGTAGTATGGGTTTGTTGCTTATGACTTGCTTATGTAGTTAATGTATTCATGGTGAATACGTAGTGTATATTCGTTGCTTATGTAATATAGACTTGTTGCTTATGTAGTATGAGTTTGTTGCTTATGACTTGCTTATGTAGTTAATGTATCTGTGGTGCATACGTAGTGTATATTCGTTGCTTATGTAGTATAGACTTTTTGCTTATGTAGTATGGGTTTGTTGCTATGACTTGCTTATGTAGTTAATGTATTCGTGGTGCATACGTAGTGTATATTTGTTGCTTATGTAGTATCGGATTGTTGCTTATGTAGTATGGATTTGTTGCTTATGACTTGCTTATGTAGTTAATGGTATATAAAAGCACCATGACACATCTACACAAGCAACAAATTACATCTTCATAAGCAAACTTCGAACTGAAGTCAAGCTCTAGCAACTATGGCAAAGTGTCTCCAACATTTTTCACACAATAGTACGTTGAAGAAGAATGATGAATGATTTCTCACAAGTAGTGCGTTGAAAAGAAGAAATATGAGATTTGTTCACGTTGAATTGGATGTGAGATTTGCATAGATTGTGTGATCATAATGTGAACAGAATCCCATGAATATTGGGTAATTTTGTAGGATGACTAATTTACCCCTTTCTCTAATTACCAACATTTAATCAATTTTTAGCTCTAAAATCACAACCATTGAAAAATCTAGATATGTGGCTAGGATTGGTCCCTATGGACTTACCCTATGAGGTGGTCTCATATAACCCTCTCCCTACATATATATTATATATATGTATATATAGGTATATATATAATATACATATATATATATAGTATACATATATATATAATATACATATATATATCGACCATTATTGACCATTTTTACAATTGTTTAGATCAAACACATATGCATATGGTGTGGGATTTGTGAGATGGTTTGGTTACTTTATTGAAGTTTAATATTGATGATGCTTTTTCGACCAGATTACCCAAGTTAATTGAGTTAACCGAAAATCATTTTCTCTAGAGGGAAGTCTTCGAGCTTGTCCTCTTTCAAGGGAGAAATCTTCTCGTCTTCTACTCGAATCGCTAACTCCATTGATTGGGAATTTGCCTGCACACACGCGCAAACATTAGAGGGCCCCGTGGGTTGTTCCGGGAAGGCCCCTCCGACGCTCAAGTCAGCACGATGACTGAGAGAGAATGCGTAGAGATTAATTAATTATGAGTTAATTACTTACAGTTAATAGGAGGAAACTTTTTATACCTGGGAGAGGGCCCCATGAGCTGTGTAGGAGAATTTGGCCTATGAGCTAGTTCATGTAGGAGAAAACGACTGCTTAGGCCAAACCCGGACTTCTTTGGGCCGGTTTAATTATCAAGAGCCCAATGGACAATTAATATTAAATAACAAAAACATAAAATGAATTATATTTAATTAAATTATGAAATATCATTTTTGACCCCATCATAAGCCTCCACTCCGGTCTTTGCATAGGGATAAGGCAAGCGGGGAGCTAGTCCGATGTGTATCTCGGCTTGTCTCGCTTGCGCCTTTTGTCTCGCCTTTGGAGGGTCTCTGACTACTTGAGGACGCTTGAGAGGAGAGCATCTGACCATGTCTCCTGAGAGTAAATTTTTTTCTCCCCACCTCTCAACTTCGGAATTTTTTGCTTTATAGAAGACTTAGTAAATTTCTTGAAAGTTGAAGTGAGAGGTGGAGTGAGACTTGAGGTGTGATTTGAGGTGAGACTTGAGGTGTGACTTGAGGTGAGACTTGAGAGATGAGGCTTGAGATGAGACTTTATGGAGAGTTCGAGTGCACCGAGTTGAGAGATAGATGAGAGAACCATGGGCTGTAGAGGGAACCCCGGGCGCCTCCCGGGAGCGGGCAAAGCGCCCCTTTGGCACCCTCCTAGGGTGGCCATAAGGCGCACCAGTGCCTCCCCGGTGGGAGAGGGGCACTGTGGGGCATGCCAAGCCCATCGGCCCCTTTTCCTTCGTGATTTTTCCTTCTTATCCCAAGTCTCTTCATCTTCTCGGTGTTAGTCTAGCTTCCGAGTTTTTCTCCATGAGGACTTGTTCACGTACCCTTCTTTTTGGAAGCTTCAACTCTTCCGGAATGGACGGATATACTTGTGTTTTGCTTCATTCCTTCCGGAGCTTGGAGAGAACATCATTCTCGAGCTTGGATAAAGCATCCTCCCGGAGCTTGGATGGAGCATCTTCCAGAGGTCTCTCTCAATTCTTCTTTTCCTTAAAATACTTCGCTTTCCGGTGCAATGGATGATACCTCCATTTTCCTTACGAATACTAGCTTTCCTTGGTCATGTTTTACTTGTGATATATCCGTATGACTTACTTGCGGGAGATTAGATTTTAGAACATATTTTAACACCACGGGGCATCCTTCCATAGCCCAGAGGAGGGCGCCCCTTGGGGTTCCCAGGGCGCCCTTCGAAACTCGAAAGAGGGTGCCCACTTTTGATTTTCTCCATGTCATTGCTTTATTCTTTATATCTTTCTCCATATGTGTTAGCATTTCTCGCCTTTTTTTTCTTGCACATTTTCATCGTGGAGAAGAATTAAATGGGACTCTTGGGAAGAGGCCCCATCATCCGGGATCTTAGTCAAAGGAAAAAGGAATTCTAGGACCTCCTTGTGAGGAGGCCCCTCCTATCCGGGGTTTTATCAGGAAGGGGTCATCCCACCCGGGGTCTTAGCCGGGTGAGGCCATCCCCTCCAGGGTCTTAGCCGGAATAGGTTGATCACTAAGACATCTCATTAGGAGGCCCCTCCCATCCGAGATCTTAGCTGGAGGAGGTTGATTACTAGGACCTCTTATGAGGAGGCCCCTCCCATCCGGTCTTTGCCAGAAGGGGTCATCACACCCGGTGTCTTAGCCAGGTGAGGCCATCCCCTTCGAGGTCTTAGCCGGATGAGGCTGATTACTAGGACCTCTTATGAGGAGGCCCCTCCCATCTCGTCTTAGCCAGAAGGGGTCATCCCACCCGGGGTCTTAGCCGGGTGAGGCCATCCCCTCCGAGGTCTTAGCCGGAGGATGTTATTTATGAGGAGGTCCCTCCCATCCGGGGTCGTAGCTGGAAACATGGGGTTTGTTGAGGAGAGCGTTTAACTGGTCATTGACCCTGGCCATATGTGGCCATTAATTGTGCCTTGGCCATGTGTGGCCATTAACTGCATTCATCACATCAAAGTAGAAAACGTGAAACCATTTTTATTCATTATAATGAAAAAGATTTACGCCATGTGGGCGGAAACATGACTGAAATAAATAAAAATAATAAAGTTTAACGTCTCCGGGGCGAATAACAAGTCAGGCATAATATTCCATAGGTTGTCGATATTCCATGTGCGAGGGACGCTCTTGCCATCTAGATGTTGCAATCTATAGGCTCTTAGCCTCACCAATTCGACTACCTTGTACGATCCTTCCCAATTAGGATCCAATTTTCCAACTGGTCCGGAGACTCCAGCTTTTCTCAACACGATGTCTCCCAACTTGAATGTTTCGGGGTCCCACTCGAGAGTTGTAAGCTTTGGCCAACCTTCTTTTGTAAACCTCGGATCTGATGAAGGCATTATCCCTGGGCTCTTTGATCAGGTCCAAGTTGATCCTCATGTTGTCCTCATTCTGTCATGGAGAGTAGTTCGTCACCTTTAAGTTTAGCTCACCTATTTCCGTAGGGATGATCGCTTGACTCCGTAAGCTGATCGAATGGGGATTTAACTATGGTCGTCCGGGTGTTGTTCGATACGCCACAAAGACGGCCGGGAGTTCTTCTGCCCATCTTCATTTAGCTGCTCCCAACCTGGTTTTTATGTGATAGAGTATGGTGAGGTTAGTCACTTCGCTTGCCCATTAGCTCTTGAGTTCGGCCGATATGAAGAATTGCTTGATCATTTTTCCCGACACCATTGTCTTAGCTTTGCTCCTTGGAATTGAGTTCCATTATCCGATACCAAGGCCTGGGAATCCCGAACCGACATAAGATGTTCTTCCACAGAAATTGATGACCTCCTTCTTTGATATCTTTGCAAGTGGCTCTGCCTCCACCCATTTAATGAAGTAGTCGACTGCCACAATCAAGAATGTTTTCTGAACCGGAGATAAGGGGAAAGGCCCCACGATGTCCATCCCCCATTGTACTAAGGGACAAGGACTTTGTAACCACTGTAGTGCTTCATCGGGTAGATGTGTGATTGTCGCATGTTCTTGGCATGGACGACAGTGTCTTACCAATTCCTTAGCATCCTTAAAAAGAGTTGGCCAGAAGTGGCCTTGTCTCAAGGTCTTCGTAGTCAGTGACCTTCCCCCCGAATGGTTGCCACAACTTCCTTCATGAATTTCCCAAAGTACGTAGTGGGCTTCCTCAGGAGCTAGGCACTTCAAATATGGCTGGGATAATCCTTTCTTGTACAACTCTCCATCTATCATCACAAAGTTGGAAGCTTTATTTCTCAATCTTCGGGCGTCCACGGGGGAGTCGGGGATGTCCTCATGCTCCAAGTATCGGATGATCTCTTCCTTCCACGATGGATTTTGCTGTATAGTATTTAACACCTCACCTTCGGGTTTCTCCAACTCCGGATGGCTAGCTACTAAGAGGGTGATGGCTCTGCTCTCGATGGCTACCATTGAGCTGGCCAGACGATCCAGTTGATCAGCTTTAGTATTCTCCCCATGCAGAACTTGTGTTACCACGAACTTGTCGAATCTTCCAATCAACTCCTTGGCCGCGCCAAGGTACTTGGCCATCTTCTCTTCTCTGGCCTCGTAAGTCCCGTCTATCTGGCTGGCCACGAGTTGAGAATCGGTGAAGGATGTAATCCTCCTGGTCCCAATGGCTAAGGCCAACTTTCCTCCTATCAACAAGTTTTCGTACTCAGCTTCGTTGTTGGAGGAGGGGAACTCAAACTTCACCGCGTATTCAAGCTTGTCTCCTTGTGGGCTTTCTATCACGATCCCGGCTCCTCTCCCGAAAAGGTTGAGGAGCCATCCATGTTCATCGCGGGTAGATCATT
This sequence comes from Rehmannia glutinosa, assembly GCA_016081115.2. NCBI lineage: Eukaryota > Viridiplantae > Streptophyta > Magnoliopsida > Lamiales > Orobanchaceae > Rehmannia > Rehmannia glutinosa. Next base: position 131,817,558 of record CM071926.1, read on the forward strand.
CATTTCCATTCCGTGCACTTCTGCCAAAAAATTGGCCAACACTTGAGCTTTGATGACAGACCTTGGTTGAAATTCGATCCCATGTTCGATGAGCTCCATCGCCTATCTAACCATTCTCCCCAGGGGGGATATTGGTGAGCACTTGCTTCAAGTGATGATTGGTTAAGATCACAATTGGATGTGATTAGAAGTATGACCGAGTTTCGAGCACAAGTGACCAAGGGAGTGCGCAGTTTCTCTCTGTGGGTGTAGCGCGTTTATGCATCCAAGAGAACCTTGTTGATGTAGTATATCGGATGATGATCCCATTGTTCCTCTCGAACCAACACGCCACTTAGGGCTTCTTCAGATACTGATAGGTATAAATAAAATGTCTCCCCTTCTCTTGGCTTTGTCAGCAGCGGAGGTGATGCCAGATATGTCTTTAAGTCACCGAATGCTTGTTGACATTCTGGAGTCCACTCGAATCTCTTATTCGCATGCAGTAGCTTGAAAAATGGCAAACCCTTGTCGGCGGACTTGGAGATAAAGCGGCTCAAAGCAGCCATACAGCCAGTCAGTTTCTGCACGTCTTTCGCATTGGCAAGCGCTGGCATGTTCAGGTTAGTGTTGATCTTCTCGGGGTTGGCCTCAATCCCGCTCGGAGATCATGTATCCCAATAATTTGCCCCCATGTATGACGAAGGTACATTTCATGGGGTTCAACTTCATTCCATAAGTCTTCAACACATTGAAGCATTCTTCTTCCTCTTGAGGCTCTTCGAGGTAATCTTCTTCCTGGAGGAGGTCCACCTCTGTGGGACTGAGCAATTCTTTCCATAGTTCTAGGTCCCAGGCTTGGGGTTTCTCCTTCTAGGTGATATGATAGCACTCTGGGCTATGCTCCGATCTCTACATTCCTCTCCAATCCCCTCCGGGTGTAGAACTTGATTTACGGTGGTAGATGGAGGCAATGGCCTTGAATGCGTTCAAGGAAGGACGAGCAAGGATCACATTGTATTGCAGGAGGCGTTCACCACTGCAAATCTAACTATCTTGGTGACCTGGCGTGGGTAGCTTCCCAGTGAGAGGTGAAGCGATACCTCCCCGAGGATGGGGATTTTCTGCTGGCTAATGTCTTGTAATGTGGTGGTGACTTGGTTAAAGCCGAGTCTTCAAATCCTAGATGACGGAATGCACTATAGGATAGGATGTCCATGGAGCGCCGATATTCACCAATGTTTCTTCACTCAATAGTTGGCTATGGCTATAGAGATAACAAAGGAGGCTGGTTGTTCCTTCCCCGAGCACCGGAGACAGTCTTCTTCATCAAAGATAATCTTCTCGGGGCTTCTCTACGCGGTATGTTTCCATGTGGAATGTATTGTGTTGGAAATGTGCCACTCTTGAACTCCGTAGCATGGCTTTATTCGCATGAATCGAACCTCCATACATCGGTCCTTCGGAGATAGCATGTACCATCTTCTAATCGCCCATGTCCTTCAGAGATCATTTGTGACGCTTCGTTCCCACGCACGACGCCAAAATGATCTTTTTTTCGAAAGCGATTGTTAGATAAATGTTTTTATCATGATTTTGATGATTTTGTTCAAATGAGTTTTTAAACCAAAACAATGTCCCTAAATGTTGTCCAAATACTTCCGATTGATTTAAAATATTTTTACTATTTTTTGGAGTATTTCTTGGAGTTTATTTTGGATAAAAAAATTGGACAACACTTTTGTTTCAGTTCGACCGGTCGCCCCTATAGGCAACCTGCACTGAGTTGAGTTTTGAAAGGGACATTTGAAAAGGGACATTTGAGAAAATAGGGAGGCGACTGGGAGTGTCAAACCCCCCTCCGACCGGTCCCCCTGTAAAAATCGCAGAAAACATATTTCAAACTTATCTCTGCTTGTGACCGGTCGAACCACGATTTTATCAAGAAACTATCCGTTGCATTTTCGCATGCTTTTTCCCTAATTTGTGGGATTGATTTCTAACAGCTATAATCTTGATTTTAAATGGTTTCTTTTGCAGCAAATCACTCCCCAAGGAGGAGCCTATGTCTGCAAAATCAAAGCCAAGACCTCTCCTATAAATAGAGGTTTCATTCAAGCAACAAGATACAACACATTTCACAAGCAAAGAGCAAACAAGCAAACACTTTCACATATCTTGTTGTATTAGCCTAAGCACTTTCACTTGCACACATTTGAGGTCTAGGCTTTCAATTCTTGATTACACTTGTACTCATATTGTATCATTCATTATTGAGTTGTAATCTTGATTTTGGTCATCATTCAACACAAGACATCCTTGTGAGTATTCTTGTGGTAAGAATACACTTGGGTGATCTAGGTGATAGGTGTTTGGAGAGTGTGGTACTCTTCAAAGGTGGTGAAGGAAGATTGTGGTAATCTCCTTGAAGGTGTTGTAAGGGGGTTGTGGTAATCCTCAAGGTGTTGTATTAATTTTGGTAATTAACAAAATTTCTTTTTCTTTTTCGAAACCCATCCCGGATATACTGGGGTGGTAGAGCACGTAGTCCCTAGGTGGGGTGAAGCTCTTTAAATCTTCGTGTGTTGTTTATTTTCCGCATTTAGCTTTCATCTTTGCTTGCTTATTCGAAAAAGAGGGCAAAATCTAAAAAACCGAGATAATCTATTCACCCCCCTCTAGATTATCGTAGCCACTTGACTAACAAGTGGTATCGAGTCAAACTCTTTGGCTAGCTCATTCCGAGTAAAGAGGAAAGATCCATGGCTACGAATGATGCTCATCTCACCACCGGCGCCTCCACCAACAAGCCACCACTATTCGACGCCAACAACTATGCATTTTGGAAAGACCGTATGGAGTGCTTCCTACAAGGGTGCGGGTTCGACATTTGGAATGTGGTTGTTGAAGGAGTTGATCAACCAACCAAGAAATTGGAGGATGGCACCTCGGCCCCTAAACCTTTCAAGGAGTTCGATGAAAACGACAAAAAGGCTTTCTCTCTAAACGGTAAGGCCTTAAATATTTTGTATTGTTCTCTTACTGCCACCGAGTACAATCGCATAAGAGGCATAAGGTCGGCACATGAGGTTTGGAAAAAATTGGAGACTATATATGAAGGGACAAAGAAGGTCAAGCAAGCAAGAAAGACCATGCTTGTTAAAGATTTCGAAAACTTTAACATGTATGATGGTGAAAGCATCTCTAAGATGGTGGAAAGGCTTGACAACATTGTCAATCCTCTTGTGGCCCTCGGTAAAGTCATCTCCGAAGAAGACAAGGTGACTATAGTATTGAATGCTCTTCCCGGCTCATGGTCCGAAAAGGTAACGGCAATCACGGAGGCATAAAATCTTGAGACACTCAAATTTGACGAGCTCATCGGGAACCTCCTCATCTATGAAGTTTATCCCAAGGAGAGGAAAAATTTCAAACCAACCATCAATCAATCGGGTATGCAAAATATTCCTAAAGATCTTGCTTCTTCTTCTAATGCATACTATGATAATGATGATGAGGAGGAGGAGACGGTCGCACTTATTCAAAAATTTGCAAAATTTGTGAATAAAAATAAGTCAAGAAAATCGGGAGATAATGCTTGCTTTAAATGCGGAAAACCCGGGCACTTCATTGCCAATTGCCCAAAACTCGATGAGGATGAACAAAAGAAAAAGAAGCATTTTTCGAAAAAGAAGGCTCTAAATGCGGAGGTCAAAACTTGGGATGAATTACTTGAAACAACCGACGAGGAAGGAGAAACTGAACATGGCCTTATGGCCATAGACGATGAAAATAATGAGGTACGCTCTAACTCTTCTACCTCCTCCTTAGTTGATGAATTGCAATGTGATTTTGATGAATTGCAAATTGAATTTCAAAATTTGATTGTTAAATACAAGACCTTGAAAAAGGAGCATAAAGAGCTTAAAATTGAAAAGGATAAATTATTTACTTCTTATGAATCTCTTGATAAAGCTCATGTTATTACTCTTACTCAAGTTCATACTCTTGAAACCGAAAAGGAATTGCTCACAAAAGATCTTGAATGTTTGAAAAATTATGTGCATCGTTTTAACATAAGCACGGATAAAGTTACAAAACTTTTAGATGCACAAAGAGGTGAGCATTCCAAATTGGGACTTGGTTATAAACCATTTCAAAGTGTTTTTAAGAAAAATAACCAAGGTCCGACTTTTGTACGTCTTTAGTAGCTCTAATACTCCTACTTGTTTTTATTGTGGCAAAAGTTGGACATTATGCTAATAATTGCAAATTGAGAAATAGCTCTAGTCATGTTTGGAGACCCAAAGGTCTCAAGACTAACCTCCATGGACCCCAAAATTATAGGGTACCTAAAAGAAATTCTTTTGTAGGTAATAGGGGCTATAACAACAATGGAAGATTCAAAATGGCTCGTGGACAGTGGATGTTCACGCCATATGACCGGGAGGAGAGAACTTTTTACCAACATCAAGCTCCAAGAAGAAGGTATGGTCATGTTCGGCTATGGCAAAGGAAGAATTCTTGGAAATGGAGAAATTGGTAACTCTCATTTCTCTCTTAGTAATGTTCTTTTAGTAGAAGGGCTTAAGTTTAATTTGATAAGTGTTAGCCAACTTTGTGATTCAAATTATGATGTTTCTTTCAATAAAGAAAAATGCCTTATACTTAAAAATGGTAAAATTATTTGTGAAGCAAATAGAAAAGGCAATCTTTACAAAATTTGTACAAGTGATTTGGTTAGTCAAAATGTTTCTTGTTTAGTCGCCAACAATGATTTAACTAGTTTATGGCATAGGCGACTTGGACATGTTGGATACAAGAATTTGAAAAATATTTACAAAAACCAACATGTGAAAGGACTACCCAAATTGAATTTTGAAAATCTTGGCTTATGTGACACTTGTCAAACGAACAAATTAGTTAAGAGTAGTTTCAAGCCCAAAATGAAATTTCCACAACCAAACCCCTACAATTGCTTCACCTTGATTTGTATGGGGACATTGGCACGGCTAGTCTAAGTGGAAAACATTACACTTTCGTTATTGTCGATGATTTTTCTAGATATACTTGGGCTCTTTTTCTTACCAATAAAAATGATGACGTTAATGAGTTTGTTAAGTTGTGTAGACTTATTGAGAATAAAAAGGAAGATACTATTAAGTCCATTCGAAGTTATCGAGATGGAGAATTTGATGGTGAATTTAGTCTTTTGTGAAACCATGGGATATGCACATAATTTTTCGGCTCCAAGGATACCTCAACAAAATGGAGTAGCCGAAAGGAAAAATCGGACATTACAAGAGATGAGTCGGTCCATGCTAAATGAATTTTTGCTTCCAAAATATTTTTGGGCCGAAGCCGTAAGTACCGCTTGCTATGTCATTAATCGGGTTTATATTCGTCCTAAAATGAATAAAACTCTATATGAGCTTTGGAAAGGAAGAACTCCAAATATTAGTTATTTCAAAATATTTGGATGTAAGTGTTTTATTTTGAATACTAAGGATCAATTAGACAAACTTGATCCTAAGGCCGATGAAGGAATATTTATGGGATATTCAACAAAAAGCAAAGCATATCGGGTTTACAATAAGACTAGTGGGGTTGTTGAAGAATCCATCCATGTAAAATTCAATGAAGCTTCGGGTGTTGAAAGGATACCCAATGATGAAAGTGATGAAGAGGATACTATTGATCCCATTATTCTAAATGATGCTCAAAATGATCAACCTTCTACATCAAATGATCAACCATCCACTTTAAATGCTCCTCAAGAAGATAGAGGTGATACTTCGGATCTTCCCGTAGCATTGAAATTTAAGGGAGATCACCCAAAAGATCTTATTATTGGTGACCCCCTTGATAAAGTAATGACCAAGAAGATTTGCCGAGAAAGCTCTTATTTCTCAAAAAGAGCCTAAAAATGCTAAGGAGGCTATTGAGGATGAGGATTGGTTCTTGGAGATGCAAGATGTAGGTCCCAAGGGGTGTGAGTAAGGTTTAGAAGGGGGGTTGAATAAACCTTACCAACTTTTCGATTTTAGTCCTTTTAAGATATTTTGAGTTAAATACACAAATTGAGTCCTTGGTGACAACTAAGTTAGTTAACCAAATAGAGTTAGCCACTCAATGCATTTCGATTGAAATTTGTTGATAGAATAACTCAATTGTTTAGTCTAAACCTTAACTTGGTTGTGATGAGATTTTCATTGGAAGACTTAACACCCTTGAATTTGGTTTAAGTTTGTTTTAACACTTGATTTTAGCACATTGTTAATAGTCAATGGATAACAAATTTATCGTGAGATATAAAATAATATGCAGAATTGAAGTCTTTGAAATGTAAATGACACAATAAATTTTATAGAGGTTCAAGATGGGGTAATTCTTCTACTCCTCTCTTCTCCAACTCCTGGATGAATCCACTAAGTATTGATCGAGTACAAAGTGGTTAATGAGTCCAGATGCAAGTCTTGATCACACAAACTGACTTGATCCTTTGGGACTCGGGCCTGGAGATGCTTTGGTCACACAGCTGGCTTCTCGTCCGACTCAGCTTCTTCACAGGGCAGTTGCCTTGCTACTACAGCTTACTTGCTCAAGTTTCTTGGATTTGATCACGAAGCCCTCCAATAGCTTGAGACTGGTTCGACCTTGAACCTTTCTACAATCCTCTGTGGAATGTAGACCCCTTTGATTCTTCAAATGTTTTCTCTTCAACTGATTGAAGTCGTCTTTCCTTCACAGGTAAGTGTTGGATTGATCTTCTTCGAAGTTTAGGCTTAAGGATTTGCTTGAATAACTTGAGAATATTTTTGCTTGGTTACAGCTTGAATGTTTGTAGTTTTAGGTATGCAAGGTAACCTTTTCTCAAATTGATTCCTCAGCCTTTTATAGTGTTCTTTTGAAAATCTGCCCGTTGAAGAGATATGCTAATTTTCAAAAGACACTTGTGGTCGTTGGCTTGTCTTGTTGCAGTCCTTGAGATTGACATTTCCTCGTATTAAATGAACCTTGACTTTTCGAGCGACACGGGTGCAAAGATTCTTCCCATTGGTTTATTCCTTTTGCACGCTTTCGGGATCGAGCGCTTTAGAATATTGCGGCATGGAAGTATTACTTATTTAAGTAACTTTCTTGACTTTGTGCAACGGATCCTTTTGATTGCCTGACTTGATCATAGTTCCTTAACTTCCCCATGATGACTTGAGTCGCCTCCCAATCATTGGTGACTCATCCTCACTTCAACTTGAGACTTGGCTATCTTGAGTTGACTTGACCGACACTTCACACACCTACATCTCGGTGATACTTCTCCAATCGAGTTCATGTCTTCTCTTACTTGCCATACTCACCGCCACACAATGAGTCTTCTTTCTAGTCTCTAGTTGACTTCTTGCATATTTTAGGCATAGTGACTTGACTCACTCGAGCAAATACTATCTATTGCAATGCAAATTACAAAGAAAATGGGGTGCCAACTTTCTAGTCTAAGTTTTACATGGCATTCATCAAAATCTAAACAATAAATTGCCCAACAATTTCCCCTTTTGATGATGCCAAAACTTAAAACATACATGCAAAAATGTAAGCATCAAAGATACATACAGTAGTGCAAGTAATAGAGAATGTATGCGTAGAATCAATCTTTTTATTGATCATAAAATTCTTGTCCTTTACACATCCTGTTTACAAAGTGTATCGTGAGCAAACATCTATGTCTACGCAAAAATAGAGAAATTACAAATTTCTTATTCAATGTACTGAAGACTTACATACTTATGCATTTACAAAAGTAAATTACACGAAGGGGTGGACAAAGAACACTTCATCTCCTTCGCCGCCTCCTTCTTTTTCTTCATCACTCTGTCGCTTCCGACCTTTTCTCTTCTTCTCTTCTCTCTTCTTCACCGCTTTTTCTCATAGGCTTTTTTAGCGACTTCATCTCTTCTTTTTCTTTCTTGTCTTTCTTCCCACAAAGCTGAGTTTGTCTTTTATTTTCTTCTTCGATTCTCTTTACATACTCAAAGATTATTCTTGGTCACTTGCAAGTTGGCTACTTCATCAAAACCAACCCAATAGATCCCTCATTTCTTCCCCGGATCTATATATTCGATGTTTTTGGGTAGAGGTCTAGGTTTGAAACCTCTTCCTCCACTCGCTTCTACCTCTTCCTCCGGGTGTGTATTGTACGGGGCCTTCTTCTTTCCAAAGAGAGTGACTAGCAGAGTGACAAAGCAGAGGATCGCTAGAGTCTCTTTCGCTGTCGCCTTCTTCACACAAACTTGAGGCCTTTTTCCCAATACAAGTCCCAAGCTTGGGCCATGGTCATGTTCTCAAGTATCCCCTGAAATGGCATCGGTGTCTCTTCCTCGCCGGAATGCCTCCATATTATTTCGTATGTCCATCGACGGCATCCATTTTTCTTTCAATCTCCATTATCTCTCGCTTTATACTATCTTCCTCTTCTCGGACATGGGCACAAAGCAGAGTGTTGGAGCGGCAGATGTCATCGGAAGTTTGCTTGATTATGTCACCGTGACAAGTCCTTGTTGAGGGTTTCTAGAAACCATTAAAGTCATGTCCTTCAAACCTTCCCCTCAACAAGATTTTCCCTTCTTTTCTTTTCTCTGTTCTTTTTGTCTTCTCCTTCCGGTGCATCCTTCTTCTCACCGGTGCGGATTCTTTCAACGTCTTTAGGTATTCCTCTTCCCCTTTTTGGCATCATCAAAGGAGAGAGAAACCCCCGAAACATGCCGCCAAGCATGAAATCTAGGCGATCGATAATGAGTTATGTTTGGATTCTCTGCGGAGTATGTTGCTTGAAATTTACGAGCGAGTAGCGTTGGATTGATTGTCACCAACTTCATTTCAGCCATAAGAATGTTGAATTTTTCATTCATGTTCTCCTCACGCTGCCAAGTTCTTTTTGATGAAATTCGCGAAGACTCCATTTATGTGGTATGAGAGGTATGCATTCTATCAATGTTTTCTTGCATCCTCTTCTTCATGTCAAGCATTATCGCTCCGACATTAGCATCTTATTGTACAATGCTTTGAAATATCGAACTTGTTCAACGCGCATTGTCTCTTCTTTGTTGCCACCATTCCTGGATCCTGGCTATGATTCCACGCAGACGGCAGAAGATTAGCATCTCGGTTATCCAAATTTGCATGTCTAATGAGGCCTGGTGCCTTTTCATCTTCTCTATCTCCGCAAATATAGTCTTGAAAACTTCTCGAACCTCATTTGTTACCTCCGTCTCACCGGTGGCGGCGCCAGCCGTCAAAGTCAAAGTTTTTGGAACGATGGTATCTCGTTGGAATGACTGGATCGGTCTATGGAAACGTTGTTGATATCTAGCCGATTCTTCATCAAGATCACGCAGACTCTAGTGAGAAGGGAATGTTTCTTCAAAAGCATCATCACGGACATAGGGAATCTGTTCAACGGTAACTCGTGGCCGTGATGTGCCTGTTGTGTCAATTCTGCTGCAGCTTTGGGAGCTGCGTGATTGATCGTGATTCACTGAGAGTTGTGGTATGGACCACTGGCCGAGCCTCATTGTCTCAACAGCCTTCGTCGGTCTCGGTGGTGTTTTCTGTTGAGTTGTCCGGTCCTCGGCCGTATCGGTGGCGTCATCGGAAGATGATGAGATTTAGAGAGGTGGCTCATCATCGAAATTAAAAGTTTGGCGAGTAGCCTTAAGATCGGACTTACTCATTCTTGGGAGAACATCCTCACCGAGTCTTTTGGATTTGCGGTGGGGGTGACTCAACTTCATCTTCACCTTCGGATCGAAATGTTACATCAGATTGTCTTGGGAATCGTGAAGGGCACTTATCTCCTTCTCGGATGCATCAATGATAGTAGGAGGGATGTTTTGTGCTTCTGTCTCTTTATCTCGGGAAGTCTCAACCTCCCGTAGGCCTTCGCACCTCCTGCAGTCTCAACTACAAAGCAAGGCCTTGGACATTCCCTTCGGCTGCACTCGGTTGTCTTAGGGTCTTCGACGGTGGCATCCACAGGAGTCTTAACTCCGTGGATTGCACTTTCATTGCCCCAGTGTTAACTCCGGGAGATCCATCATGTGCCTCGATCGCATCAAAGCAGCGTCCTCGGCAGAGAAGCGATTTAGCACTTCAATTTGAGACAGATTTAACTATTCGGCGGCGTCGGTGACAACTTGTTGTGTTTCTTTTTCTTGTTCCATCTCCACTTCGTCTCCTAGATTCGTTGTGGAGTCATTTTTGCAGCAACCTCCGACCTAGGCAGTGGGAGGGAGTTTTCCCCTCACCGACACACCGGTGAGTGACTTGGAATGGGGTCACTCTTCTCCGGACTCGGTTGTTTCCTTTGAGTGTTCTCGTTGGGAAGGTGGTAAGACACCTTCAATAGGGGTTGGCTCGACTTGGGTCCCCAAGTTCCCGGTTTCATCGCGATTCCTCAATGCCTTCATCGAGTGAGTTGGGAAAGTGGTTGCAGCAACAATAGTTGCAATCGCCGCACCACTCCCATAGGATCAATTTCAGTGTGATTTGGAAGACTCTCCGTGTCCTTCCATCATTTGTTGCTCATGCATCACTCGATTCCCGCATGGCTTTGCCGCATTTCCAACTCTTCGTTCCGCAGGGGTCCAGATCTTCATCACTTCCCGAGAGAACATCGAGGTGAGGATGAGTGTGATCGATGGTTCGGTGAAGGGACAGATATTGGCCTTCTCTCGGGCTTCGCCTTCCTCTCGCAATCGCTCCTTCTCTTTTTCTTTGAAGATGTTTAAAATATCTATGCAGCTTCTCCTCATCCAATGCTTGGACCACTGTGGTCAAACCGAGGAAATCCATCGCTTCTTCTTCTTCTTCAATAAACTCGTGTCTTTGAACTGTTTCCCTCGATCGACTTAGCTTCCACTTCCTCCATTCACGCAGAGGCGATTTTGGATGTCCGGATATGGTGGAGATAGCATGATCACATCATCATCATCATCTTCTGTTGAACTCCTTTTCGGGAATGGAGGGTTGTAGAGCTTGCCGCTTCTTCACCCTCAGCAGATGTCTGTCACAGCGGAGATGCGATCTGTCGACAGGATATTCAATTTATCTCACCGCTTCTTTTTTCTTGTTCTCGTCCACACTGGTTCGTCTTGCCTCTCTCTCGACGGTCTCAACAGACTTGGCGATTTCATCAATAATCTCTGGAGACTCTACTTCTCCAATTGTTTCAGTGATTTGTTCGGTGAGTGGCAGACTGTTGTTTTCTCAAGCTCGAACGCTTGAAGAGTCTTCTTCTCTTGGTCCTTACCGGAGGAATTTCAGTTCGGATAAGGTTTCCTCCGAGTCTGGGGGCGGGGGGGCGGTGCTTTTTCTTTTTCTCGAGGAGTCGGCTTTCTTGGCTTGTCAAGATTTTTCTTGACAATCAAGACGGTATTTGAGGTTCCTTCTCCGCGGCGGTCAGAGGCGGGAGACACGGCCGCAGGGGCAGTAACTCCTACCGGGCAGGGTAGGTGCATCTTTCGTCTTCTTGCATTTGGGGCGTGATCTTCTTTCATTTGCATGGGCAGCTTTTCTTTCTTCGGAGGGGAGACAATAGATGTTTCCTCAGTGGGTGATTCCCCTCACTAGTGTCCGCCCTCTTGGCATAAGCTCTCTTCCGAGCTCCCGAGAGATTTGATCGAACATTTTCTTGTTGACATGGAACGCCTTTCCATGTCGGAGTGGAACTTCCTTCACCTCCATCAACCGGCCAATCACAAGGCCATACCCCAAGGATCCTCCGAACGATCCATCTGCCTTGAATGACTTATTCCCAATATTTTGGCAGAGTCTGTTGTATACAAACTCAGCCCAGTTCACCTTCTTCTCCTCCATGATCGCAGCCATCACGATCAGTTTGGTTTTGGACAGCTGATTAAAGCTTCCAAATTTGATATCTACGCATTTAGCAACAATATCCAACAGCTTGTGGTAGTCTTCCTTCAGCAGCTTCTTGTCAGCTGTGTAGACAACCTTCGCAGCATAGTCAGGTTTGGCCACTTCCTTCCATGCAGCAGCCAAGTTTACCTCAGCCACTAATATCTTCGGCTTTCCTTCCGACGGAAGCAAACAATGCTTCGCTAGATCCTCAGCAGTGATCGTAAAATCTTTTCCATGAACAGAGGACTTGATGCCCTCGTCGTGAACTTCAGCTTTCACGTAGAACTGAGCGACTTCTTCGACATAAGTCATCTAAAACTCCATAGTGAGAAAGGGTTTAATTTTATTTCTCCACTTTCTCAGCTATCTTCTTCACAAGGGTTTCATCCAACCCCTGTTTGATCATACCTTGAAAATCCACAGTAGAGCCAGTGTGGATTTGCTTTCCCAACTTAACAAAATCGTAAGTGGATGCCATTTCTTGAAGTTTTACCGAACGAAACTTTTGGAAAATTACTCTGGAGATCTGTAGGGTTTCGAGAGAAAAGTTGCTTTCTTTGCTTTCGAGAGAAATGAACAGTTTGTGTAGAGTGAGAGAGAAACAGACGAAATGGTATATATGTGGGTTATGAAAGGACGTGCATACGGTTTTTGAAATTTGATCGAGATCAACGGCTCAGATTTTGCACGCCGAATAGCATTTAATTTCTCGCATTTAATGCGGCAGCATTTATATCCAATCATAGGCTTGGTCGTACAGCTTTTGACTGTACCTGTCATTATTACGTTGACGTCATCCTTAAAACATTCCCGCTTATTAAAAACGACTGCGTTTTTGTCACTTGGCTCATAAATGACTCAGCTTACTCCTTAGCTGATTCCAGTTTTCTTCTCTCTTTTTACATGGGTACTCAGTTGTCAGCTAACTCGATGCAGCTGACTTTCCGATACGGCTGATTTACTTAGCTGAGTTACAAACTTAGCTTCATTTTCATCTTTTCTCGTTTCATTTCTTCTCCTTGAGTCTTCTGATTGTTAACTCAGCTCAATTAACCCTAGCTCATGCTTGAGTTCTTCAAATCTTGATTCACATAATGGCTTGGTAAATATGTCAGCTAATTGTTTATCAGTGGAGATATATTCCAAGGTGATGTCCTTCTTTTCAACATGATCTCTTATAAAATGATACCTGACATCAATGTGCTTTGTTCTTGAGTGCAACACAGGATTTTGAGTGATTGCAATTGCACTTTTTATCACACATAATTGGAATTTCCTTTTCTTCAATTTCATAGTCTCTCATTGCCTCATCCATAAGACTTGGGCACAACAAATTGCCCGCAACTATGTATTCTCGCTTCGATTGTGGATGTGGCTATTGAATTTTTTCTTGCTAAACCAGGAAATTAACCTATTTCCAAGCATTTGACATGTACCGAAGTACTTTTTCTCGTCAACTCTACATCCAAAGATAGTTAGAGTCCGAATAACCAATTAGCTTGAATCCACCTTCCTTTGGATACCATAAGCTGACTTCCTGGCATCCTTTTAAGTATCTTAGGATTCTCTTTCATTTGCAATCATATGACTTTCTCTTGGAGCAGATTGAAATCTTGCACATACACCTACGGCAAAGGTGATGTTTGGTCCAAAGATCCCGCCTGCGCAATGGGCTTTAAAATAGGCGTGAGGCGCAGCCCACGATTTGAACTCGTGAGCGTTGGATTGCATAGTTAAAGGATAGCAAAGGATATGATTTGGACTACCTATACCCAACAGATGCATCTTCTTTCTCGGTGCCCATTACATAGAAACTCGAGGTTAAGCGTGCTTGGCCTGGAGTAGACATGGGATGGGTGACCCCCGGGAAGTTTTCGAGGGTGCGTGCGTGAGGATAAAAGCGCTAGAAAAGACTCGTGTTGGTTTGTAGGGACGATCGTTAATCCGAGTAGCGCTAGAGGTCCAACAATGGTGATCCAATAAGTGCTCCGTATCTTAGTTTGATCTACGGGCTTGCCATCCGCATCCATATCCATCTTGATGATGTATTCATTGGTATTTTCACGTGAAGATTTCTCTTCCATACCAAATTTCTTCATTAAATCTCGGTGTATTTTGTTTGACTTATGAAGGTTCCATCCTTCATTGTTTAACTTGAAGTCCTAGAAAGAATGTCAATTCTCCCATCATGCTCATCTCAAATTTGCCTTGCATGAGGTTTGAGAATTTGTCACTGACTCTTTGTTTGTAGATCCAAATATAATGTCATCCACATATATTTGAACAAGCGATATACTCTCTCTATCTTGAATTATGAAGAGTGTTCTATCTATTTTGCCTTTGGTGAATCCATTATCTTGAGATAATGTATCATACCATGCTCTTGGTGCCTGTTTCAATCCATAGAGAGCTTTTTTGAGCTTGTACACTTTGTCTCCAAGAGTCTTCTCCGCTCAAATCCTGGAGGTTGTTCAACATAGACTTCTTCTTCCAATAATCCATTTAAGAATGCACTTTTTACATCCATTTGATATACAATAGAGTTCTTGTGTAAAAGATAGGCAAGAAACATCCTTATTGCTTCCAATCTTGCACGAGGGCAAAGGTTTCATCAAAATCTATTCATTCTTCTTGGCAATACCCTTTGGCTACCAATCTTGCCTTGTTTGTTACCACGTAACCCTCTTCATTCATTTTGTTTCGAAAACCCATTTTGTGCCAATGACATTTTGATGGGTTGGTCTTTGAACCAATTCCCATACTTTGTTCCTTTCAAACTGATTCAGCTCTTCTTGCATGGCTTGAATCCAATGTGTGTCATCCAATGCTTGTGACACATCTTTTGGTTCTATTTGAGAAATAAAGCAAGTGAACATTGCTTCTTGTTGAGCTGGATCTGGTTCTTACACCATCTCTTACATTTCCAATGATCAGCTCAGGTGGATGGTCTCTCAGCCATCTTACATCAGGTTGGAGTAAGTCAGTCGGGTTCAGTCGTCTTGCAGCTGTGTTATCCTGAGCAGCTCTCTCATCATCACTTAGCTGCAGATCTTCCAGCTGTCTTTGAGATTCAGCTATCTCATCTTCACCTTGATTAATTACTCCAGTTTCAGCTTCAACATAAGGACTTTTCTGCATAGTTGGCTGATTCAGCTTATCAGCTAACTCTTCAATGTCTTCTCCATTTACATTAGGTTCATCAAAAACCACATGGATAGACTCTTATGTGACCATAGTCCTTTTGTTCAGCACTCTATAGGCTTTGCTTTCAGCTGAGTATCCCAAGAAGATACCTTCATCAGCTTTAGCATCAAAAGCCTTTAGATTATCCTTCCCATTATTGTGGATGAAGCATTTACATCCAAAGATTTTAAAATATGCAACATTTGGCTTTCTCCCTGTCCAAATCTCATAGGGAGTCTTTGTCAGCTGTCTATTTATCATGCATCTATTTTGAGTATAGCATGCAGTATTTATAGCTTCAGTCCAAAATCTTTTGGGTAATCCTGCTTCAGCTAACATGGTCCTTGCAGCTTCCTTGAGAGTTATGTTCCTTCTTTCTGCAACTCCATTCGTTGTGGAGTCCTTGCTGCAGATAATTCGTGAGTAATACCATTTTCAACACAATCTTGAGTTATTATTCCATTGACAAACTCGGTTCCTCTATCGATCTTATCTTTATAATGGTTTGACTCTTCTCATTTTGAACTCTTTTCATCATTGTGGTAACTTCTCGCAAAGTTTCCTTGTTTTTACACATGAAGATTGTCCATGTATATCTTGAATAATCATCCACCACTACTAGAGTGTATTTCTTCCCACTTATCTTGGTGGCTCAACGGGACCAAATAGATCCATGTGTAACGAGATGCAATATTCTTGTTGAAGATGGACTTGACTTCTCTTTAAATGATGATTTAATCTGTTTTCCCATTTGGCATGCGTCACAAACACTTTTCTTCTTGTATCTCGAGTCCGAGAGTCCTTCTACAAGACCACTCCTTGCAAGCTTGTTAATTGTCTTGAAATTCGGGTGATGACTTCTTGTAACCCAACTTGATTCTTGTACTCTTTGCTAATAAACAAGTGATTGGTGTGGCATCGACCAATCTACCACGTACATGTTCTTTTGTGCGGATCCTTGCAACACTACTTTATTTGATTCAAAGTGTCTTTGATTTGGCACACTCTCATATTTAATCCAACATTATAGCCCTTGTCACGAGTTGGTTGATACTTAGTAAGTTGAAATTTAGGCCTTCAACATATGCAACATCCTGTGATTTCTAATCTATTTTTCTTGATAGATCCGATTGCCTCTTATTTCCCGGAGCTTCATTTCCTCCAAATATGACTTTTGCACCTCGATTTCCTTGAATCTTGACAGATTTTTCTTGTTTCCTGTCATGTGTCTCGAACAGCCACTATCCATGTACCAGGTTCCTTGGCACTCAGATGTTCCTTGAACCTCATCTTCTTGGTCAGGTTGGTCTTGTTCTTTAGCCATTAGACAGATCATAGCTTCTTCTTCAAAGTCACTTGAGTAGTCAGCTTCACTACTTTCCGAGTCTGCTTGTGTCCTTTAGCTTACTGTCTCGGCCTTCTCAGTGACAACATCGCTTTTTTTTCTTTTCTTGTCTTTTTCCCGAAGACTCTTCTTTCCTCTTCATTCCCGTATTTGTTGACAACAGGATATGGACAATAAATGGCGTAGTGACCTGGTTGCTGCGGTTCAAAAAGATAGATTCTCAACTTTTTGTTCACTCTTTCCATTTCGGATTGTCGGCTCTTTGGTATTCGACCTTTTGATGCTCGGCTCTCTTTGGTGGCCTATCTTCCCTTGACTAGGGGAGGGAGTGAATGTCTTCTCGGAGGATTAACCTTTGTTTCTTTTGTAGTTCTTGTTGAAGAACTTGTTGAATCTTTTAACCATCAAGGCAATTTCCTCCTGGTCAATGACTTCTTTGGTTTCACTCTCTTCCCTTCCTTCACTATGAGTGCAACCTGTTTTGGGCACAGCTATTTCCTCTTGATCTTTTCTTCTTAGCTCAAACTCATATGCTTTGAGGTCTGGGAATAGCTCATGATTGGACTTTTTTGATAGGTCCATCGAGTGCCTTAGATCCATGGTCTTCATTTCCCACTCAGCTGGGAGGCTCCTCAGTATCTTCATACACATCTCCTTCTGTGTGTATTCTTTCCCAAGTGCTGAGAGCTCGTTTGTGATTTCCGTAAATCTAGCATCCAGGTGATCAATTATTTCACCTGCAAGCATTTTAAAATTTTCAAATTTTTGAACAACAACAGATAATTTGTTTTCTTGATTTGCTCAGATCCTTCACAAATTAAGGTTAATTTGTCCAGATTTTTGGTGTCTTGCAAGATTTGACTTTGTTGAACATGGCTTTGTCCAAAGTCTTATAAAGTATATCCTTAGCCACATTGTCAAGATTGTATCTTTTTTGTCATCATTTGTCCACTCGGCTCTTAGTTTATCAACCTATACTGGTGCAGGAGGAAAGACCTCCTCTTCGGCTTCGGCGACTCTCCTTGCAGTGTGTTCACCTTCATTATTTGCGGTGGCCCATCCTCTATCACTATCCACATCTCATCATGTAAAGGCGATAGATGAGCCCGCATACGTATTTTCGATCATCAAATTCTTCAATGGTGAACATAGGGATGCGTGTCAAATTTGCTTCCATGATAATTACTTTGTTGTTTTAAAAATGGCTTTTGAAAGAACAAGTGTTAACAACTTCTTTTGACAGATTGGAGATCTAGTTCGGTAAGAATGCGGAAGGCTCAATGAACCAACCGCTCTGATACCACTTGTAGGTCCCAAGAGGTGTGAGTAAGGTTTAGAAGGGGGGGTTGAATAAACCTTACCAACTTTTCGATTTTAGTCCTTTTAAGATATTTCAGAGTTAAATACACAGTTGAGTCCTTGGTGGATGACTAAGTTAGTTAACCAGCAGAGTTAGCCACTCAATGACTCGATTGATTTGTTGATAGAATAACTTAGTCAGTTTGTTTAGTCTAAACCTTAACTTGGTTGTGATGAGATTTTCAGCGGAAGACTTAACACCCTTGAATTTGGTTTAAGTTTGTTTTAACACTTGATTTTAGCACATTGTTAATAGTCAATTGGATAGCAAATTTATCAGCAGATATAAAATAATATGGAGAATTAAAGTGTTGAAATGTAAATGACACAATAAATTTTATAGAGGTTCGAAGATGGGGTAATTCTTCTACTTCCTCTCTTCTCCAACTCCTGGAGGAATCCACTAAGTATTGATCGAGTACAAAGTGGTTAATGACCCGGATGCAAATCTTGATTACACGGTGACTTGATCCTTTGGGACTCGACTGCAGGAGATGCCTTGGTCACACACAGTGGCTTCTCGTCCGACTCGAACTTCTTCTTCACAGGTATTTGCGCTTGCTACTACTGACTTACTTGCTCAAGTTTCTTGGATTTGATCACAAAGCCCTCCAATAGTTTGAGGGGTTCGACCTTGAACCTTTCTACAATTTCGTGGAATGTAGACCTCTTTGATTCTTCAAATGTTTTCTCTTCAACTGATTGAAGTCGCTTTCTTTCCTTCATAGGTAAGTGTTGGATTGATCTTCTTCAAGTTTAGGCTTGAGGATTTGCTTGAATAACTTGAGAATATTTTTGCTTGGTTACTGACTTGAATGTTTGTAGTTTTAGGTATGCAAGGTAACCTTTTCTCAAATTGATTCCTCGGCCTTTTATAGTGTTCTTTTGAAAATCGCCTTTATGTTGAAGAGATAGGTTAATTTTCAAAAGACACTTGTGGTCATTGGCTTGTCTTGTTGCGATCCTTGAGATTGACATTTCTCGTATTAAATGAACCTTCACTTTTTGACCCCATCCACACAGTGCGGTCTTCCCATTGGTTTATTCCTTCGCACGCTTCCTCGGGACCGAGCACTTTAGAATATTGCAAAGATGGAAGTATTACTTATTTAAGTAACTTTCTTGACTTTTTGAACGGAGCTTGCCTTGACTTGATCAGTTCCTTAACTTCCTCGGATGACTTCGAGTCGCCTCCCAATCATTGGATAACTCATCCATCACTTCAACTTGAGACTTGGCTATCTTGAGTTGACTTGACCGACACTTCACACAGCTACATCTCACTGATACTTGAATAAGAGTTCTGTCTTCTCTTACTTGCCATACTCAGTTTTGCCTCACAAATGAGTCTTCATTCTAGTCTCCGGTTGACTTTGCATATTTTAGGCATAGTCGACTTGACTCATGTGGAAGGGTATCTATTACAATGCAAATTACAAAGAAAATGGGGTGCCAACTTTCTAGTCTAAGTTTTACATGGCATTCATCAAAATCTAAACAATAAATTTCCCAACACAAGAGGAGTTGAATCAATTTGAAAGAAATGATGTATGGGAATTTGTACCTTGTCTTCCATCTCAAACTATTATTGGTACAAAATGGGTATTAGGAACAAACTTGATGATCAAGGCAACATTGTTCAAACAAGGCAAGGTTAGTAGCTCAAGGGTATTGTCAAGAAGAAGGTATTGATTATGAATTTAGGGGTGTCAATTAGGTCCATGAGGTGGGTTCGGGTTTGGTTTGGTCGATTTGGGTTATGCTCAAAATGCATCAAAAAATAAGTAAAAAAATAAAACAACTACATTTTAGACAAATTGGTAACTTCGTGTCGGGTTCGTGTTAGTCGTGTTCGGGTTCGGTCGTGTTCGGGTTCTCTCTCTAGAACTTTGTCGGGTTCGTTCGGGTTCTCGTGTCGGGTCGGATTGACACCCCTAATTATGATGAAACTTTTGCACCGAAGACGTTTAGAAGTTATTCGTATTTTACTTGCCTATTCTTGTTTCAAAAATTTCAAGCTTTACCAAATGGATGTTAAATCCGCTTTCCTAAATGGTTTTATTCAAGAAGAAGTCTATGTAAAACAACCTCCGGGGTTTGAAAATTTTTCTAGGCCTAATGATGTTTATAAACTTAAAAAGGCCTTGATGGTTTAAAACAAGCACCCCGTGCATGGTATGATAGACTTAGCTCTTTTCTTTTGCAAAATGGTTTTACAAGAGGTAAAGTTGATACTACTCTTTTTGTTTTTGAAAAAGGGCAAGATTGTTTACTTGTGCAAATTTATGTTGATGATATTATCTTTGGTGCTACTAATGACTCTTTGTGCAAGAAATTTTCTAAGTTAATGCAAGGAGAATTCGAGATGAGTATGATGGGGGGAGCTCAACTTCTTCCTTGGTCTTCAAATTAAACAATGCCAAGAAGGTATATACATTTCGCAATCAAAATATACAAATGAACTTTTCAAAAAGTTCGGCATTGAAGAAGGAAGAACCGTGTCTACTCCTATGGCAACCAATGTCAAAATTGACAAAGATGAAAAAGGCAAGTCCGTGGATGAATCAAAGTATCGAGGTATGATTGGTAGTTTACTTTATTTAACCGCTAGTAGACTAGACATTCTTCATGTCGTATGCCTATGTGCTCGTTTTCAAAGCAATCCCAAAGAATCTCATATGAGTGTCGTTAAAAGAATTTTTCAATATTTGAAAAGCACTATTCAATATGGTTTATTCTATCCAAAGAATGACAATTTTTCTCTTAAAGGTTATAGTGATTCGAATTATGCGGGAAATATTGATGATCGGAAAAGTACTTCCGGATCATGTCGATTTTTAGGCGATTGCCTAGTTTTTTGGTTTTCAAAGAAGCAAAATTGTGTTTCATTTTCAACGGCCGGCGAATATATTTCCGCATGACTTTTTGTTGTACTCAACTTCTTTGGATGAAACAAACTTTAGCGGATTACAAATGCTCTTTTGAAAATGTTCCTATCTTTTGTGATAATCCGCTATAAATATTGCTCAAAACCCGGTTCATCATAACCGTACTAAACATATTGAGATTCGACATCATTTTCTAAGGGATTGTGTCTCTAAACGAAAAATTGAGATATCTTTTGTACCATCTCAAGATCAATTGGCGGACATTTTTACAAAACCGCTATCTTCCAAGACTTTTGCGTCGATACGAGCTCGGTTAGGCATAATGCATATTGAATAAGGTTTACGTTTGCATTTTGCATGTTTTTAAAACTTAGGGGCGAAAAATCGGATTTTCGGTTGTAAATTCGGATTTTCAAAAATTGGGCAAGACAGTGGGCTGATTTGGTTGAGGGCAACCGGTCGCCCTCAACGTCGACCGGTCGCCCTTAGCAATTTTTTGGATTAAAACCATTATGTCTCGTGCCTTAGTCATTTTAACCCATTTTTGCCATTTTTCGTCCCCTTCGCCAAATTCACACAAATTTCACTCTAAATTTGTTTTCATGCATTCAACTCATATCTTGGACTTTATATAGCTTGTCTATCATCATCATTGCTCATCTTTACCGTTCGAATGGTAAGAATTTTCCTTCTTTTGCTCAATTGGGTTGAATCCTTGAGTTTGTGGCTTTCTTATATATTTCTTGATGTAATTCTCATTTGATCATGATGAGCTTATTTGTTATGATGTATTGTATGATGTTTGGTATGATTTGGTGATGAAAATGTTTGGCTTGATTCATTTACAAGGGCTTTATACAACTTCTTTTTATTTTTACGCCTACAAAGTGTTCGATTAAATGTCACAATGAAAATTTCAACTTCTACATGATTCTCTTGCTTTCAAAAGTCTTAAATACTTATTGAGATCATGTCTTGGCAAACAAAACGAGCTTATAGATTTTTCATGATACATTTCTCCCATCTCTTCAATTCTAAGCCTAATTTGTTCGATGGTTGATAAATCATATATTTGGCGCACTTTGATATACTTGTATAATGTTTTTATCATCCTAACATTCTTTTGATGATTCCAAAGGGGAGAAACAGGAAATTGGCTCGTTAGCTCAAAGAAGCTAATAAAAGCTCGATATAAAAGCTATAAGCTATGGCTTCTTAAAGCCAAGTATACTTAGTCCATGGCTTAATTATGGACTTAATTGCAATAGATTATGAGTATTTTGACAGGGGGGCCTCTTAACTCATGATGTTTATGTGTATCTTGTAAAAGCTTGTAATAGCTTGTGCTTCTAGCTTATGCAATATTTCTTGTTGATGTGCTTATCGATAGGGGGAGTTGTTTATAAAATGTTTTTGTTTTTTAAACGGATAGTTCACTCGTAAAACCGGAAAATTATCTTATTTTCAAACTCGTCCTCGTGAAAATTGTTTTGGTTTGTAATCATCAAAAAGGGGGAGTTTGTTAGATAAATGTTTTTATCATGATTTTTATGATTTTGTTCAAATGAGTTTTTAAACCAAAACAATGTCCCTAAATGTTGTCCAAATACTTCCGATCGATTTAAAATATTTTTACTATTTTTCGGAGTATTTCTTGGAGTTTATTTTCGATAAAAAATGGACAACATTTTTGTTTCAGCTCGACTCGGCCGTGTATACATAGGGCAACTTTGTACACTGAGTTGAGTTTTGAAACGAGAAAAAGGGATGTTTGAGAAAACGAGGGGAGGGTGACCGGTCGACCGGAGGGCGACCGGTCGGCCGATAGGGGCGACTGGTCGACCCCGGACTGGGAGTGCCCTCTCAAGAGTCTGTCTTCTCTGTTTCGTATTTTAAACAACCCCAACCGGTCAAGATCAAGGCGGCGACCGGTTGAACCCCCTCCGACCGGTCCCCTGTGTAAAAATCGCAGAAAACATATTTCAAACTTATCTCTGCGACCGTCGAACCACGGTTTTATCAAAGCAAACTATCCGTTGCATTTCGCATGACTTTTCCCTAATTTGTGGGATTGATTTCTAAATGACTATAATCTTGATTTTAAATGATTTCTTTTGCAAAGCAAATCACTCCCCGAGGAGGAGCCTATGTCGGAAATCCAAGCCAAGACCTCTCCTATAAATAGAGGCTTCATTCAAGCAACAAGATACAACACATTTCACAAGCAAAGAGCAAACAAGCAAACACTTTCACATATCTTGTTGTATTAGCCTAAGCACTTTCACTTGCACAAATTTGAGGTCTAGGCTTTCAATTCTTGATTACACTTGTACTCATATTGTATCATTCATTATTGAGTTGTAATCTTGATTTTGGTCATCATTCAACACAAGACATCCTTGTGAGTATTCTTGTGGTAAGAATACACTTGGGTGATCTAGGTGATAGGTGTTTGGAGAGTGTGATACTCTTCAAAGGTGGTGAAGGAAGATTGTGGTAATCTCCTTGAAGGTGTTGTAAGAGGGTTGTGGTAATCCTCAAGGTGTTGTATTAATTTTGGTAATTAATAAAATTTCTTTTTCTTTTTGAAACCCATCCCTGAGGATATCTTTGGGGTGGTAGAGCACGTAGTCCCAGGTGGGGTGAAGCTCTTTAAATCTTCGTGTGTTGTTTATTTTCCACATTTAGCTTTCATCTTTGCTTGATTATTCGAAAAAGAGGGCAAAATCTGAAAAACCGAGATAATCTATTCACCCCCCCTCTAGATTATCGTAGCCACTTGGACTAACACAGATCACTCAAGTCAAGTGAGTTGACCAAAAATCCTCTTACTGAGAGGGAAGTCTTCGAGCTTGTTCTCTTCCCGAGGGGGAAGTCTTCTCGTCTTCTGCTCCTGGAACTGCTAACTCCTTCGAATGGGAACTTGTCTGCACACACACGCAAATGTTAGAGGGCCCGGGGTTGTCCCGGGCAGGCCCCTCTGACGCTCAAGTCAGCACGGTGAACGAGAGATAATTAAGACAGTAAACGAATAATGAATGCATAGAGAATAATTAATTATGAGTTAATTACTTACAGTTAATATGAGGGACCTTTTTATACTTGGGAGATGGGCCCATGGGCCGTGTAGGAGAATTTGGCTTATGGGCCAGTCCACGTAGGAGAAAATGACCGGTTGGGCCAAACCAGACTCCTTTGAGCCGGTTTAATTATCAAGAGTCCATAGGGCAATTAATATTAAATAACAAAAATATAGAATGAATTATATTTAATTAAATTATGAAATACCATTTTTGTCCCCAACAAATATATATATATATATATACACGATGTACTTTATTTAAATTAAAATATTTAAAATACTAGATTAATTTCACTTTTAGAAAAATTAAAGTACGAAAATGAAATAAAGTTATAGAAATTTTAGAATATATTAAATTCGATTTTATATAAGTAATATCGTCTACTTTAATATATTAAAGTAGTTTTAATATCTATTTGATAAATTAATGCCAAAAAAAGAATCATTAATAATATATGTGAAAACAGAGTTCATAACTTTGTTTTCTCAATTTTCTTTTTTTTTTCCTGAAAATTTAGATGTTTTCTAAATTTTTTTTTAAAAACATTTGAGAAAATTTATTTTGTTATTTTATTAGTTTTTAATTTTCAGAAATTATTTTCTATTTAAAAAAAACTTGAACTAACCCGAATACGGCCCGATAAGCTTAACGGACTAGAAATCGTAGACCGAATACCGCTCGATAAGCTTAACGGACCCGCCCCGCCCCGCCTCAAGACCCGTCGGGCCAATATATTTTTTAATTGCCATAATTTAATTTTTTTTGTATTTGTGGCCAAATTTTCAAAAGCAATCCAATGTCAATAGGTCAAAAAAATAATAAATGTAATTATGAAACTTATTATAACTACATTTTACGACTATTTAACTACTATTAGGATTTTATTCAAAAAAAAAAAAAAACTATATTAGAATCTTGCAATAGTACTCAAATAATACTCAAATAATTAGTTAAATAGATTTTCAAAATACTTTAGTTTAATAAATTAGTCCCATTAACAGGTACGATATTCATCCATTTAATGGTATTAATGGGTCGTGTCTGGACTATTGGTTTTGTATCTTGTTGTGTTCGGGCTACTATTTCCAGTCCGTTAAGCTATTGGGACGTGTTCGGGTTAGTTCAGCTTTTTTTTAAATAGAAAATAATTTCTGAAAATTAATAAACTAATAAAATAAAATAAAAAAAAAAACAAATTTTGTCAAAAAAAAATTTAGAAAACAGAGTTCATAACTCTGTTTTCTAAATTTTCAGAAGAAAAAAAAAAGAAATTGAGAAAACAGAGTAATGAACTCTGTTTTCACATATATTTTTAATGATTTTTTTTTTGGCATTAATTTGTCAAATTGATTTGAAAATAACTTTAGTTTATTAAATTTGCCAGTAATATCATACTTTTATAATTTTTATGGTCAAATTATAGAAATTTTATTAACAATTTACTTATGTACAAATATGTACAATTTGTTTCATGATTTGTCTTGAATAAACCTTTGCAAGGTTGTTATTATTTTATACCCAAATTAATTCAGTTTTTAAATGTTTGGCCCTAGAAAAGATACTGCAAATCATTGCATATACAGTATAAATATGATCTGTACGTCACATACAAGGGCGATTATGCAATCGATTTACATCGCACTTTCAGAAGCTAAGACCAGCTGGCTACCAATTTTGTTGTATTTTCTTTGATTGAGTTTTTTTTTTAATGAAAGTATCGTTTGGGGAAAAACAAAATAGGAAGCTTAAGGCTTGCATGGATATGTATTTCTATTTTCTATATAAGTCCAATTTTCACTTTAGTTTATAATGTTTGGGAATGAATGTTTAGAAGTTATTGGTTTTCGTGTGAAAAATAAAAATATGTATGGTTTATTCTCTGAATTTCTATAAAGGTATATGTTTCAAAATTAAAATATATTTGGTTATAATTTTTAAATTTATTTTTGACATAAATTTGCGTGATTGTTGTGAACAATTGTTTTGTTTTGTTTCCAAAAAATATTTTCGTAAAAAGATAAAACTGAAAATTACTACATTTCCATTAAGAATTCTCTAAGTAAACATAAACTCATTTTACAGAATAGCTAGAAAATGGAAAATAACTTTTTAAAATACAACCACGCACGCATGATCTTAATAATTTGAGTAGAGGTGTCAAATTGGGGCGAACCCGACCGCCAGTAGAAAAGGTCGGGTCGGGTTGTTTGGCCCAAAAGTCGAGTCCAGCATATCTTGTGTGTATTTTCATTGGTCGGATCGACTTGGACTCAAATTAAAAGCTCGGTAAAATTTTGACCCAGCCCAACATGACCGGATTTATTTGTTGACTTGGCAGACCAGTACCGGCCCAGCCCATTTGACAATTATAAAGTTGAGTGCATAGAGGAACAAGGACATCATTAATTGGGCAAGCTTCAAACTTTCTTATTTTTCTGTTCACACTTGGAGCCCCAAAAACATACATGCAGAAAACACGATTTCACGGAGAATTTTTTTTATTTTTTATTTTTTACTATTTGAAAATGAGGAAATTTATTAATATTATTCATTTTAGTTATTTTTATTAATAATATTACGTATTTTTATTTCAATATTTAATTTTAAATATATTTTAATATTTTATTTATTCCCAGATCTATTAATTGAATTGAAACTGAAATTTATTTTAATCATAAAATAAATATATATTCTACACTACAAGTAAAACCAAGATAATAATAAGTGTAGGTAAAATCATAGTAGGTAAATATTAACAAATAAAAAATCTAAAATTACTGGTAATTACATATAACATTTATGTTGGTAAATTTAAAAATTATTAGTGATTTGTTGATAATTGGTCTGTATAGTTTGGGCGAAAATAATATCTTTTATTCTGTCGGTATTCTCTAGGTAATTGTAAACAAAACCATTTCTATCAGAAAATTTTGTTGATAAACTCGAAGTTTTTTTGTCGTACTATATAGAAACATAATTAGTGAAGAAGTGAAGATATGAAAATAAATTTGCAAATCGAACCCTAGCTCTAGCTAATTACAATTATCAGTTATGCTTTCGATGAAGTTTGATCAGGAAATTTCCAGAACCCAAAACTTCAACGAAAATTATGTAACATTAAATTGTAAGTTGAATTTTATTTTGTATATTTAGGAAATCTGGAATTTGGTCAAAAATCTATACTTTGACCAAATTATGTAATAGCATGGGTCCGTTTACCAAGAGATAAAATCTTATAATTAATATTATTTAAAAAAATCCAAGAAATCTCTAAAAAACTTCGATGTAGTCTTGAGAATTGCGAGGATCTCGATCCTCTGAAATTTGATAATTAGTTAATACTCTGTAAATTTAAATTTCGTTTCATACATTTAAAAAAGAAATCAATTTTTTTGTAATTTCAACCAAATTTAGTATCATGCCATTATGTAATAGCATGGTTTCTCTTCCAGTTGAAGTACTTAAAATTATTTGCTACCAACCCAAATAAAATATAGGAGCTGTCATTTAATTTGGACATACAGGGCTAGGAAATATATAAGATTTTTAGTTAATTCAATAATTCACTTGGCTTTTAATTATCCAACTGTCTGTAGATTAATGTCAATTTTATGCTAGCTTAGCCATGTGAGAGCAGTTGATGCACGCCGAATGCGTGGGGAGATTCATACTTTAAATGGAAAGATAAATTGAGCTGCCATTAAAGAGTTTCTTCACCAAACACGATATGTTCTTAATGTGGCGAAACGGGTGACCGTTGAGTTCATTTAATGCATATCCAGTTGACAAAGAGACCTAAACAGAGATGGTGAAATTAAGTATATAAATCCCTCATGAATGATGCATTTTTCAATCAAGTACTTTTTCACACAATTAATTTCATCAATTTGTCCTTCAATTTGAGAATGCGTGATGAGAGTTGGGGTGTTGTCATTGATTTGTTTTCATGTTGTTGTACTGAGTGTGGTAGTTGGTAGGAATACAAATGATGAGGAGAAGTTTCTGACTATTGGAAAGGGTGGTGGTTTTGGAGGAGGAGGTGGGTTTGGAGGTGGCGGGGGGGGTGGAGGTGGGATTGGTGGCGGAATTGGGGGTGGTATTGGTAAAGGTGGCGGTTTAAGAAGTGGTGCTGGTGGAGGGTATGGCAAGGGTGGTGGAGTTGGTGGCGGCATTGGTAAAGGCGGTGGTCTTGGTGGTGGAGCTGGTGGTGGGTTTGGCAAGGGCGGTGGAGTTGGTGGTGGCATTGGTAAAGGTGGCGGTTTAGGAGGTGGTGCCGGGTTTGGCAAGGGTGGCGGCATTGGGAAAGGCGGTGGTCTTGGTGGCGGAGCCGGTGGAGGATTTGGCAAGGGTGGCAGCATTGGTAAAGGTGGTGGTCTTGGTGGCGGAGCCGGTAGAGGGTTTGGCAAGGGTGGCGGCATTGGTAAAGGAGGAGGTGGTCTTGGTGGTGGATGGTGGGAGGTGGCATTGGTAAAGGTGGTGGTGTAGGTGGTGTGATTGGTGGCGGTATTGGTAAAGGAGGCGGCATTGGAGGTGGAATTGGTGGAGGCATTGGGAAAGGCAGTGGTATTGGCGGAGGAATTAGCAAGGGTGGCGGCGTTGGAGGTGGCATTGGCGGAGGCATTGGAAAAGGTGGTGGTTTGGCATCGGAGGTGGCTTTGGGAAATCGGAGGTGGCTTTGGGAGCGGTGGCATTGGTGGTGGTTTTGGAAAAGGTGGTGGCTTTGGAATTGGAGGAGGATTTGGGAAAGGTGGTGGAATTGGTGGCGGTTTTGGCAAGGGTGGAGGGTTTGGGAAAGGTGGTGGAGTTGGTGGCGGTTTTGGCAAGGGTGGAGGGTTTGGAGGTGGAGTTGGAGTTGGTGGTGGGTTTGGAGTTGGTGGCGGAGAGGGAGGAGGTGGTGGTGGTGGTGGTGGAGTTGGACATCACTGATCTACTCTCACCTTGCATGGATTCAAGACATGATTAGGACAAAATCTCAATATCTTATCTGTGTTTTATTTACTTGATTTATCGCAATTATTTGGTCATGTGTGATTTCTTATTATAAGTCAATACTACTCCATTTCGTTGTGTTTCTTTCATCATATGTATTGGCAAAATATTCATTACTTTGGGCTGCATATAGTTTTTAGATTTCTAATCTGGATATTGTATGTATCTATTGGGCACGAGTTTTCTATGTCAAATCAGAAAGTGACGACATTATGGCTATAAAACACATTTGAAAGTTAGATGATTTTTTATTCATTCATTCATTTATTTATTTTTATCTTTTATTTTTATTTTTATTTTATATTCGGCCATTCGGGTGTGTGTAAGAAACTAAGAATGAACAAACAAAGAAATATAGGTACTCACATGGTGGACTGCTATAATTATATAAACAACGTATTGATTGTTGACAAACTTTTGCAGTACGTACAAATTTTGGCTTCATCAGGATTTGTCATTTTCAATATTTATTGAAGGCCAAAAATAAATCAACATGGTTCAATTCTCTAGGCCCCAATATTTTCTTTTCGTTCTTTGGTCATCAGGATTGTATTTCTAGTACTATTTTACAGGAAAATCCGTTTTTGTTGATGTCATTAGGAAAGTCCAGTAAAAGAAGCCGGTTGTTCAAATAGTTTGTTGTAAAATCAAAAGATTGTTAACTACTAAAGTCTAAATACCGTGTTGATCAATATTTTAAAATTTAGACAGAAGTTTTATTAGAAAACTTTCCGCGTGCAAAAAATAATTTATGGAAAAATTAGGATATTATTTGACTGACGACTATCAGATGGTCTAACGGGTCAAAATTCGTTAGACGAATCCCAAAAACAACCCATTTGTAATATTAGCAATGACCTTTTTGTAATATCTAGGTACAGTTATTAGCAGTCTCACTAAAAAGTATTAACAGTCCATCTAAAAGGTATTAGTATATAGTTCACTTGAAAGTATTAGTATTGTAATATAGGATAATGATATAGTATCACGAGCGCTGAAAAAGTGTTAGGTTTTTATTTGAACAATATTAGTAGTCCGTCTGAAAAGTATTAGTACGTAGTTCACTTAAAAATATTTAATAGTCCCCTTAAAAAGTAGTAGTTTTTTCCGTCAAAAGTATTAGTCATCCCGTGAAACATATTATAGTAGTACCCTTGAAAATTATTAGTTTCTCGTTGAAAGATTTTTAGTAATTCCCCAGAAAATTATTATTTTTTCTAATAGAAAACA
Source organism: Rehmannia glutinosa (assembly GCA_016081115.2). NCBI lineage: Eukaryota > Viridiplantae > Streptophyta > Magnoliopsida > Lamiales > Orobanchaceae > Rehmannia > Rehmannia glutinosa. The sequence continues at coordinate 131,847,530 of CM071926.1, forward strand.
TTAGTAGCCACTAAAAAATATTAGTAGGTCTCCTAAAAAATATTAGATATTTCGTTGGGTTCGCGGGTCGGATAAGATTCATTAGGCTGAATTCGTCTAACCATTAGACTATCTAACTAGAGATTACCTCTTGACTGACCCTATACTTCTACCCAAAATGAAAAATTTCAGTGACACAACAAATTTAACCAAAACACTACAAATTAAATTACTATTTCAAAATTTAAGCCACAAAAGATAAAATATAAGCTATTATTTCAACTTCTTCACCAAACATTTTTTTAAACTCATTCTTATGTTCTTAGCAACAATATATAAACAATCGCTATTTTATTTTCTTAGCAACAATATATAAATTTTATCAACAAAAAAAGCAACAATATATAAACAAACGCTATTTTTAATTCTCGGCATTTTTTCCACTTTATTTGAAAACAAGTACTTAAATAAAACTAGTATGCACAAACTCCCCAAGCTAGATTCATGTCCATCTGAATTACGTGAATATTTGGGCCTAAGAGCTAACAAACAAACCACACATTCCCAGATCTTAAATTTCACTTCAAGTAGCCCACAAAGCAGTCATGGCCCATGGATTTATTTTTATTTTATAATTTATAATCTAAAAAAAATTATTATCTACGAAATATAGGTGAATATTGTTATGAATGTGGACTGTACCGACATTGAGTGTGGACTACAAGACAGTATTTTCAATATATATTCATTTATTCTTAATCGTGTTCATTTATTAGCAATAAATACTTCCTGCACGAGCAAAGGAATATAGAATAATAGATGTCACAGACTCACAGCCAAACCTACGGAAATTTTAGCCCAGCACATTAATATTGTAAAAATTGCAATATTGTATACATGACATTAATTCAATATAAATGAAATAAAAAGTAGAGTACAAATCTTGTTGAAAGGGAAAATTTTATTCCACTTTCTCATTCTACTTGTGCTATATTGTTTGAATTCATGATAAATATTCGTTAAATAAATCACATTAAACTATTTAGTAATACGTTTTATACGTTCAAACACGAAATGGAACCCAAAAAAAATTAAAAGAATAATCTTGAAAGCAGCATGTGCATCAAATTGATTTACACAAGAATACTGCAAGCTTTTTAGTACTGTCCTGCCTCATTTAATTACCAGATAAAAAGAATTTTTTTTTTTTTTTTTTTTTTTTTTTTGATCGGTGACTTTCCCATTTAAACATAAATATGTGGGGACAAGAAACATGATTAAAGTTCCTCATGCTTAAGTGCTTAGGGTAAATAGTGAAAAATGTCCCAAAATATTCATTTCCATCATTTAGGTAGCCCAAAAATATTGTGTAAATTAGAACAAATTATGTTCGTACATCTCAATAAGTTCAAAATCTGGATTTAATTTTCGGATGCTTTTTCAGATAGTTCCCACCAAATCTTTGATTATATGCCCCGGGAGCAATTTGATAGTAGGGATCATCGCCAATTTTAATTTAAAAATTTATTTTATTCAACCCCGACTCCATCCCACAAAAAAAAATGAGTCTTTTTTTTTTTTTTTTTTTGGTTATAAAAAGAATTTATTGTAGTGGATGGATCGGTGACTTTCCCATTTAAACATAAATATGTGGGGACCAAGAAACATGATTAAAGTTGCTTACTGCTTAAGTGCTTAGGGTGTTTTAATAGTGAAAAATGGTCCCAAAATATTCATTTCCATCATTTAGGTAGCCCAAAAATGTTGTGATTATGACTAAGTACATCAATAAGTTCAAAATCTGGATTTAATTTTCTTTTCAGATATGGGTTTGATTAGGGCCCCCACCATATTTTTATATTTCATAGCCAATTTTAATTTAAAAATTATTTTATTTTGGCAATAAAAAAAATGAGTCCAATTTTTTTTTTTTTGGTCAAATATTTAGTATTGGATTCATTCATTTATTTTTATTTTTTTGAAATGAAAGGTAAATTCAACTAAGTATGATTATATTTAGACAAAAACTCCTGTCAGACGGTCTAACGGGTCAAAATCCGTTAGACGGATCCGAAAATCGACCCGGTAGCATTTTTGTTTTATTAGTCGGGATCGATATTAGCAGTCACTCTTAAAAAGTATTAGCAATCCTTACAAAAGTATTAGTAATATCGAGAAAATTTGAAAAGTATTAGGTTTTCAAAGAGAAGTATTAATATTTAAATAAAAAAAGTATAGTATATTTACTTGAAAATATTTAATAGGAAAAAATATTAGGAAAAAGTATTAGTGGTATCCGAAATGTATTAGTAACTATATATTATAAAAATATTAGTTTTCCTTCAAAAGTTTTTAATAATTCACTTAAAAAAGTATTAAGTGCAAAGTATTAATAGCCCCTTCAATAGTATTGAGTCCCCATGAAATACTTCAAAGTCGATTTTCAAATCAACAAACATATTAAATAATAATGGCTAATCATTTTACACCATATTCAAACCAAAATAAAAAAAGATTGCCAAAAAAAAATCCAAAAATTAAAATAACAACTTTTGTTAATATATATATATACACACAACAATCATTAGCAAACTATAATAGCAAAAATCTAAGTAAAAGCACTTCTATTATTGTTAGATAACAAGCCTCCATACAAATTTGCTTGGCAAATACAAACCCACACCCATTTATGATTGAAGAAAAACGGAGACAAAGATGTGAGTTGGTAAGTGGCGTTAGGTGACAAGAGTGTAGTCTCGACGTTGCGGGTTCAAATATCGAAGGAATGTGACTTTCAATTTCTATTAGTTTCACTCTTAGCAAAGGAATGAAAAAGATTTTTTTCATATCAGAAGTGGCCTTACCATCGGTCCCCGATGGAGGGTACCAACCGTAGCAAAATGGAGAAAATTATCACACCTCTCAAACCAATCCAAAGACCATCCAGACACCAAGTTTTGTCGGGGGTCGAGTATTAGCGAGATTTTAGTCCCCAAGCGGAAGGCACTTTATAGAATGAAAAATATGTTTTCTTCAAAAGTTTTTAAGAATTCACTAGACAAAAGTATTAATTTTGGCGTGGAACTTTAATAGCCCCTTCAATAGTAGACATCATCATCACACGGGTCGGAATACTTCAAAGCTCGATTTAGTCAAATGGGCAAGGAATTATTACCGCAAGGCATAGAGGGGAGGTCATAAGCGTCTATCCGTAAAATCATCCTCTTCCTACCAAAAAAAACCAAGTTTGCCAAAACCAAAAAACAAAAATCTAAAATAACCCAACTTTTGCCCGGGATATGGGTGTAACACAATCATTAGCAAACTATGATAGCAAAAATCTAAGTAATTAAAAAGAAAAAGTTATGTAGTTGGCTTTTTGGATCGCTCTTCGCCCCAATGCGGTAAATTTTTTGGTTCCCAAACTTTGCTTTGGTTTTTTTCTTCCTTAATCGGAGACAAAGATGTGAGTTGGTAAGTGTGAGCTTCTTCTTACTCTTCCTTTAGCTATCTTGAAAGATCCGTAGTAGTCACATTTTTTTTCTTTGAAATATTGCGAGGTTGTTTTAAGGTTCGTATTCCGTTAGTCCTCTCCCTTGTAGGACTAGTACTCGTGCATATCCCTCGATTTACATCCTGCCTGACTAAGGGGCCTCTGGTTCAGGTGGGGAGTTTCGCCTTCGGGAAAAATCTTTTAAAAGACAAAAATGAAAAGGATCTTTAACTATTGTAGACTTTAAAGAAGAATACTTGATTGCCAATATTCTGTCTCATTTGGGAGTATTTGAGATGATGGTTGGTTTTTCGAGTTTGCCTTCGACCCACTGAGAAACAAAGAAGTGGATTTCTTTATGACTGTGCGAGAGATAACAAAACAGATTCGTTCTTTTTTTTGCTTTTTTCCAAATCCGGGTCATATGAGATCCATCTAACCGACTTACATCTGTTAGACGGTCTAACAGGAGACCAACTCTTACATCTATACTTATAAATTATCAAATTAGAATAACCAATCAATGAGGTAAAATAATCAGAATCGATTTTCAGATTGATCTAATTAATTACGTATATTATTTATATGTATTTTATTTTTATTTTATATCTAATTGGAGCGCATTGTCATGCCCCGTGACATTGGGGTGTCTTTTATGATACTCTTGGTGGATTGTCTTTGAGAACCGTATGATGTGGCTTGATCGGTTTGGTTTGTGGGTACGTGCATATGACCCTTTGGATGTTCAGGCAGGCCTACCTGGTTAAGTTCGGGGAGTTCGTCGCTAGTTGTGGACTTGACGGTGAAGAATGGAATTGGCCATCCCTACCCAAACTGGTCGGATGTTGGAGCCGCATTCCTGATGAGCTCAAGCGCGAGACGAAACCAGGTGGTTGTCTCGAGGATAAGTGGCCCAGGGTGGTCAGGCGCCTTGTGGCATCGTGTGGGGGCCGAAATGGCTAGGCCCGTGACAGATGGTACTACTATGGATGCTAATTCCAAGGCTTTTTGAATACAAACTTCCAACAGTGGGAACTAAATACTGTTTCTTTAGTCTTCGGCAGTCCAATGACCCTGACTAGTTGAGGCATAACCCGCGCTTCACATCCTCTTCTTTAGTCTTCGGCAACCCAAAGACTCTGACTAGTTGAGGCATAACTCACGTTTCACATCCTCCACGAAGCTCTAGGGCAAGGGCAATAAGGCCCTCAGGGTTGGGGTTGATTCTTTTTAAATACTGCTTCTTTGTCTTCATTTATTCCAAAACCAAAAACTAATAAATTAATAGGACAAAATCTCAATCTTAACATCAAATACTATGTTACGATAATTTATTGATGTCAGAAGAGTTAGGCAAATAAACAAAGCCATTAATAATCCGTATTTGCATTTAGGACTCTTCTGCTCTGAAAGGGAAGATTCAGGTTGAAGTTAGATATCATATTTAATGCTCACAAATAAACCACCTAAAACCTTTCTTCTTCTTTGACTTTTGAACCTTTTTCTTGGACACTTCACATTACTGAAAACCCAAACAAAATAGTGACTTTTGAAAAGTAGTAAACCATTAGAGAAAAAGAAAATAAAAAAAAAAATTAGCTTTGGATTCTTGGTTAACCTCAACCTGTAAAATTCATGTAAGGCTTTTAATGCTGTAAATGAAAAATGGGTTGTGATGGATTTTATGCGTTGTGGGCTCTGGCCATGCTTTTCACCAAGCAAAAGGTTTTTTCTTTTAATAATTGTTTGTAGTTTATTTATATATCTGCATTTTATAATTATTTTAACTGCTTGTTGTTTTCACCAATGATATGATTGGGTTCTTTTTTTCTTAGCTTTTTATCTGTCAAAAAAGTCGCATTTTTTGACTTTTTTTCTTTCTTGGGTTTTGTCTGGTGCTAAATCTACCTGGATGTTTACTAATTTTCTCCCCAGTAAGTTGCTTTCTGATGTGCTTAGTACTTTTATTTGTAACCTTGATTTTTACTTTTATTTCTCTGGGATGAAATTGGTGGTTCTTTGAACCGGGTTTTGGGCTTCTTATCAGGAATTTGTCCTTAAAGAGGTAATGTGAAAGTGTTTTAACTTGAATTTTTTATTATAAGTGTTTACTATCTGTAATTGCTTGATTTAAGATACATGTTTAATGATGTTTTTTTATGGTTGGTATTCTTTGATGGAGATGGATTGAAAACTTAAATGCATAAAGAGAGGTGTAAGAGTTTTGTTTTGTCTTAAAGGGCAATTATTGGTTGTAATTCTGGTGAGTCTTAAATGAAAAAGTGAAAATATTTACAATGCCATGTTTAAGTACTTTCATACTTTAAACTTCTTGTTGTTTTGTCCATGTAAAGACTAAAGAATATGATTTCTCAGTAATAAGAATTTTAGTGAGAGGATTTATCTTTGTTAATTCTATTTTGATCTTTGATGATTAGGAATGCAACTACTGTGATGAGAAGGTATGAGCATTAAATATTGGCTGCACAAACAAAAATCGACCTTGACTTCAAAATTGAGGAAGATGATGAAATGCATTTGCTCCGGTGAGCACATGAGAGGAGATGAAATAATCCCTTCATCAGAGTCTCTGGCGACTCGGGATTATTCGGCCAGTGGATATTCTTCGCGGGCAGGGGAGACCGATACGAAAGCTGACACCAGTAATATAGAAGAGGCCGAGTCATCTCTTCGAGAGAGTGGCTATTTAAATTATGAGGTTGGTAATTCTGGCTTGAACTGAGGAATGGTTTTTTGCAACTTGTTTTTCTTGTTAATTATCAAAAATTAATAGGCAGAAGATGTAAGATATTGAATTGAATAGGCCTTTTAGTGTATATGTTGTTATTACATCGATATCATGATGTATAAAAAGGAAGTGCATTGAAGTCTAATGCTATACTATTTGTTTGATCTAGAGAAAGCTTTAAGCTCTCTTGAATAAATGTTTTTGGTAATGGATTCAAGTATTTCATAGAATTGACTACTCGAACTCGAAAATATTTTGAATTTTGAACTATCTGAGATTAGATTGAGGCAAAATGGCATATCTGTGTTGGTGTTACTATACTGCACCAGATTATTTTGAGGGCTAATGGATTATTTTAAACCTTGTTATATTTCTCCAGTACCTTTTATTAAAGGGACAATTACAAAAACTACCCCTGAGGTTTGGGTTAAGTACAAAAGATCTAGAGATGTTTGAAAATTACAAAAAAACCGTTGAGATTTGATTATGTGTTATAAATATAAGGGGGTAATTGCAATATTTTTACAAATGTGAGGGAGTGTTTGAAATGTTTTTTCTTATGAAGGGGACAAACTGTAAAAGAATCAAAAACCTCATGGGGTTTTTGTAATTTTCAAGAACTTGTGGTTTTTTGTAATTAATACAAAGCTCAGGGGTAGTTTTTGTAATGATCCCTTTATTATATGCACATGATACCTTCATATGTGGGATATATGCTGTCAGAATTTCTCAAGGACAATGTTCTAATTGAAATCTATGATTATGCCTATACATGTATTTTCAGATCGAAAGATCAGAACATGAATATTAGGCTTGACTTCAGAAAATGATTATCTTAAACTTTTAGGAAGCAAGAGCTTTATTGGGACGACTTGAGTATCAAAAAGGGAATGTGGAAGCTGCTCTTCGTGTTTTTGAAGGAATAGATATTGTTGCGGTTATTCCCAGAATAAAAATCAGTATAGTTAGACGATGTGAGCTTCCTAGACGTCATTCTCAAAGTGACAATGCTCCGCCGATGTCTATGCATGCTGTAAGTTTGCTCGTCGAAGCAATTTTTCTCAAAGCAAAATCACTGCAGGCTCTTGGAAGGTATTCAGGTACTTCTTTAAGATTTTCCATTGTATATAACTATTATGTGACACTTCTCTCTCTTTCTCTCTATCAATGTATAATAGGGTTAATTACAAAATATACCATCCAGGTTTAGTCTAATCAGAATAAAACCTAGCTATCTTACAGAATTACACATACCACTTTGAAATTTGTTCCTATTTTACAAAGTGCACCCTCAATAGAATGGCATTTGTTAAGTAAATACAAACCTAAAGGGGTTGCTTGTAATACCTTAAGGGGGTATCTGTAATTCTTCTGAAAGATAATTGGGTAGGTCAAACCTCAAGGGTAGTTTTTGTAGTTATCCCTATATATAGGTAGTGTTTGCAAAAACTTCAGCTTTTTGTGTAGTAGTGTGCTACTTTTTGTTTTTTATTTCTTGTGGGGTTACTCACTATATACATGTCATTTGGTGCTTTTTCACTACATTGCTATTTGCTGCATACTTGTGATAGTCATTATATGCCTTCATTCTTTTGAAATTTTGCAGAAGCTGCTCAATCATGTAAAGTAATATTGACACTTTCGAATCTGCAATACCAGACGGCTTGCCTGAAAATTTCGCTTATGACTGTAAATTGCTCGAGACCTTAAACAAGGCCGTTGAGTTACTTCCAGAGTTATGGAAATTTGCTTACGCACCTCAAGAAGCAATTTTATCCTATCGAAAGGCCCTACTTTATCAGTGGAACCTTGACATTGAAACGAGAACAAAAATAGAAAAGGATTTCGCTATATTTCTTCTTTACAGTGGCAATGACGCGAGTCCACCAAATCTCCGCTCACAGTTAGAGGGTTCATTCGTACCAAAAAACAACGTCGAAGAAGCCGTTCTGCTGCTGTTTCTTATTCTGAAAAAAATTGTCCTCAAGAAAATTGGGTGGGACCCATCAATCTTGGATCATCTTTGTTTCGCATTGTCGATATCGAGCGAATGCATGTCTCTCGCCCGCCAAATTGAAGATTTACCACCAGGGACCGTTGAGAGTAAAGAAAAGTACACATCTTTAGCCCTATGTTACCATGCAGAACGTGACGATATAATTGCTTTGAATTTGTTGCGAAACTTTTTGAATAATAGAGAGAATTTTAACTGTGGGTTTGAATTATTGCTGGCTTCGAAGATTTGCACGGAGGATTCTAGTTTTCTTGAAGAGGGGATAGGATATATTAATAAACTTCTTTTTGAGTATGAAAAATGCCACCAAAGAACTAGTTTTGCGCGCTACTTAAAAGGCCTCTCTCTTTCGGCCCAATCTAGAGGTGTTGGTTCTGATGCACAGAGAATATCAAAACAATCTGACGCGCTTGAGGAACTTGAAAATGCTCAAAGAATGACTAAAGGGGAAAATTCGAGCATTTTATTTGCTCTTAGTTTAGAAAATGCTGAACAGAGAAAGTTAGATGCTGCTCTTTATTATGCAAAGGAGCTATTGAAAATGGAAGCTGGTTCTAGTGTAAAGGGTTGGATTCTTCTTGCTCGTATTTTGTCAGCTCAGAAACGATATTTAGATGCTGAAAACATAATCGATGCTGCTCTTGATGAAGCTGGAAAGTGGAATCAAGGAGAATTGCTGCGTACTAAGGCCAAACTGCAGATTGCACAGGACCGTTTAACGGATGCGATTGAAACGTATACGAGACTTCTTGCTGTTCTTCAAGTCCAGCGAAAGAGTTTCGGAGTTCAGAAAAAGGTTTTGAAAGTAAGGGGTACATGACGATGTTATAGATCTCGTTTTGAAGCATTGAAAGTGCATTTTATTCATGAGTTTTAAGTTCTAGGACATTTTTCTGAAATTACTTTTTATGATAATTACAAAACTACCTCTAAGTTTTGCCTAATTACAGAAAACTCCAGTTATCTTCCAAAAATTACAAATACCCCATTAAAATGTTACAAAGACCCCCTTTTGAGGTTTATATTGACCTAACAAATACTTCCCTCTTGAGGGTGCAATTTGTAAAAAAGTAACAAATGTCAACGGGGTATTTGTAATGTTGAAAGATTATTGGGTTTTTTTTGTAATTAAACAAAACCTCAGGGGTGGTTTTTGTAATTAACCCTTACTTTTTTGATGATCTGAAAAATTGAGTGTGCTGTGAATTTTTTTGAAAGATTTATATTTACCTACAAATACTTCCCTCTTGACGGTGCAATTTCTAAAAAAGAAAAAAATGTCAACAGGGTATTTGTAATTTTTTTTGAAAGATTATTGGTTTTCTTTTTGTAATTAAACTAAACCTCAGGGGTGGTTTTTGTAATTAACCCTTACTTTTTTGGTGATGGGAAAAGTTGAGTGATGTGAAATTTGTCCCTGGATATTTATTTAAGTCCATCCTTTCTGTTTTTACGTTCATTATTCTGAAAACCATTTTCATATATCCACAGGAAAAGCAGAACAACAGTGCAAGTTTAGAAATGGAAACATGGCATGATCTAGCAAATGTGTATACCAGCTTATCTCAGTGGAGGGATGCTGAGATATGTCTTTCAAAATCTGAAGCTATCAATCCTCATTCAGCTTCAAGATTACATTCTGCAGGTACATTGTGTTTTTTGTAATATATTTCCAATTTCCATCTACTCTTTGTTTTAAACGAGTATCTGTCTTGGAGTGATTGCCAACTCGGTCTCAACTTTCCTTTTCTTCTCCCAACATTGATGAAACTGTAATTACATATACTACCCTTGACGTATTTTTCATAATTACAAATCCATTGACGTATGTTTCTATTTTACAAATTGCACCTATCCAGTGGGTAATTTGTACAAACCTCAAGGAGGTATTTGTAATACTTCACGCGGCTATTTGTATTTTAAAGGGATAGTTACAAAAACTACCCTCGAGGTTTGAACTAATAGACAAAAAACCTAGAAGCTTTTGAAAATTACAAAAATCCCCTTAAGGTTTGATTATGTGTTACACTTTGACCATTTCATAAGCAAAAACATTTCAAACACCACTACAAATATTACAGTTATCCCCTTATATTTTAAGACATAATCAAACCTCATGGGGATTGTTGTATCTCTGGGTCTTTTTGTAATTTCCCTAAACCTCAGGGGGTAGTTTTAGTAACTATCCCTATTTTAAAAGACAACCCGATTTTTTTTTTTGTAATTAAGCTAAATTTAGGGGTAATTTTTTGTAAATATCCTTAGAAGAGTTAAAAAAATGTTGATTGAAGTTTAGCAATGTTTCTCATCTCTATTTGCCAGGTTTACTCTATGAAGCTAAAGGCCAGCAGAAAGAAGCTCTGAAGTCTTTTCAGAAAGCATTAGACATTGAACCAAATCATGTTCCAAGCTTGATATCAACTGCCATTGTTGTCAGAAAACTCGGCGACCAATCACTGCCAGTGGCTAAAAGTTTTCTGACTGATGCATTGCGGCTTGAAAGAACTAACCCGACAGCCTGGTACAATCTTGGCCTGCTCTACAGGAATGACAATAGTGCTTCGGCTCTGGATGCAGCCGAGTGTTTCGAAGCTGCAGCCGTGCTCCAAGAATCTGAGCCAGTTGAACCTTTCAGATGATGTTTTCTTCCAAGACATGCGATTCATTTCAATTTAAAGTGTGCCTATGATATAACTTTGGTGATGCAACGAGAAAGGAGAAAAGAAAATGCACATAATTCTTTTGGTTCGACAAGTTCTTTGGAGATGATATTTAGACTGGTGCAATTTATTATAATTATGTATCAAGATGCATGTATAAGCATTTCAGCTTAAGACAAAAATGCCCCTGATGATGTACCGTCAACCGTCGACTATGTGTTGTGAATCGGGATTAGAGTCGATCAAGCGTTAGGTTCATTCAGAATGTTTTAAGTTGACAGCTAAATGTGTTGACATTTGAAACACAAATGCTTTGGTATTTACTTTAGAACAATAGATGTTAGCTTCTGATGGAAAGTCTCAGTTTGTGAGCATGTGGAACTTTAGTCCTTTTTTTTTTTTTTTGAACAAAGGAACTTTAGTTTTTTTTTCTGTTGTGAGTAAATAACAAGAATTAATGACGAACAAACTTCGAATGATACACTATTTATGTGGTTATGCTCGATTCGGAAGTTTTAGGGAGTGTTTTCCAAAAATTTCTGCTTTTAAAAGAAGTGATTTACTGTTATAGAAGTGACAAACAATTAAGAATCAAAAGTTAATTGTGTTTGCAAATTGAATCTGAAAAATGATTAAGTTAATAGTGACAAGAAATAAAAGAGAATTTCTGGAATGATTTTCTATTTCACAGAATTACAATATATAGACATCAAGAATAATCAAATCCCTTAATTCTAGCCCTATCCCTTAATCATAGGGTCTAATAACAGCCTGTGTAATGAGCCGCTGTTCTTCCCTGAGAAGTTCTCCTACACAAATTTCCAACAAAGGAACTGGTTCTCTGTTCATCAGATTGAACCTGATTGCTTCAAACTCCCCCCTTAACTTCATTAAAAACTGATCACGCTTGCTAGTCTCATGCATACTTTGGACAGCAATGAGTCCTTCAAGAGGTACACTTGCATACACAATATCGGTGTACTCAGCCCAAAGATTTCCAAAGGAAAAATAAAACTCTTGGATTGACATACTCCCTTGACTGAGTTGACCCAACTCGAGTTCCAATTGAAACCTTCGTGTTGTATTGCTTTGGTTATAGATTTTCTTCAAGTAATTCCACATTTCTCTAGAGCTCTTATAAGGCTTGAGATTAAGAAGTATGGAAGGCTCCACACTTCCAAGGATCCAAGACATAATCTAAGCATCCTTCACCTCCCATTTCACATATTTCTCCTTCTCCCTCTCGATGTTAGGTGCAGGATCTGTCCCATCAATATGACCCCATAATTCTTTTCCCTTGACAAAAATCTGAAACTGGAATGCCCAGGCAGAATAATTCTTGCTATTAAATTGAACAAGAAAATGTTCAGATCGTTCTAACGACATGACTCAACCAGAAACAAGATAACAAGTCCAAGAAAACTGAATGGAAGAACATGAAAAAAAAAAACAATAACGCTAAGATCTTGGAGCTAGACAAGGAACCAAACACAAGATGATCTCAGAGTTTTGGCTCTGGTACCATGACAAGAAATAAAAGAGAATTTCTGGAATGATTTTCTATTTCACAGAATTACAATATATAGACATCAAAAATAATCAAATCCCTTAATTCTAGCCCTATCCCTTAATCATAGGGTCTAATATAATCAAATCCCTTGATTCTAGCTCTATTACAGGATTACAATAATCACAATAATTACAGGAAGATCATGTACAACAGTTACAAAAAGACCAAATAAATTAAGAAAAGAAGACAGTTACAAAAAGACCAAATAATAAAGAAGAATATATTGACAAATAGAGGGTGCCCGGAGAATAAGTTGTATAAGTGCTTTTACGTGTTTCAAAATGAAATCAAAAGTAGGGCCATGTTTTTAGATTCAGATTAAATAGTACAAAATCAAAAGCAGAAGTTAAACATTTGAACACACTAAAAACTACTTTTTTTTTCATCCAAAATTTGACAATCACTTCTTTTTAAGCTTTTGCAAACACTCTTCAAGTCTATGTGCTTCTGCTCAATTAAGAACCCAATCATGCTCGCTATTAAGAGATTGTATCATTCAATTTTAACATTAAAGGAAAAAAAAAAAAAAAAAAAAACAAGGGAAGCAATGGAGTGTCTCATATGAAGGAGAAAGAAGCTACAAAACATAAAATGAATAAAAACCTCGTCAAAAACCGAAACCATAAATCGTTTTACCCTTCTCTACTAAAAGGGGCTTTGCTATTAAAATTACATTTTGCTGAGATCAATCCCAGCCTTCTTAGCCACCGCATCGAGTCCATTCTTCTCTATGGTCTTAATAGCTTTTGTCGACAAACGCAATTTGACATAGCGTTTTCCAGCTTCCCACCAAATTTTCTTGTATTGCAGGTTCACAAACTGCCGCCTTATTGTCCTGTGGTTTGAATGAGAAACTTTGTTTGCCTTGTTCGACTTCTTCCCAGTGAAAGGACATATTCTACCTGAATGAAATTTAATAATATAACAGTTCAACATAACTCCATGGATATTCAAGACAAATCTCAGTTAATTATATCGTGAAACAAAGTATAAGATCATTTTATCTTAATATATTTCAAATCCTTAAGATAACCGATTGCATATACTGATATTATGTTATGACAAAATACAATTCCATCATAAACCAACATGACTATACACACATTACGGTGGAGATCACATCTGTCAATGCTTAACTACTTAAGAAATATGTCATTTGACAAGTGCCTTGGGTCCTACCAGACAATACAAGAAAAATTAACATTCTTGCTGATATTAGCTAGATTAATGCCCATGAAAAATTGCAAATTTATCTGCTTATTTTACACAAGTCAGGACCTTAATATATTTGAGTATTAACTAAAGTATACATACAGAACAACAAAAAAGTAAAGACCGTGAAGTGAGTCCATACTGCAGCAAAATTTCTCCCCCTAGATGCGATTGTTAGGTTTTAGCTAATAGCTAAGTTTCTTATGAAACTTCAGTGGACAAAATAAAATTTTATGACACCCAATAGAAAGTACAAGCCAAGTTCATAAGAGTATTAGGGAGTATTTGCAAACAGTTTTGCTTTTTGAGGAAGTGCTTTATTGTCGCGGAAGCAGCAAGTAGTTGAGACTCAGAAGTTGATAGTGTTTGCAAATAGAAGCTGGAAATTGATTAAGTTAAGAGAGAGTGTTTGGTGGATAAGCAGTAAAAATGCTTATTTGTTTGCAAACACTTCCTTAATATCCAGTCTCCAGAAGTGCTAGTTCCTAAAGATAGAACAGTTACTCCTTTTCATTGCTCACTACCACTTGGCACTAGCACCATATATGTATTTCAGCAACTTGAAATCGCTTATCAAAGAGATGCTAAATGTTCTATCCATATCCCAATTAACATTGAGAAGGCAAGTGTCAATCGTGAGCGTTCAAAGAAGATGACAATCGTGTTAAGTACAAAATTTATTGGCAATATGAAATTGGGGTTACTGTTGAATTCTTTACAATCTGGATACATTTTTCAGCCGATGTTCTCTGTGATTTATTCTACTTATATCAGTATCTTTAAGCAAACCATAATGCCAAACCAAGTTTTCACCCCCCAACACAAGGTAAAACAACAGAAGCACACACAATACACCTCTACCATTTAGTACAATCTGCTTTAAATCTTGTACCTATTTCCCCACAATGAATACAATTGATAATTTAACTTTCAATTCTGTTTTTTTCCAGCCCAACAAGTTAAATTGCTTCATTACAGCGCGGAGATAAACAGACAAAAAGATTTTCTAAAAAAATCATATAAAGCACAAGACAAAAAAGAAAAAAAAAAAACACAAACTTATATCAAACACGCGCACAAATGGAGGGATAAGAAATTTACGAGCAACAGGCTGAAGAGAAGGCCTGAGAGGAGCCGAAATAGGAAGAGGGGCGATTTTCTGAAAGTGGGTTGTGGATATCTTGATGCCACTCAACTGGGATGCAACTGAACCAATCTCCGAACTTGTTTTTGAACTCTTTACAGAGAGTCTGCTGAAATTTTGGGATTTCGCTAATGCCACGCCCGCCATTACTGGTCCTAGTGTAGCTGTGATTGTTGCCATTGCAAAAATTCAGTCTTGTTCCCCGTTTTTTTCGTCTTTTACACAGAAAATGTTTCAAGAAAAGAGGTTGAGGGGAGTTTGGGGAGGGGATGCGAGTGAAGGAAAATGGGTGGATAATGGATAAAATTTTAATTTGTTTTTCCAACTTTACTTTCCACTTGCGCCCCTTGAAGTTTACTCTTTTACACTTTACACCATAGGTTTTTACTTTCACGATATTTGACTCTAGATGTCGAACAAGGTGCCAAATTGGGTTGGGTCCGAGTTTGCAAGTCTGGTTTCGTGGTTTCACGGGTCAAAATATGCTAACCTGAAACCCACATATTTAATTATTCAGATAAAATCTTGAACTCGAATATGACCTATTTATTTTACAAGTACTCGAACCCAGTCTGTTTAACTCGTTTAATAAAATTATTTCTATGTATATCTAATAATTTAATCTCAATAAATTTAAATGTTTTAAAGTCAATTACCTTAGCACACTATTCAATCAATAAAAAATATCACAATTCACAATATACAAAAAGAAACAACATGATGACATAAATAACATAATATATTAATTATATTTTGAGGACAACACACAAAAAAACGTACAAAAAAATAACAATATACATAATTAATGAGGGTTTAGCATTTAAATTTGAAGGACATATCTTTTTTTTTTCTTACAATTTATTTTTTACTTAGTTTTGTTTTAATTCACAAACGAATTATACGGGTTAAATAAGTCATAGCAGGTTGACTCGACTTCAGGTTCGACCGATTTTGACTCTGACCCATATCTATTAATTTCGTGTTAGGTTCATGTCAGGTTTGTGTGTCGAGTCTGGAGTTGCCACCCTTATGGAATAGTGAAGGGATGCACTATTCACACCATCTTTTTCTCTAAATACACCCAATTTTTTTCTTTAAACCCTCAAAATTCAATTTCCCTTCCTTCAACTTTATGTGGCACGATCGTATAGCACAAGCTTATATGTCACGATCGCGTGATGCAATTATGTGGCACAATCAGTAACACGTGGCGTTATGGCACAATCGTGTGTCATGACTATGTGGCACAATCGTATGGTACAATCAAATGGCAGTAAGGACGTTATAATCTTTTAGATGTCATGAATTTAAGAGGTGAATGTATTTTGATGAAAAAAATGTGTGAATAGCGCCAGCGTTGTGAAATTATAAAGTCAAAAAGGGAATGCAAAATGATTATTGGTAAATAGTAAGTCTTTTGTTATAATTGTGTAGTTGCAGACTTGTGGTCTTGCTGCAGTCAATGTAATTTTAAAATAGTATTTTGCAACAATATAGAGCACATAATTAAGGCTGCGATTGGATGTGGAAGAGATTCTATTTTTGTTCCGTTGGAGAATTTTTTTTGACCAAACATGCTATTGTTTATGAAAATTTTCAGAAAATATATTATTCTCTCACTTTTACTTTTCTCATTTTTTCTCTTACCAATCACATCTATATATTTTTTCACGAAAAAATAATCATTATTACACATTATCCTACAAATTTCATTATTCACTTACTCACACATTTCTAACTATCAATCATATCCAATCATTATTTTACTATTTTTAAACCTAATCAACTTTCATCGTTATTTTTTCATCTCACATCCAATAACACTATCAAAATTTATTTTTTTCTTCCAAAAGGTTGTTGGCTTAGTTCAACGCCAAAAGGTTCAAAACAATCTATCATTAGACTTGAAAACACTGTATTAGGGGTCGGGGATTAATTGAATGATAACTATAATGTCACTCAAAATTAGTAGTGCATGGTATTTTACAATAATAAATAACTATAAATAAAATAAAGAGAGTGAAGTGATTCTTAGTTTTTAGCTAGAAATATCATCTTTTAGTGTTTGTAAATATCAACTTCTGATTCTAATTCAGCTTCATTTAATCAAAATCTAACAGCATCAAAGAAATGGGTGCTTTAGATTTCTAATTCAGCATATCACCAACACTCTCTCGTAACTTAATCAATTTTTAGCTTCTATTCGCAAATAACACCTTCCTGTAAGTTTCATGTACTTCCCATTTTCGTGGCAATAAATCACTTCCGCAAAAGCATAAGTGTTTGCAAACACACACCCCCCAAATAAGGAGCACTATTCTCTCACAAATTCTATATGAGTTGTCTCTATTTCAAGTTATCCCTATACAAAAGTCTACAAAAGACGAGTAAGTATGAATTATGTTATGTAAATGAGAGAAATTTTAGTTGATCAAGCTTTATATAGCCCAAGTATTGTTCCAGAAAGAAGAAGTGCTATTAAAGTCCAAGTGAGTCTTTTGCAAACTTCATTAGCCAAAAAAATGCTACCTTGTTTCAATCTCTATGGATGTGGCAAATTAGAGTCTTCAAACATTACTCTTGGATCTTAATTTGGACGGAACAACAATAACTTTTCAACTATCAAAAAATAGTAACGAGCAATTTGCCAAAACCACGAATTATAGCCTTTTAAAACTTGTAGTCCCAACAAGAATGAAAAATCCATTAAAGCATAACTACAGCGCATTGCTTTGTACTGTACATGGAGAGAAGATATGCTTGTAGAGTAGCAAGGTGCTCCACACTATACGATAACTCAAGTCTATCGAAATTTTCAGCAAATTTTTAGAGCAACATGCCGAGAAGTAAATGAAATGAATTACATAACATGTTTTAAAGTGTTGCGAATGAAAGTAAATTAAGGAGACATCAATAGAGTAGAGCCCCATATCTCTGGTCGTCAAAACTGCTAATATACTGAAAAGTTAAGTGTTACAGGTCAATACAATGAACACATCATGCTAGTTTTTAGAAGTAAGCCGTCCTACATAACAAAAAAGGTGCTACACTAATTAACTATTCTAGCCAAATCAAACCTTAAGTATGGTCCAAACTTGGGACAGTATATTTTTTTTTTTTTTTTTTGAGTAAAACGTCCAATATTATTAATAATAATTAGGGAGGGATCTCCTCCTCTGGTACAAGGTGTATCAGTTCATTTGGGAAAGACCCACAATACAAACCATTGCAAAAACTAGAAAAGGCAAATTTGGCAAGATGATGTGCCCACATATTAGCTGCTCTAGGAACATAACTTAGAGAAAAGGAAGTAAAAGATTCTGATAGTTGGCGAATATCATCAACAACACTGCCCAGGTATGTAGTGTTCGGTTCCTGACGGTGGAAGGCTTGTACCAACTGTTTGCAGTCAGATTCCATAATCACGGATTGCACCTGGAGGTTCTTTGCTGTAATGATGCCTTCTTTGCAAGCCAACATTTCAACTCCGAACTCAATTGCGAGTTTTTGGATACAGTGTGGATGATTTTTCCAGTATATTAGCTGTAAATGACTTTCTTCGAATCTGCTCTCCTCCCTCAGTTATGCACCCTCAACATTAATGCAAACAACATTCCAATCACACTTATTTCCGAAACCTCATCTGGTAAAGATCAAGACCAACATATCCTGCCATCACAACACGGCCATCAAATATCCGTCCGTGTAAACAATGTGCCGCCATACAAGCAGCTTCGGCCCTTCTATATTCTACAAAAACAGAGCCAGGCTCGAACACATTCTCAAGATCAATGGAGATATCCTTTTTATCGCCTTCCTCGCGAGCATCCAATTCCTTTCTCTCATCACTGACCAATTCAACTGAACTCGCAATATTTGCATTATTTTCTTCCAATTTCAATTTTTCCTCGGAACTTTCAGTTTTTGCATTACGTTCTTCTGATTGTAAATCTCCCTCGATCAAAGGTTTGTTTTCCATGTCAGTGTTCCTTTCTGATATTGAACCAGCAATGTTATCATTGCTTTCCAACTTAATAACTGAAGCATTTTGTTTGTTTGCAAGCTCTACAGTGTTTTCCGGGCTAGAAGACTCTTTGACAGAAATGTTTTCATCATTTGAAGGTGGTTTAAATATTTCATCCTTCATGAGATTGCCAGCTATCATCTCATCCAACGAGCTGTCACCGACCACCCTGGACCTATTGAGGTCATCGGGTTCCACGTCATCTTTATCATCAGATCCATTATTATCTTCTACAGTTTGACTATTATTCTCCACTCCGTTCAGAGTTTCTGTAGGTTCTAATCTGTCAAGTTCTCCAACCCCATTAATTCTATCACCTAATTGTTCTGTTATGCACCTCCTATTGGCAAACTCTAAGTTGTACGCATCAGTAGACGCACTTGTGTTCTTTACTTCATATGCTTCCATGTTGCCGACAGAGTTTGTGGGCTTGGCAACATTAATAGATTTCACTGTACCAAACCTACAACATTTATGGAAAGATAAGAGAAGTATTTAAGCAAAAACCAGCAATGAAACTAAAATTATAATCCAATTTATTTATGTCAACCTGGAACATTCCAGCCTTATATCTTCCAATATGTCTTCTAGTTCTGACTCAGACAAAGACAAGAGTCCTTCAGGATCCAACTGAAATTACAAGGGTATGTTGGTGATTCTTAACTTCGACCTTAGTTCTAACACACACCAAAACATCAATTACAAAAGGAGGGGGTGAAAAGGAACAATGAAAAGATAACTTCTAGCAATACCATGTTTTTCAGCTTTACAACAGCTGTGGGATTCTCCAGAAGGGGCTTCGCATGTTCAGGGATCTCATAAAATGGCAGTTTTCCAGCATTTTCCTAATAAACATTTTGGTTATGAAGCAGTTGAGAGAAACTTATAGACAACATGAAACCTTCAGTTCAATGAGTATATAAATCATGACTGGGTTATATACCCACCAAAACAGCTTCTGGAGTTGCAAATACTGCAGTAACAACTCGTCCACCCAACCTCATACCATTAAGACCAGCACAGGCCTTTGAAGTAACTGAATGGTCAACATACTGAGGAAATAAATAATTAGTTCAGGCAAAGAGTGAATCCGAAAGGTATCCATTTAAAAGGAGAAAAATAATGTAGCATATATGAAAATGAATCATGCTTAAGATATGTTAGAAACAAGAACAACCAAAAATATTGTCGTTCTACTGTTACTACGCACAATTATTTATATGCATACTGAAAAAACTTTTCCCATTAAAATATGTACCTCAAGATATGCACATGGTTCATTAATATCAGCAATAAATTCAAAGCGAAATGCCTTCACAGGTCCAAAGGCTCTAGCAATCTCCAAAAGCTGAGGAGTACGTGGAAGCATTATAGTGAGATAAATAAGCTATGATAGGATAAAGGAGCTTTAAAATAAAAACACGTCACATGTTAACTTACCATTTTAGAAGAAATAAGTTTTGATATTCCACCAATGAAGATCTGAAAACTCAGGCAAAAGCTTGTCAAATAATGATTTTTGGTGAAGAGAAAGTCAATATCAAGTTATCAACTAGTAACACGAACAAAATTAACCAGTTTACTAACATACGGCAATTCCTTTTCTACAGATTTTCTTCAGTAGCAGACAGCTGGGTGTTACTGAGGTTAGCAGGTGAAAAGAATTTACTCGGAGGCACTTACAGTAATATATATATATATATACAATTTACATACTATTGCATGAAAAACATAGGATTACTAACAACATATGCGACAAATGTGCACATTTACAAAACTTCATGTTGTTGCTGTCTGCACCTCCATCTCCCTACCTGATCCTCTACCCTACAGTCACTAACAAGAACTAAGAGCTTCCTTCAACAGAAAGGAAAATGTCAGTGCTTATGTCTAAGGTAGGTGGTCTGACTTGATTCAGAAGCCAGGTGCATCTATCATTCTCAGGATGAGAACCGTGGATGATGCTATACTCTAAAGTTGATTGTGAAAAAATTCTCAAACTGAAGAATGCTAAAGCCTAAAGTAAACTCAACGCTGAGGTGCACTCTAGTATGTAGCTGTACGGTCACTAGTGTTTTCAACTTTGACAGTAGCTATATGATATCAGAATAAATTGCTAGTTGTAAGCTTGTTGCACTACCAGAGCAGGCACCAAACTTCATTGGCAAGGGCAAGTCTAACAGTCAGGACTAGTTAACCTGTTACTCCGATTCTTTATTCTCGAATTAGATTATCTCTACCTTATTTCCAATGCAATGCAAGTCTATTACGGCTACTGTTCCTACAATTTCTGATGCATCACGTATTAG
Organism: Rehmannia glutinosa; assembly: GCA_016081115.2. Lineage (NCBI taxonomy): Eukaryota > Viridiplantae > Streptophyta > Magnoliopsida > Lamiales > Orobanchaceae > Rehmannia > Rehmannia glutinosa. The sequence goes on from CM071926.1 coordinate 131,868,684, forward strand.
AGTGACACTTAAAATACCAGATGTGATCGCCTAAGATCTCAACTCATTCTTCTCAGCAAATAATTACATCTGAGTTCATCAAGTCAGACTTAGTTTCTTCACTTATAAACCAACGCCGCCAATTTTTTTCCCTATAAATAGATGTCTACCAGAACACTTAAGACACCAGATGTGATCGCCTAGGATCTAAACTCATTGTTCTCAGCAAATAATTACATCTGAGTTCATCAAGTCAGACTTAGTTTCTTCACTTATAAACCAACTTCGTCGCCAATTTCTTTTCCTATAAATAGATGTCTACCAGACTTCAAGCTTAAGCACAGTTTATTGCAGATAGCCTATGTTGATTGTCAACTTATATCAACAACAAAATCCTAAACCTCCTAAACAACATTCTGGATTCATTAAAGTAGAGTACTAAAGCATGTTTCCTTGCAATTTAAGATAAAATGTTTCAGATGCAAACCTTGTGGGGCGAATCCTCTACAACGTCGCTAATTGAATCAACAGCAACCACTGATTTGTCAGAAAGACCAGTCTGCATGAAAATAGCAACTGTCTGAAAACCTGCTACAGGGAATAATAACCACAATATACCTCAGAAACCGCAAATTATACAGAGAAAAATACTATGTCAACGGAAAAGTAGTTAGCTGAGTACAAGACATTCCTAAAAAGCTCGAGACAAGATGTTGATGCACGCTAGAAAGAAGCAGGGAAGTAGAAAATAAAGAAGACAAAGTAATTGTTTAATTAGTGTGAATGTTTACATTCCATCAGCAAGTTTCTGTACAACTAATATCCTGAGACAAAAGAGGATGCTAAATAGCATAATCTGACTGCATAGGCAATACACTGACTGGATTAGTCCATGTAAAGTGATAACATTAAAAAAAGAATAACGAAGATATTTTAGCAGGATTCAAAATTTTAGTGAAGGGCATAAGACTTTGTATTAACTACTGATGATTATTATATTCAGACATAAAAAGATTTATTTTTTCCAGAATCCAGAATGGATCTATTACAAGTTTACAAACCTCAGTGGATGAATATAGCAAGTCGGTTTCCAAATGAATAAATATACATGTACATAGTTAAAGCTAACGCCAAGCAGACTTGAATCCATATCAAGTTATAAAGCTAGGACGCAAATACCAGTTGTGAGTCTACTGACAAGTTTGAGAATAGCAAAATATCATGGTTATTGGTCCAGTTTCGAGCAAGAGCAGATTGCACATATCATTCACACAATGAAACAAACCATCAACCAGACAAAATTTGCAACAAACCATTGATCATGCTAACAAGAAATAAGAATCTTTCCAGAGAAAGACGTGCCTAAAATAATACAGTCACCCCATTTTCCTTAACACCGCCAGAGAGAATATGTAAAATAGAATTGACGGGAACTTTATCCAATACACTTCAATGCGATTTACGTTGAGATACACAATAACTTTTGAGTAACAATGTGAAATAAATGGATCATTCTCCATAAAAAATAATGAAGCCTGATCTTTTTAATAAGCATCGAATGAGCTCTCACAGACCTAAAAGTTATGCATATCTATCATCTCGAAAAAAATAACCTCCACCAGCTCATCACCCTATACAATGGCTCAATACAATGAACCTTTGCCAATTTTATCACATAAGACAAAAAACATGTGATGAATCACAACTGGATTATTGGTGATCGGAGAATAAAATACTTGGAAGTTTTGACCTTGAGAGAAGTACATTACATCTTTGATTCCTCTCCTTTTCTTCACAAATTAAACTATTTACTCACAATATGACATCAGGTGAAATTCTTTCCAGTTTCATTATAGCCTGAATTACAAACCACCAAATTAGAATAGCGGGGTACCCTTATTTTAAAGTTATAAATGCTCTAAGAGAAAGGAGTTAAAACACAAAATGGAAAGAAAAAATATTGTGCTCATAAGAACACAGGAATGCAAGATAATGGAAGCCAATGGCATAAAATTAGTCAAACTAAAATGACAGAAGAATAACTTTCCAATATGTCAAATTATAATATCAAGTTTGTATACTCATCAATTATGTTAATGTGCAACATGAACAATGAATGTACTATAAGAAGAAAGAAAAACATGTGATAATTCTTACGGTTACATTAGCATAGTCCTTCGGACGCCTGAGTTTAAGGTTGGACCCAGAAAAGGACATCCCATCCAAAAAAAGAGCAGCAGAAGCATCCTCAGGGGTCAAAAATTCCAAAAGAGCTTGGCTCTTCTCCTTGTGTATCTGCAGTTAAAAAAATCAAGAGCACGCTGAATTCTTTCCCGGAATAGGCACTACTAAAATAGGTGAGATAGAGTAAGTGAAAGCTGAGACATACTATACAGCTGATACAGGGTTGGGTTCCTTGAATGTAGTTAACACCAGATGACAGCAAAAACTTATTAATACATTCTATTAAATCTTTCTCAGATGCTGAAGGAGGTAAGTTTTCCACATAGAGCCTCCTCATAGGTCGTGTTGCTTGAGTTAGCTGAACAGACTCAATGGCATGCATCTGTGAAGTTATTGTTTGATGAGCAATTACAACAGGTCTCACCACAGTAGGAGTCACTGGGGTAACACTGGGGAACTCCTTTATGTTCAATGATAAGTTTTGGCTCGTAGGCTGCAAATTGGGAAGAGTTGAACTAGCCATGATGCTCTCGTTTTCAACAGGTTGTAAATCCCATCCAGCATTTTTTTTCTCTGGAGAACGACGAGTAGGGGAAGGAGTTTTAGCAGCAGCATCTGTTTTCCTCTTTCTAGGGGAATAGCCCCCAAGACCACTCGAAGAGACAGTGTCTCGCCTGTAGTGACTACTAGATCCATTGTTGGATATCCTCTTCACATCAGAATGGTCTCTTCCTGATCTGTCTTTCGTAGAATGAGATGATTGTTCTCCATGCTCCCTTTTATCTTTCGATGTGTGTTTATGCGCCCTTGGTGAATGAGACTTTCTATCTCTGCCTTTGTCACGCTCTCTGCTTCGTGATCTTCTCCGCTTTGGCCTGGACTCTTCAAGAGAGGCTCTTATCGGTTCGGTCCTTTTCTTTCGAATCAATTTTTTTATCGGTAGTCCTGCTTTTAGTTTTATCCTCTTCATTATGACGTTTGTGTCTGCTTTCTTTTTCAGGTTTTTCTCTGCCTCTGTTAGTTATCTTTTCTGTCTGCATCACATCTCTTGCATTTCTTTTCTTATACTCTTTCTCAGAGTCACTGCTCATCCGCCCTTCTGTTTTCCTCTTCCTGTAGACCTGTCTGTCTTCGTCAGGAAGTTGTTTTCTATCTACTTCAGATTTGCCTCTGCTTCTTTCAGAAATTTTACCTCTGCTTCTTTCAGGAATTTTGTCCTCCCTATATGAATCTCTGGCTTGCTTCTTATTAGATCCATTATACGAATCAACACTTAAATGACCATCTTTTCTTCTGTTGCTGTGATGTCTTTCATTTTCTCCTGTCACTATCTTGCTGCTTCCAGTCTTATCCCCTCTACCCTTTGACTTGGCATCAAGATCCCGAGACCCTTCATCTTTATCCTCGACTAACTTGCCAATCTTTTTGGGATCATTATTATCCCCTTTTCTCCTCGAATTTACCTTCGCAGAATCATTTGAAGTACGTCTTGTATCCATACGTTCAGAATCCTCATTTATTTGCATATGGTATTCTGGAATATCAGAAGTCTTCTCAATGTTATCACGTGCTAATGCAATATCAGCCACTTCGGAGCCAATGGCAACTAGTTTAACTGCATCTCCCTTGTTTTTTCTTCTGAGCATTATGTCATGAAAGCTTACTGGCCTGGTTCGTGCAGAAGTGCCCTCCAAGAGGTCATCCTGGGACACTTGATTACTACTTCCATATTTCTCTTTTTGTGAATGGGATGTAGTCATGGCGCCAGTAGACTTCCAGTCTGGTACAGTATCAACACATTTAAAAGAAATTACATAGGAGGCAATGGTGCAATGGCTTTAAGATTCAGATACCACTACTATTGCTCTTTCAAGAAAGAAAATGATACATGAACTGAATCTCGAGGAAGGGTAAGGGTGTCTCTTTTAGATTACCTATAAACATGTCAAAAGTATCAAAACACATGCAAATACTCAATAGCAGCTTCAAAAGAATATATATTTCACTGATAAAATTTGTCTATGATTACATCACTAAAAAGATATAATGTCTGATGTTCAGCTTTGCCCATGCTCAGTCCCTATTTTGATTCATACAGCTGTGACACATCCATATGGCATATGTAACTCTGTGAGCTAGAAGAATAAAATTGGTGCTATGTTTGGATCTTGCATTTTGAAGACAAAAAAGAAGAAAATGAAAAAGGTTGGATTAAGCACAATTTACTATCATTAAAAGACAGTATTCTTCTTAGTGTTTTCTTCAATAAAATCTTAGAACCAAACAAATCACTGGGCTTGAGCAACACAGAGTCCTCTAAATACCAAACGTTCAACCACTGTATTTACTCCTCTAGATCAAAAGGCAATTATAAACCAGAAAATTTTCATTCTTATGTATGAATGTTTCCAAACCCTCATGTAATACTCCCACTGAATTACAACTTACCAGCAGAGGATATTGAACATATCTTCGAGAACCTTTAACACCCAATAGATGACAAAGGGTCTGTGAGCAGAAAAAATGAAAATGACTAGCGTAAATAATTGTAAATACAACAATCTGTGCAAGTCATTGTCTTTATTGGACATGATATATAACAGGGAAAGCACGAGTTCCGGTAAACAAAATATAAATCGATTTGCCCATACAAATCAAGAACTAAATTAGATCAATGTGATATGAGCTTTCCTTTTTTTTCCCCTTGACTCCTTCCCTTTTCTACATAAAGAGAGAGCAGATGGAATACTAATCACACCACGAGTATGAGAATACAATTGAGTAACAAAAAAAGAACTCCCGACAACCTTAACTATTTTTCTCCTTTCCTTCTTCCTTTAAACCGTGCAACTGTAAATGAAACTATTAAGCACATTCGCTACTGATATTATATCTCAACAAAAATTCAAACACAAACATTTTCTACCTTGAACGAACATTAATTCGAATTATAGCCTTCAGTTCCGTTCATAAAGTGAGTGATATTACACCAAACTTCATGTTAACCTAATAGAAATTTAAAGTAAAAATTCATATTTAACCAAACGAGTGTGATTGTGAGTTCGGAATGGTGGAGTGTGCATAGAAATGTAAAAATATATAAACATACATGTTTTCGAAAATGCGCAACCGCCGGAGCTGTGGCCGGAGAGTGGAAGCGTCGACGAGGTTGTTTTGCAGAAGAACGAATATGGAGTGTGAACTGATGATGTATAAAAACATTAAGACCTAGAAATGAGAAGGTATTTGCTGCTGGTTCATTGACGATTCTACCCTCTGGAGATATTAATGTCCCCAGCAATTTTAGATGGATTTTGCATTTAATCAGGTTTTAAACACCCCCCCAAAAAAAAAATGGAAGTCCTCCATTTATCTTCAATATATACGATGATTACTCTTTTTCTTTTCTTTTTAATTACTCCTTTTTTATTACGGCAAAGAAATTTTCCTTTTTTTCCAATAAATGTACAAATTTCCAAGCACAAATTTTGGTCATAATTAAGATTTTTATATTTTGATTCCATTTATAAGGTCTTGCAAGAATTAGGGGTGATTGTTTGACCTTTCATTCCATTTCTTTTTACTTTTAGAAAGAATAATGTGAAAAAATATTTTTAGAAAATGAGAATGGATTTTGGGAGTGTAATTGGATATAAGATGAAAATGTAATGATGATAGTTGATGTGATAGTTTTTTGGTATAATAGTTATTAGATGTGATTGGTGATTTGAAAAAAAAGAGAGAGTGAATAGTGTATTTGTGATATGATTGTATAATAATAAAAGTTGATGTGATATTTTTTGTTAAAACTATAAATGGATGTGTGATGATTTGAAAAATGAGAAAAGTGAATAGTATATTTTGTGAAATTTTCACAAGAATCACATATTCATGCAAAATTTTGTCCAAAAAGTGGAAGCGGTGAAATTTTTCACATGCAAGCACTCCTTAGTGTTTCTAACTCAAGTTATATCTTTTAAGCAACAACAGTTCCTCAATTCATAATGAGTTAGGGCAAAAAACTTGTATGAGATGGTTTCATGTGCATTGTTTATGAGGCGGATCATACATGAACTAGAATTTCAACTCAAACCCAAACCATATAAAAGACCCATGTTTTTTGTTCTCTGTAGGATCCGTCTCATGAATCTAAATCCACGGGACCGTCTACCACCTCTTGAGTTAGCCATATTCTTTGCGGATGCAAGACCTTAACCCTTTCTTATTATTAGTAAGAATTCTTGTTTTGGTTCCCTAACAAGGATTATTTCCACCTGGCTTTTCATTAATATTGAACCGGATCCACTAGATTTTAATTGAATAATTGTCCTTTTCGTTCGGACCGGAGCACGAAAGGCCACCCCAAAGAGTGAATAGTCCTTTATTTTTTTGTGGGTATCGCCACGCTTAACCCCGATCACCCCTCAAGAATAAGACACAATAATAGAGCAAAATAGGAGCTAATAATAGAGCGCACATCGAGACTACTCTCCTTTTAATAATTAATAATAATGCAGGGTTTGGAAAAGCTCCTTTCTTAAGAGATAGAACAATCCTCACTCGACAGCTCAAAGTTGACCAGTATAAAACCATATGATCCGTCCTCGTTTACGTGCCCTACTGGCTTTATCGTACCCTTACTACTCCTTGCTCATTGGCTTCTGCATGTCTTTTACTGGCTTCTATTATCTTTTGCTGAACAAATCAAATTGAATGTGATATCATGTGTTTTATTATTGAGATGTATGCATAAGCATCTGGACAACAAATTAGTGTATGTTTGGGAGAACTTTTGCAAAAGTCCATCATAAAATTGACTTCTTAATAAGTGACTTTTCAAAAGGACTTCAATTATGACGTTTCTAGAATGGACATTTTATATAAGTCACTTATCCAAAAGTTCATTTTAAATTAACCACCAAACATCAATTATTGAAAAGGCCTTTTAGATCCAAAAGTACATCTCAAAAGTGCATCTAAACAAGCATTTAATTTCTCAAAAGATTAATTAGATGTTACCTAAGTGAGTAATACCCAACTCCATTGGGATTTTTATATGTGTCCACTTTTATTTTATTTTTTTAAAAAAAAACGCATACGCATGTCATAACCTGGACACATGGAAAAATCTGAATGGAGTTGGTGCTACCCAATTGGGTAGCATCGAACTTTCCTTTCTCAAAATCACCTTACCAGTTTAAGCCCCAATGTCATGCATGATCCCAAATAATATTCGTAATATCCTTGGGTTGGACAGGGGTTCATCTTTTTATGCCATATACTTGGGGCTCCCATTTTTCATCCGAAAGAATAAATGTTAAATATTTTCTTCACTCAAGTACAAGGTTACACGCAAATTAAAAATGTGGAAGTCGAGTAGGTTTTCTTCAGGTGGCAGAGAACTATTGATAAAAACAGTAGCCCAAGATACAACTACTTACACAATGAGCATTTTCAAGATTCTGGGTTCCTTATGTAATGAGCTACAATCGTTAATAGCCAGATTTTGGTGGGGTGGAAGCGCAGTGGATAAAAAGATCCATTAGACGCGAAGGGATGTCATCATTCGCCGTCTAAAAGATGAGGGTGGTATGGGTTTCAGAGACCTCAAATTGTTTAATCAAACCCTTGTCGCCAAGCAAGCACATGGAAAATCCTTGACAATGAAACTTCTCTTGTTGGGCGTATCCTCGAAGCAAAGTATTTTCCCCTATTTCTTTTTTTGAGTGCACGGCTGGGACACCATCCATCTTATGCATAGAGAAGCATTTTTCGGGCTAAAGATTTATTATGCAATGGACTCCATTGGAAAGTAGGAAATGGTCGCTCAATTAATATTTTCAATGATCCGTGGCTTTTGAAGCCCAACACTTTTAACTTTCAAGCCTATAACTACTACTAGTAATGGGGCTCCTTCTTTGGTGCCACACTTGTCAAGGACACATTATGGGTGTAAGTCCAAGCGGCTACGATAATATAGAGGGGGGTGAATAGATTATCTCCATCTTTTCGATTTTGCCCTCTTTTTTTAACCAAATGCTCAAACACAATAATAAAGGTGCGGAATGTAAACAACACACATTGATTTATAGTAGTTCAACCCACCTAGGGCCTAATCTACTACCACCCCAGTATATCCGGGATGGATTTCAAAAAGAAAAAGAATTTTATTAATTACCAAAATTAATACAAATTCAACTTACAACACCTTGAAGAGCACCACACTCTTCTTCAACACCACCTTTGGAGATTACCACAATCTCCCTTTGAAGATTACCACAATCTTCCTTCAACGACACCTTGTGAAGATTTCCACAATCTTCAACCTTGAAGAATACAAAATTCTTCAACACCTCAATAAGAAGATCACCACAATCTTCTTGCACCTATCACCTAGATCATCCAAGTGTGCTTTTACCACAAGAACACTCACAAGGATATCTTGTGTTTGAATGATAACCAAAAAATCAAGATTACAACTCAATAATGAATATTACAATTTGAGTGCAAAGTGTAATCAAGAATAGCCTAGACCTCAAGGATGTGAAAGTGAAAAGCTAGGCAAAATTACAACAAGAATAATAACAATGAAGAACAAATATTTGCTTGAAGTGTATCTTGTTGTGTTGTATCTCAATTGTTGTGTTGGTTGCTCCAAAACTTCCTCTATTTATAGGAGATGATTGATCAAGCATAGGCCTCTCTTGGGGATTGAAAATCTGAGAAAAATACAATTAAAATCAAGAATATAGTTGTTAGAAATCAATCACACATTTTAAGGAAATATGTCTGCTTTGTCAAACGGTCATATATTTTTCTTTGTCAAAAAATCTGAAGGCGGCCGGTCGCGCACAAATAAGAGATTGAAGAACACATTGAAAATTACAACAGGCGGCCGGTCGACATAGGCTTCGACCGGTCTACCCTTGTCTCAACCGTCCCCCTCAATCATTTTGCAAGGTTTGAAGTTTGTTTCAAAGACAAAGTTGCGCAGGCCGTCGCACGGGGGGCACCGATTTAGCGTAATGAATATAGCTTTTACTTTCCAAAAAATTAAAAAAACATAATTGAATTTTCGATTAGTGAAACTGACCAGTCAGTCTCATCATTTATACAAGCATTATATATAAGTATGATTTATTTTTTTAAAAAAAATAAAAATGGTCGCAAACACAACGGATATTACAATTTTAAATTCCAAAACAGCAAATTTTCAGTATTATCAATTTCATAGACAACCATTGAATATATTTGACAACTAGATTAATTCCACTTGTTGCTTGTGGGAACATGGGATAGAAATAGTACTATTTTGGTTTCAAAATAAAAGTTTCGTTGATTCTATTAATAAATTAATTTAATTATCTACCAAAATTAAAGTTTCGTTGATTCGTTTGAATATATTTGAATATTTAAATAACTTAATAAGTATATTGAAAGTTTCAAAGCCAATGGGTTAGTCAAAGGTTTGGAAAAAATTGTGCTTAAGAAACTATGCTTTTATCATTGACATTTTTTCACTAAAAATAACATTGAAGTGAAGATATTTGCTAAAAATCCAAAAATATTAATGCCTAAGCCCAAAATCATCACAATTTTAACTTTTTTCTTAACACATGTTTAATCTTTTTTACTAATATCAAATTCGAGTCGAGTTTCAGAATTTATTGGACAAGAAAATGTCCTAATTTTAAAAAAGAAACTAGCTCGAATAAACTTTTATCCATTAATTTTAAATCAAATATTTTGATGTATATTTCAACCTAAATCACAAAGTATTGCAAGATTTTAGAGAGAGTCGTAGGGTCAAGATTTTCACATTGGAACCACGTTCTCTAAGATTCTCTGTTTGTTTGGCAACAGAAACTCCTCAAGAAAAATTATAGGGAAAAAATTGTTTTCCATACCTAATATTTCAACTTGTTTTTTTTTTTTTTTCGTTCTGCCATAGATTACTGGGTTTCGCATCATTGTTCCCAAAAGGGGCACAAGTTACCACAGACAATGTATATCACAATCTGATAAGCAAGTTTAACACTTCATATTTTCATAACACGATCCAATCACATTTTTTTTAGAAACAATCAAATTCATTGTGTAGAAGAATTTGCAACCGATAACAAAGATCAAAATTGTAAAGCCTACAAAATCATAAATCTATATATATCTATAACATAGACATTTCAAACCTATATAGATCTAATTGACAGTAGAATTAGAAAATCACATAAGCACTGGACGGATCACAAACCCGCATTCGCCATTAATCCTCCGGTAATGAGCTATCTGAATCTTCTATAACGGCAAAATCATCTTAACGTAAAATACCACATGGGTATACCACCAAACTCAAAAATGTAGAAGAGGGATTTGTACCACTAATTTGATCAACATCTACACCTTGAAACCAGATCATGTTTTATGTCTCCCTCAAGTACCTAAAATAGCTTATTCATGTGTTTCAACAATTTTTTTATCCGAGAAAAACTCAAAAATCAAGAGCAAGTGGAGCCAAAAACTGCAATTGAGCTATTCCCTGGATTTGCAAATTTTTCAACAGCATATCCATACATGTCCTTTCCTGGTTCACAATAAACATCAGGAGAACCCCACATATAAGAGAAAGAGCAGTTCAAAATAAGAGGTTTCTAGCTAAGGATGTTAATGGATTGGGTTTGGGTCGGGTCTGCATGGACCCGAGACCCAACCCGTTAAAAAAACATAATACCCAACCCTACCCCCGCCCATCCTTGGACCCATACCCACCCCGAGCCATACCCGTGTCTGGCGGATAAGACTTGTTAGACCCATTAGACCCACCAACTTCATATATTTGGCCAAATTTGTATAAATTTTACTCAAATGGTGCACTCAAAAATGATGTCAAATGTGATATTTATATAATTTTATAGATATCATATAAATTATGAAATAAACACCAACATATATAAATCAAGAGCTCCTACAAAACAATATACACACTTTATATATAAACTAACAAAAAAACTAACTATATGGGTTGGTTCCTACTATACCCGTTGTCCGACTGGGGTCCATTTATTTGTCCCATTTGGGGCAGGTCCGGGTCTTACCCGGACCCATCACCATCCCTATTTCTAGCCCCTCGTGGGGTGACCCGTGACCTAATGGTGAAGAATGAGTTCTTGAGACCAAAGGTCTCAAATTTGAATCCCCACCTTTGCACTACTTGGTCGAACCTGTCGCACAAAGCTTGCCTTGTCCAGTGCAGTTTACGCGGCTGGCGTGGCTGTGGGTTTCCTGTTATCCAGAAAAAAAAGGGAAAAGAAAAAAGAGGTTTCTAGAGCCATGGACTGGTTTCTTGAAAATGATGATCTCTCAGTCAATTTTCCAGTAGATAAATGAATCAATCTAAAATTTGATTGAACTAAGTTAAGGATTTGATTCATAGTTCCTCTCAAAATGATCTCATCTTCTATAAGGAACATCATGGGATAGGACTGCACTCATCGACAATCTTTCTGCCCAGAAAACTAAAATTAACAATTAATCCAGGTTGTACCAGACAAATATTATATTCAGAAGTCAAACTTACAAACAAGAACTTCATTAATGCAGTAATAATTAACAATATTGGTATCCAAGTTTCTGGTATATGTATATTAGACAAATGCAAATGTAGCATTAAAATTTATAAATTGTTTCAATCATCTCAATTGGAAAAACAATGAAAAGGGCCCCAGGATGCTTATCTAGATAGTCAACTTCTGAGCTACCGAAGAATTAATATTAATGTTAAAAGAAGTGACAGCAGAAGAAAATGAAGAGTAGTTACAAATTAATCAGAAAAACATTAATAATCTTTTCAATATCTTTATGCATTATATTGTATATTTGCAACTCAAGCTAAAGCATGTGAATCGTCAACCAATATAAAGCTTGACTTAACTCATATAAGGTCTCATGGTTCTGCTTCTACACTTTCCCAACAATTTCCTGGAAATGCACAATAAACTTAAGGAGAGAAAAAAAATATCGAACATCTAATAGGAAATAAATATGAAAAAACACATCTAGTATAACACTGAACATTATAAAACCAAATAAATAGGACAAGTTGCCAAAAAAAGTAAATCCTATTAGGCTTATCTGTGTTGAGAGAATTAAGTCTATTTAGCCCATATGGATTCGAATCCTATTGATGATATAGCTAACATTTCCTCACTTTGCAGGCTTTTATGAATCTTTCAGTCGTTAAATCAGATACCTTTCAGTCCAAGAAAACATTTATGACCTGTCCACACTCTCCAGGTCCTTCTACATGAATTTCAGATTTACTATTCTCTTTTTTTTTTCTTTAGAATAAAATATTTTTCATTCAATAATTCAACAGAGCAAATATGCTGTCCCACTGTATAGTGCCTTGCATTTGGTCAATCAATTCAAAGTCAACTGATATGATCATTCTCTGAATTCACAGCTAAAATTGATATTACAAGGCCTGGCTAGCCTCAAGTTCTTTGTTGAAATCCAAACAAAACTACATCAGAAATCTGAAATCTGCTAAAAATACATCATCAATGGCTGAATTTGTAGTAATCTGTGTAATTCGGAGCCTTACTGAACTGCTGATATACGAAGGGAAACACATACCTGAATTACGAGGCCGTATCGAAATAATACAAATGAAGCTCAGACAATTGCAGTCCATCTTAGAAATTGCAGATGCCAGACAAGAGGTAGACGAAGGGATCCACAACTGGGTAGCAGAAACCCGGGAAGTTGCTTACGATATCGAAGATCTTCTTCTTCTAGCAGTCTCTTCAAAGAAAGAAGGAGGCATTTTCAAAAAATACACACATATGTTCAAAGAAGGCACAAGCCTACACCATCTTGAGCCAAAAATCCAAGTCATTGAAGCTAAGATATCCGCCCTTGAATTAGATCTCCGCATTCGAAATATAAAACCCCGCCAAAGAGGGAGTCCAAACCCAGTTTCGCGAAGAACATATCCTCATCAAGTCGAGGAGGATTTTGTCGGGTTGGAGGAAGATGTTGAGGGATTGGTGGCGAGATTAGTGAGAGATGATACCGGCAGAATTTATAAAGTTGTCTCCATCACAGGGATGGGTGGCATAGGGAAAACCACAATGGCTAAAAAGATTTACCATCACGCAGATGTACGGAGTCATTTTGATGCGTTCGCATGGGCCTGCGTGTCTCAACAATGGCAGAAAGAGGATGTGCTGCAGAGGATCCTTAATAAGCTTGAACCTGCAAAGAAAAAGGAAATCAACAACATGAAAGACGATGAGCTTGTTGAGGAGCTTGTTGAAGTTCAGGAACGGAAAAGATGCCTGATCGTGCTAGATGATGTGTGGGAAATGGATGTATGGGATATACTAGGACCCGCTTTTCATACTAGACAAGGGAATAGCAAAGTGTTACTCACAACGCGCAACAAAGAAATTGCGCGTTACGTAGATATGGATGCGTCGTGTTATCTCTATGAGCAAAGGCATTTGAATGAAAAGGAGAGTTGGGAACTACTTAAGAAGAAAGTCTACCGTGGACTAAATATTGAAGGTAATTCGCCTGATACCATCTTCTTGGACATTATAATAGCAAGTAAAAGCAAAAAACATGTTTTTTTTTTATTTATTCACTAATGTTTCAAAATTTTAGGTATTTCGCTTGAAAAAAGTCAAAGCAGTGGCACATCTGTTGGAGAACACGAGTATTCCTCTGGCTCTGAGGATGATGATGAAGCATCCACTGCAGAGAGCTTCCACTCATGCAAAACTGATGAGGAAGAAGATGAAGTCCTAAGTCAGGTTCCCTCGTCAAGTTCAGAAGACTATATTCGAAGTAAGAATTTTGTATTTCTATGATCTAAACCATCATCATCTTAATGTCTAAAGTAATTCGGTATTGAGAAAGAACCTGAGCCAAGAATAACCACTGAATGTGGACGCAATGTCCTAATTTTTTCAAACAAAAGGGGAAGCTCCAATAATCAAGATAGTTCTTTTGTTTTACTCATTATTAATCCTAATTAAACTTTTAAATGCCTACAGACCAGAAAAATCAAATGGATATGGAGAGACTAGGAAAGGAAATGGTTGGACAATGTGGAGGATTGCCATTAGCAATTATTGTGCTCGGGGGGCTTTTGATGACAAAGTCTACAATAAGTGAGTGGAGAACAGTTCACCAAAATTTCAACTCATATTTACGGAGAGGAAGAACTTCTCGGGAGTACGGAAGAGTTCATGAGGTGTTAGCTCTAAGTTATCATGATCTACCCTATCAGCTCAAACCATGCTTTCTGTATTTAGGAAACTTTCCAGAAGATTCAAAAATACCCACTCGGAAATTGTATCAATTATGGGCAGCCGAAGGCTTCATAGCACAAGAATCTCACCAAACTGACGAAGAAGAATCCATCTCGGACATAGCAGAACGTTATTTAGGCGAACTTGTGCAAAGGTGCATGGTTCAAGTACGAGTAGAGGAAGCAACCGGCACGTTCAAGTCTTGTCGACTACATGACCTTACGAGAGAATTATGCCTTGTAAAAGGAAAGGAGGAAAATTTTCTGAAAAAGGTTCCTCTGAGGTACGAACCTGACCTAATATGTTCCCCTTCTTCATCTGTTGTCGCCACGTCAATCAGTGTCACACGCAGACTTTCCATTGCTTTCGATTATGATTTCGACAGTTATTTTCCTCCTAAAATGGAGAAACTTGAGCATATCAGATCAGCGCTATTCTTTTCCAGGCTCAGCGACAGAAGAAATCTTCAGCCGGCATTGGACTTCCTTTGCAATGAGTCTAAGCTGCTAAGAGTTTTAGACCTCGAGAGGTTCGACTTTGGAGAGAAGCTAAATAAAGCCATAGGAAATTTGGTTCACCTCAGATACCTGAGCTTAAGGGGTTCTCAATTTTATAAACTGCCATCATCCATCGGCAATTTAAAATATTTACAAACACTTGATCTGCGTCTACCGTTTCTTGTGTGTTTGACCATCCCCAATGTCATATGGAAGCTGAAACATTTGAAGCATTTGTATCTCCCTCCATCTCATAAGAGTACGAGTAAATTGGAGCTAAGTAGCTTAAGCAAGCTGGAAATATTAAAAAACTTCGATACAAGAGTTTCAGACTATAGAGATATCCCCAAATTAACTAAGCTTCAGAAACTTGCAGCAATTCTGACATTGGAAACAGAGAATTTAGTGGCGATCATTAATTGCCTCAAGATGGAGAACAGCCATATCAGAGACTCATCTTTCCGTATCCGCTACGATTTTCAGTCGGAAGAAGAGTTAGCTGTTTTAAGACAACTAGTAGGGTTCAACCATCTTCATAAACTGGATTTGATTGGCCTTATAAACAGGCTACCAGAACATCATCAATTTTCTCAAAGCCTGACGAAATTAATTTTGAGAAGCAGTAGACTCAAGGAAGATCCTATGGCCACTCTCGAGAAACTTCCTAATTTATATTCATTGATACTGCGTAAAAATGTATTTGAAGGTAAAGAGATTTGCTGTTCTCCGCAGGGCTTCCCTAGACTCAGAATTCTGGAATTCCAGGGGCTGACTAGCTTAGAGCAATGGAGAATAGGGGAAGGAGCTATGCCTAATCTGTCTTGTTTAACGATTGATGAATGTATTAACTTGCGGATGATTCCAGAAGGAATTAAGTTTATTGCCACACTGAGGGAATTGGTGATTGTTAACATGCCTGATGCTTTTAGGCGCAGGATTCAAAAGGTACAGGATGAAGGGGGAGAGGATATTTACAAAGTTGAGCACATTCCGTCGATCACAATTACTGAGACGAGCAGAGCTTACATGAAAAAACTGGAAAGTCAACTATCAGGTACCATAAGATGATTAGCCGTGAAGATTTTCTGCATATTTTACACAATTTACATGTAGCTTCCATTCATGGCCTTTCTTTTCTAGGCTATTTTCAACTTATTTAGTTAGGAATGGTTACCTACTGCAGTCCTGATCTGACATTTTCTTCATGGGCAGGAAATTCTATTTCTGGACTTTTTCAAAGTTTTTCTCCGGCAGTAGTACCAAGGCAATGGCAGAATTCATGAAAATCTCTGTGGAAGGGCATGTCAGCGAATTGCTGCCTGTTAAATCTTCTTCAAAGCTCCAGGTCAGATCCCACGAGAAGCTTTTGTTCTACTGTTTTATTAAAACTTTTACAACAAAAGATGATTGGCGAGTTGGAACAAATAGTCAACAGGAAAATAGAACGGCTAAAAAAAGGCTTATGCCATCTTAATGTTTGAGCACAGGAAGCTGAAATTCTAGAATGCAAAGATTCTGAAAGTTCCACTAGGAATGCAAACAAGCTCTTGTTAGTTGAATATTTTCCTTGTATAATAATCTTGTTTAAATTGTCTAGGTGACTTCATTGTGTTTGTTCAGGATCTTTTCAACTGTTCATTAGCTGTCATTGTTACTCAATTATTAAACAAATCAGTGATCTTTGTAACTCCGAGAGAATTATCAGATGTATTCCTAATATATTTATAGCTCAGTTTTGGAAATGCCTTTTTCCCATAAGGAAGAGAAAATGTGAGCAAGTTCATCTCAGAGAAGGAATGAAAGGATTCTGAAATTAAACGAACGTGTGAAGTACGACATTTTTGGTTCTGTCCAAATTACAAATAGTCGTATGTACAATGTAATTAGATTATGATAGTCATCAAATTGAAAAACTGTTTAATTCAATTTGTTTATAAAGAATAAAATAGCCAAACTAAGATTCTATATAATCCAAAATTCCATGTTCCTTTATTCCTGTTCAGATAGATATAGAATAACAAGGCAAAAAACCAGAATCTCTTCCCATTCTCGAAGACTCGAACTTTTCCAGACATACTCCTGGCAAGTGACTAATCATTGTTATGAGATTAACAGGGATAGAGCATAAAAAACCTCTAACCTATAATAATACGGTAACTTAGAAAGTGTGACACACTTGCTGATATTTTTTATAAGTTCTTCGCATGACCAATATTTGGTAAGAACCTAGACTCATCATTTCATATATAGACATAGAAGGACTAATTCCATCTAAATTTCATTAACATCTCGAAAGGAATAAGAATATAAGTTTGTTAAACCTTAAGGCTTTTATGGCACAATCGGAACCCTGCAATATGCACTTTCTTAATCTTATATCATACGCACCAATCACCTGATCCATTTCAAATTAAACCCCATATTTTTCCACTTCAAGTAAGTCAGTGCAACCATACTTAGGAAAACGGATAAAGGAAAAATAAAAGAAAAGAAGAAAGCATACCATCAGGAATATTGCAGCAGCTCCACCCTCATAAAACCAATCGATTTTTTTCTTGCACAATAGGAAAATGCCTCTCAATACCATGCGAGTGGCCTTAAAAAAGATGCTAGAGCTAGAGCGAGTGTGCTTCCCCACAAATCACCAAAAACCTGCAAATTCATTAGTCCAAAAATTCCATATTATAAACCTGATCAAATAAGATGATCCTATAAAAATTAGGATCAAAGAATTTCCGGTTACTAGGTGAAGTCCCGCCTCCTGGACCTCCATGGAGAAAAACCACTGGCAGCTAGAATTAAAGATAATAAAAAACCTACATGAAGTTGAACATAACTAACATAATCTGATTTATATTTTTGCCAGAAAGGCCCAAAGCAGAATAGTGAGATATTCATTAGTGCTGATGCCGCTAAATATAGTTATGTTACGGGATGCTGCTGCTATCTCCTGATACCTCTGAAATACTCCAAGAAGCATGCACACATCCGGATCATACGTATTTTTATGTTACTAGTTGTACATGGGGCTGGTAAAGAAACTTAAAGTTATAGTTAGCACCATCCAATCATTTGACCAGCCTAATCATATACTGATTTTATCTTTCAAAACAAGGTCTGCATAAAGATTGTATTCACTGGTGAAAAATCATACTGGCAGAAGGAAAAAATTGTTTGGCCAACTTGTAAACTAATAAACTAAATTATAAGTGTATACAATATCATTATTGAAATGGTTGCTTATGCACTGCCCTGCTTTTAGAAAATGTGCCATAAGTCCTATAAAAAGTTAATAAACAACCAAATATGCATTTTTCGAATATCATTTGAATCATGATTCATGACATATGAACTTCCAATTATCTTCCTCGTATCCCTCTTCAAGTGGAATCATCCAACAGAGATGATAATATTATCAATCAGAAAATTAATTTACAACCGGTTGTCGTTGTTATGTTCCTAAAATTAAATTAAAAGGTCAGCAGGTTGACACCAGTTTATGTCCTCAAAACAAGTTGAGAATAAGACACTAATGTCACATTAATAATAATATAATGTATTTTTTACTACAGAGACAACATCATTCAACTAAATGTGCGTAATTCCATTCTGATTTTATATTCTTCAAAAAAATTCAACTGCTAAAAAGTTTGAAAAATAAATGTATATGTCAGGTAAGAAGTAGTAAATAAAATGAAACACATGAAAACCAAAACATACAGGGTTAATCACAAAAAACTGCCCCTGAGATTTAGCCTAATTATAAAAAAAACCCAATTATCTTTTGAAATTACAAATACCCCTGACATTTATTTTTAGCTTACAACATTGCACAAGGCCTCAAGATGCTGGTATTTGTTATGTAAATACAAACCTCAAGGGGTATTTGTAATTTCGAAAGATAACTTCAGCCTTTTGTAATTAGGCTAAACCTCAGGGTAGTTTTCATAATTATATATCCCAAAAGTAAATCTAATGAAATTTACCTTCTGTAAGATCTTTAGTTCCTCATTGGCATTCCACTACATCTTCTTGATAGCAAAACATTCTCCATCAATGCAACCTTTATAAATAGACCCTTGAATCACCCTAAATCTCCCAAAAGAAATCACAATGTCGTTTAAATGCATAACCAAAACTACACCAATACAGTTCAAAGGCCACATCTTGATCCATTTCCACCTCTATTGATTTGAACCTTTATCTTCTTGGGACACAAAATAAGAAACTAAAAATCCAATAAAGAAATTACAAAAACAAACCTCCTCAATATCAGCATCACTAATATTTCCATATTGGAATGCCTGGCGCAAGTTATTTGCCAATGCAACATCATAATCTCTATACAAAATGTTACATCTATGAATTAGATAGTGAAAGTTGAGATTTAGCCAAATAGATCATGAACTTGATAAATACTGTGGCAACCAGAATTCATGCTCAAAGAAACCCATCATACTAAGAATCGGAATGCATGTGGAGTAAACATCCCTGGGATGACATAGAAGTATCAGCCAATATATCTAGCCTTCTTCACACTTCTTTAATAACTTATATATACCACTATAGCTTGTGAACAATAGACATTGGTCTTAATTTAGGATTTTTTATGTCCCCTAGAAACTTGTGAACTAGTATAAAACAAAAGGATACATGTTGGAAACCACCACCACTAAGCAAATGTACTCCACCATTTTCCAAATCACCTGCCATTCTTGCAAACACAAGTTCCAGCATGAAGTTAATGCTAGTTCAGTGAGGCCCACATCAATGCGCTTAAGCAGCACAATTGTCTGCCAATTAACCCAATAACTATTCCCCTGCAAATAAATTGATAAGCAAATAAATATATGCAGATTTACTGTGTTATTGATCATTTTTCCGTATTATTGAATATGTTGTTTATTAAAAGAAGTATTTATTGATCAGAAAAATGATCAAGTACTACATAGATCACGCCATCAAACAGAATATAACTTCTAACAAGAAATACAAAAAGACAGAAAGAAAATGAATCAGGACACTCACAATTATCACTTTATCTGATGTGGGATCCTACACGTATTGTGGATAAACCATGCCGAGATTTTCCAAGCTTTTATTAGCATAAGGACATCCAAAAGAATTCCATACATGCAACAAAGTTAAGTACAACAAAGACATCACTCCTCAACCCTTTGAAATTTCTGCAATTAAGAAATACGAAAAAACTAGCACATTAAAACACTCTCAGACATCTCCAACTACATTGTACAGACTTTTCTTAAGAGAAAGGCTCCTCTATGTACATTTTACCAGATTTTTTCGACAAGACATAAGCTCACTAGATCATATTCACATGAAGCAGATTTATCCGTGAGGACTTCCACCATTGAAAGAGAAAATAAGAAAGGAAAACAAATCAACAAGTATATGCATCAATAAGTAATTAAACAACATTTTAGCTCTAAAATCGGAAAACTACAACATTTTCGCTATAAATATCCATGTGTTGTAAGAGGTAGGTTGCGCAATTTCGTCAACTATAATTTGACAGAAATGATTCGTGTACATGATTCCATAGCTCAATTCATAGAACAAAAGGAGAGGGGATACCAATAATTCAAAAAATAGAAAACCCTGACCTGAGGCGAGGAAATTATCAACGTAAGAATAGACGCCAACCATGTAGACTCTTTAGCGGCAGTTCTGGAAGATGAACAGAAGGAGATTCGGGTTAGTCGACACGATCCTCATTCAAAATCACAACAATTAAGAAAATCGTATACGGGGGAAGTGAAACTCTGGGAAATAGGGTTTTATCAGTGGAGGTGCTGTGAACTCCGGGATGAGCAGTGGCGGCCGCCGGTGTCTCGGAACAATACTGGTGATGGTCTAGGGCAGTCGATTCTTGTTCGATATCTTCGTGTTCGAGAAATCCGTTCGTTGCTATGAGAAAGAGTATTAGAGATGAGTTAACGTGTTTTAGGGAGGAACTCTGGTTGTGTTATTAAGAATGAGTAGGGAAAAGAGAACCGACTATTTTTTGTTAATTAATCCATTTGTTAATTAATAATCCATGATTTATTTTTAATTTGTATAATTATAAATCCATGAGAAAACGTTATAGACTTTATTTTTGTCTATTGTACGACGTTAAAGGACACATAGACATCGTCAAACAAAACCGTCGCAGTAGCCGATGTATATTATGCTAATAGACATCGGCTTAGACATCGGTGTAGTAAAACCGATGTCTGTTAGCGGACAAATCCGCTCCTAAACATCGGTTTCCTAGAAACCCGATGTTAAAACACATTAGACAACAGAACAATCAGGAAATGATGTCTTCTGAGTGATGTCTATTCATATTTTTCTTGTAGTGATTTCATGGCTCGCATTTTGTGAGACGGATCCTCATGGCCCATTCCCCAGACCAAAAGACCAATGACATTTTTGTAAATATTAAGCTAACAGATGAGTGTGATGATAATTAAAAAAGTATTTGTTTTTTCTGAAAGTATTGCATGTTGAACTGAAAAGTATTATAATTTTTAGGTACAATTATTACATGTGTAAGTGAAAAGTATTGCATATCGAACTGAAAAGTATTAGTAATTGATCTGAAAAGTATAAGTTTTTCCCCTAAAAAATATTTAGTAGTCCTCTGAAAAATATTAGTTTTTTCTCTGAAAATTATTATTATTTCTCCTTAAAAATACTAGTATATCACCCATTCGATGCACAGAGTGTAATATAATAAAGTGCTATATAATCTTGATATTAGAATTGATATATTATATGAATGATAATGGAGCGAGTCAGGGCGAGTATCTCAAGGTCATCACAACCATGTCCACTGAACTGGGGAAGGGTTGCATGATGATATGTCTTGACCCGAACAAAATAATTTAGAATTTATTAAATTATTATTATTATTATTATTATTATTATTATTATTATTAATTTAATACATTTTCACAAAAATATTATGTTACTTATACAACGGTAAATTAAAACTTTAGAAAAAAAAAACAAATTGATTATATACTTGAAGCAAGTTTGTACGCCTATCAAAAAACACTGGTTGAGGTGACTAAAACTTTAAAAATGATATATTTACTTAATATTTTTCGACAACTAAATTAAATTAGATCAACTAAAACATAGTTGAAATTTATACCAATAAATTACTATATATATTAATTTAATAAATAAAATCAAATTATCATTTAATTTCTTGATAGCAATATCATTATACTCAAATCATGATTATTTGTGAAACTATCTTATAATATAAAAGATTATTGTTTGATAATGGCAAATAAATATAACATAAGTAATACACCAAATAAACAACATTTCTTTTACATAATTAGTATTTACTTATTATATATCCAAAAAGTATATGCAATATAAAAATTAAATTATATATATAATTTAAAGAATATTTTACAATTATATATATCTTGGATTTCAATACTTTCGACATTTCATAGAATAGGGTACGGTGTAATTTATAGAATAGGGTTAGCAAGGTCGAATCCACAGAGACTAATAAATTATTGTACTAAGTATTGGGATTGTAATAGTTTTATTTTTATCGAGACGATCGAAATTGGGTGATTGGTTTTGTAAAAGCAAGAAAAGAATTTATCATAAAAAGACAGAATAAGAGTTGATTGAAAGATCAAGGAGATGAATGGATTCCAGGGTTATGGTTTCAATTAATATCCTCTTTTGTTATCAGATTAATCACAACCAAAGTTATTATTATTCTTCCCTATAAGACAATCACGAAAGTATTTTACCCTCTCTCTCGAGATGTATGTAAAAACGTTGATTGGATTATCTATTCTAGCATCTCTACTCAACAAAAGATATCCAACTCCCAAAAGCACAAAAGATTATAAATCCTCATAAATATTCACAAACTTCTCAATCTTGCAAATATTTATGTCAAGTACTCAAAGATCTAGTATTGAAACTCATCTCTCGAATTATGAATCAATACATCAAAACAAGTTAAACCAAAGGCCTTTTGATTAAACCAGAAATAAAACAAAGTACTCGAATAGGATTGGAAAATAATAACTATAATTGCAATTAAACATCAAATAAAAGTATCCATTAACCTAATCCCAAACCCGGGAATCACAAGATGTTTAGCAAGATATGGAAAATAAATAATTCATAGACAAATTATTCATGTTCATATCTAACTAATCAAAAGTAAATGATACTATGGAATGAGAAAACTTAGGGATGTCGATGATCTCTCGATCTATCTTTAATCCTCAAGCGTGTGGTTGCGACCTCGATCAATCTCCCGAATCTTTTGGTAGAAGATTGCTCTTTTCTCTGCTTTATAGGGCAAAAATAATTGTGTCCTCGTTTGTGGTCACCTCGTCTCTATTTATACGCCTATTGGGTCAAAACTTGAATTAAAATCATCAAACCCCTGTTTTCCCGCACAGACGCACGGGCCGTGCGCCTCGCGCACGACCAGCCCGTGCGTCAGGCCATAGGCAATTGATTCCGATGAGATGGCGCACGGGTCATGCATCCTGCCGTAGGTATTGTTCTTCCTTGGTAATGACGCACGCGGCCGTCTTTGTCGCGCCCGCCCGCCGTGTGTCCCTGTTAAAGGTGGCCGACCTTTGTTTCTTTCCGTTTCTTGCCCGGTTCGTCTGACTTCTTCTCGATTCAACTCCAAACATCATACATTAGCTCGATTATTGGCGGTCTTTTACCGCAATGCTCCGAATTGTTGCCAAAATGCTACAAATATCGATTAATTCCTACAAAACGATCAAAGTGTAATACATTTTCCACTTTACAAGAATATAGACCATTTTACTCAAGTAACGCATGCATATCAACTTACTCTAACCACAATTAAGCCCAAAATACATGCAAACTCTTACCAATCAAACCCCCAAACTTAAACTATTTGAGTCCCGGTCAACGCTTTATAAATAAGACAAAACAAGGGAGTAATGAAAGGCAAATCAAGAACAACACATCATAATTCATGTCATTTATCCATAGACGTCAAGCAATAAGTCAACCAAGCCTCGAACATCTAACATAGAGCACAAGTCAATTAAAACCATGGCAAATACTTCGAATCACGACTCTCACAGATCAAATGTATACTCTCCTCTCAAGAATAATAAGGGACGTGTATTCGCTCAAATCATATGAATGTTGAAGAATTACTATAAGCTTGCAAATCATCTCACATCTTCGCCACCCGAATATATGCAATTCATAAATCAAAAAGGACTTTTTCTTTTGGTTGTAATGAAGGATTTTTGGTTAGGGTAGGGAAATATGGAAAAAGTGACTCAAACTCAAGCGTATAGACTGGTAAGCACATCTTTCATTCAGTCAATTGTTTTCATTTTATCCCAATATGCTACCCCAATCACCTCTCGTTCTTATCAACTCTTCATCTTTCTTTTCTTCCCTTTTTCCTTTGTTTTATAAACTCCACTTCCTTTCGCCTTACATCACCAATCCCAGCCTACAATTTCATTCAAAGCCAACTCACTTCTAAAGTCGATTTTTTTTTCTGACTCTTATGTGAGTATTCCTCCTCTCTTTTCCTCCTTTTCTTTCTTCTTTTATTCCCATTAACCAATATTTGCTCAATTATCTAAATTCCCGACATCCTACCATTCAACCTTATTCAATCCCCTTACTCAATGCTATACACTCAAGTCTAGGATAACAGATATATCAAGTTAAGGCTTGAAATGTGGCTTATCAAAAATCAGGCAACAGGCTCAAATTGGCTAACTAGGGAAATTCAATGTCATTAAGTAGGCAAAAGGCTTAAAAGGCTTACAAAAATGACCTTAAATCATTTTCATAAATCGTATACAACATGTGGCTTTGAGCCTTTGACAGAGATACCAGAGCAAGTTCTAGAATTCAGATCAACATGAATGACACACTCAATCAACAAACAAGACTGCATAATGTGAAAGCAGTAAAGGCTCAAAGCTCACAGGCTTGCAATTGCGTAATTTCAAAGCATAACAACCATGTTGTCAATATTCACATGCTCCATATCATTTATTCTCAACACGATCAACTCACACTCAACACCCAATTCAAAACAACACAAACTGTTCCAAAGATGATCCCAAGGTCACAACAAACACCGCAAAGATGGTCAACTCACTCCCTAAAGACCTAATAAAGCAATAAACGCGTGAAAACTGAAAACATGCGTCTAATGCAATGCACCCTACATTCTCTAAATGCAACTATATGAATGCAAATTTTTTTCTCTCCACACCCTTCATATCAAAATGAACTCTCTCTCCCCCCAAACTTGAATGGAATTATATCGCATACAAGGAAAGATAGAATTTCAATAAAGAAAAGTGTAGATTGGGAATGCATACCTGAATTCGCCATCTGATAGTGCTTTTAGCGGACTGACGCATGGGCCATGCCTATGCGCACGGGCCACCCGTGCGTCCATGTGGAGTGACTTTTTTTGTTTAAAAAAATAGGGAGATCCTAACTTAGTAAAGGAAAAAAACCGAAAAAAAAAAAGAAAATAACAAACCATTGGGTTGCCTCCCAACAAGCGCTAAATTTAACGTCTATAGCTTGACGCCCGTAATTCTCGATCACTGATCTCGCACGGTGATGTATGCCACCCCTTCATGCTTTTCTCCTTGCCATTCCAACTCGCTTAAATTCGAGCCTCATTTGAATGCCTCTAGTGAAGGGTTCACACGTCGGTCAAAAGCCATATTTTTCTCGTTTGCATCATGCGAGCGGTAGTACACGCGTGCTTCTGAGCTGTCATGTGCTTTGCTTTCTCACTTTTCAGTAATTTCTGTACATGATCTAAATCACATACACAATCGCTCGAGTTAAAAGTGTTAGTACATGAATCAATGACTGATACAGATTTACAACCCTCTATTCGATCTTGAGTTTTCACAGCCTTATAGATAGAGAAAAACACTTGCTCATCATTAAATCGTAATGTGAGCTCTCCCTTTTGCACATCTATCAAGGCTCGTGCGGTGGCTAGGAAAGGGCGCCCAAGTATCAGAGGGACGTCCCGATCTTCCTCCATGTCCAGCACCAAGAAGTCCACGGGGAATATAAATTTGTCTACTTTCACGAGCACATCTTCCACGATTTCCTTAGGATATGTGAGTGATCTATCCGCAAGCTGCAAGGTGACCGTGGGCGGCTTCACATCTCCTAATCCAAGTTTCCTGAAAATGGACAAGGGCATTAATTTAATACTTGCTCCTAGATCACAAAGTGCTTTATTAAAGAAAACACCACCAATAGCACATGGGATAGTGAAACTCCCCGGATATTTGAGCTTCTGTGGTAATTTCCTCTGAATGATCACGTTGCACTCTTCAGTCAAGTTAACTGTCTCGAATTCTACCAACTTTTTCTTCTTAGACATCACTTCCTTCAAAAACTTCGCATAATTGGGCATCTGCTCCAACGCGTCTGCAAAAGGTATGTTAATATGCAGTTTCTTAAAGATGTCTAAGAATTTAGCAAATTGGGCGTCTAATTTTTTCTTTTGAAAACATTGAGGGAAAGGGAGTGGTATAGAAAAATTTGAAAGATCTGAGTTAGAGAAAGATTTAAGCTTCTCAGCCCCTTTTTGTTCGTCCGTATGTCCCTTGTTTCCATTCTCGACCTCAACTTCGCCCTTTGCTACAATGTGTTCATCTCCCAGGATCGTAATTACCCGTTCGGCATCATGCACGGCTGCACGTGCTCAGACGCATGGGTCGTGCGTCTTATCCCCTGTTCCTGGTCTTATACGGCACCACACACGGTCTGCCCGTGCGTCGACGCACAGGTCGTGCGTGGTTCATCCTGTTCAACTCTTCCTTCAGCACCACGCACGGGCTGCCCGTGCTTCGATGCATGGGTCGTGTGTGGTTCTGATTTTTCCTCACTTCCCAGAATTTTCGGCCCCTCGTACTCCGTAACACTCCTCAGACGAATGGTGTTACACTATTCCTTCGGATTAACTTCTGTGTTACTCGAAGCGCCTTTCGATCTTTGTCCACCGATGATCGTCACTAATCGCCCCCGAGTTTCTAGATTTTTCATTTGTAAACCCACAGTGTTGGCCAACTACGTGACATGTGCCTCGATCTTGTCTATCTTAGCCTCATCTTTATTTAACCGGTTCCTCATTTCATTCATGAATGAGGTGAGAATGTCCTCCAAAGATGGCTTCGCCTCCGCATTAATTACACCGTTTGTCACACTGAACCCTGGTGGTGGTTGCATCACATTCTTCGTATTAGCATAGAAAAAGTTTTCATGATTTCTCACACTCGGATGATAATGGTTGGGAGTCTGATTATTCCGGTAATTGTTGAAATTCCGGTTATTAACAAAGTTAGCTTCCTTCATAGGATCTCGAGGAACTCCCCCATTATTTGCACCCATGTTTACCTCTGCCCCTTGAGTTAGAGCACTCAACTAATTTGTCAATGATGTCATCTGAGCCGTCAATGCCTTGATTGGGTCCAAATCAGAGACTTCGGCTACCCTTTTCACATTAGTTCTCTCGGAGGGCCACTGATAGCTATTCATTGCCATCTCTTCAAGCAAGTTGAATGCATCTTGTGGGAATCTTGTGAGTAAAGCGCCTCCTGCTGCGGCATCCACAAACGGCCTAGTCTGTCCCATCAACCCGTTATAAAAGAAGCAAAGCTGCTGATCCTCTGGAAACCCGTGTTGTGGACATCTCCTCAATAAATCCCGGAATCTCTCTCAGGCCTCATACAGTGGCTTAGAATCAAACTGTCTGAACTGCGTGATCTCGCTCTTAAGCTGCAGTGTCTTACTTGGTGGGAAGTATTTAAACAGGAACTTCTGACTCAACTTGTCCCAAGTATTGACCCTCCCTTGAGTTAACATGCCTAGCTAGTTTCTAGCCTTATCCCTTAAAGAGAAAGGGAATAGGCACAAACGTATAGCATCATCAGTTACCCCATTCATCTTGATTGTGTTGCAAATTTGCATGAAATTTGCAAGATGAGAATTGTGATCCTCTGATGGAAAACCTCCAAACTGGTTCTGCTGCACCATCAAAATCAGTGTTGGCTTCAGCTCAAAATTATTTGCATTAATTGGGACATTGACAATTCCACCATAGTTGCGATTTGTCTGTGGGCAAAAGTAATCGCGAATCGCTCGCATTTGCCGGACTGGAACGGAACTTCGGTATCGATAACACATTAATGACCCTGTTGGCCCCATTGTTACCTCCGTTGTTGACTCCGTTATTACCCCCGTTGTTCTCTTCCACATCCCCCATAGTCCGATCTTGTTGTTTTTTGCCCGTTTAGTAGCCGCACTAATTCACCTGGAAAAAGCCTCAACCTCCGATATGAACGGTGCTAATTCTCTTCGCTTCGAGCGAGTGTTCATGCACTACCTGAACCAACTAAAAGAGACAAGTCAAACACAATAGGAGTAGAATTAAACAACAAATAAAAAGAAAAAATGTCTAAATTAAAAATAATTATATTTATCGCAACATTAGTACTAAAAATTTAATTAGTCCTGGACAACGGGGTCAAAAACTTGTTCGCCTTATTTTTAGCTTCACCGCAAGTGTACGGTGTAGTTTATAGAATAGGGTTAGCAAGGTTGAATCCACATAGACTAATAAATTATTGTACTAAGTATTGGGATTGTAATAGTTTTATTTTTATCTAGACGATCGAAATTGGGTGATTGGTTTTGTAAAAGCAAGAAAAGAATTTATCATAAAAAGACAGAATAAGAGTTGATTGAAAGATCAAGGAGATGAATGGATTCCAAGGTTATGGTTTCAGTTAATATCCCCTTTTGTTATCAGATTAATCACAACTAAAGTTATTATTATTCTTCCCTATAAGACAATCACGAAAGTATTTTACCCTCTCTCTCAAGATGTATATAAAAACGTTGATTGGATTATCTATGCTAGCATCTGTATTCAACAAAAGATATCCAACTCTCAAAAGCACAAAAGATTATAAATCCTCACAAATATTCGCAGACTTCTCAATCTTGCAAATATTCATGTCAAGTACTCAAAGATCTAGTATTGAGACTCATCTCTTGAATTATGAATCAATACATCAAAACAAGTTAAACCAAAGGCCTTTTGATAAAACCAGAAATAAAACAAAGTACTCGAATAGGGTTGAAAAATAATAACCTCAATTGCAATTAAACATCAAATAAAAGTATCCGTTAACCTAATCCCAAACCCGGAAATCACAAGATGTTTAGCCAGAAATGGGAAATAAACAATTCATAGACAAGTTATTCATGTTCATATCTAACTAATCGAAAGTAAATGCTACTATGGAATGAGAAAACTCAGGGATGTCGATGATCTATCGATCTATCTTCAATCCTCAAGCGTGTGGTTGCGACCTCGATCAATCTCCCAAATCCTCCGGTAGAAGGTTACTCTTTTCTCTACTTTCTAGGGCAAAAATCAGTGTGTCCTCGTTTGTGGCCACATCGTCTCTATTTATACGCCTATTGGGTCAAAACCTGAATTAAATTCGTCAAACCCTGTTTTCCCAAGACAGACGACGGGTTGTGCGCCTCGCGCACGACCAACCCATGTGTCAGGCCGTAGGCAATTGATTCCGCTGAGATGGCGCACGGGCCGTGCGTCCTGCCGTATGCATTGTTCTTCCCTGGTGATGACGCACGGGCCGTGCTGTCGACGCCCGCCCTGCCCGTGCATCCCTACTAAGGCTGATTCTGCTTCGTTTCTTTCCGTTTCTTGCCCGGTTCGTCTGACTTCTTCTCGATTCAACTCCAAACATCATACATTAGCTCGATTATTGGCGGTCTTTTACCGCAATGCTCCGAATTATCGCCAAAATGCTACAAATATCGATTAATTCCTACAAAATGAGCAAAGTGTAATATCTTTTCCACTTTACAAGAATATAGCCCATTTTACTCAAGTAATGCATGCATATCAACTTATTCTAACCGCAATTAAGCACAAAATACATGCAAAACTTATATCAATCAATTATTTTCTCAAATATAATACATAGATACATACAATTATATATCTAAAACTTATATATTTATTCACGTTTCTGTAAGATAGTTTTTTTATTTCAATGTTGTTGTCCAGATTTGTAATCAATGTTAATCTTTTCAGAGGACTGATTATTTTACAGATTTTGTTGTATATTCTTTGATTTTTTTATTGAAAATTATAATCGGATATTTTGTGTTTTCCATATTTTTGATAAGAGAAAATACGATAGGATATATAATTGTTCAACAAAATTTATTTTTTACCACTTATAAAAATATAAGCATTCACATCACCTTTTTATATAGCGATCTTCATATTTTTTGTAGATAAAAATATAAAATTATTTATTCTAAATTAGGAAATTTTGAATTATATGAAAATCTGATATACTGAAACTAAGAAATTTTTATTTTTTTAAATTAAGAAAGTATAAAAGTTGTTGTCAAATAATTTTACATTAAGAATTAGAACTTACCAAGTTATTTGAAGGTGAAAAATCGATTCTTGAAAATAAGAAATTACATTAGTCAAAATACATGAATATACAGATTATTCCATAGCCCGAATACATAATTTTTAAAATCCACTAAAAATTGAGTGTCAAATTGAAGATCGTAAAAAGATGGTTAATTTGATATATTATCATAAAAACTTAATCAAAAAGGAAAAATAAATAAAAATAAATATAATAATTAATACAGTACACACGTATTTTGGAAAACCAAGTAATGAAGTACACATATTAGGAAATTATAAAATTACAAACATTTTTTTATCTTTTTTTTTCCAGATTTTTGTTTCTTTTTTACTTTTTTACCTTTTATAGCAATGATAAATGAGCGGGAAAATTATTAATAATTCCCCTCAAGTCTGGCATTCAGTTCTTAGCCTCAATATAAGTTTTCTAACAAGTGCCTTTTTGAACTATTTATTTACATCCTTACCATCTTCCCCTCCCCACCACTAACCATCATCTCAATCTCCCTTTGCCTCCCTCATTCGCCGGAATTCACCAACGCTAACCACTTTGCTAACAAAAAGTTCATCTATAAAATTGAATATTAATGTATGTACGTATAATTCAGGCCGGAGAAAGTTGATAAATGAAAGCTAAGAATGAATCAGACATGCAATTTCATGGGCCAAATAAGATTTGGAGGACATTCATCAGTTTTCAACCAAAAAACAATTTTCGTAAGACAGGACAACAAAATAACTCGAAATGGTTGGGAAAGGCATGAGCCTCTTGGTCACCACACTCTTGCCCATGAGCATAGCAACCAACAGTGGCATGAGATACAAATTTTGAAGTTTTTTGTTGAATACCCCATCCATTAGGGTGAGTACGTGCTAACTGCATGTGTGTAGATGCTTATGTTAGAGTAGAATGCCCGGCATTCCAATTAGATTGGATTTTATTCTACTTGTAAATAATTTTATTGAAAATTATAATAATATATATAAAGACATTTCTTTATCTTATGTTCTTTTGCATTTATCGCATATTTGCACATATGATAAAGTCCTTAGATCAATTTAAGCTATGAGGCATGGTCGTGCATTTGATGGCGATCATGGAACATGCCTCTAAGGCTTTGATCTTAAATTTGTTCCAAGTCGATGGATTTTACAAGATAGGACATTAAATAACCCCGTAAGACTTGTACATATGGTGCATGCTCATGAGACGAGGATGTTGCATTCCATTAATATCAGTGTTGCGACACAAATGCACATATGTGGGTGCTTGTTAGCGAACATGACCCAATGAAAATTCTTAGATAGAAGCTTTGATTGTCGAATAAGAATTTTTATATTGCAATAGTACATGATTAGTCCTCGTACTTGAGGCACGACTATACCTTGTGTATATGCTACAATACTTTGATTTATCTTTTGATTGCTTGACAATCACAAAGAGGTATTTTGGGTATTGCAGTGATATGCATGGAGGTTTGTGTGTGGCCAACATAGAATTCGACACTTGTCATTTAATAAGGGAATTTCCTGTGTTTTCATAGTTTGTGGTTCAAAGACCTTGGCCAAGGCACGATGAATTTGATTCATAAAAGAATCACAAGAACTTGAAATGAAATCACAGTTATTAAATCAATAGGGTTCGACTTATAAATCTATGCTCAAGATTTAATCGGGAAATTAGTTGTCGAAAGGATCGTACATATATGCAATTGAAATTGAAATAGGTTTACTCGCTATTTCACCTAATACTAGGTAATCATGCTACTTGCTAGGTGTTGCCATGATTTGTAGGTTCTTGAAATTAAAGAGTTAACTTCAAGTATATTTATTAATTGGATTAATAAATAGAATAAATTATTATTATTCGAAAGTTACAAAAGTTGTAAGCCTACTACTAGTGTTAGTCGTGAACCTAAAAGGGTCACACATAATTTTGGATATTGACATTTTGAGATTGAAAAATCCAATGGTTGGATGCAATTAATTGATATAGATTAATTAATTGGTTTTTAATTTAATTCAATTGTGGATTAAATATTTAATTATATAATTTAATTATTTAATTAAATCTAATTTGATTAGAGAACCAAATAATTGGAATAGAATGAATTAATCAATATTTGAATTGATTAATTGGTATTTAAATTAATTAATTAGTAGAATTAATTAATTGGATTTTAAAGTTCAATCCTATACCATAATCTAGTAGGCCTAATTGTAAAAGCCCACTAGATAATTGAAGAGAAATAAATAAATAAAATTTATTTTTTATATATATATATATATATTAGGATATATATACATATATTTATAATGAAGAGAGATTAGATAAAAAAACAAACAAACAAAATTGAAAATTTTGAAAAAACGAATGCAGACAACATGAATATGGCCATGTGGGTTTGTTGTATTCTTTTTCCCTATTTTTACTTGAGCCACACAACCAAATGTTTTTTATTAAGAAAGGTGGCTTAACTTTTTATTTTTTAATAAAAGGTTGTCTTGTGCCAATAATTATGTTTTGATGGTGATTAAAACATATGCCTTCATCTTTGGTGTTGAAGAAACAAGAGCAGACGGTTTTTCACAAGTAAAAATGAGAGTTTAACTTCTTAATATTGATTTTGTACTCCTTTCTAAGCTCTCTCACTCTCTCTTCAATATACACTATTTTCCCTTTAAAAATTCTAGTAGAGAATAATTAACCAATAATTATTCATCTATAAAATTTAAACAATAGTTGATTGTTGGAATTAAATTCTATTCCCGTTTTCAATTTCGAAAACGTGGTAAACTCTACTAGCGAAAAATTTATCCCGGTGTCACAACCAAGAGGTGGACTCAATTAGAGGGGAGGCACTTGAATCTCTATTGGCGAGTTTGCGAAGATTTACCCTGTTGTGAGGAATTTGGATTCCTTCTACATCATCTTCAAAAGGAAGCAATTTTAGGTAAGATCCTAAATCTTATTTTACAACTTGTATAAACGCGCGATCGTTAAATCGCTACGAGAATCGGGGGCTTTATTTTTGTATAATTGTACGCATGATTTAAATTTTAATTTTCCGCTGCGTTAGCCCCGCGATATAGCGAACCCAACAGTGGTATCAGAGCCACGGTTTCGCGATTATACAAGTTTCTGTGTTTTGAAGCATGTTTTAAATTGTTTAACTATTAATTTTATGTGGGATGTAATTGTTTCATTCGTTTTGTATTTGGGATAAATTGGATTCAATTATTTCTTACCAAAAAAAAAGGAAATATTTGAATCACCGAATTTCCAGGACATCGAAACATTGTTTTAATATCATAATTGTTTTAGTTTGCTTAAACTAAAGATTTGCTTCTTCTTGATTAACAAAAAAATCGACAGTTTAAGTTTTGTTAATTAAGTTTAACTTTAGTTTAAATGTATATTATATTAAAGTGTTTGATTTATGCAGTAGATGTTATAACCTTGAATATGTGATTCAAAATATGGAACAGATTCCAATTTTGATTATTCAATTTTTAGATTTAATTTGTTAACTTCATGATTAATAAAATGGTGTTTTATGAATAGTCAAAATAAGTTTTATCCCAAATTAAATTGGCACATAAAATTTGATAAATTTAAATGCTTTAAATTTATGTGATGAATGTTTTAGTATGATTTATTTAGGGATGATCATGAGCATATGGCCAATGTGATTGGATGCATTTTATTTCTTTGGGTTTTTGGGTTATGCGAGCCTCTTATTCAATTATTTGTAAGTTATTTAAATTTTCGCATTGAGAGTAAACTATGTGGTGAGGTTTTTCATTTATTGTAATTGGAGGACGTTCGATGCGAAAAGCCCACGCTTGTGTGGGTATATTTTTACAAATGTAATAAAATAGAAGAATCAAGGCCCATGCATGTATGAGTATATTAATGAAATGTAATAGAAGTAGTTCTATTTATTTTGACCCTTAGATTGACCACAGACCCATTTTTGGCTCAAATGGGTCTCATAGGTTGGCCATGATCATCCCACCACTTTTTGCATAGGATGTATGTTAGATTTATTTAATGCTTTTTGCTTGCTCTCATATGATGAATTGCGTTAAATAAAAACCAATCTAGTGATTAAGTTGATGAGATTTTTAAAAAGTTTAAAACCCCAAGTTTTTGAAACTTAAAAAGGAATTTAATTTTAGTTAATTCCATATCAAACAAAATGGACAAGATAGGTAGGACTCATCGTTCCATGCCTTCCATCAAAGGTAGACGACATGACAATGTTACCACACTTGGTCACTGGCCACGAGTCGTGGAGTGACTTTGCGTTGGAAAGCTGTGATATCTACCAAGCATTGAGATGCTCGTGGGATGGACTTGTCTTATGTTGGCTACGAGTCGTGGAACATCTTGATGCTCCATCTACACAAAGGTTTGATGGGTTATGTTTGACGCTTAGTACCATATAGGCTCATAAAATTGGGGTATATGGTAAAACGTGAGGCAAAATAATCTTGAGGGTTGTATAAATGATACAATTGTTAAAGAGCTGACTACCAATAGAAATATCTCATGGGCTCATAAAATTGGGGTATGAAATATTTCTGTTGGGCTCCCATTAAGAAAATTAGATTTTCCGAATTTTATTTGGGGTTAATAAAATTTGAATAAAATAGTGGGAGACATTTAATATTAAAGACCTTATATTGAATGAATATATTTTCCATAGTTTACTCATTTTCTGCTTAGTTTATTTTTGTATATAACTCTACTAAAAATGGCTAACAATCCACTAGGATCCATACTTGAGCAAAACAAATTAACTGGCCCAAACTTTGTCGATTGACTGAGAAACCTAAAAATTGTCCTTCAATCTGAGAAGAGGGTTTATGTACTTGACCAAGCACCTCCTCCACCTCTCGAAGATATTACATCAGATGCCTATGGAGAATACCTTCGTCATGTTGATGACAATTTCCAGGCTCGGTGTTATATGTTGGCATCAATGTCAAATGAGCTGCAAAGGCAGAATGAAGGTCTAAATAATGCTAGTGGAATCTTCTCCACCTACAAGAGTTGTACGGTGAGAGAACGCGACAAATAAGATATCAGATATCAAAGGAACTTTTCAGATGTCTTATGACTGAGGGCTCTTCAGTCCAAGACCATGGGCTGAAGATGATAACGCTCATTGAAAGGCTTACGTCCCTTGGAGTCATTATGGACATGAACTCTATGTGGACCTTTTGTTGCAATCTCTGCCTCCCTCATTTGACACATTTGTTGTCAACTTTAACATGCACTCTATGGAGATTAGTCTCCCTGAATTGGTGAACATGTTAAAGACGACTGAATCTACTATCAAAAAGGATAAGTCAGTCTTGCTTGTTGGATCCACTTCCGGATCAAAGGCTGCAAAGTCTAAGAAAAGGAACTGGAAAGGAAAGGGTTCCTCTAAACCCAACAAGAAGGCAAAGGACAATGGCAAGAAAAAGGTTAATTCTCAAGCCAATGACAAATGCCATTACTGCGGCAAAATGGGACATTGGAAGAGGAACTGCAAGGAGTACCTTGCGAGTCTGAAACGTTCATGTATATATTTTGTTGAAGTTAACCTATCAGTTAATGATGCTTCTTGGGTATTGGATACCGGTTGTGGCTCACTTATTTGCAATGATTTGCAGATAATGGTAAGAAACAGGAAACTTGATAGAAAGGATATGGTCCTTCGGATGGGGAATGGAGCAAGAGTTGCTGCATTAGCTATAGGGACATTTATCTATCTTTGGAGAATGGTTTTAATTTGTGTTTGAACAATTGTCTTTATGTTCCGGATATTATTAGAAATATTATCTATGTTCCTGTTTTGGACAGAGAATGTTTTAAATTTGTAATTGAGAATGGAACTTGTTCCATTTTCAAAGATTATGCACTTATATATTCCGGTTATTTGACAAATTATTTGTACACTATTACTCCCCATAATCCCATTCTCACAATTCAACAAAATAAAAGAAAATTAGATAATCATAGTTCTGTCACTCTTTGGCATGCTAGATTAGGTCATATTTCTGAAAAAAGAATACACAAGTTGGGACAAAAGCTCAACCTTATGGGAGAGCAAAAGTTGCCAACATGTGAATCATGTCTTAAAGGAAAAATGACCAAATCACCATTTGTTGGACAAAGTGGAACGAGCAAAGATCTGTTGGATTTGATCCATATGGATGTTTGTGGTCCACTAAGTGCTAGTGCACGAGGGAACTATCACTATTTCATAACTTTTACCGATGATTATTCTAGGTATGGTTATGTATACCTTATGAGGTTCAAATCTGAGGCTTTTGAAAAGTTCAAAGAATTTAGATGTGAGGTGGAGAAACAAACTAGTCGTAGTATTAAGACTCTTGATCGGATCGAGGAGGCGAATATTTGACCACCGAGTTTCTTGATTATCTAAAAGAGAATGGTATTCTCTCACGAGTTGACTCCTCTCGCTACTCCACAACTCAATGGAGTTTCAGAGCGTAGAAATCGAACTTTGTTAGACATGGTTCGATCGATGATGAGTTTCACAACTTTACCTCTTTCATTCTGGGGCTATGCCTTAGAGACAACAGCATACTTATTGAATAGGGTGCCATCTAAGGTCGTTCCCAACACACCATATGAAAAGTGGTGTGGTAAGACACCCTCCTACAAATACCTTAAAGTATTGGGGTGTGCTGCTTATGTGAAACAACAAGTGGGAGATAAGTTGGAAATGCGATCCATCTTATGTAAATTCGTGGGGTATCCAAGAGAGTCTATAGGATATTATTTCTATGATCCTTCAGAACAAAAGGTTTTTGTTTCGAGGAATGCTACTTTCCTTGAAGAAAAATTTCTTTCTCAGAGGAGTGGCGAAGCAGTAGAACTTGAAAAAGTTCAAGAACCACAAAATTTCCCAAATGTTGTTGCAGATAATGTACCAGTTGAAGCTAGACCATCTAAAGCACAACCTCTTCGAAAATCCATAAGGGTTTCAAAGGCTCCTGAGAGGCTAAACCTTTTATTAGAGAACAGAGAAGAGGACTCCTTTGGATAATGATCCAAGAAGCTATGAAGAGGCGATGTCAGACATCGACTCAGATAAATGGAAAGAAGCAATGCAGTCCGAAATTGACTCCATGTACTCCAACAAGGTATTGACCTTGGTGGACCCACCAAATGGAATTGTACCCATTGGTTGCAAATGGGTCTACAAGCGAAAGCTTGGAGTAGATGGAGAGGTGGCGACCTTTAAAGCACGTTTGGTTGCAAAAGGTTATACTCAAAAGCAAGGAGTTGATTATGATGAGACCTTTTCACCAGTAGCGATGCTTAAATCCATTCGGATCTTGCTAGCCATATCAGCATATTTTGACTATGAGATATGGCAAATGGATGTGAAGACTGCTTTTCTTAATGGAAACATTAAAGAAGAGATCTATATGAAGCAACCAGAGGGCTTCATATCCAATGGAAACAAGCAAAAAGTTTGTAAACTCCAGAGATCCATTTATGGACTCAAACAGGCTTCTAGGAGTTGGAACATTCGATTTGATGAAACGATCAAAATATTTGATTTTCATAAGAATCCGGATGAACCATGTGTATATAAGAAGGTTAGTGGGAGTGCAGTTGCATTTGTTGTGCTCTATGTTGATGACATTCTACTCATTGGAAATGATGTAGGTATGTTACAATCAACTAGGACTTGGTTGTCTAAATAGTTCTCCATGAAGGACTTGGGAGAAGAATCTTTTATCCTAGGGATAAAGATCTATAGAGATAGATCACGAAAGATGATTGGATTATCCCAGTTCATATACATAGACAAAGTGCTAAAAAGGTTTAGTATGGAGGAATCCAAACGAGGATACCTGCCTATAAGTCATGGTGTTTCACTTTCTAAAGATATGTCTCCTAAGACACCTGAAGAAAGAGAAAGAATGTCTCGCATACCTTATGTCTCCGCTATTGGAAGCATAATGTACGTAATGTTATGTACTAGGCCTGATGTCGCACATGCTTTGAGTGTCACGAGCAAATATCAGTCCAATCCAGGTGATGAACACTGGAAGGCCGTTAAGATGATCCTTAAGTACTTGAGAAGAACTAAGGATATGTTTTTGATATATGGCAGTGGAGAGCTAAAACTAGAAGGGTTCACTGATTCTAGTTTCCAGTCTGACAAAGACGACTCTAAGTCCATGTCTGGATATATATTCATCTTGAATGGAGGAGCAGTTAGTTGGAAAAGTTCCAAATAAGAAAGCATCGCAGACTCCACCACTGAAACTGAATATATTGTCGTATCGGATGCAGCAAAAGAGGCTGTTTAGATACGAAACTATATCCAAGGGTTGGGTGTAGTTCTATCTGTTGTTGATCCAATAATGATTTATTGTGACAACAACGGTGCTATAACGCAAGCAAAAGAGCCAAGTTCTCATCAAAAATTCAAGCATATAATGAGACGATGCCACCTGATCAGAGAGATAATTGGTAGAGGCGATGTTGTTGTGGATCGAGTTGCTTCAACAGAAAATGTAGCAGACCCGCTAACTAAGCCCTTATCACAAAAAGTATTTGGTGGACATCTCGAAAAGATGGGCCTAAGATACATGGGCAATTGGAACTAGGGCAAGTGGGAGATTGTTATAGTAGAATGTCCGGCGTTCCAATTAGATTGGATTTTATTCTACTTGTAAAACAATTTTATTGGAAATTATAATAATATAAAGGCATTTCTTTATCTTTTGTTCTTTTGCATTTATCGTATATTTGCACATATGATAAAGTCCTTAGATCAATTTAAGCTATGAGGCATGATCGCGCATTTGATGGCGATCATGGAACATGCCTCTAAGGCTTTGATCTTAAATTTGTTCAAAGTCGATGGGTTTGTCAAAATAGGACATTAAATAACCCCGCAAGACTTGTACATATGGTGCATGCTCATGAGACGAGGATGTTGCACTCCATTAACATCAGTGTTGCGACACAAATGCACATATGTGGGTGCTTGTTAGCGAACAAGTTCACTGAACATGACCCAATAAAAATTCTTAGATAGAAGCTTTGATTGTCGAATAAGAATTTTTATATTGCAATAGTACATGATTAATCCTCGTACTTGAGGCACGACTATACCTTGTGTATATCCTACAATACTTTGATTTATCTTTTGATGCTTGACAAACACAAAGAGGTATTTTGGGTATTGCAGTGATATGCATGGAGGTTTGTGTGTGGCCAACATAGAATTCGACACTTGTTATTTAATAAGGGAATTTCCTGTATTTTCATAGTTGTGGTTCAAAGACCTTGGCCAAGGCACGATGAATTTGATTCATAAAAGAATCACAAGAACTTGAAATGGAATCACAGTAGTTAAATCAATTGGGTTCGACTTATAAATCTATGCCCAAGATTTAATCGGGAAATTAGTTGTCGAAAGGATCGTACATGTATGCAATTGCAATTGAAATAGGTTTACTCGCCATTTCACCTAATACTAGGTAATCATGCTACTTGCTAGGTGTTACCATGATTTGTAGGTTCTTGAAATTAAAGAGTTAACTTCAAGTATATTTATTAATTGGATTAATAAATAGAATAAATTATTATTATTCGAAAGTTACAAAAGTTGTAAGCCTACTACTAGTGTTAGTCGTGAACCTAAAAGGGTCACACATAATTTTGGATGTTGACATTTTGAGATTGAAAAATACAATGGTTGGATGCAATTAATTGATATAGGTTAATTAATTGGGTTTTAATTTAATTCAATTGTGGAATTAAATATTTAATTATATATCTTGATTATTTAATTAAATCTAATTTTATTAGAGAACCAAATAATTGAAATAGAATGAATTAATCAATATTTGAATTGATTAATTGGTATTTGAATTAATTAATTAGTAGAATTAATTAATCGGATTTTAAAGTCCAATCCTATACCGTAATCTAGTAGGCCTAATTGTAGAAGCCCACTAGATAATTGAAGAGAAATAAATAAATAAAATTTATTTTAATATATATATATTAGGATATATATATATACATATATTTATAATGAAGAGAGATTAGATAAAAATTTTTTTTGAGAAATTTGAAAAAACGAATGCAGACAACATGAACATGGCCATGTGGGTTTGTTGTATTATTTTTCCCTATTTTTACTTGAGCCACACACAACCAAATGTTCTTTATTAAGAAAGGTGGCTTAACTTTTTATTTTTTAATAAAAGGTTTTCTTGTGCCAATAATTATGTTTTGATGGTGATTAAAACATATGTCTTCATCTTTGGTGTTGAAGAAACAAGAGCAGACGGTTTTTCACAAGTAAAAATGAGAGTTTAACTTCTTAATATTGATTTTGTACTCTTGGTCTAAGCTTTCTCACTCTCTCTTCAATATACACTATTTTCCCTTCAAAAATTCTAGTAGAGAATAATTAACCAATAGTTATTCATCTATAAAATTTAAACAATAGTTGATTGTTGGAATTAAATTCTATTCCGTTTTTAATTTCGAAAACGTGGTAAACTCTACTAGCGAAGAATTTATCCCGGTGTCACAACCAAGAGGTGGACTCAATTAGAGGTAGGGTTGTAAGTGAACAGAGCGTTCGGCAAACATCTCGTGAATATGCTCGGATAACGTTCGTTTATGTTCGTTTATTTAGTTAAGTTAGCATAAACGAACACATTTTGAGGCTCGTGTAATAAACGAACAGAGCTTGAACAATTCTATACCCGTTTACTAAAAGCTCGTGAACAAGTTTGTTTAGTGTTCGTTTATAAATGTTCAAGAACAAGCTCATATAATATTTTTTTAGACTTGTTCGTGAACAAACTCGTTAAGGGCTCGACTAATAGCTTGATTATTTTAAAAAAAATAATTGAAAATATTTTATTTTAATAAAATTAAAAAGACTTAAAGCCCTTAAGATACATAATACTCTCTAAACCCTACCCTAATACGTAATATAGTGAAAAAAATCATTATATAAGCTCTGGCCCATATATTTTCAACTATTTCTAATATAGTTTGGCTGCCAATTGTTTGGTTAGTTACTTAGTGTATGTGTATTTATTTTTTGACAATAATTTATATGTATTTTCATCTATAAGTTTGAAAAAATGTTTGTTTGTTTATCGTTCACGAAAAAAGTCAAATTTTTGTTTATTTGTTGTTCGCGAACAAAGTTATTAATTGTTTGAACATATTGAACACGAACTCAAAACGAACACGTTCACGAACATGTTCACAAACACATTCAAGCATTAAATTTTCTTATCAAGCCGAACACGAACAAGCTTTTTAAAATTGAATCAAGCTCAAGCCAAGCTTGAACATGTATAAAATTAAACGAACATATGGCAAACAAGTTAAAGCTCACTCGGCTCGGATCGTTTACACCCCTAATTAGATGGGAGACACTTGAATCTCTATTGGCGAGTTTGAGATTTACCCCTTTTGTGAGGAATTTGGATTCCTTCTACATCATCTTCAAAAGGAAGCAATTTTAGGTAAGATCCTAAATCTTATTTTACAACTTGTATAAACGCGTGATCGTTAAATCGCTACGAGAATCGGGAGCTTTATTTTTGTATAATTGTATGCATGATTTAAATTTTAATTTTCCGCTGCGTTAGCCCCGCGATATAGCGAACCCAACAACTTAATCCAACCCTTTGAAGATAATTGTTTAGATGTTGTTCGTGAGCTCTGAACTACATTTTAACTTTCAAAGGCTGTTTAAGGTGTCTATAATTGGGGTAAGGTTTTGTATTATATGATGTTGTTACGTCGAGTTTGTGCTAGAGTATTGTGGCTCCGTCTCACGGATTTACAAGAGATTCAATCTGGAGAAAAATGTATTTCAAAGTACAAAAACTGAAATGTTGCATGATGCAGAATCGGAAACTTATACAAAGTCCCATCACCTATAGTTTTCAGAAACTGCGGTGGCATTGTGAAGGACCGATGTTATAATAATTTGGTTCCAAAGCATAATGAATTTTAAGGATTCTACTATGTTAAAAAACATATAGTTTGGAAAATCCAAAAAAAAAAAAAATTCAGAATTGATCATTGACAAGGAAACATGATTTCCAGAAAATGAAAAATATAATACGTTATAACATTTCTACAAAGAGATAATTCAATCAAATAAACTCCGAATTACCATCAGGTTCGTCGGAGTACAATATAGGTTATTGTAGGGAAATCATTGAGTCACAAAACCCAGAAAATTTATACAAAGATACAAGGATAACAGAAACTAAGTTCACTCTGGTTTGCCTTCCTGCTTGTCTTGCTTTCTCAATCTTGATACCATATGCTCAGTAGTCTGCACAGGAAAAGCAATGGATGACCATTACTTACAATTTTACCAATTAAAGTGATACAAGAGATAATTGTATTAAAAAAATCGAAAAAATAATAACAAACAAAAAAGTTGGATGGCTATACACAGCATTTACTGGAAACTGGAATTCTGACAAATGTTTTCATGGATAATTCAATTTTTTTTTTCAGAATATCAAAGATTTATATTGGTTTAATTGTCACACATTTACAGCTCACATCCCAAACGTCAATTGCCTATTTGAAGCATATGGTCCTTTCTTTTGATCTGGAACTCAATTTACGTTCTTTCAAACAAGGACTCGTTAGTGTATTACAAGATGAAAGTACTGACCTGCTCGGTATATGGCAGATACTTCCCGTCAAATGTCAAAACAACACGATCCTTTCCATCTACGCCTTTGACTTTGTCGACCGAGCAATAGAAGTCAATTGCGGACATTCTAATCGTTAGGGTGACCATGCCAGGAGAAGAGAAACGAAGAAAAACTAGGTTAATCAAATGGATTGAGTACTATAAGTAGAGGATAAAAATCACATTTGTCAGGCCATCAATGGTGCTTGACATGACCTCCCCTTCACAAAAGATAAATCAATCTACTAAGGTAAATTAGAAATGCTAGTGAGATTTGTGAAAGGCCTTAGACATTTAAATTTCTTTGTGACTTGAAGAGGTTATAACTTATAAGATTCTTCTACTCTGTCTTTTTTGTGTTTTTCCTAAGTTTTTTCAACCAAAGGGAATCTCTTTAGTACTGTACTACTGTTATGTGTATAAAAATGAGAATCCCATTCTCTCTACTTTCATCTTGAGGTGGAAAACAAATTGAGTGTTTTACAACATTTTTACATTGTTTGAAGAGAATTTAACAAAAAAAATTCTAAAAAAGAA
This sequence comes from Rehmannia glutinosa, assembly GCA_016081115.2. Lineage (NCBI taxonomy): Eukaryota > Viridiplantae > Streptophyta > Magnoliopsida > Lamiales > Orobanchaceae > Rehmannia > Rehmannia glutinosa. Next base: position 131,912,479 of record CM071926.1, read on the forward strand.
AGAACCATAACATAAAGCTTGTAGAGGACGTCAATGTGTCTTTAGAATTCAGCAACAACACAGTTTCCTAAACAGGCTTCACATTCTCTGACAAATACACACAACATGCAAATGCTAACAAACTACATTACCTTATCTTAAATAAATTACCATGTTATAATTACATATTCTGAGAAATAGAATAAGCAAGACAAACAGATAATAGGTTCCCTAAAGAAAAAAACTAAGTAGGAATCTTCCAATATAGCATTTGTACCATCAATTGGGAACAAAACTTACATGCCATCGCCAAATTCTTCATTTACGATTTCTTTAATGCTCTCTCCAAAATGCATAACAGCTTCATGCAATCTGTAAACAAGTAAACACAGGTCCTTAGAGAGTCAACTGGATTTTTAAGGCAAACAAAGAGCTACAACCCGCATGACTTGGGAGATAGAATTGAATGAATTGTTTTCATTTTGCAGTGTTGATTGAGCGGAAGCAGATCATTATACCGTAGTTGTTATGCTCGCTATTTATTACTTCGATCCCTAATCTGATTCAGCGAGCACGGCCTAGACGCACGGGCGTGCGCCCGCCCGTGCGTGCGTGTGCTCGAGACCTTTGTCGGAATTATATTTTGAACGGACTAGACGATGCCCTCTACAACGTCTATAGTTCGTTCAAAACGCCCAAAGAATTGTGGGATTCTTTGGAGAAGAAATATAAAACAGAAGATGCCGGCACAAAGAAAATTGTGGTCGGTAAATTTCTCGGATTATAAGATGGTTGACACCGAGACGGTGATTAGCCAAGTGCAAGAAATACGAGATCATACTTCACGACTTAGTGTATGCGAAGGGATGATTCGAGTGAGTCGTTCAAGTGGCTGCGATTATCGAAAAATTGCCGCCATCGTGGAAAGATTTTAAGAAATACCTTAAAGCACAAACGTACGGATATAGGGCTTGAGGATTTGATAGTTCGACTTCGGATTGAGGAAGACAATCGGGATTCCGAATGGAAATCGGCAAATGTGGGGGTATGACCACACTTTGTGGAACACCAGTGGAGTTTCGTTGCATTTTTTTTTATGTAATAGAAGGTGTTGCCAAAAGTGTTGTAAACACCGAAACCACATTTGCATGAGGTGTTGTCGAAAAGTGTTGTAACACTAAAGGCAGACACCGTAACAAGTTGAATCTGAAGTCTTACTAGAAATGTGATAACATCAAAGGTTGCACATCTTGTAAAAGATGGAGTTATTGGATAAGATCTCAAACCGTAGAACGAGATTCTAAGCTGGATTGTTCGGGACAATGTTCTAACAAAATAAAATAAAAAAATGGCGAGAGCCATAAGAATTCTGGATGATCTTGTGTTAAACAAGTTATCGAGAAGTTGAAAGGAAGCTTTACTTTTTAGCAAACCACGTAAAGGAGATTTGTCTTGAAATGTGGGGGTGCTTTGGAAAAAGTAGAAGCCGAATGAAATAAATTGAGCATTTATGATATAAGTGATGGTACGATCATTAAATCAAGAAATGTTGTATTTATTAAAGGTATATTTTCTTGAAAAGGAAAGAGGTAAGTCTAGACGTTTTTGTCGTAGACATAATACCAATAAACAGATTGATTTGAAATTGGGTTATTTCGGTTGACTACGAGAAGTCAAAGGAAAACCTTGCGGATCCGCTTACAAAAGGCATAAATCGAGATCATTTGTATAAACCATTAAGGAATGGGTTTAAAATCCACAACTTAAAGAATGTTCATAGCGATAACCCAACGTTGTGAATTGGAGATCCCAAGACCTTGGTTCATGGGACAACTAAGTTATGAATGTTCAATTTGAACACTTGGAAAATGTGTTAGCTCATTCTCGATACATCAGTGTATTTAAACTGCTTGAATGTGGTGAAGTTAAGTTTAAGACTTTTAATGATTCTATACCGAGAAAGGTGGAGTATTGCGAGGATACTCTTCAATAGGAGATCACCTATATAAGTCGAAGTAATGGCCGCTTCAAATGAAACAAATATGAATCTAAGATATGGTCCAGGGCCGAAATGGACACAACGTGAGAACAACAAGTGTTAGAGTTGTTATTGTGTAAATCTTGTTGTCTTGGTTTACACAAGCGGTGAGTAGTTCAAGACATCGCGTCACTAGCGGCCCGAAGAATCCGATAGTATTTTACTAAGGAAGGTTCAAAGCCACAAGCTACCTATCTCGATGCGATAACGATTCGCCGAGACTTTCAAGCGAATCGCATACACGCATGCATTAATTTCATTCATGTGGGGGATTGTTGGAATTGGTCTTTGAGAAATTGGGTGTTGACCCGATTTTGATCAATTAATTAAGTGGTTTCCATTAGTGAAAAATGGAATTAAATTATTTGTAAAAATTCTACTAAGAGAGTAGATGAGAATAGCATTTGGAATTTCTCAAAACCGATTCCGAGTGAATGAGAAATTAATACTAGAAGTTAGCCACTTAATACAAATAAATGGTATGGAAAATGGAAAATGTGGGGGAGGAGAGATGCTCCATCCCACATAGAAAAAAAAGGAGGTAAAGTTGCACACTTTATTTATCCCAAGTTGGACAAATGGGTTTGGCCGGGGGCACCAAGTTTTTAAAGGGAGAGGACCAACATCTTGTGGGTTTGGTTCAAACACACACACGCGGTCGGTCCGGGTCGAGAGTCGTGGGCCGTGGGGGGCTTGGGCTTGGGCTTCAAGACCTTATTCTTTTGGACCAAAAACCTTTAATAATTAAATATTTAATTAATCTTTGTAATTAATTAAATAGATTTAATTAATTTTTGTAATTAATTAAAAGAGTTCAATGGGAAATGTTTCCCCAAGACGGGGAGGAGCACGGCCCGTGCGGTCGGGTCGTGCTACTGCCGAGAGTCTACGCTACACGCACGGGCGGCGCACGCCGCTTGCCTGGGTCGTCTTTGGTGCCGAAGGTGTCCGAGCCTCGCACGCACGGGCGGCGCACGCCCGTCGTTCTGGCCGTGCTCTCCGGGACAGATCGTGCATTCGGTCTGAAAAGGTGCTTTTTCGAGTCTCTGACGCGATTTTCGTCGCGACGCCGCGTTGCCTATATTAATGAAGCCCCTTGATGAAATAACACACGAAAAACTCGAGATAATAACTTTGTCATTTGCATCATACGAGCATATTGATATTTTCCCTTCGTTCAAAGCTTGAAAGTTCGAACTTTTGTTTGTTATTTGTTGTTCGGTTTCTTTGTCTTTGCTAACCGAGACTGTAAAGTCATTGTATCTTAGAGGCGAGCGCCGGAACCATAAGCACTAGTATACGGGGCGTTTTCGTCTTGCGGAGACAAAATCGAATTTTGGCCTCGACTTAAACTATACACAATCCCAGCCATTTTCTTCAAACAGAAACCTTCTACCAGAATATATTTTAAACAACAATATAATATCACTTAAAAATGAATCCACCTAATAGTTCCATCTCTCCCCTATATGAATTAAATTTCTAAATTAGATGCTTATGTCACTTCATTATATCAGGTCTTATATATGACCATGTTCGAAGAAATTCTAAATCAATTTAATAAGTTTCGAAACAATGTGATGCTAGAACTTTTCTGAACAAAATATAACAATATATGATCTTGAATTTTCTCTGTTTAATTTTTTCCCCTAAGCTCTTATTTGTCTAATTAAGTTAATTTTGATCGTGTCTTGTTTGTGTATATATTCTCTGATTTACTCGAATATCTGTCCATTCCACCAAATTAATTTCAACACACATTTGAACCCTTATATGCTTGGATTGAATTCAATTTGAATCAATTAAGCTCTCCATACTTGGATTGAATTCAATTTGAAATTGGCTGCTGAATCAATCCTCCAAAACCAAAAATTAAAACTTAATACACACGAAAAATGAAATATCGCAGAAAATAAGTTCGAGAAAAGAAAAAAAAACATTCAGAAAAACAAAAGAAAAAACAGGAAACAACAAAAGAGAGTATGACCTGTAAACGGTGGGATCTTGAATTAAGTTAGGGTCATATGAGCGAAGGGGTGGTTGCATCATCTCATGGAGGAGTTCATCGGTTAGGCCGGGCAAGGCAGCCCGAAGCAAAGGGGCGGTGCCCGGCTTCAGCTGGGCTTGGCGCCTGAGGAGCTGAGCTACGTAGACGTTGGTCAAGCCGGTCTCGTCGGCTATTTGCCCGTAAGTTTTGCCCGATTTCCGCTTTACGGCTTGCAGTTCCGCTGCTGTCCTAGCTTTGATGCTGCTGCTGCTTGGGGCCTCCATAGTTCTTTGGGCTTGGATTTTTCCTTCTTGTGCAGTTCTTAATGATGATGATAACAAGTCACGGACTGAAAATAAAAATAGGGTTATATACAGTTTGCCCCTTAAACTAACATAATTTCCTAATTACCCCGTTACATATAAAAAAAATAAACGAATTCATTCGCATTTCGTGGTATTCTATCTCGAGTACATATAGGGCTGCAAATAAAAGCTCGTTCGAGTTCATTTAATGAGACTCGTTAAAATAAACGAGTCAAACTCAAACTTAGAGATATTTGGTTCGTTAGCTCGTGAGCGCTCATTAGTAAGCTCGTGAATAGGCCGATAGTAAGCTCGTATAAATTAAACTAATAATTTGACTTTAATTTTAATTTTTCATATTTTTACTTATGATATTATAAAAATATTTCAATAAATTTATTTATTTGAATAAAATTATAAGTTTTAATAAAGATATTAAGCGTTTTAGATATATATAATTTTTTTTTGTATAAATTGAAGAATAATTTAATATATAATCAATATTTACTAAGCTCGTTTAGGCTCGATTAAGTTCGATAAAGTTCGTGAGCTATCGATATGTTCGATAAATTCAAGCTCGAGTTCGATTCGATAATAAACGAGCCAAACTCAAACACTCAAAAGCTCGGCTCGGTTCGGTTCGATTGCACCCCTAGTTACGTATATTATTTGTACCACTCTACTCCTCTGGACAATTCCAAGTTCTCTCTTGTTGGTCAAAATCGCTGTTTGAAAATTGAAACTGCTTAAACCCGTACATTTGGTCCGTCAAATTATAATTATTTTTATTAAAACGGCAAATGCAAATTTAACATAAAATTAGAGTACAAGAAATAGTAAAATTAGATCGTAATCACCCTATCTATTACCCATTATATGTTTTAGGACTCGTTTCTGAGAATGATTAAGCAGATATTAGCCCATATCTTTGTGTTTGACATCATTGATTTTGGCTCATTATAAGCGGGCGGGCCCATGAAAAAATCATAAGGCCATTTGATGATATGTGGGCTGGACCCAATCATTTTTTCTAGGGACAAGGACACTATTACCACACATTCTGAAAACAAAGATAGCTTTTTACGCTCTCAAACAATTTTAATTTTATGTTCCCGTCTTTTTTTGGATAAATTTACGCTCATGTCAAATTTTTCGGACCTTTTTACGTTGTTGTTTCAAGATTATTTCGAACATGTTTCAAACATATTTCATCTAATAAAATTTCAGTGAAAAAATAAATTTTGCCCTCGTTAAAAAATCAATTTTATACTCGAAATCTTATAAAAAAATCAAGAAATATGCACATAAAATAACACATATTAAAAACCAAACAAATTGAAAATAATATAGAAACAACATGAACAAAAAAAACACAATTCAATTTTTGATCCAATGCATGAAAACATAAAAAACATGGAAACAACCAAGAAACGATATAAAAATAAGTTTTAGAAACAATATAAAAAACACCATATAATAAAAATAGCTTAAAAATAGGTAAACTGTATTGATAGAAAACTATGTGAAAACAACAAAGAAACATCATAACAACATTAAAAATAGTATGAAAACAACACAAAAATAATATAAACAATATTAAAAACACCACATAAATAAAAAGAGCTTAAAAATAGGTAAAAATTTTATTTACACATTGAATACCACATGAAAACAACAAAAAAAATTATTAAAACAACATTGAAAATATTATAGAACAACACAAAACAATAGAAACAATGTACAAAATAATACATGAACAAAAAAAAGCGTGAAAAGTTGGTAAAAATTATTTTGAAACATCAAAGCAACAAATAAACAACATAAAAACAACCGAGAAACAAATTTAAACAACATCGAACAACATATAAAACAATACATGAACAAAAAAATTAAAAAAAAAGTAAAAATAACCAAAAAATATACATGAACGTAAAAAAAAAAAGAAAAAAGAGTACAAAAGTGATTGGAACGTAAACATTGTTTTTTCTTCAAAGCGTTGAGATATTTCTGTAATTTCTATTTTTCTTTGACATTTTTCTATGAAGTGGATATATGTGGGCAAATGTGTCACTTGATGATCGTAATCGTATCTCATATGATCATAAATCCCAATTTAAAATAATTACAGGATAAAAGAATATATATCTCAATCAGAAATGCCAAACAAAATATTACACATTATTATATAATAATTAAACATTATACTTTTCTATCTTATCCAAAAACCTATTTCAAGCCCATAAAAAAATGAAAAATTAGAGTCAAATTATTCGTGATACACCCATGATCAATGGAAAATAAATTCCCAAAAATTAGCCGGGGGCGGGGCTATTTGCAACTTAATACGGTTTTATTTTTGTGATAAACCTTGATGTAGTATGTGAAGGCGGCCACGACCACCACGACTTTTTGGGTGCATGGCCAAAAGAGAAAGAGGGCCTCTATAGAAAAATATATTTTGTATACATGCACTTTAGATATAATATAATAAGAACTTGAAAATAATTTTTATTTTTAGGCGTCCATATAAAACAACTTAATAAAATAGGGCTTTTGACATAATTGCCCCATTTTTGATACAATGACAATTTTTATGCTTCCGGTAATTTTTGGACAAATTTATGTTCCCGCCCTTTTCTACACAAATTTACGCTCCCGCCAAAAATTTTCGGACTTTTTACGTTATTGTTTCAAGATTGTTTCGAACATATTTCAAACATGTTTCTACCAATAAAATTTCAGTGAAAAATAAAATTTTCCCCCGTTAAATAATCGATTTTATACTCGAAATCTTATAAAAAATCAAGGAATATACACATAAAACATCACATATTAAAAACAATCAAATTAAAAATATTATAGAAACAACATCAATAAAAAAACAATTCAATTTTTGATCCAATGCATGAAAACATAAAAAAAACATGAAAACAACCAAAAAACTATATAGAAACAAACCAGAAACAATATGAAAACACCATATGAGCAAAAAGAGTTTTAAATAGGTAAAAATTGCATTTAATAAACATCGAAAACTACGTGGAAATAACAAAGAAACATCATAACAACATTAAAAACGACATGGAAACAACTCAGAAACAACGTAAAAAATATTAAAAACACCACATGAATAAAAAGAGCTTAAAGTAGATAAAAAACGTATTTACACATTAAACACTACATGGAAACAACAAAAAAATTATTAGAACAACAATAAAAATATTATAGAACAACACAGAAACAATAGAAACAATGTACAAGACAACACATGAACAAAAAACAACATAAAAAATAAGTAAACATTAGTTTGAAACATCAAAACAACAAATAAACAACATAGAAACAACAAAATTTTTTTAAACAACACCGAAACAACATATATAACATATAAAGCAATATATGAACAAAAAAAATGAAAAAAAAACGTAAAATTATTCAAAAAATATCCAGGAGCGAAAAAAAGGAAAAAACAAAATAGGTACAAAAGTGATAGAAGCGTATTTTATGGTATGTTTACCGGATAAGATATTTTAGGTAATTTCCCCAATAAAATATGCATACATATATGCTCTATTTGGTTGGGGTTTATGGGTGGGATATCATAAAATAAGGTCTACTTTGCGATTTGTTGTATGAGTGAGTAAAGTTGACAACGTATATAAAACGAACAACCTCTTAAAATCATCTCTCCATCTTTAAATCCGGCCATGAACAATTTTCGCAAAAAAACTTATAGAACTCTGCCCATCAATGCCATATTTTTTCTTCAACTCATCAACAATGTCTATGATATTATCCTTACGTTTGACAACTACTACCTTCCATCCACCGTGCCTCGGCAACAAAAATACATCACAAATATCGTCAGCCGTAATAACAACTTCCTTCTTATCATCAATAGTAAGCAACATACTCTTACCGGCCATTGAACCTCTTCACTAACCACTCTAACATATATGTCGAAAGTTGTTTGACTTTCATTTCTAGCAACCCACCAAATCAATGCTTTTGATATCTTCTTTTTTGCTTAGGAAATGAAAGTTAAGCAACTAATACCATGAAAAACTGACACTTTTAAGGAAAAAATAGATACTTTTTAACTAAAAACTAATACTTTTCTATTGACAACAATCACATAGTCCACATACTGAACAATTGATACTACAAATAAAAACTAATACTTTTAAGAATGAAATGTGATACTTTATAAATAAAATCTAATACTTTTCATTTGACATAAATAATCTAAAAATATTTCAATATAAAAGTGATACTTTTCTAAAAATCTATAATACTTTATAAAATAAAATGTAATACTTATATTATAACCTACCATCATGGTCCTTATCTTTTGCCTTCTTTGATGGTTTCTTGTCTTCAGCAACCTTCAAACTTTTCTCACCATCTGAATGCTTCAACTCCTCATCTTTTGTACGTCTTTCATCCTCCTCACGCTTTGTGCGTTTCTCATCATCTACGCGTTTTGTACGTTTCTCATCCTCTACGTGCTTAAATTCACTATCTTCATTCAAAGCAAGTTCTTTTCCTTTTTCTCCAGCGCCTCGCTTTCTCTTGTCCTTGGATGGTTCATCCCCCTCAATGTTCTTAGATTTATGAGCAAATTATTTCTACCCCATCAATATCTACAAACCAGCAGTACAAACAAAATGAATTACCAACAAAACAATATATATACACAATGTATATATATGAGACTCTTAGAAATACAAAAAACTAGAAAAAACACAGAACAATTGAATCTAAAACCACAAAATACTAAAACCAGAAAACATATACTACTGTTCTGTTCAAAATTTCGAAAAATATATGCTAAACATAAAAATTAACATATGCTAAACAAAAAAAAACATATGACAAATATAGCAACATGCAAAAAATGGAGGAACATAAAATGAAACCAGTAAACAAAATCGCACAAAAATCGCCCAAAATAAAACCTAGTTTGAAATTTTCGAAAAATTAACATATGTTAAACATAAAAAAAACATATGACAAATATGAAGATCGTATTAGATAAGTCCCAACTTGGTTCATCAACCAGCTATCTTTATTCCCAGTTGCCGTAGGAACAAGCAAAAAATGGAGGAACATAATATGAAACCAGAAAAAATCGCACAAACTAAAACCCTAGTTTGAAAATTTTGGAAAAATAACATATACTAAACATAAAAACATGAAAAACATGCATATAGCAACATGAATGAAAACTTACATATGAGTCGAAAAAACCTAGGTCTAACAAATCTAGAAAAAAAACTAAAAAAACTACATAGAACAAAAGAAATGTCAAAACTTACCAGATTGGAGCCAAAGAATGCGATTTCAAAGAAAAACTGAGGAAGAACGAAGAAACGGAAAGAAGAAAATTGTGGAAGAAAAAAGAGGAAAATAACTGGAACCAAAAAAGCGAATAAAAAATAATTAAAATGTTGGATCGGGTCGGGTCGCATGGGTCGGGTAGGGCACAACCCGTCTGACAGTAAATGACTCGTAGGATGGTCTCATATGAGTCTTTATCATATAAAAAAGTAAAGTAAGTCGTCTCAAATTTTGAAATGGGACAAAACCCTAATTATTTATTTAACCCTAAAAATTACATTTTTAGAGGATGACACACATAAATAGAGAAATGTCCAAATCGAACATCGCCAAAAGAAAAAAATGAAAACAGGAAAATAAATGTCAACATATATAAAACCCTAATATAATAAGTAAGTGAAGCAACATAAGCAACACCTAAAACAAAAAAATAAAGATCAACATAAAACCCTAACATAAGTAACATAAGCAACTCCTAAAACAAGAAACATCAAGATCTTAACAAAACCGTAACATAAGTAAATTACAATCTCATGAAAATTGAAAAACAAAGTCTAAAATTTTCCTTCGACTCTATCAAGAACAAACCAAAGGTCTCCCATTTCTCCATGTCGGTTGACCCACACGTTCAAAACCATCCCCAATTCGAATCCATTTTCATCAATAATCGTTAGCCATGACGTTCCAATTGCATAGCAATTAATGCGTACTCACCCCTGATTTCGACAATCTCAATTTTATATCAAACACTTTACTCCTCGGATCGATCAATTTTGCCTCAACATGCGATTTATTCCTCATTATTTCCATCTCCTCCCTCGTAAAAAAAAACTATCCTCATCGACTCGTATTTAGTTGCGTGGCAACGACAACCGACGTTATTTTCTGTTCATGTCCACGTGTTGCAGTTCTCTCGTGAAGAACAAAACTGATCCATTCGATCGCCTAATAATCTCATCATTATTGCACTCAACTCGAATAATAGGATCATTCTCCACCATTGGATCATGATTCTCTTGATGGTCGTCATCAATCATCATAATTTCTGAAGCTTTCATGTCTGAGGAATTAGATGCAAATGAATGAAGCCGCTTTCTTCTTCTGATCTCTAATTTTTTCTAGCTAAGGTTTTTTGGGGTATTATTATTATTATTATTATTATTATTATTATTATTACACTACAAGAAATAGGGATTTTACCCACACATGTATATGTGGGTAAAAATATTCTTATGTATGGGTAAAAATCTTTACCCACACATTATGCAAATGTCATCAAGTGTCACTATATTTCTGCAGAAAAAGAATTTTATCGACACAATTATCTATGTGTGGAAAATATCAATCATTTACCTACACATATATGTGTCGATAAATATGTATATTATGTGTAGGTAATATGTTTAGCCCAATGTATAATGATGATGTGGACTTCATTGATGATGACCTGTCAGGAGTCATGACATGTGAAGTTTTATATAATTGACACGTGGAAATAATTATGTGTGGGTAAATTAAAATTTATTTGTGAGTAATAATAGAAAATTAATATTATTATGTGTGGGTAATAATTAATAGCTTTACAATTTTAGTCAAATGTGGGAAATAATACTTTTCTATTTATTTTTCATTATCATTTCAACTGATATGTAAATATTTTAAGATTCAGTAACCAAAAAATTTGAGAGCATTTATTAAAGTATTCCAACTAATTGTTAAATCTGATATATAATTATAAAAACAATGCTAACATTCAAATTACGATAATCCTAATAATTTTTCAGACATAAGCTGAAAAATAAATCTAAACAAGTCGCACCAAAATATACATAAGTAGATACTAAAGTAACATAAGTCACAAGAAGAACTAACAATACTAAAAACTAAAATGATATCATCAAATTCACCAGCATAATCATTAGAATCATCCAGACGAGTTGTGCCATGGTGGGATGGCCTAGAATAGTGGTCTGACAGCACATGTGGTAATTGTGAAGGATGAATGACATTCTTTTCAATCAACGTTTCACACAAGATTTCGTAACCTCCTTCGAGATCTTCAACATGAGACTTGTATTGATTCAATTCACTGAGGAGCTGACTATATGTTGGATGACATGTATCTTTACCACATGTGGCCCTAGACTTGGTGATCGTCCCCAACCAAACAAATGGACTGACTCTCGTCCAAGAACCTTCTGATCTAGAATTTCTTTATCAGCAATTTGAGGGTTATCACTTTTCAATTGCACCATTTCCTCCTATTAAAACAAAAATTTACTTTAGAGTATTCAACATCACATAGAAAGGGAATATATAAGCTTAGTTAAAGTACACCTGTAAAGTGGAACATAATTGTCATAAATAAAATTTTATTATAAAACATGTAATATGAATGAGTCACTAGAAAGCAAATCAGCAAGACTGTCCATGGGATAATAATCACAGACCACAAATTGGATACTCTTAGCATAGAGATAAGCTTGCTTGAAAGACAACTTGCATATTACATTTTAATTGCCCTTAATCATTTGGTCAGTCATTGTTATCTTCTTACATACAATTGGTATCTTCGGAGCTCTCATATGCAAGTTTACTACTATTATTTAGCATCACATATAATATTATTATATTATTTTATGGCCTAGATTGCTATTTTGGACATATTATTCAAATTGAAAATCATATTGCACCTTATAACTTAGAAATGAGGCTAGCATGTAGTTGGAAATGTGTATGTATGATAAACTTACATATTTAACTTCTAGTTTTGGAGGCTTCCAACTTTTTACAGGATGCCAAACCAAGAGACGTCAGTTCTCGATATGGCCAATAGAAGAATGCAAATTAGATCCACGCTCCACGTGATGTTGTCTTTGAACCATTTATAGATAATAAAAAATGAAGTTATTATACAGTAAAAAAGTCCAAACTTGTTGTTGCAGTCTATTCTCATAGGCAAACCAAGAATTACTGTCAGTCAGCTATCAAGGCAATGTCTCTTTTTTCCCCCTTTATTGCTATCAAAACCAAGTTACAATTCATTATTAATGACAAACAAATTAGTTTGGTATCTCCAACATCCTAACTATCCGATCTTTATAGCATGTCCATTATGTATCAAGGATATAATGATAAGGAATCTAGTATGTTTTCCTTGTTTGTCAATGGCTCCAAGTTAGGTCTAATCTTACTTAAATTGGATTCCAAACCAACTAAATGGAACAATAGTTATACAAAGTACTGGAGTTAAGGAAAAGCCAAATACTTGTTTGACTTATGATCAATTCATACTTATCTCTTAGCATTGTATAATGAAGGATATAATATACCCTCAAATAGAAAGGAGGAGAAATAACATAAAGTAATAAAATATCTTTTGTTATTTCCTACCAACTACCCAAACAAGTCCCTAGATGTGCCAAATTATCAAAGCTCAAACCAATATATATGTATAAACCAAACATAAATAAGACAACTACTAAATAAAACTTAGAGATAATTGCAAAAACCCCTTGAAGTAATATATCACACTCCACGTGATTAAGGGTCAATTGGTTTTGTAAATGTTTTAATACATTAATTCCACCAACCAACCTTCACATTAAACGAGTAATCAAGCTGGTTGTTGCCTTCCACATGCATTCTTTAACAAACTTCTTAAACAGGAACCACAAGTTCCTTATTAAATACTCAAATAATCATCAAGAATATATAATCACCAAATTGAATTTCCACTCATAGAATCTATACAAAATATCTATATTAAAAAAAATGAGCCGATTGATTTATATACATTGGTCAGTACTCAGTAGTCATATATATAGAACCAGAACCAATAAAGCAAGATGCAAGTTTAAACACAATTCTATATAAGCAAGTTTTGATAGTTGTACTAACCAGCTTGTGGCTCCATTAGAGAAGATAAGCCTAAAAAAGAAGTGGAAATGAGTTAGACAACAAACAATTAAAAAATATAATATAAAAGTAAAAAAGAGCAAATTTATTTTCAAGATCGATTCATTACTAACCAATTACTTGTGGTCTCGTTGAAGGACATGGATCTGCAAATGAATTTAAGTACGAACAAGTTAGGTAATAAACAAAGCTCAAATTTTCCATTAGTTATACAGATAAAACAAGAAAGTTGTATTAAAAAAATTATAAGTTCAATTAGAATGTAATGTACTCGAGGGAGCAATAGGTTTTGTGCATCGTCCACAGCGTCCTCCACATGATCCACGTCCTCTTGTAATAGCCATGTAATAACGACATGATAAATATATATCAAAGTAGTTAACTACTAAAAAAAAGAATAATACCCAATAAGCTTGAGCATCCATTTAACTGCCTCACCCCTAACCTTAGTCAAAGATGGGTTTTCTTCAAAGTCATTAAAAAGTTTGTTTTTATGTTCTTTACTCAATAAAGAACTCAACTCTTCATCATCCCACAATGAATATGCCCCAACAATTCAAGAAAAGGTGCAGGGGTTTAAGCTATGGTGTAAAAAGTTGTTCCCCTCTCCTTGACATTTTATCAAACAGTTTTGGGTATTTCTATGTTATCTTCGTTATCTCAATGCTCTTCCACACAAAATTAATCACCATATTTTTCTTATTCTACTATAATTAGTCTGTGCTTAATCCACAAAAACTCGGATATTTCATATAGTTAATTTACAATCAAGACTAAATGAAACTTGATACAAAAATTGAAGAAATCATATAAAATTATTATCAACCCAACTCCATACATAAAATCCACATATCAAGCTTCAAATGCAAAATAGAAGAAATCAATTGATAAACAACAATTCACATATAATCACTTAATTAGACCATTAATAATCAACCAAACGAGAGAAAAAAAAAAGAGTGAAACGAGCAACAACAAATAAATTACATGAGTATAAGAATTAACCAGAAGTACACTGTATAATTCACCATCCAAACACATTAAAGATAAATTTCCAGCGATAAATTTCAGTATATAATTATTTGCTTTTCAGAAAAATAAAATGAAAAAGAAGTAGGACTTACCCAAGAACAAATTTTCACAAGTATTCTGGTGGTGTGAAGAAACCGTAAATAAAGAGGTTAATATATTTTAGGGTTAAAATTAGACTTAGACTACTTGATGCTTTGAAACACGTTTTTTTTTTTCTTTTTCTTTTAAGAGTAAAACACGTTTAAAAACTTGATGTGGTAACCTTTGCCACATCATCTTTTCTAAAAGAAAAAAATATAATATTCATATTTATACCACACATTATCGTCACTTGTGAATCAGTGTAAGTAAAATATGTAGCATTATCCACACATTCGAAATATTTTCAATTATGTGTGGGTGATTTAATTAATAAAAAATACACGTTACCGCCAAACAAAAAAATTTATCCCGCCAAGCTCTAAAATTTGAGGGATTTTTTCCCTCTATATTTTAATGTTACTAATGGTCTTTAGCAACACATAATAAATGTCCATAAGTAAAAGCAGTTGACTTATTTTATTACCCACACATATCCAAATTATGTGTAGCTAACTACCCACACATAAACATGCGTAGGTATTTATGTGTGGATAAAACCCCAATTTCTTGTAGTGAATACTACTACTACTACGACGACGACGACGTTTAGCCTTAGTGTAAGGTTCTTTGACCACCTTTCTTTTTTTGTCTGCAATGGAGAGCATTTTCGCTATTTCTTCCACGTTTGTCAGAAGGTGGTCCCACCCTTTTCTCTCTTTTATTTCTTGCACGAACTTCGATATTTCTACAACTTCCTCGTAAAACTTAGAATGCTTCATTTTTTTTCTTCTGGATTTTCTGAAATTTTAGAATGGAAGAATGATAATTATAAAATGCGTGAACTTATACACATATATATTGTTGTAGAGAAAGTGTTGGCATAGAAGGAAAAGGAGAATGATAAGTGAGAAAAGTATAATAGGAAAAGAAGATATAATTAATTAAGAAAAATGAAAGTAAAAACGTTAATCAAAATTTGTAATTTCTGAAACTACAAAGGAAACTTTTATATTTTCTTTAATATATTAATGATTGTTTTATGAGAACTACACAGTTTGATTAATGGTGAACTACATATATATCTTGATAAAGTAATGGGAAAATTAGATATTTAGTCCGCTAATTTGGCCTATTTTGACATTTAGTCCTCTATGTTGTCCAGTTTTAATTTTAGTCCAATATTTTACACTTTTGTGCATATTTAGTCCCTTTTTCGCCGGACTTATCCATATTGGTCGGAAAATGCTGATGTGGGGTTTTAATTTGGGGAATTCTTTAATTTTGGCGGGAAAATGTCCAGTTGGATGTATATGTGTTAAAAAATAACTTAAATAGACTTTAAAAATGCCATGTCATCAAAAAATAGGAGGGAAAATGTAGTTGCCTTTCCCTCCCAAAGTAGATATATTATTAAACCCTAAAATGAAGACAAACTAACCTGCAAATGCAAGAAGAAAGAAAAGGGACGTGAAAAAAAAGAACAGAAAATGTCTTCAGTTTTCGGAAGTCCTAGAATATGTTGTCATTGTGGGAATCGGGCACAAATGAGGACGTCATGGACAAGCGATAATCCCGGTCGAAGATTTCTGGGTTGTGCGAACTGGAAGGTGAGTTCATCCATATAGAATTCTAAATTTATTTTTCACTGTGTGACCTTCCTGAATTCATCCATGGAGTTCTGAATTTTTTTTTAACTCTTCGAACTGTAATGTTCTTTCATTGTATTGACATAGTGGAGGGTGTAATTTTTTTGAATGGGAAGACCCACCCATGTGCCCAAGAGCTATGACAATAATTCCTACATTGAAGTGCAAGATTGTGGTTCTTGAAGATGAAATAAAAAAATAGATGATGGCAAACAAGCAGCTGAAAATGGTTTTAATGGTGTCATGGTGTGTGTTCTTGGTTTATTTGTTAAGTTAGTCAAGAAAAATGAAGGAGGAAGGAGGTTGCAAATGTGTTTGTGTTGGCAGGGTGAATTGCAGTTTATGTAGTAGTAGTATGTTTTTAGGTGAATGTTTTGGAAATGTTATATTTTACCCTGTTTTATGTATAAGCTGTTTTGTGTAGTAGGTGTAGTATATGTACCCTGTTTTATGTATGTTAATGGAAATGTTATATTTGCACCAATTATGTATAAGCTGGGAAATGTTAATCGAAATTCACCAAGACATGGTAAATGTGCACTTTAACAAATGTGATCAAACAGGGTATATATAAGTGCACATCACTTTAACAAAATTGTATCAAAACAGGGCAAATATAAGTGCACAACACTTTAAGAAAATTGTATCAAAACAGGGCAAATATAAGTGCACAACACTTTAAGAAAATTTTATCAAAACAGGGTAATGTAAGTGCACAATACTTTAACAAATATTTTGGCACCAACTTCCAATAATTCATTCAAGTGCACAACACTTTTTCAGATTGTATCAAAATCAAAACATAGTAGCAAATTAAGTGTCACATCACTTTTAACAAAATACAAAATGCTTTAATGTTCAAGGTTGACAAAAAAAAAAAAGACAATTCCCATAAGCACTTCTGCACTTTTGCACTTCTTCATAACAAATTAAACACTCATTTGGCAACTTTCTTTCCTCTCTCGCATTCTCTTTGCAGCATTCTCCTCGATGAGAATAGAGGTCATTTCCTGTATGCTCACATATTTTTGTCCTCCTTCACTTATTATTGTTTTGGAACTTGTGCTTGGATTTGTGATACATCTTTCCATACTAGGAAAAAACTGTCCTCCAACAAAAGGTGCAGGTGCTCTGATATTAGCCTCAGGAACATGCAATTGACCTTGCTTAAGTTGCTCATACATTGATGGTGTTGGAATTGAAGATGCTGAACCCCTGACCATCCTAGGTAGCTTGAAAGACAATTTCTTTTTAACTTGTTCCTATAACACAAAATTAAGTCATGAGAACTTACTGTTTGATAAATGGTTTTATCATGATTTTGATGATTTTTTTATACCAAAACAATGATTTTAATTGTTGTCCAAATACTCCTAAATGATTTAAAATGGTTTTAATATTTTTCGGAGTATTTCTTCTAGTTTTATTTTAGATAAAATTGGACAACACTTTTAATGATTTTATGTTTACAAGTTTTTACTTCAAAACAAGGTTCCTAAATGTTGTCTAAATACTCCCGATTGGTTTGAAATGTTTTTACTAAATTTTCGGAGTATTTCTTGAGTTTTATTTTTGACAAAAATTGGACAACATTTCTGTCTCAAGGTCAACCGTGCCGTGTAGGGCAACCCGTACTGAAGATGAATTTTGGAACAAAAATTGAGCGGAAGTGAAAATGGGACGGTCGGTCGACGGTCGACCGTCGTCGCACTCCTGTCGGCCCAGACACGAACGTTTTAATCTAAAAGCGAGCGAAACCTTCTTGTTTTTCTCATTAAGGGGGACCGGTTGGAGTTAAGGTCGACCGCTCGAAGTACCCTATGACCGGTCGCCCTGTGTTGTTTTTCAATATGTTTTTCAAACGTCTATTTGTGCGCGACCGGTCGCCCTCAAGTTTGACAGCAAAATTCTAACCGTTGTGCAGCAGACAGCTTTTCCCTAAATTGTGGGATTGATTTCTAACATCTATAATCTTGATTTTAATTGCAATTTTTTTGTAGATATCGATTCCAAGAAGAGCCTATCAAGAGTGCCGAAAAAAACCGCTTTCTTAAGGCTTCAAACTACTAGTCATTAAGACTACTATGAAAGAAAAGTAAGGAAGTCCATCCATCCTAGATATGGCACTTTCTTCTAGGGCCACATCCCAAAGATATACGAGCAAGACCTCATGGCATGAGATCTTCTTTCCAATAGGTCCCCTTGAGGCCGAAAGAAACTTGCTTTCCTCTGCCTAGGTAGTAGACTCAAGATAATCATCTCCTATAAATAGAGAAAGTTTTGAAGCACAACAATAAGAGAGAACAACACAACACAACAAAATATACTCAAGCAATCACTTGGTCTTATATTGTCATTATTCTTGTTGTAAATTGTCTAGCTTATCACTTTCACATCCTTGAGGTCTAGGTTATTCTTGATTACACTTGCACTCAATTGTATAATTCATTATCGAGTTGTAATCTTGAATTTTTGGGTTATCATTCAACACAAGATATCGTTGTGAGTGTTCTTGTGGTAAGAACACACTTGGGTGATCTAGGTGTTAGGTGTAAGAAGATTGTGGTAATCTTCTTGTTGAGGTGTTGAAGAATTTGGTATTCTTCAAGGTTGAAGATTGTGGTAATCTTCACAAGGTGCTGTTGGAGATTGTGGTAATCTTCAAGAGAGATTGTGGTAATCTCAAAGGTGGTGTTGAAGAAGAGTGTGGTGCTCTTCAAGGTGTTGTTGTAAGTTGGTGTTGTATTAATTTTGGTAATTAATAAAATCTTTTTTTCTTTTTGAAATCCATCCAGGGATATCTTTGGGGTGGTAGAGGATTAGGCCACAGGTGGGTTGAACCTTTATAAATCGACGAGTGTTGTTTACATTTCGCACCTTCTATATTGTCTTGGCTTGTTTCATTCGAAAAAGAGGGCAAAATCGAAAAGATGGAGATAATCTATTCACCCCCTCTAGATTATCGTAGCCACTTGGACTTACACTTACACACCAATATGTATACTTAGTACAAACATAAAGTAATGAGGATAACTTACAGATCCATTTTTTTTCAGTAGGGAGTGCAAGATTTTCCACAGGTATTTGAGTTAACACTTCTTCAACTGCTGATGCATCACTCTGGTCTCTCACTTTAGTAGATGTTTCCACTTTCTTTCTCACCTGTCACATAGAAATTAGCTTGTAATGAACTCCAAATATCCATTATGTTATAATAGACAAAATGTAAAAAACCTGTAGTTTGGTGGGCTTCTGCACTTCTTGTTCAGTTGTCAATTGGCTTAGTGCATCTGGAATTTGAGTACATGCCCTTTTGTTGTGACCTTCAACCCCACAAGTGCTGCACTTTATGGTCCTCTGGTTCCTTCTCATTTGATTTGGATTTTTAAGCAAAGGTTGCTTGTCTCTGCTTCTTTTTCTTTTTTTCTCCATAGGCTCATCTGGCTCTCTTCTCCTTGCTTGTTTTGGTATACCAGCAGGACTTTGAATGATTGGTGGCAGAGGAGGGATGAAGTCAACCTTTTCCCATTCATGTCTGCCATTTATTGGTATAATGGCAGGTGCATACACTTTGAAGTAAGTGGAAATTCTGTAGCATGGATTTACATAGTCATAGTAGTCATAACCTTGATTAAAAATGGCTATCAAAGCATGTTTACATGGGATCCCAGACAATTCCCACTTCCTACAGCCACATGTTCCTTTCTTCAAATCAACCCTATATTGGGTTCCATCAGGACATTTGACTTGGTAATGGAAATCATCAGATTTCATGGGCATACAAGCACCTGCTTTGTCACTATTTCCATCAATTATTTTTTGAATCTTAGGACACAATTCACCCTTCCATTTTTCTTTGGCTCTGTCTCTATTTTGTTGCAATCTTTGCAGTGAGTACTCCATCAACCACTCCATCATTGACACAATTGGCTTGTCTCTTCCTTCCAAGATATTGGAGTTGAAATATTCACACCCATTGTTCAGAAGCATATCACATTTACTGTAATCACTAAAATGTGATCTACTCCAATGTTGAGGTGGTTTATTAGCAAACCACTCAAATGCACTCTCAGACAGTGCCTTCATTTCAGCCATTCTTATGTTGAATTCAGGTACAGTTGTTGCTTTGGCAACATTCCACAAAGCTGTTTTGAAAGCTTGTCCTCTAAATCCAGCATTTTTAAAATTTCCATGTAGGTGCCTAACACAACCCCTGTGAGCTGCTCTAGGGAATATTTCATCAAGTGCTTGAATCAGACCTTTCTGTTTATCAGACATAAAAATGTACTCTTCATCCTTTTCAATATTCAGATCAATCTTCAACAATGTTAGAAACCAATCCCAAGTGTCTCTGCATTCCTTCATAACAACAACATAACAAATAGGGAAAATATTGTTATTTGGGTCAACACCCACTGCAGTCAATAGTACTCCCTTATGAGGACCCTTAAGATGGCAACCATCCACCCCTATGAAAGGTCTACACCCAGCTTTGAACCCCTCTTTCAATGCATTCAAACACATGTACATCCTATCAAACTGTTCTCACTTGTCTGGCCGATCTGTTCCAATAATCACCATTTTGTACTACCAGGATTTTTTTATTTCATTTGCATAATCCCCACAAAATGCTGAATATTGCTCTTCCGAACTACCCTCCATAGACTCAATGGCCAATTTCTTAGCTCTCCAAGCTTGAAACCTAGACACATGACACCTTATGTCCTCCATTACATCAATTTTGAAGCCTTTCACGTTTCTTTTGGGATCCTGTTCTAAATTTTTGCTTATATTTGTGAGACAACCAATTGGACTTCACATTTTTACATGAAAGTTAGTCCACATGTGTGCTTTGGATCATACTTCCTAATCGATATGATTCATCTTTAGGAAGTTTTAATGCATGCGATTTCGATTGCATCTCTTTGCACATCTAGCATGAAGTCTTTCTTTATCGTTTTTGTGATATTAATGCTTCTCTTGGTCTTAATCGCATGTGAATGTATGGCCTCCCATAACTCTTTTTTTGGAAAATAACATTGAGATACGAAAAGAAGGATCATACATGTTCACAGGATTAAAGGTAGGAAATTGATGCTCTTTGTCATCATCAGACCCCTTATTACTATTCAAATCATCTTCACTTCTACACACATCTTCTTCTTGTTGGGAAATTTATTGTTTAGATTTTCATGAATGCCATATAAAAATTAGAATAGGAAGTTGGCACCCCATTTTGTTGTAAATCGCATTGTAATAAACAGTGGTCAAGTTGAGTTAAGTCGCCTATGCCTAAACATGCAAGAAGACAATCGAGACTAGTAGGAAGACTCATTGCGAGACAAGTGAGTTTGGCAAAAAAAAAAGAGAAGACAGGGAACTCGATCAAGGTGCAAGCGAGATGCTGGTGAGTAAAGCATCGTCAAGTCAACTCAAGATAGCCATGTCTCTAGTTAAAGTGAGAAGAGTCATCTAATGATTGGAAGTCGACTCTAAGTCACCTGGGGAAAGCAAGGAAATGCGGTCAAGTCGAGATAATCGAAAGAGATCCGTTGTATTTAAATCAAGAGAATTACTTAAACAAGTAATATCTCCATGCTACCTTTTCTGAGTGCTCGGTCCCGAGAAGCGTGCAAGGGGAATAAACCAATGGGAAGCACTACACCGTGTCGAGCTCAAAAGTCAAGAATAATTCATACGAGAAAGTGGCAATTCAAGGATCGCAACAAGACAAGCCAACGACCACAAGTGACTTTCAAAAATAAGCCTATCTCTTCAACGAATTTTTTGAAAGATCACTATAAAAGGCCGAGGAATGACTCGAGAAAGTAACCTTGATTACGAACCACAAACATTCAAGCTAACATCCAATCAGTAATCAACAAATTCTCAAAATCATTCAAGATTAATCCTCAAGCCTACACTACGAAGAAAATCAATCCAACACTCACTGTGAAGGAAAGATAGCTTCAATCGGTTGAAGAGGAAACTTTAGAAGAAAAGGGGTCTACATTCCACGAAGAATTGTAGGAAGGTTCAAGGTCGAACCGGTCTCGAGTTTTGGAGGGCTTCGTGATCAAATCCAAAGAGCTTGAGCAAGTGAGTCTGTAGTAACAAAGGCAAAATGCGCCTGTGAAGAAGCCGAGTCGGACGAAGAACCGGTGAGTGACCAAGGCATCTCCGTGACCGAGTCCCAAAGTATCATGTCATTTGTGTGATCAAGACTTGTATCGGACCTGTTACCACTCTGATATCTTGATCAATACTTAGTGGATTCCTCCAGGAGTTGATGAAGAGAGGAGTAGAAGAATTACCCCATCTTCGAACCTCTATAAAAACTTATCGTGTCATTTACATTTCAAAGACTTTAATTCCTGCATCTTATTTGTTTAATTCAAATTTGACATATTTGCTATCCGCTTGATAATCTCTAAGTACTAAAACCAAGTATTAAATCATAACTAAACCAAACATAAGGGTGTTAAGTCTTCCGCTGAAAACAAACTACAGTTGAGCTAATTCAGTCTTAACATTTGAGTTATTCTATCAACACTCGGTCAGTCAGTTAAGTGACTAACTCTTGATTAACTAAATTGGTCTGTCCACCAAGGACAGTTGTATAGTATCAACTCGAACTTTAAAAAGGACCAAAAGTGAAAAGTTGGTAAGGTTTATTCAACCCTCCCTTCTAAACCTTACACTCACACCCCTTGGGACCTATAAGTGGTATCAGAGCGGTTGGTTCATTGAGCCTTCCGCTTTGGTTACTGAACTAGATCTCCAAACTTTTCAAAGTCCTGTTTTAGTACTTAAGTTTTCAAAACTCCTTTTATCATTAAAAGTTATTATCATGGAAGCAAATTTGACACGCATCGCTATGTTCACAATTGAAGAATTTGATGATTGGAAAATTCGTATGCGCAGGCTCATCTATCGGCATTACATGATGAGATGTGGATAATGATAGAGGATGGGCCACG
The DNA here is from genome assembly GCA_016081115.2 of Rehmannia glutinosa. NCBI lineage: Eukaryota > Viridiplantae > Streptophyta > Magnoliopsida > Lamiales > Orobanchaceae > Rehmannia > Rehmannia glutinosa. The sequence goes on from CM071926.1 coordinate 131,935,785, forward strand.
CAAATCTTAAAAGTGAACACACCAAGAAAGAGCTGCAAATTTGAAGGTGAAGAGGATTGCTCTAGACCGGCTATGGTTGAAAAACCAAGAACCGAAGCGGACAAATGATGACGAGAAAAAGATACAACCTGGACAATGTAGCCAAGGACATTCTTTACAAAACTTTGGACAAAGCCATGTTCAATAAAGTCAAATCATGCAAAACGGCTAAAGAAATGCAGGACAAGCTAACATTGATTTGTGAAGGCTCGGAGCAAATCAAGGAAAATAAATTATCGGTGGTTGTCTGAGAAATTTGAGAATTTCAAAATGATCGCAGGAGAGAACCTGGATCAATGGATGCTCGGTTCACGAAATCACCAACGAGCTATACGCACTTGGAAAAGAATATACACGAGTATGAAATGTGTATGAAGATCCTAAAAAGTCTCACTGAATGGGAAATGAAGGTCATGGCACTAATACATTCCATGGACCTATCGAAGACATCCAACCATGAACTATTCTCGGATCTCAAAGCCTACGAATTTGGTGAGAAGAAAAGACCGAGGAAGAGACAATTTGTACCCAAAACAAAGCAGCTGCTCTAATTGTTAAGGATGGCAAGAGAGCCGAGGTCAAAGAAGTCATTGACCCGGAAGAAATAGCCCTGATGGTTAAAAGGTTCAACAAGTTCTTCAATAAGAACTACAAGAGAGGCAAGGCGAATCCTCCGAGAAGACACTCGGCTCCTCCAAGTCAAGGGAAGATAGGCCAACCAAGAGAAGAGATCATCAAAAAGTGAATATCAAAGGGTGACAATCCAAGAATGGAAAGAGCCGATCAAAAGGTTGAATATCTATCTTTGAACTCAGAAGTAGGCAACCAGGTCACTATGCCATTGATTGCCCATATCCTCGTAGTCAACAAATACAGGAATGAAGAAGAAAGAAAGGTCTTGAGAGAAAGAAGACAAGAAAAGAAAAAGGCAATGTTGGCTGCAGAGATCTGGCCGAGACAGCCAAGTCAAGAGACACGGTGATTCAGAGAGTAGTGAAGCCGACTACTCAAGTGACTCGAAGAAGAAGCCCCGACCGTTTGATGGCCAAGGAACAAGATCAACCCGACCAAGAAGATGAGGTACACTCTAACTCATCAAACTCGATTCTAGTGATAGTGACTGTGACACACACACTTCATCACCCACTCGATCTTTATGATTCATTAGGCAAAATGATGAAAGATTTTGAACACATTAAATCCTCACACACACTACTAAATGAGGAAAATGACTCTTTTACTAAGAGTTAAAACTCACGGTGACTAAAGAGTCGAGTACTCTAAGTCAAATAGCCGATGAGAATGAAAGTTTAAAGACTGACAATGCAAAGCTAATAACAGAAATAGCTGCTATAGAAAAGAGGGAAAATGACCTCAAAAATGTGATTGCCTCATTCACTAAGGCATCTAAATCATTGGATGATCTTATTATGAGTCAAAGAGAATGTGGAGACAAGACAGGCTTAGATTTAATTCCTCTGTGCTATGTCAAGCTCCAAAAGTAATTTTGGAAAAAGGATCTTCAAGCAATGAAATATCTCAAAAATCCAAAACTCCAAATGGTGCACACACATTTATTCCAAAGCACAATTACAAGCAAAGCGGCCTTGGTTATAAAGGAAAAGGAAAAAACAATTGGGTGCGTTGAGAGGACAACCGAGAAGAAATTCACCAAGTTCCTCAACAAACTCCAAACAGAATTACTCAGTAAAGAAGAAACAGAGCTACCAAAAACCCCAAAAGTTCTATAAAAGAAACACATATGATGGGAATGGTAGAAAATATCCAAGCCAAGTGATTGGAATGATGTGAACTATCATCATAGACCTATGGAATATAAGCCCAAATGGCAAAGGCCTAGAACTCAAAGAAAGGCCATTCCAAAAGTATAAGAGCTTTCATCGCACACATATGCACCTAGGCACTACACTCGAGACACCACAACTACCCAAAGAAGGCAATTGCTAAAACACATATACAGGCATACTGCACAAAAGAGACAAATTTGTATGAACCAGAATCCCCAAGCAATTTGCCAAAATTAATTATGATTATGGCAGCGATAAATGGCAACCCCTTAGAGCCAAATCATTTGGCTATAAGTCTGGTTGGATCATCTTACAATACTAACCCCTCGGGACCCGGACAAGTATGGGTACCTAAAACTTAATTTCCTTGATTGCGGGTTCAAGGAGCAGTGAGTGCCAAGGAACCTGGTACATGGATAGTGGTCATTCCGGACATATGACAGAAACAAGAAAAATCTATCAAAATTCAAGGAAGTCAAAGGAGCAAAAGTCATATTTGGAGGAAATGAAGCTCCGGGAAAAATAAGAGGCATTGGATCCATCAAGAAGAATGGATTAGAAATCACAGATGTTGCATATGTTGAAGGACTCAACTTCAACTTGCTAAGCATCAGCCAACTCTGTGACAAGGGTTATAATATTGGATTTAACATGGGTATATGCCAAATCAAGGATATTGAATCAAATGAAGTTGTGTTGCAAGGATGCAGACAAAAGAACATGTATGTAGTAGATTGGTCAACCGCAACACCCAAAGACTGTCTATTAGCAAAGAGCACAACTGAATCAAGTTGGTGTGGCACAAAAATTCGAGTCACTGAATTTCAAAACACTTAACAAGCTTGCTTGAAGTAATCTTGTGGAAGGTCTTCAGGACTCAAGATACAAGAAGGAGAGTATATGTGACGCATGTCGAAGGGAAAACAAATCAAATCATCATTCGAAGAAAAGGCATGCCCATCTTCAACAAGGATATTGCACTGCTACATATGGATCTATTTGGTCCAGTTGAACCACTGAAAAGCATAAGTGGGAAGAAATATACCTTGGTGGTAGTAGATGACTACTCAAGATATACATGGACAATATTCATGTGTAAGAAGAAAGAAACTCTACGAAAACTACCAGCGGTGATGAAGAGGATTCAAAATGAGAAGAGCCAAACCATTATCAAAATAAGATCGAGAGGAATCGAGTTTGTCAATGGTATAATAACTCAATATTGTATTGAAAATGGCATTGGTCATGAATTATCTGCAGCAAGGACTCCACAAATGGAGTTGCGAGAAAGAAGGAATAGAACTCTCAAAGAAGCAACAAGGACCATGTTAGTCAAGCGGGGGTTACCAAAAAGATTTTGGGTCAAGCAATCAACACATCTTGCTACACTCAAAATAGATGTATGATAAATGGATTAACCGACAAAGACTCCATATGAGATTTGGACAGGGGAGAAAACCAAATGTTGCATATTTTAGAATATTTGGATGTAAATGCTTCATCCATAACAATGGCAAAGACAATCTAAAGGCTTTCGATGCTAAAGGCGATGAAGGTATCTTCTTGGGATACTCGGTGAAAGCAAAGCCTCTGAGTACTAAACAAAAGGACTATGGTTGCAGAGGAATCCATTCATGTGGTATTCGATGAGCCAAATGTAAATGGAGAAGACATTGAAGAGTCGGTGATAAGTGAATCATCCAACCATGCGAAAAGTCCCTATCTTTGTCAAGTCAAGTCGGAATTATAAACTCGAGATGAAGATGAGATAGCCGAGTCTCATAAATCGCTGGAAAATTTGCGGCTAAGTGATTGCGAGAGAGAGCTGATCAAAGCAACACAGGTTGCTAGACGATCAATCCGGCTAACTTACTTCAACTTTGATGTAAGATGGTGAAAGACCATCCACGAGAACTTGTCATTGGAGATATAAGAGAAGGTGTCAAAACAAGATCCGAACTCAACAAGAAGCTATGTTCACATGCTTTATCTCACAAATAGAGCCTAAAGATGTGTTACAAGCATTGGATGACACATTGGATTCAAGCTATGCGAAGAAGAGTCAATCGAGTTTGAAAGAAATAAAGTATGGGAATTAGTTCAAAGACCCACCCATCAAAATGTTATTGGCACTAAATGGGTGTTCGAAACAAGATGAACGATGAGGGTTCTGTGGTAAGAAACAAAGCAAGACTAGTAGCCAAAGGATATTGCCAAGAAGAAGGGATAGATTTTGATGAAACATTTGCCCTCGTAGCAAGATTGGAAGCTATAAGGATGTTTCTTGCCTATGCAACTCACAAGAATTTTATTGTATATCGATGGATGTAAAAAGTGCATTCCTAAATGGTTTATTGAAAAAGAAGTGTATGTTGAACAACCTCCAGGGTTTGAGCAGAAGACTCTTGGAGATAAGGTATACAAACTCAAGAAAGCTCGTATGGATTGAAACAGGCACCCGAGCATGGTATGATACTTTGTCACAATTCCTAATCGAGAATGGATTCACAAAAGGAAAAGTAGATAGAACACTTTTTTAATTCAAGACAAGAAGAGCATCTTGCTTGTTCAAATATATGTGGATGACATCATTTTGGATCCACAAACAAAGAGTGTGTGATAAATTTTCAAACCTCATGCAAAGCAAATTCAAAATGAGCATGATGGGAGAGTGACATTCTTCCTTGGACTCCAAGTAAAAAAGCAGTGAAGGATGGAACTTTCGTAAGTCAAACAAAATGCACCAGAGATTTAATGAAGAAATTTGGTATGGAGGAGAAGTCTTCGTGAAAATACCAATGAATACATCATCAAAATGGACATGGATGCAGATGGCAAGCACGTAGATCAAAAAAGAAGAGCACTTATTGGATCATTGCTTTATCTCACAAAGCGGGCCGGACATCACCTTTCTTTGTAGGTGTATGTGCAAGATTTCAATCTGCTCCAAAAAGAGAGCCATATGATGCAAAGCTAAGAGGATCTTGAGATATTTGAAAGGAAGCCAAGAAGTTGGCTTATGGTATCCAAAGGAAGGTGGATTCAAGCTAATTGGCTATTCAGACTCGACTATCTTGGATGCGAGTTGACAGGAAGAGCACTTCAGGCACATGTCAAATGCTTGGAAACAAGGCTAATTTCTGGTTTAGCAAAAAGCAAAATTCAATAGCCACCTCTACAAATTTGAAGGCGAGAATACATAGTTGCGGGCAATTTGTTGTGCCCAAATCCTATGGATGAGGCAAAAGATCCGAGAGACTATGGAGTTGAATAAAAGGAAATTCCAATCATGTGTGATAACACAAGTGCAATTGCAATCACTCGAGAATCTGTGTTGCACTCAAGAACAAAGCATATCGATGTCGATATCACTTCATAAGAGATCATGTTGAAATGAAGGACATCACCTTGGAATATATTTCAAGCGATAAACGGTTGGTCGACATATTCACAAAACCATTATGTGAGTCAAGATTTGAAGAACTCAAGCATGAGTTAGGGTTAATTGAGTGAGTGGCACTCGGAAGACTCAAAGAAAGGAAATGAAACATAAAAAAAAAAAAAGGATGAATTCTCAAAATCGCCTAAATGAATCGGCCTTGTCGGAAAGACAACTATACCGAATTAGTGACGGTGAGTCATGAGAGAACGTGACAAAAAGAGTTAAATCGGCTAAGGGATGTTTGAGTCATTTATGAGCAAAGTGACAAAAACACGATCGTTTTTACTAAGCGGGAATGTTTTTAAGAATGACGTCAGCATAATTATGACGTGTACAGGCAAAAGCTGCACACCAAGCTTATGATTGGATATAAATGCTGCCGCATTAAATACGAGACATTAAATGCTAAATCGGCGTGCAAAATCTAAGCCGTTGATTTCGATCACATTTCAAAAACCACCCGCACGTCCTTTCATGAACCATACTTAAACCATTTTTCGTCCGTTTCTCTCACACACTACCAAAACTGTTCATTTCTCTCTTAGAAGCAAAGGCAAAACTCTCTCAAAACCCTATCAATCTTCAAATCACCTTCTAAGTGTCACTCCGTAAAATCCTGAAAAATGGCATCGACTTATGATTTTGTCAAGCTAGGAAAGCAAATCCACACCGGGTCACCTTGTGGATTTCGAGGGTATGGTCAAACAGGGGTCCGATGACGCCTCATAAAGAAAATCACTGAAAAGCTCAAACGTCCGGTGAAACCATTTTCGACGATGGAGTTCTCGATGACCTATGTGGAAGAGGTCGCACAGTTCTACATGAACGCCGAGATTCACGATGAGGGGATCAAATCCTGCGTTCACGGGAAAGAGTTCATCATCTCTGCCAAGGATTTGGCGAACAATGCTCACTACCGGCGGAAGGAGCACCGAGAAATCAATGAAGGCCGCGTAGACTTGGGCGCTTGCTTGGAAGAAGTAGCCAAGACCGACTATCTTTGAAAAAGATAGTCTACGATCAACAAGAGGTGCTGAAGGAGGACTACCACAAAGCTGTTGGACATAGTTGCCAAATGCATAGACATCAAATTTGGCGACTTTGACCAATAAGTCTGTTTGAAGCAAAGCAAAACCGATCGTAATGGCTGCGATCATTGAAGAAAAGCAAGCAAATGGCTGGGCTGAGTTTGTCTACAACGGAGACTCGCTGCGAATGTAGGAACAAATCCTTCAAGGAGAATGGTGCATTTGGAGGATCCCGGGATATGGTCAGTGATCGGCCGGTGATGGAGGTCAAATGAGTCCTCTTAGACATGGAAATCGGTGACCCTCAATCAAACCTCTAGGCGCCTAAGAGAGCCTACGCCAAGAGAGCGATACAAGTGAGGGGGAATCGGTGACCTCAAGATCTGTTGTCTCCTCTCCACTAAAGAAGAGTACGCCCTTGCTAAGAGAGAATGCCCTCGCAGAAAAGAAAAACAAATGCACTCATCGCCCCTGCGGTAGGAGTCACCGCCCCCACAGCCGTGTCTCGCTTCCTAGCGGCGGCCGAGAAAAAATCTCAAATACCTTCTCCGGTCGTCAAAAGAGGAGAAGCGATAAGCCAAGACGGCCAACTCCTCGAGAGAAAACAAAACACGGCCCCCGCCGGAGGACTCGAAGACACTCTCTCCGAACTAAATCCCTATGGTACAAACTAAGAGACGAAGAAGAATCATCAAGCGATCCGAGCTTGAGAAACCGGCCGAGTCGATCACTCGGTGACACAGATATCGGAGACTCGCCGGAGAAGTAGAGTCTCGGATATTATTGATGAAAGCTTGACTAAGTTTCTTTGAAGAAAGCGTCGAGAGGCAAATCAAGACCCGATTGTAGTTCGAGCAGTGAGACACAATAAGTAGGCCGAGAAAGCACACACTCGCTGTTGGTGAGGATCGTATCCCCTCCCGCAATGATGCATGTGATGTGGAACACAGAGCTTGCTATCATCTATCCCCGAAAATGAGGGACAAGAAGAAGGTGAAAGAGATGATGATGTGATGATCCTATCCCCACTTTATCCGGACATCCAAAATCGTCTGCGAAAGTGGAGGAAGTGGAAATTGAGTCGATCCAGGGAGCAGTTCCAACGGCATGAGTTTATCGAAGAAGAAGAGGAGGCGATGAACTTTCTTGGAGTGACCATTGTGGTCCAAGCATTGGATGAAGAAAAGCGCATGAGATATCTTGCGGATCTTCAAGGACAAGGAGAAGAGAGGGCGGAGAAAGCCGAGGCACGTGAGAAGGCCAAAGATCGCCCTCTATCACCGGCACTGAGAACACACACATCATCTCCTTGATGTCTTATCGGATAGTGATGAGGATCACGGACCTGCTTCGCCACAAAAGAGTTTCAAAATGCAGCAAGCAATGCACGAATCCAAAATTCTTCATGAGCAAAGAATGATGGAGGGACAGGAGAGTCCTCCAAAACACGGTGGAGATAGACCCAATGGGAGTGGCAAAGATATTGCCCACGATTGTTCTTTGCCACCACTTCCCGGACTCACTCGGAAGAAGGAATTAAGGAACTGGCGATGGCGGGTTAGTGGGGACCCTAGTCGAGCCAACCCCTAATGAGGGTGTCTTACCACCGCCTCAACGGTGAACACTCAAAAGAGAAACAACGGGAGTTTGGAGACGGGTGACCCCATTCCAAGTCACTCGGTGGTGCGCACCGGTGAGAGAAAATCTCCTCCACTGCGGCAAGGTCGGAGGATCTTTGCGAGATGACTCCACAACGAATCTAGGAGGCGAAGTGGAGAAGGAACAAACACAAAGTACACAACAAGTTGTCATCAACGAAGCTCGAGACGATTGAGACTGTCTCAACCGAGGTGCCAATCGCTACGAAGGCTAATGACGGCGCGATGCGGTCGAGGCACGAGGAAGAAACAACCCTGGGAGTTAACACTGGGCGATGAAAGTGCAATCCATGGGGTTGAGACTCCAATGGATGCCACCGCGAGAAGACCCTAAGGCGGCTAACTTTGTCGAAAGGGATGTCCAAGCCTCGCGATTGAGACTGCGCAGAGGAGGTAATGAAGGCCAACGGGAGGTTGAGACTTCCCGGGGTAAAGAAGTCAAGTAGAGATAAGTGCACTTCACGATTCACAATTCCCAGGATAATCGATGTAACCTTTGCGGGATCGGAAGAACGATGAAGGCCGAGTCATCCCCGTGGATCGATCCAAAAGACTTAGCCGAGGATGTTCCAACCACGAGCAAGTCGACCTCAAGACTACTCGTCAAACTTTCAATTTTGATGATGAGCCACCCATGGAAATCTCATCATCGTCCGATGACGCTCCGATAAGGCGAGGACCGAGTCAACTCAATTGGAGAAACGGTGAGAGACGAAAGTTTGTTGAGACAGTGAGGCTCAACAAGTCGGGTCAACTTCACAACAAACCCCGGTGAAACAGTCCATCTGCGCAGCTCCCAAAGCTGCGCACGGAGTTCGACTCCACAAGGAACTTCACGCGCACCACTCATCACCGAACAAATCCCGATTTGCCCATGATGATTCCTTTGTAGAATCATTTCCCTTATCTCTGGAGATACCCGACCTCCCCGAAGAGTCGAAAAGAGATCTCGCGCGCTTCCACAGACCAGATCCTGTCATTCCATCGATACCATCGTTCTAGCCGATCGTGATTTTGATTTGCTTGGCCATCACCGCAGAGAGGGAACAAGCGAAGTTCGGGAGGTGTTCAAAGCATTATTTGCGGAAATTGAACGGATGGAGAGGCACCAGGCCTCGATGGACATGAGATCTGGATAAAGAGATGCCAACCTTCGCCGACTTGAGAGGAATAATAGTCGAATCGGGGGAGTGGTGGCAATAATAAAGAAACAATGCGTGTGGAACAAGCTAGATATTTCAGGACATTGTTCAACATGTTGTTGGTATGGCGGCCGAGAATCCGATGCAAAGACGCAATTGAGAGAACACATTGAGCACATGCATGAATCTCACACTATTGAGATAAAGGCTGCTGCGTGAGCAAAATAAGAGTGAGCTCTGCGTATGGAAGAAAATATGAATCGAAAGTTCAGCCTTCTCATGGCTGAAATGAAGTTAATTTCAATTTTTGAATCCAACGCTACTCGCTACGAGTTTTCGCACGCATACTCTGCAATGGACTCGAAGCAGAACTTCGGCTATCAGATTTCGACTTTCCGCTTGCTAGTATGTTTCAGGGGTTCCTCTCTCCTTTGATGATGCCAAAAGGGGGAAGAGGAATACCTTAAAGCGAAGAGATCGGCGTTGAGAAGGAGGGAGCGGTTTGTGAAGGGAAAGACAAGCGAGGAAGTGTCAAAACAAAAGAAAGAAAAGTCTGTTGAGGGGGAAGGATCGAAAGATGTGACCTTGATGATTACACAAACCCCCCAACAAGGTCTTGTCACTGGTGATATTATCGACATCAAACTCCAGTGACTCTGCCACTCCAACACTCTGCTTTGTATCTATGGTGAAAAGAGAAAAGACGATTGAAACAGGGGATGGAGGAAGTGGAAGGAAGGATGAATGCCCGAGTTATGGACATCTTTAAACAACATGGAGGCATTCCAAGTGAGCGAGAGACACTTATGTCATCTCGATGCGGGACCGAGCCAAGATCGGTTGATGAATTTAAAATGCTCGCATCGAAGGATACTTTGCAAACATGTCCATGGCTCAAGCACGGGACTTATCGGGAAAAGGGTCTCACGCTATGTGAAGAAGGCGACAGCGACGGACTAAGCGAAATACTCCGCTGGTCACTCAAATTGGGAAGAAGAAGGCCCCAAAGACAATACACGCCCGGAGGAAGAGGTAGAGGAAGAAGAAGTGGTGGAGGAAGAGGTTTCGGACCAGGCCTCTACCAAAAACATTGAGTACATAGATCCAGGCAAGAAAGGAGGGATCCCGGGGTGGTCTTGACCAAGTAGCCAATCTGCAAGTGGCTAAAAACAATCCGAGTATGTGAAAAGAATCGAAGAAGAAAATAAAAGACAAACTCAACTATGGGAGGAGAGACAAGAGAGATTAAGAAGAGATGAAGAAGCGCTTAGAAAGGCATATGAAAAAGAAGAAGAAGCGGTGAAGATGACAGAATCAAGAACATGAAAGAAGGAGGCATCGAAGGAGATGAAGTGTTCTTTGTCCACCCCTTCATCTATTTTACTATGTAAATACATACTATGTAAGTCTTACGTAATAAATCAGTAAATTCTCTATTTTTTTGCGTAGACATAAATGTTTGCTTTGATACACCTTGTAAACAGATTTGTGTAAAAGAACAAGAATGTTATGATCAATAAAAGGATTGATTCTACGCATACATTCTCTCGTGAATGCACTATCGTATGTATCTTTGCTATTTACATTTTGAATGTTTTAAGTTTTGGCATCATCAAAAAAGGGGAAATTGTTGGGAAATTTATTGTTTAGATTTTGATGAATGCCATGTAAAGCTTAGAATAGGAAGTTGGCACCCCATTTTTGTTGTAAAGCGCATTGTAATAAAAGGGGCTGGTCAAGGTGAGTTAAGTCGGCTATGCCTAAACATGCAAGAAGACAACCGGAGACTAGTAGGAAGACTCATTGCGAGACAGTGAGTTTGGCAAAAGAAGAGAAGACGGAACTCGATGAAGGTGCGGTGAGAGATGCGGTGAGTAAAGCATCGGTCAAGTCAACTCAAGATAGCCAAGTCTCTAGTTGAAGTGAGAAGAGTCATCTAATGATTGGAAGTCGACTCTAAGTCACCTGGGAAAGCAAGGAAATGCAAATCAAGTCGAGATAACTAAAAGAGATCCGTTGCGTAAATCAAGAGAATTACTTAAACAAGTAATATCTCCATGCTACCTTTCTCGGAGTGCTCACCCCGGAAGCGTGCAAGGGGAATAAACCAACGGGAAGCACTACACCGTGTCGAGCTCGAAAGGTGAAGAATAATTCATACGAGGAAGTGGCAATTCCAAGGATTTGCAATAAGACAAGCGACCACAAGTGACTTTAAAAAATAAGCCTATCTCTTCAACGGGCAAATTTTTGAAAGATCACTATAAAAGGCTGAGGAATAACTCTGAGAAAGTAACCTTGATTACCTGAACCACAAACATTCAAGCTAACATCTGAACTGTAATCAACATATTCTCAAAATCATTCAAGATTAATCCTCAAGCCTACACTACGAAGAAAATCAATCCAACACTCACCTGGGGAGGAAAGATAGCTTCAATCAGTTGAAGAGGAAACTTTAGAAGAAAAGGGGTCTACATTCCACGAAGGATTGTAGGAAGGTTCAAGGTCGAACCGGTCTCGAGTTTTTGGAGGGCTTCGTGATCAAATCCAAAGAGCTTGAGCAAGTGAGTGTAGTAGCAAGGCAACCGACCTGTGAAGTTCGAGTCGGACGAGAAGCGGTGAGTGACCAAGGCATCTCGGACCGAAGTCCGGGACTGTTACCACTCAGATATCTTGATCAATACTTAGTGGATTCCTCCAGGAGTTGGAGAAGAGGGGAGTAGAAGAATTACCCATCTTGAACCTCTATAAAAACTTATCGTGTCATTTACATTTCAAAGACTTTAATTCCTCGCATCTTATTTGTTTAATTGGTGACATATTTGCTATCCACTTGATAATCTCTAAGTTCTAAAACCAAGTATTAAATCATAACTAAACCAAACTTAAGGGTGTTAAGTCTTAGCTGAAAACAAACTACAGTTGAGCTAATTCAATCTTAACAAACCGTGAGTTATTCTATCAACGGCTCGGTCAGTTGTGACCGACTAACTCTTGATTAACTAAATTGGTGTCCACCAAGGACACAATCTTGTATAGTATCAACTCGAACTTTAAAAAGGACCAAAAGTGAAAAGTTGGTAAGGTTTATTCAACCCCCCTTCTAAACCTTACACTCACACCCCTTGGGACCTACACTTCTCCATGATCACTTACCCTATCTCCATCATTCATATCACCTCCTTGTGGTTCCCCTATCCATTCAACATCGAATCAAAAATTTTCTTAAATAATTTAGAATCATCACCACTTTTAGATTCCAAATTGTAATCATTGTCATTAAAATCGACCCTTCATCACTCTCATTTTCCACATTTCCTCCTTTTTCCCCATTCACCTCATCACTATCACTCTCATTTGCTTCCTCAATATCATCAAGCCCCTTAGTCACATCTTTCTCATACCCTTTACGGTTCGATTGTTTTGATGAACCACTTTGACTACAAAAGACATCATTTAATTCTTCAACATAGATGCTAACTTCCCTAGTACTCTTAAGTCTCTGTTCACATATTTCATGCAAATGATCAAGTTATTTTTAATTAGCAAAAACCCATTGTCAATTTCACAAAGAAATTGTCATAGGTTCCTTAATACCCTCACGTTCACCCGAGTTTTATAAATGCTTCTACCATAAACAACTCAACTTCTACATAGTAGAATTTATAACAATAACCCCCAACATAAGTAGACAAACCACGAGGCAAGCTCAAACTTACCTCCATAGTAGAAAGCAAGTGTTAGCATCCTACTTGATGGATGCGTGTCAAAGACAAAAAAAAAAAAATTGAGTCAATAAAATATTTTATTCAACAAAAAAAAAAAGAATAAAGTCAGACACACATAGGACACATTCACATGACTCATGGTCCCCACTTTTACACCACCCAAAAAAGCCCCATTTTCTTTGCACACATCACGGGTGATTGGAAATAGAGAATCCAACATATATGACCCACAAACAAAGAAGATTAACCAAGAAAAAAAAAAAGGATAAAATCGAAATGGGGCACACAAACATACCATAGTTTGGAGGAGGCTCATCCAAGCGATCTTCTTCACGAACCTCCATTTAAACGATAAAATTAGCTGCCCAACTTCAAGATTCTTCAATGATCGGACCAAAAATGACAATGCAGTTGGGATTTTCGCTTCGATTTTGAAGATTGCAGAGCTAGGGTTTTTTGGGGATTTTTATGTTCCTTTCGTTTCTATTTTTTCAGCAAGAAATGGAGAGAGAGAAAGATAATGGTGTCATGTGCAATGCACATGTTTTTCATTTCCCTCCCAAATAATTACGTGTCTTTTTTATTTTTTTTTTAGTTCTGAAATATTGTACAGATCAGCACGTCCGCGACTTAAAACACCACATCAGCATTATTTGAGTGTTCTTGCCACTATTATGATATAGTGGCAAATAAGAAGTTATCGTAATATATATGTGAAAATAAAATTTATTTTTGTTTAACATGTGGATGGGCTGAAAATTATTAAAGTTAACCTGTGATGTATATCCATTGAATATTCTTTTCGGGCAAGTTGGTTATATTATAGCCCAATCAAAATTGAGGAAATTACACAAAATACCCTTTATTTTGAAAAAAATGACAAAAATACCACCACATGACAAATATGCCCCACCCGGTCATTACACATGACAAATATGCCCACCCGTTACTTACCTCTTCAGTTTTTTATCCTCTTTCATCACTTTCTTACGTTCCATAGCTAGGGTAAAGCACGTTATTATTGAATATCATAACTCAGATTGGAGCGCATTTGTTTTGCGATTCCTACAATCGATCGTGGCCACATTCCCCACCCTTTCTTTCAGTTTCAATCCTTCAAGCTCCATCATGTTTTCTGTAGGTTTAACTTCTTTGAAACCTTTGGTTTTGGTAGTTGTTTTAATGGCTCCTAAAAACGCTCCTAAAAACTCTCCTCATAAAAGAATATTGAGAAGTTCTTCGAAGGAAGCAGCAGATTCCTCGAAAAAGAGGAAATTCGAGGAAGGGTGTTCTTTGGTTCTATGGCTTCTAAGAGAGAGGAAAGTAGAAAATATTATTGAAGAAGAAGTGGTTCTAGATGTTAAATCGCCATCCAAAACTGTGAAATCGAATGTTGGTGTTAAAGCTGCCGGAAAGAAAAAGGGTTCTTTTGAAGAAACGGATGTTGCTGAGGTATGAGTTTTGTGTATTCTTTGTTATTGTTATATTTTGATTTGTACTTTTTTGTTTGTTTCGATGTTATTTCTTATTTGTTTCTTATTTATTTCTGTTATGTTTCATTTGTTTTTTTTTTTTTTGAGAAGGGTTTCATTTGTTCTTTTATGTATTTCAGTTGAAGTGGTTGTTGACTTTGTGTTTCTTTTGTGTTTCAGTTTCATTTCATTGTTGTTTCTAGGGTTTCAAGCATGTTCTTGACCCTGCTGACTGATTTACTGCTCAAGTAAATACTGTCTTCTCCTTTGATGTTATTAACAATATAAAGAAAATTTAAACTGACACCCAACTGGAGGCATTTAAGAATACATATTTTGGATATTTCTTGGACATGAAAGAGGTTGACTTCCAGAATCAGCTTGTCCATTCATTGTTCAAATGTCAAGTCGTCCACTCAAAGAAGGACGAAATTGTTGTGTCTGTGGGTGGAAAGTTATTGAGGTTTGGGTTGGGGGAGTTTGCTATTGTGACCGGTCTGAATTGTATTGGTGATAGGCCTTCGTTGTCGGGGGATGTTCGTAGCTCTGTTATATTTGAAAAGTATTTTGCTAGCAGAAGCAAGTTCAATAGGCAGTCGATTGAGGAATGTTTTTTAAGTGTGTTTGGGGTGATGAGGATCTAGATGCCCTGAAATTGGCTTTACTGTATTTTCTCAATTTTTTTTTTTTTTACTTCTACGAGTAGTTCGGTTGAGATGTCATTTTTTGAGTTGGTGGACAAGGATATGGATGTGTTTGACACATATCCATGGGGGAGGGAGTTGTTTGATGTTACTATGCGTGAGTTGAGGCAACAAATCTTGTACAGAAACAAACTTCAAGTTGAAGAGAATATTGGTGATTTTTCGAATCTATAAGTATATCGTCAATAAAGACAATGATGAATTTATGCAAGACGGGTGAAACACCCTATTCATAAAGTTCATGAACACCGTTGGTGCATTGCTTAACCCAAAAGCCATCACTACAAACTCGTAGTGTCCGTAACGAGTTCTAAATGTTGTTTTTGGGGATATCACTCTTCTTTTCAACTTGTGGTATTCGGATCTAAGATCGATATTAGAAAATGTGCCCGCACCCCTTAGTTGATCGAATAAGTCTTGATCCGAGGTAATGGGTACTTATTCTTTATCGTGAGTCGATTGACTCTCGTAATCAATACACATTCTTAAAGTCCCATCATTCTTCTTCTTCACGAATAAGATCGAGCTCCCCAAGGCGATACACTTGGTGGGATGAACTTTAAATCCAATAACTCTTGTATTTGCATGTTTAGTTCTTGCAAATCCTTCTGGCGCCATTCTCAGTATGGTGCCGTGGAGATTGGTGCCGCCCGGGTTCCAAGTCTATCGTAAACTCCAATTGACAATCTGGTGGAATTCCTGGTAGATCCTCTGGAAACAGATCCAGGGCATGTCGTAAACTCGCATTTCCCTCAGTTGCCTTTTGACCTGATCCTGCACCGTTGTACTTTGTGCAGTCTCTTGCGGCATGCCCTGGTGTCTTATACCGGTAGCAAACTCCTTCCCCATAGTGGCTCTTACCACACACTGGGCATTGGGGTTTCTCTTTTGGTGGTGGTTGAGCAGGACCTCTTCCAGCCTTAGCCAACTTATTTTTATTCTCACCACTATTGTGAGTTGGTCCATCCCACTTTCTCTTGGGTGCCTCGTTTGCTTTGCGTGGGTTTCCTTCTAGGTTCATGTTTACCGCAACCATTCGAGCTCGATCTATTGCATGTGCATATGTAACATCTCCAAGGATACTAACTATCCCACTTAACTCGGGCGTAGTCCTTCTACAAACCTCTCGGCCTTCATTTGATCGGTGATGACCAAGTGCGTTGCGTAACACGACAAGCGGTTGAATTTTCACTCATAATTAATAATCGACATATTCCTTATACTAGGCTCATGAACTCCTTGCCTTTTTGTTTCTATGAGCTTGTGGAAAAAATTGGCATGCGACCAGCTCTTTGAAATCCCTCCATGTTAGTGCATTTCTCTCTTCATCAGTGATTGTGCGCCGATGTAGGTCCCACCAATGTTTTGCATCCTGCTTCAGTTGGAAGATTGCACACGAAACCCTGTGTGCTTTTGAGCAAGCTATCAAGTCAAATACTGACTCTAATTCACCAATCCATTCTTCCACATCCATTGGGTTCTCACATCCCGTAGTTAGATCGGGCGGCTCAGAAGCGCCAAAAGCGCTCCACCACTTGTGAGGTAGTGTCTATAGGAGCATGATGGTTTTGGCCATTCTGAGCATTCACCACATTGTGTTGAGTCAATCCTTACACTACAGTGACGAGGTTGGCTACTATGGTTGCCAGATCTCCCATATTGCCTTGAACTGGGGCATTTCTAGCGGGTGTCTCGTCACCAGTTGTGGTCTGGTTGCGATTCTGGTTAACACGTTCTGGTGCCATCTAAAATCGTAAAATAAATCGTCTTAGTAATTCTATATAGGATTTAAGTCTTAATATCTAAGGCGTGTAACCCATAAGTTTAATCAAAAATTTATCTAATTCAGAAAGATTATAAGGTAAAAAGTAACCCATAAGTTTGCATTGATTCCATCTTATTGTTTGGTTCTCTCTAATATATGGTTTAAACCTATTTGTCATATTTTTAACTGAATCATCAAAGCACTAAAGTAAAACAATCATACAATATAACTATAAACACAATGTAGTAATAATGTAATACTTTTATTAATTATCATGCATTCTTTATTTAATAAGTAAGGGAATACATGAGGTTTTTATTTAAATCTATGCCACATCGTGGCGATCATCCCCGGCCAAAACTTTCAGCCTCTTCCTCAGTAGGCTCTTCTTCAGGTTCATCATCAAACTCTTCCTCTGACTCTTCTTCAGACGCATCCACGGGTGCCCTCACAGGCTGCAAAGCCTCTAGGGTCACGTGGGTAACCCACTTGCTGAACATCAAGGCTATGAACCCGCCATAATCGAGTTTGGCCACCCGACGGTTTTTGTCATATGTTATCAGTTGTGCCAATACTCATTCACCCTTAACCTTCCATAAGTCGGGCAGCTTATCAATTTCCCTACGAGCCGCAACATAGTCATTTGGTGCCCCCGGGAGGTCTTTGATTTGAAGCCATTCCTTGTGCATTGTTACAATGAAAGTCCCCATGTCGTCGGTATCATTCTTCCTATATTGGAAATATCGGTCCAGTCTAAAGTCGGGTGGTCATGTGGCCAATTTATAACATATTTTCTAGCGGTGCTTCTGTATCTTTTAGCCATCTACAATTTTAATGTTACAAATCATATATGTTCATTTATAAAATTACAAAAGATACATTATATTTATAACATAAGAGATAATATTTGCAACATTTAAAAGACTAAAATAATTTTAACAATAAAAATGTCAGTATAGTGAAAATGACAACATAGTGGAAAAGAGTATTAGTTGGTAATTTTTTTTTTTTATAAACTTACAAATATAGTAGTGATAAGAATACTGTACATAGTCTTATTAACATATTATTTCAACGAAATAAGAGAAATTTATTTGTGAAGATATTGTATAATATTATTCTAAAAGCTTTATTGAGATTCCAAATTAAAGATAATAATATTTGTTTGTACTCATCTTTTATTTAAAATAATTATTAAAAAGAACGACTCGAGTGAACCCAGAGTAGCAATCAACAAGTTAAAAATTCGAAAAAGTTACGTACAATTGTGTTAGTCGACACTTTTGATATTCTTCATTTGGTGTCGCATATTTTACTAATTGTTTATGGTGACGGGTTTATACCAAATATATTATTGTTAAAAGGGATGACAATGTCGTCAATTTTTTATAGCAAATTAATCAATAATTATTGTGACCAAAAAAATAATAATAACATAAGAGAATTACAGATTATGATTCATGATTTACTAGATTGAATTGATAGTTCATCATGTAACCATTTCTATGAAAAAAAAAAAAAAGAATGTGTACCTTGATTGGAGTTGACGTAACATGCGGAGGTAGGCAACCCAATTTATATATATTTGTTCTAAATTTTAAAGTAAATTTTTTTAACGAGTCTCTGAAGTGTCTACCCGCTTCGATACCACTTATATAACATTCCATTTTTATAATTTTAAAAAAAAACATGATTTATAAAGTGATAGTGCGATTTATAATAAAACAGGAATTTTCCAAAGATCATATACTATTTAAAATGATAATATAAAAAATATTAGATAATAATTCCAAGAATTATTCCATAAATAAATTTTTAATACTAAACATTAGAAATATCCATCAAAGAAAAAAATATAAAAAAATAAAGTTTATTATTCTAATTTTTATTGGTCGGGTCACCGCCTCCACATGTCCCGCCAACTCCATCATCATCTAAAATGGAAGTATATTTTGGGGTGAGCGTTCAACGGCTTAATAGGGGCATATTTGTCCAAGCTAAATACACAATACACATCACAAAATAACATGCTTAAAATTAAAAATATAACTTTAGTTATGGCATTGAAACATGGCTCGCACTACCAGGATTTTACCGGAGGAAACTTTTATGCCCTATACCTCTGTATGGTCCCACATGACTATAAAACCGTAGCACGTAGAAGCAACATTATCAAGCAACATATAAAGGTCATTTAACATGGACAAATAAAAGCGGAATTTAGAAAAACTCCTACCTCGAAGAAGTAGCATAAAATAGAGTATGACGAAGAGTGCAAATTCCTGTGCTCGAAAATTCTTGTTTCCTACAAATTAAATTTAAACTAGTATTAATGTTTATACCTTTTATATATATAATAGAAATTAAAATTTCAGGGCTAAAAATTAATTGGATAAAAATTAGGATTTTGGATCAATTTCCTAAACCCAAAATCAAACCTATTTCTCCTTTTTCTTTTTCTTTCTTTTCTTCCCTTTTTCTTTTCCTTTTCCTTTTCTTCACTTTTCTTTTCATTTTTCCCCTCCTTTCTCCCTCACATCTTTCTTTCATTTTTTTTCCTGGTCCGTACTATTCCCATCCCCACTCCTCCCTAGTCTACGTTTCCCAGGTCCCCACCCCTCCCCTTCTTTCTTTTCTTTTATTTCTCCCGTAAGTCCCCCACCACCCTCATCCGCCTCTCTCAATCTTTGTCTTTTTCTTTCCTACTTTATCTTCTTTCTTTACTCTTTTTCCTTTCTTTCTCTGTATATATTTTCCTCCCCCATTAAACCAATTCCCCTCAAATCCCTTACCCTCCAAACCCACGCCCCTTCCCCATGCCCCTTTTTCTTCTTCTTCTTAACCCTTTCACACACCAACACACACACACACACACACACACACACCCAACACACTTGCCGGAGTGCGGCGGCGTGGCGACAACAATTGGAGAACCGAGGTAAATCCTTTTTCCTCTGTCCCAACTTCTCCCCTCCCTTTATTTATTATTTTTTCCACGGGTTGTTGACGGTAGCTAGGTGGTGGTGGTGGCAGTGGGTTATTGAAATGGAGGGTGGCTTTTTGTGTGTTAGGAGTTTATGATTCTTCTAAAAAAAGAAAAAGTTCTTACCTCTGTATTATTGAAATTTGATGTGCTATAGAATAATGAGAACTGGTGTTATTATACTATCATTAGAGTTGTAATTTAGGTAATGAGAGAGATTTTAGAAAAATAATTTAGCATAATTTTAGTGTTAATATTTTTGAAAATTTGGTTAGAAATTCATGGTAATAGGGCTGAAATTGCTCAATGTACTTGGACCTAAATTTGGCCTAAATTTGTTGGCTAGAATATTTTTTGAGATGGTAACTTTTAAAGATTTGATTTTATAATCAAGTAGTAATTAATTTTCGAAATTAATTGATTAGTGAAATCAAGTAAAAAAATAGAATTGAAATTTTGATTTTTATTTTTACGTTAATTGAAGATTATTATAATAATTGGTCTTACCTTATCCGGACAAATGATATGGATTTGGGCTTGAGAATGGGCTTAAATTTTTATTTCTATTGGGCCATTATATAAAATAAAGTCTAAAAAAATTAATCTACTAGGCCCAAATATAATAAAATTTTCAGATTTTCCCAAAATTTTAAAATCCCTAAATATTAAATAATCAAGCCCTAATTTCTATTTTCCCCCAAATTCTCGGGTACTACATAAAGAGAAACTGTCAATATTATTAAACAAATAAAATCAAAATCAATATGGAAAACTACTTAATTACCCTTAAAGTTAATTTTATCATGAGGACATTTTTGGCAAATCAAAATTTTCAAGAAACCTAAAAACCTGTTCACACTTTTATAATAAGTATAGATATAGATAGATTGGACATTCCTTTAACATGCATAACCTCATCATTATTACTCTTATAGCATATTTAACATCACTATAAGTATCAGGTATAACATTCAAAAGCACAATAGGAGAATAATCATTTGTGTAGCATAATAGGATTTGTGTTCTTCTCACTAGTAAATTTTATGTCTTGCAACGGTTTAGTAAACACATCCAAATTTTCATCCATATCCTTGGGTAAATCAAGTTTAAACCTAAAGAATTTTTCAAGAAGAAACAATTTGGAAGGTAAAGAAGTTTCAATATACTGTTGTTTAAGTTTATTCCATAATGCCTTAGCATTAGACGATTTACCAACTTTCTTGAAAATAGAATTAGACAAGTTCAAAATGATGGAGGAGTATAGGCAAATTCATCAAGTTCACTTCTAGTCTCAGAAGAATCTTTATCAAAAAAAGAGTTATAACTTTGAAAACCTTTTGTTGAATAAGAATGCCTTTCATTTTCTGTTGCCAAATGGAGAAATCAGATTTCCCGTTAAAGGGTTTCAAGTGATAACCAGAGAATTCAGCCAAGCTAACAACCACAATAATCAAGAATATAACACTTAATCATGATCAATCACAAGGAGTAGCAGAAGCACAATATCAAGGTCACAGAATATACAACACTTAGTAGTATATCAAGATCACAGAGAATAACCACACAAAATCAAGAAAGACAATTAAGAGACTCGAATAAGATCCCCCTTCCACCTAAGGGTTCCACTGCACTCATCGGATGTAGGGTCAGATGCTTTTAGGCTTACGGTTTTGATTCAAGTAAAGATAAAAGAGACAAGTACCCACAAATACACCACAATGAAAGAAGAGCTAAGGGTTAGAGAGTCCCACTTCCAGGAAGGTAATCTCTGGGATTTTCATCCTGTAATCACCAGACCCCGAATCACCAATAGAACCAGGTCAAAGCACCAACCCATCGTGAGGCAGATAGATGCTTTGATACCACTGTTGGGTATATATCTGCCTCAAGATTAGTAACAAATATTACAAGATATAAACCTATGGGAACGGGATTAGTGATTGCAAGCAATCTATAAAAATAATAAAGAAATAAATTGAAAGAAAAAAGGAAATAACGAATAAAACCAACTAGGGCAAAATCTTTAATTTCATATCTCAAAATATTTTGGCTCAGGGTATTGAGTTTCCCCAAAGAATAGTTAGCACACAATCACAAGCACAAAAACCTACAAAGTAGCTCAAGTCATCAACTGTCACCAAAGCCCACAAAGAACCCTAACCAAGGCGTCTAACACAACCATGCAAACCCTAGATCTCACAATAGAACTCACTCCTCACTTTAACCCGTACATTAAGATAGTGGACGAAGAAGGATCCTCACAAGCACTCAAGAAATCCTTGTATTTACCCACATAAAAGTAGAGAGAGATAGAGAGTGCGTTTTAGATAGAGATAGAGAGAGAGAGAGAGAGTATATCGAGATTTCAAGAGAGAACCCAAATCTAGAGAGATTGAGAACCACATAATGAGGGCTAGGGTTTCGGGAATATGGTAGATATTTAGGAAAGCAGGGGCTCAGATTAGCCCAATTTGATCAGCGGCTAGGATGACTCAAGGTAGGATCCACATACTTGCAATTCAGTTGTCACAGTCCGACTCAACAACCTTGTTGGGTCTCTAAATGGGTTGGCATTAAATGGGCTAGAGCTTCTAAATGGTCTGAGACAAAATTAGAGGATAATAGGCCATATTGGATTTGGGCCACATATATCAACAATATATATGTAAATTAGACATAGTAGAATATACCATAATCTTTTATTCTCTCAAACTCTTGTCGCTTCTGCTTCTCCATCCATCGGAGGATGAGGGAAGTGATTTTCATTTTTTTTAGGCTCATTTCCTGAATAAATTTTTTCCAATATGTGGCTTCTATTGGTGCCAATAAGTGGCTTTCAAACAAGTTTGTTACATATGTGAGATTTTATTCAAAATATTTAAATGAGTCATTGCCCAACGATATGTGACATAAACAAGATCAATTATTTGATATGTGGTTTGTGTAAGTCCAAGCGGCTACGATAATCTAGAGGGGGGGTGAATAGATTATCTCCATCTTTTCGATTTCGCCCTCTTTTTAGAACCAAATGCCCAAACACAAAAATAAAGGTGCGGAATGAAAACAACACACGTTGATTTATAGTAGTTCAACCCACCTAGGGCCTAATCTACTACCACCCCAGTATATCCGGGATGGATTTAAAAAAAAACGAATTTTATTAATTACCAAAATTAATACAAATTCAACTTACAACACCTTGAAGAGCACCACACTCTTCTTCAGCACCACCTTTGGAGATTACCACAATCTCCCTTTGAAGATTACCACAATCTTCCTTCAACGGCACCTTGTGAAGATTACCACAACCTTCAACCTTGAAGAATACCAAATTCTTCAACACCTTAATAAGAAGATCACCACAATCTTCTTGCACCTATCACCTAGATCATCCAAGTGTGCTCTTACCACAAGAACACTCACAAGGATATCTTGTGTTTGAATGATAACCAAAAATCAAGATTACAACTCAATAATGAATATTACAATTTGAGTGCAAAGTGTAATCAAGAATAGCCTAGACCTCAAGGATGTGAAAGTGAAAAGCTAGGCAAAATTACAACAAGAATTATAACAATGAAGAACAAATATTTGCTTGAAGTGTATCTTGTTGTGTTGTATCTCAATTGTTGTTTTGGTTGCTCCAAAACTTCCTCTATTTATAGGAGATGATTGATCAAGCATAGGATCCTCTTGGGGATTGAAAATCTACAAAAATACAATTAAAATCAAGAATATAGCTGTTAGAAATCAATCCCACAATTTAAGGAAATATGTCTTTGTCAAACGGTCATATTTTTTTGTCAAAGCACAAAGGCAACCTCGCACAGCACGAAATAAGAGATTTGAAGAACACTTTGAAAAATTCAACAGGGCGACCGGCCGACATAGGCTTCCGGTCGACTCTGTCTCAACGGTCCCCTCATTCATTTTGTTAAAAAACTTGTTCATTTTGAAGAACGTTCGTGCACGGCCGACGCCAGGGCGGCCGTCGACGACCGTTTTTCACTGTCTCTCTTTTTTGTTCCAAAAACATCTTCAGGTACGGGTTGCCCTATAGGGCGACCGGCCGACCACGACTTTTAAAATGTTGTCCAATTTTTGTCGAAAATAAAACTCAAGAAATACTCCGAAAATTTAGTAAAACCATTTTAAACCAATCGGAAGTATTTAGACAACATTTAGGAACCTTGTTTAGAAGTAAAAGCCCATTTATATAAAATCATTAAACGTGTTGTCCAATATTATCGAAAAATAAATTTGAGGAAATACTCCGAAAAATATTAAAACCATTTTAAATCATTTAGGAGTATTTGGACAACTTTTAAAAACATTGTTTTGGTGACAAAATAAAATCATCAAAATTAAGATAAAAACATGTATCAAACAATCTCCCCCTTTTTGATGATTACAAACCAAAACAATTTTTACACAAAATATGAGAACAATTTTAAAAATGATTTTTCGGTAAAAACATTTGATCGTTTGGAAGCAACCAAAATTTCCAAATATAAAAGCAACCAAGTAGGGGAGTAAATATATAGTACACAAGCTCCCCCTATCAACAAGCATATCAAGCTTTAGCTTTTACAATTTGTTCAAGAGCTTATAAGCTCCCCCTGTCACAAAACATCATCAGACAATTATATAAGTCCATCAAGCAACAATTGGACTAAAGATAAATCACAACTTATGGCTTTTATGAGCCATAGCTTTTATAACAAGCTTTTATTAGCTTCTTTGAGCTAATGAGCCAATATCTTGTTTCTCCCCCTTTGGAATCATCAAAAAGAATGTTAGGATGATAAAAACATCATACAAATATATCAAAGTGCGCAAACGAGACGGTTTATCAACCATTGAGCAATTTATGCTTAAAATCCAAAGAAAATGGGAGAAATGTATCATAAGAAATCCATAAGCTCATTTGTTAGCTAAAAACATGATTTCAACAAGATTTTAAGATATTTGGAAGCAAGAGAATCATGTAGATGTTGAAATTTTCATTGCGACATTTCATCGAACACCTTGTGTGTGTAAAAAATAAAAGAGGTTGTATATAGCCCTTGTGAATGTTTCAAGCCAAAGAATTTTCATATCATCATCAATCATCCTCATTTCAAAGCTCATTAAGATCATATGCAAAATATGCCACATTTGTTCATCAAGTAAGAGGCTCAACAAAGAGATTCTCAAGGGTTCAACCCAATTGAGATAATATAAGCCAAAAAGGATCAAGGCATTACAAATGCCAAAAATTAGAGCATCCATCAAGTGATACAAGTCATGCCTTAAACAATACATGTATGATATATCAAATGTCCCAACATATCCATCTAAGCATAATGATCAAAGCATTAAAAGAAGCACTTTTACCATCAAGTACTTCATACCAATTATCAAACAATGCCATATAAGAGTATTTTTACCATCAAATACTCCATCAATATCATGATCATCCACAAGTCATTATCAACTTGCAATTTTAACCCTTTTAAGAAAACAAGCAAATATCATTAGTGCAAAAGAGTTTTACAAGATAGTTCATGAAAATACAACATGAAAAACATGCTCAAATAGTAAAGGGGTGGGGAAACATCATTCCTCATCCGAGGAGAAGCAAGATCCGGGAATAAAGTCCTTGATGAATTTCTTCAACTTGCCGATAGACTTTTGCATTTTGGAGGTCTTTTGCTCCAAAGCCTCATACCTCGTTTCATGAAAAGCCCTCATCTCATCAAATTCGGCTTGGGTATACCTCCTAGGCGGTTGAGCACCAGTATTACCCTCCCGGATTGCTCGGTTCGCCTTCCTCCGCCAATCTTGCGGGCGGCATCATCAAAGTAGTCGTTAGGATCGGGAATCTTGACCTCTTCCTCTAGCCATTTTAGTTGGTCTGGGATGTCCATGTTCTTGCGCATAGTGACCATTTGGGAGATGTTATCAATATCAAAGTCATTTTGATATACCTCCGAGTTACACTCGACGAAGGTAGTCCCGATCGTATAAGAAGTTTACAAATCCAATTTCCCATAACCAACTTCTTATTACCTTGAGTGATGGACTCGATTAGATATTGAATAAGTATGGCGCCAAAGTTAGCGGTTCCTTCCTAGCAATCTTATAAGTCGAAAATAATCCATGTTGCTAGGCATCTTACCCGCCTTTCCACAAATACAAGAGCGACAATAACAGATAAAATACGATGCTCAAGAGTCATCGCAACAATGAATACTTTGGCCATACGCCCAAATATGTCTTAACTTCTTTCATGGACACCCCCAACATTTCATCATTCCAAGTACCACAAGAGAAATAGTCCCAACCACCTCTCTAACATGTAAAAGCCGACAAATATCATTAGGAGTCCATCTAAAAATGACGACCCCTTATTAGCGAATTCACAAAGAACCGGCTTCCTCTCATTATCATATTGCACCCACATATTAGCATAAAAATGTTGGATAATATCATCATCATACAAAACATAAGCATGCTCCCATAAATACATCCAACTTGCTCCTCAAAGAATCCTCTAATAGTAGGATATTCATTTGTAAATGAACTAAAAACGACACATTTTAGTCCGAGCAATAGATTTTTCTCCCATTCCCGAATCCTCATAGTACCATTCCGCATACTTATTGATGAAATTAAGAACATTGTGGGAATGAGGAGCTTGAGGAATAAAGATTTTTACCTTTCGCCCAACGACAATTTTGGAGCGAAATTGTTCCATGAAGCTTCGGCAATTTGGGCCCGAGAGAGAACGGGATTTTGAACATCATCACCTTCCCGAGCTACGTTTCTCGGGCGCTCGGATATCCCTTTGTTCGGCTTCTTCTTGCCGATTTCTCGACGAACCCTCTCCGCCCCTTCTACGCTTGGAGATGGGATTTGACCGTGGAATTCTTTGGGGAGCCATATATGTAAGATTCTTGTGAAAATAAGAGGATTAGCAACAAGAATCATGAAAAATGATGAAGAATTGAAGATTTTGAGGAAGGGGATGAATTATCGCCTATAAGGGTTTGGGAATTTTCTTCGTCTGTTTTAAACAGAAGATTTAACGATTATACTTTGTAAAATAGGCCTGGGGCGACCGGTCGAGTAGTAGGGTGCGACGGTCGACGTGCGAAGCGACGACCAGTCGCCCCGCTTTGACCGTCCCAGTGCAATTTTTCATTCCCCAGATATTTCTAAAATTCGATTTTTCACCCCAAAAGTTTTAAAACTTTGCAAAAAGATAATTTTGGATCAAGTTCAACAAATACGGGTTTCGAGAAAACATATATTCGAGAAAATCGAGACTTAACAAGTAGTGCCCTTATAAGAGAATATTTGCAAAATCATTTAGGGGCACTTAAGGGGTTAAAAAGAAATATCTTGAAAGATATGTGCATAAGCATAATATCGAGTTCTTAAGAAAAATACGAGTGAACGTACCTCGATAGTTTAAGAAACTTGATGACGAAATAGCCAAAGAATATGAGATATATATATCCTACATATTTCTTAAACAAAATTTGCACAACACAAGTGGAGGCAAAAAAAAAATGCTTATGCTATAAAAATACATAGGAGATAATAAACCACATAGGTCTAATTAAATGCACATGAGTTTTAGAAATATCATGCAAGGTCTTCTTTTAAAAATTTTGAAACTCACAAATATATTAAAGACCTAAATTAAAAATAAATACTTGAAAACTCATTTTGCAATTAAGACATACATAAAAACATGCATAGAATTAAAATAAAATGCATATATAAATGGGGAGATACGGTTTACCAATTATGCCATTTCCATGGGTTGTGTCTTTCCCATTGTTGATGATATTTTCCCCTTGAGAAGTCACTTTGTTCATGATGACTTCTTTGATTGCTCCATTTCCAAGGTTTGTTGCTTTCCCATTGTTGAAAGTCTCTTCTTCTTTGAAAATCATCTTGTTGATGATGTCTTTGCCATTTCCAAAGATTTTGTTCTTCCCATTTTTGATTGTATCCTCTTTTTGGAAATTGGCTTTGTTGAGAATAGTTTCTCCTTCTTTGATCAAATGAAACGTTCATTTGATGCCTTCTTGGCGGTATGAATTTTCTTCGATCATTATTTCGCCGGGTACCTAATATGACATTATTTTGT
Organism: Rehmannia glutinosa; assembly: GCA_016081115.2. Classification (NCBI taxonomy): domain Eukaryota; kingdom Viridiplantae; phylum Streptophyta; class Magnoliopsida; order Lamiales; family Orobanchaceae; genus Rehmannia; species Rehmannia glutinosa. The sequence goes on from CM071926.1 coordinate 131,963,700, forward strand.
GGTACCCTCATGTGTTTGGGTCCTTTGGGATTAGTCTTGAGACTTTTAGGTCTCCAACAATAATTAGAGCTATTTCTAGCTCGACAAGAATTAGCCGTATGACCCTTTTTACCGCAATAGAAGCATGTAATAATTCTAGGAGCATAATGACCAACATGCATAGTGACTTGATTATTTTTCATATGATTAACAGCATTAGGCTTATGATCAAGTCCTTTATCACAATTATGAATATCAACAATATTGGACATTTTATTGGTACTCAAGTTTGATTTTGATAAATCATTTTTCAAGCAATTAATATCCTTAACAAGAGTACTATTTTCTTTTTCAAGGTTTCTAACCTTGTCAAGTGTGGTGGTGTGAGCACATGATAGTGATTCATAGGAAGTAAATAAACTATCCTTATCATTTTTTAAAACATTGAATTCCTTTTTCAAATTTTTGTATTTAACAAGTAAGCTTTGGAATTCATTTTGAAGTTCATCATAATCATTTTGCAAATCACTATAATCATTTTGAATAACAATATCATAGGAAGTAGAGGGTTTAAGACATACCTCGTTTTCTTCTTCGATACCCATAAGACAATGTTCAACTTCTTCATAATTGGAAGTTGCAAGAGGCTTGTTCCTTAAATTTGAGCTTGTATCCTTTTGAGAAGTAGATGCTTTTGTTTGACTCCTTTCATTTGCAAATACTCCATAGATGGCTTCTAATTTTTGCCATACTTTATGTGCCGATCGAACTCCTACAATATGTTCATATACCAAATTAGTAAATGAACAATGCAAGATATTTAGAGCCTTACCGTTTAAAGAGATGATTTTCTTCTCTTCATCATTTAGCTCTTTGAAGGTGTGTGGTGTGTCTTTCATCGGAATGGATTCTCCATTTATGACGGTGTTCCAAATATCAAACCCGCAACCTTGTAAATAGCATTCCATTCTTTCTTTCCAAAATATAAAATTTTTGGAATCAAATAGTGGTGGTGGCTTGGTGGTGGAAGGAAAGTTGAGCTTCGTTTGTAGCCGACGATCGTTTCTCTTCACTCGCAATGTGAAACGAGCTTGCCAAAGAGTTTGGCTCGATACCACTTGTAAGTCCAAGCGCTACGATAATCTAGAGGGGGTGAATAGATTATCTCCATCTTTTCGATTTCACCATCTTTTTAGAACCAAATGCTCAAACACAAAAATAAAGGTGCGGAATGAAAACAACACACATTGATTTATAGTAGTTCAACCCACCTAGGGCCTAATCTACTACCACCCCAAAGATATCAGGGATGGATTTCAAAAAAAAAAAGAATTTTATTAATTACCAAAATTAATACAAATTCAACTTACAACACCTTCAAGAGCACCACACTCTTCTTCAACACCACCTTTGGAGATTACCACAATCTCCTTTGAAGATTACCACAATCTTCCTTCAACGGCACCTTGTGAAGATTACCACAACCTTCAACCTTGAAGAATACCAAATTCTTCAACACCTTAATAAGAAGATCACCACAATCTTCTTGCACCTATCACCTAGATCATCCAAGTGTGCTCTTACCACAAGAACACTCACAAGGATATCTTGTGTTTGAATGATAACCAAAAATCAAGATTACAACTCAATAATGAATATTACAATTTGAGTGCAAAGTGTAATCAAGAATAGCCTAGACCTCAAGGATGTGAAAGTGAAAAGCTAGGTAAAATTACAACAAGAATTATAACAATGAAGAACAAATATTTGCTTGAAGTGTATCTTTGTTGTGTTGTATCTCAATTGTTGTTTTGGTTGCTCCAAAACTTCCTCTATTTATAGGAGATGATTGATCAAGCATATGCTCCTCTTGGGGATTGAAAATCTACTGAGAAAAATACAATTAAAATCAAGAATATAGGTTGTTAGAAATCAATCCCACAATTTAAGGAAATATGTTACGTCAAACGGTCATATTTTTCTTTGTCAAAGCACAGGCGACCGATCGCACGTAAATAAGAGATTTGAAGAACACTTTGAAAAATTCAACAGGCGACGGCCGACATAGAAGCCGACAAGGTGGCCGACTGCCTCAACCGGTCCCCCTCATTCATTTTGTTAAAAGCACTTGTTCTGCTTTTCGGAAGAACGTTGGTATCGGTCGACTGGCGGCCGATCGACGGCCGACGCCAATGGAGCGGCCGGTCGACCGACCGCTTTTCACTTCGTCTCATTTTTTGTTCCAAAAACATCTTCAGTACGGGTTGCCCTATGGGATAATGTGGCCGACCTACGAGACAAAAATGTTGTCCAATTTTTGTCGAAAATAAAACTCAAGAAATACTCCGAAAATTTAGTAAAAATATTTTAAACCAATCGGAAGTATTTAGACAACATTTAGGAACCTTGTTTAGAAGTAAAAGCCCATTTATATAAAATCATTAAACGTGTTGTCCAATATTATCGAAAAATAAATTTGAGGAAATACTCCGAAAAATATTAAAACCATTTTAAATCATTTAGGAGTATTTGGACAACTTTTAAAAACATTGTTTTGGTGACAAAATAAAATCATCAAAATTAAGATAAAAACATGTATCAAACAGTTTGTCCAACGCCTTCGTTGCGATGTTCTGATTGTATGGATCAGTTAGATTTATTTAGGTTTTAAATTTTGATTTACATTTGTATAAGTTTATGATCTCACGGGATTTGCAACTGTTTTTCATTTGATATTGTAATATGTTGTAAGTTTATTTTATGAATTAATAAATTCACTTTGATTATAAAGAACAAAAATTAGACATCTGGAAAAAATATCACTCTATATAAAAAAAATTACATATATTATTAATTACAAAAAGTACCCCTGAGGTTTGACCTAATTACAAAAAAACCCAGCTAACTTTAAAACTTACAAAAGTACCCCTGAGGTTTGATTTAGTGTTAAAATTAAGGGGTAATCTGCAATGATTTTACAAATATGAAGGGGGATTTTGAAATATATTTCAAACCTCAGGGGTACTTTTTGTAAGTTTTAAAGTTAGCTGGGTATTTTTGTAATTAGGTCAAATCTCAGGGGTACTTTTTGTAATTATCCCTATTTTGTAATTATATATCACATAATGACAGAATTGACAGCGGGCTCCCATATTATCGCATTCCTATACATATTGCGTATGATAGCAAGAAAAGCAAGACCTATAAAAAGGCCAAAAAAACCACTCCAAACATGAGCTAATAATTCCTTCTCTTTTTCAGTAATTGAGACAAAAAAAATTGAAGTTGAAAATATACAAAAATGGCAATGGTAGAAAATGGGGAAAGTGAATATACAGAAGATGGAACAGTGGATCTGATAGGAAATCCAGTTCTTCGATCCAAACGAGGTGGATGGACTGCTTGTTCCTTTGTTGTTGGTACTTACTATAACCTTCTCATCTCTATTTAATTCCTTTCTTCTCTCCTCTTTTTTCTTGTACAAATCTTAAAAATTTCAATAAGCTTCTTTTCCAGTCGTAAGGGAATGTTTGCAAAAAAAGAATGATTATCACATTTTAGCTGAAAAAAAAAAACAACTTTTAGTGTTGGCAAATATCTCCTTTTGCTTTTGCTAGTTTATGCTTCTGTTTCATTAATAAAAATTTAAAAATTGTGCGTGGGGTCTTTAATTTCTAAATTTGAAAACTGCTTCTATTATTTTTGTAACTAAGAAGAAGTTTGTTTTTTATATTTTTATGCTCATATCCAAAGTTGCTCTCTTCTCATAAATATCCATTTCATCCATACGCGAGTATTTTTTGTATTTCTATCCAATTTCAAATTTTGAAGTTTTTTTCCCTAACGATTCTAACTTTTATTTTTTTAGTCTTTACATTCTAATTGCAGATCATTTTCTTTTGTTTTTAATATAATAAATCACTTATTACCCTTTCAGAAGTATTGGGAGTTTGAAGAACCTTATATTTTTCAGTTTATTTGAAATTTACCCTTTCTCTCCTTCAAGACTCCCAACTTATTAAAAAATTATAATAAATCACTTCTTAAAAGACTAGAAGTATCCCTCCAAAAAAAAAAAATAGGAAGAGTTTGCAAAACTAATTTCGAGAAGCTTGTTCACAATAATAGCAAAACTAAATCATAATCATATCAATAATTCCTCATGCATGACCATAATAATTATGATGAAGAGGACCATGATGATTTTTTGGCTTTACTTGTCGACAAATGACATCGTCATACGATAATGCCTCTTTAAGAATTAGGAATGATATTGTACTATTAATTCACTTTTTATCGACTTAACAAGAAATTAATTACAATGGTAATAAAATAATGATTGTGGTTGCAGTATATGAGATATTTGAAAGAATGTCGTATTGTGGGATATCAGCAAATCTGGTGCTGTACCTAACAAAGAAGCTTCATCAAGGAACAGTAACAGCCTCAAATAATGTCACATATTGGATAGGCGCTGTTTGGATGACACCCATATTAGGTGCATATGTTGCCGATGCTCATTTTGGCCGTTATTGGACTTTTCTCATTGCTTCTGCTATCTATTTCATGGTACGTGTGGATATGATGCCCTTCTACAACACTTTATTCATTTATGTTTGGTCCCTTAAAAGTGGTTTTGCCCATAAATTGCAATCAAGTTTCATTATTATTTGCTGATACTCTAATGATAGACATAGGATTAGATGTAATGGAGATACTTTCAGATACTCATGGACTATATATAATAGAACTTTTTAGGGGGTAAAGTTTTAAAATTTATAACAAATTTTGATTTAATGTAGTCGGTGCTTGCCCCTACCAACAATCATGATGTTAGACTTAGATATGAGATGGACTTTTATCTTTGTACGTCATGTTCAACCCAATACACAATTGTGACAATTTTGGATGATGCCCTTCATAATAAAACTCACAATAAATAGTGAAAGAGTCAATTACGTATGGTTCTAGTATATATTTAAAAATAAAATAATAAATACTTACGAAAAAAAGTTATATATAATGAATGAGTCAGCAGGATCATATTTCAATTCAAACCCATTAAATTTTGAAAAATTAAACTCAAAATTCACCCCGAATCTTTTTTTAACTGAATTGATATTATAAATTTTATAATAGGTTCAGAGTTAATTCCATTCCATCACCACCATATATAAATTGTGCCACAGAATGATTGGAACGTCATCGTCTTGAAACTCGAAATCCAATCGTAAGAATAATCTAAATCAATTTGGGCCACAAAGTATTTAACAAAAGGTCATGATGTAGCAATATAACACAAAGACTAATACAAAACCTCCACGTGTTGAGCCACACTTATAAATCATAGTGGGTTGTCAATTCCAATAATCTTTATATGGGGTTGTACAAAGATTCAAGCTCAAAGGAATGAGAGTTATTCGTGTTTATTTATTTATTTTCAAGGGTTGTTTGCGCAAATTTGTTTAATAATTAAATATGTATATGTTCATTAATTATTCGCTTGAACAACTATATAAATATATTTATGCAAAAGTTAGATACACTTATTCTTGAACACTCAATTTAAAATAAATGAATATTATGATAATTCCAAAAGTAAATGTGTTGTTATATTAAATTATAAATAAATTCATATAAGTAATAAATATTAAGCAAGTAAATATATAATTCATAATTAATAATAAACATACATCAAACGAATACTAAATGAATATATTCACGAACAGTTCATGAGCATAAACAAACATATTTTCTTGTTTATTTATATTCATTGATCTTAATAAACGAACGTTAATCGAGTTTGTTTAAATAAATTGCTTTCGAAAAGCCTATCTGTTTTCAGCCCAATGACTATAACAAAGTTAACACTACTTGACAGAAAACTTTTGCAGCCAAGAATTAAGCAACTTTACATTGAGGCCCACCACTTGCACACCATATGGCCCATAATTTGTGATTGCAATCACACTGGGGGCCGCCTACTTTAAATCTTGGGAGTGGACCTGTTATTGTTTGATAGGTTTTACGGTAATTTACGATTTATATTTAAAATACGATATAAACCTAATATAATGGTAGCGGGTTAGGTTGAGGCTTGACAAGCTAGGATTAGACTTGAATAACTCGGATAATAAACAAGTCGGATTAGGTTAACTTGTAATGGCAAGTTATGAACAAACCTAATATATTGGTAGCGGGTTAGGTTGAGGCTTGACAAGGCTAGGGTTAAACTTGAATAACACGGATAATAAACAAGTCGGATTAGAATAAACCTAATATATTGGTAGCAAGGTTAGGTTGAGGCTTGACAAGGCTAGGGTTAAACTTGAATAACACGGATAATAAACAAGTCGGATTAAGGTTAATTAATTTGTAATGGCAAGATGAGCCTGTTTGACTCGAATGTATAGTTATTACTTTGGGTTGATTAAATATGTTGTTAGTATAATGATTGAATTTTTTTAAAAAAATCAAATGAATGTAAGTATATTTTTTAGAGTAAAACTAACTTATACAACCCATATAAATCAACGTGTTATTTAGAGGCGTATCGCGCCCCAAATTTTTTAAATTTAAATTTTTTATATGTAAATTTTATTTTAAAATATTAATTTTAACACTAAATATTTATTTTTTATTAATTTAACCCTCCCCCCCAAAAAAAATATTTAGCCCCTCCAATGTTTGGGGTCAAGCTCCGCCCTTGTATTTAGATTTTTAAAATATACATGTCATTTTGGGTTGATTCAAAAGACATAAATAATTAACATGTCGAGTTAAAGTTGAGAAATATGACACAAATAATTAAACGTTTGGTTAGGATTAATGAACGTGACCCGAATAATAGGAATTTTGTGTCTCAACACAACACAACACAACGCCAATTGCCGCCTAGTTTTTCCACTACATTTATTACAATTTTTACTTTGTTTATTTGCGGTTGGAGTCTGTTTCCTATATTTTAACTATTTGTTCCCATATTTGTTTAAATTTCCAATTTGAGTTTAAGCAAATTCTCGCTTCTGCGCATTGGAACATCACATATGTTTATTTTTTATTTTTATTTTTAGAAACTCTCATATCTTTATATTAATTTCGTGTTTCGTCTTATATCTTATTTTAAGGGAATATTTTATAAATCTAAATTAGGCATATAATATATGGTGATGGTGTATAAGATAAAACACTATATTAAAGGAAGCTTAAGTTAAAATTATCATATTTGAGAAAATAATATTTGGTTTATTGTATTATAAATTATCAGGGTATGTGCCTATTAACATTAGCAGTTTCAGTCCCTGGACTAAGACCACCTCCTTGTAATAACACAAACGCAAGTGATTGCCCCAAAGCAACCACATTAGAGCTAGCAGTGTTTTACAGTGCCCTCTACATTTTAGCCATTGGAACAGGTGGGACAAAGCCCAACATCTCAACCATTGGGGCCGATCAATTCGACGATTTCGACCCAAAAGAGAAGGCCCAAAAGCTTTCCTTCTTCAATTGGTGGATGTTCAGCATTTTCATTGGCATTCTATTCGGCAACACAGTTCTCGTGTACATTCAAGACAATGTGGGCTGGGCCTTGGGCTATGGCATTCCAACTGCTGGGCTTGCCTTTGCGATTACAGTCTTCTTAATTGGGACACCCTTTTATAGGCACAAGAAGCCCAATGGAAGTCCCTTCACAGGAATGGCCAGGGTCATAGTGGCTGCCTTAAGGAAATGGAAAGTACATATCCCTCAAGACTCTAGAGAACTGCATGAATTTCATGAGGAAGTGTACACTAAGAAAGGAAAATTCAAGCTTGAATCCACTACCACCTTAAGGTTTGCATTTCTCTTTCTTGTATTTGTAAATAGTTATATCACTAATTCCAAACGATTTATTGCCTAAAATATCTTGATAGAGTAAATTAAAAATATTATCTCTGAGTTTTAAGGTAACTACAAATAAATCCAATAATCTTCTAATATTACATATATGCCCTTAAAGTTTTAGAAATGCCATTTCTACTTGCTCAACGAGTTCTCCATTCAATAAGTGCAATTTGTAAAATATGTACAAATTTCAAGGGTAAGATCTGTAATTTTGAAAGATAGCTGTTTTTTTTTCCTTCTTTTGTTATTAGACTGAACCTTAGGGTATATTTGTAATTAACCCGATTTTGCTAGCATGCTGGGGGATACACGTGCACCCTTACTACTTACTAGATACTTTGGTAGTCCGGATCTTCTATTCCATGCTCTTTTCATTTGATATTCCAATATATTGAACAAATGAACATGTATAATTATACGTATACACTTGACATTCATCTAATATAGGCCGAATAAAATATGAAATATAGAATAAAATAGAAGATCCCTTGTAGTATTTATAGCTAGTTCCTGGATATAAAAGTGCTATCAAATGTAATGCAGGTTCCTAAATAAAGCCTGTGTGCAAACAGATTCAAAGAGTCCATGGATGCTATGCTCAATCACAGAAGTTGAAGAAACCAAACAAATGTTAAAAATGTTACCAATTTTATTCTCCACATTCCTTCCAAGTGTGATGGTGGCTCAAAGCAACACTCTATTCATCAAGCAAGGCTCCACACTAGACAAAACTATGGGACATTTCAAGCTGCCCCGGCCAGTTTAGGCGCTTTCGTCACGGTAACTATGCTTTCTTGCATCATACTATACGATCGTGTCTTCGTCAAGATTGTAAGAAAATGGACCAAAAATCCTCGAGGCATCACTCTTCTCCAAAGACTAGGAATCGGGCTCGTGCTTCACATTTTCATTATGATAATAGCCTCTGTTACCGAGAGATATAGGCTTAACGTGGCCAAAAGCACGGCCTAGTCGAAAATGGAGCGCAATTGCCATTGACAATATTTATCTTGCTTCCTCAATTTGTACTAATGGGAGTTGCTGATGCATGTGCTGAGGTGGCAAAGCTTGAGTTTTTCTACGATCAGGCTCCTGAGAGTATGAAAAGTCTCGGGACTTCATATTATTCGACTAGTATTGGAATTGGGAATTTCCTTAGTAGTTTCATTCTTTCGACTGTTGCTCGTCTCACTAGGGCTTAACGGTCATAAAGGATGGATTTTGGACAACCTCAATGAGTCGCGCCTTGACTTGTATTTCGCGTTTCTTGCAGTACTGAGTTTCTTGAACTATATCGTCTTTTTAGTAATCGTGATGTCGTATGGTTACAAGGCTGAAGTCTCGGACTCGATGGAAGTACTTAAGGAAGAACTTGAGGGGGTGAACTCTAAGAATTTAGTTGAATTAGCAGCTGAATGAAATCGATTTAGTCCAATGTTGTCTGAAATGATCAGGAATCTTGTTCTAGTCTTGTGAAGCCATTTTCTGAAAAATATATGAAGATACATGCATAATGAGTACTGTGGCTGTATATTGGCTGTCATAACGTTATATATACATTTTTCCAGCAAGCAAAGGGCTCAAATACTGCATTATCAACAAGTGTAAGTTGTTTTCATGCATAAATTGTATTTTGAACACCTAAGAGATTTTATTTGCATATGTAATGGAGTATGGTTCTCTGCATACTCAAGTAGTTTTATGTTTTAACTCATCGTTTTAAATGATTTCGTTTACTAATAAGTTCTTTTGGTTACTCAAGTAGTTTTAAATTGTAATGGTTTTATGGTTCTCTACATATATTTAAGGCAATGACTTGAAACAAAAGATGAACCGCTCAGTTTTACTTCTGTCTGTAAGCCTTCCTGCAGGAAAAAATCCTTCAATGTATAATAATTCTACAAAGATAACGTACCAAAAGGAAATTAACCAAGTTGTACCCTAACAAAAAAAAAAACCCATTTCTGTTCCCACCACCAATATTGCATACAATTATACAAACATTGCCTAGGTCCAAAAACAGGAGACAAAATCTATCACAATCTGAATCACCATTACAATGTACATAAAATCTGTTTCACAAAAATGTTCTTTACAAACCACACGCAGGCCACAAACTTTCTTTCATTAGTCAGAACAAACCAACAAACTTCTAAAACTTTTTCTTTTTATTTGGGATAATTACAAAAAACCCAGAGATTCAGGCTAATTACAAAAAAACCCAGAGGTTTTTGAAAATTGCAAAAAACCCCTTGAAGTTTGATTCTGTCTTACATTCCCCTTCATAAGTAAAAAACATTTCATACCCCCTGATGTTTCTAGAATATTACAGTTACTCCCTGAAATTTAAGATATAATCAAACATGATGGTGCCTTTTGTAGTTTTGAAATATCTATGGGTTTTTTTGTAATTAGTCCAAACCTTAGGGGGTCTTTTGTAATTATTCCTTTTTTTTTTTTCTTCAATTTTCAATTTCAAAAGATGGAGTTCTTACATCAACCCGATCCACTCCTCTTCGGCAACTGAAACGTTCGCTTCAGAAAATGATTCGCGGCTCGATCATCCCTATGACAAAGCACCCTCAAAATAGTATTAGGATCAGACCTATTCCATCTCCCTGTTGTTGGTGGCATAGGCAATTTCTGGCCTAATCCCACAACACCAATACCACTAGCCTCACAAGCCACAATGCTAAAATCTTCCACCAACTGCTCGGTCGACTGTCCCATCAACGCCACCACACCTTCAACTGTCTCTGCTTCTCTTACAACCTCATCGTCCCCAATCAAGCCTTCTCCACGACGCGCAAAACACACGCTTCAAATCACCAAAGTCCTCCTCAATCATCGCGTGATCCGTCCTAGAAAAATCCGTGCGCTCCCCCTGCTAGCAAAACCATAAGGTACGCCTCAAATGAAGCCTTCATCACTTCCTTCAACGCGAGTGGTTGTATGCGATCGGTTACTATCGCGCATAAAAGAGTGAGATTCTGTTTTAGTACTCTCAACGCTGGTTTTATACGTGAGCTCGTTACATCAGCAACGTATAGGCTATTGTAAAAAACGGAGTTTGAGTCCAAGAAGATCAGACGGTAGGCGGCTACTTCTGAGACGTGCTGAGAGGCCGATTTTATGGCTGATCGGCTGTGTTCGAAATAGGAACTTCCTAGTTGTCGTCTATTACCGAAGCGAGATTTTGGTGGAGTGATTTTTGGGGATAACGATAATGTTTTGTCGATGGAGTGGAGTTGTGAGAGGAGGTAATGTAAGGTGTTGAGGCGAATGTAGAGGCGTTGTGTTCCTCGGCTCGTTGAAGGACGAGGGAGATTTGCTTCGGTGAGTGTGTTGTGGTTTGGATCTTCTATTCCGACACTGCATGCGGCTCTTTTCCATAGTTTAAGGAACTTTGAGTCGCGCCGCATCGTGTTAGAGGAGGGAGTGTGGGAAGATAACTCTGTTTTGATCCTGAAATTTTGAGACAGAAAATGTGTTACAAGGGTAGATCAAGAATTGGTCTTGATTGGAGAAAATTGACTTTGGAAGGTATAAACTGTGAGAACATGCAGTTAAGATCAAGCATATATAGGGAGTGTTTTGCAAAGACTTTCTTCTTTCGGAAATGATTTATTATAATAGAAGTAAACTTAGTTGGTAATCAGAAGTTGCTCGTATTTGAAAATATAACAAAAAATTTGAAAATCAAAAGTTGGGAGTGTTTGATGAAAAAGTTGTAGCTGTTTCAGTGAAACCCTAATGTTTTGCCGGAAATTCAAATCTCAATTTTTGGGGTTAACATGCAAATCCCGCCAGATTTACCGGGCAATTGCGGAATTTCCAGCTAAATAAGGACTAAATCCGAGAGTTTTTATAACGATATAGGGTGATTTTGCCTACAACCCTATTATATGCCTTATTGTAATTTACGGAAGCCTCGACAAAATGAAAACTGAATCCTGGTTTATCTTCTTCCTAATTAACTTGAGGTCTGATAATTTAAAGAAGAAAAGTCATCAAGAGTGAAATCTTACCGCATGATGCAACAAAGGTGATGTAATCTCCGAAGAGATGCTCTAAACCATCTGTGAGATCATAAACTAAATTCTCCGAAACGGTCACTGGAATTTCAAAGAAACTCTCTACAGCTTCCTTGGCAAATTTGACTAGTTCAGCAGCTGAATGAGCATATGGCTCTGTTTTTGACTTGGGATTCCATGTCTGCAAAACAAACCAACAAAAAAAAAAAAAAAAAAAGGGTAATTGTCAACTTTTGGCTGAAAATAGAAGTGTTTTTAGTATTCTGAAATACCAACTTCTCATTCTAATTTTTATAACTTAATTAAAATCTACAATAGAGGTGTGATTAGATTTTCTATTCTGTTTCTGGTTTAACTTTGAAATATGTAAAAGTAGTTTTACAACTTATTCATTAAATACTCTTTGTTAACTTAATCAACTCCCAACTTTTACTTGCAAACACTACAACTTTACTGTTTTTTCACTTATACTACAACAAATCACTTTTCGTTAAAAAAAAAGTAGTTAGTTGCTACAAGTACACTACTCAAACAAAAAAAAAAAAAAAAAAGGAGTTTGTAATAATTAAAAGCTTACTTCAGTTTCTTTTGCTCTCTGGAGATACTCCTTTCCCATCTTCAACCTCTCTTGAATCCATTGTTTCAACATTTTAAGTATAATTGTATCAACTTCATAAGGAACCATCTCCTCACAACTGATTTACCTCCATCTTCACACTCAACAGAGTCCTCAACCACCATTTGCACCAACACCTTCTCGAGTTTACCAGCCCTTTGTAGTACCAAGATTGTTTCATTCATGAGTGAAGATATGCCTGTCAAGTATTGCTTGAGCAAAGTACCATAGCAAGAATGCAAAGTCACGGCGGCAACTCCAGCAGCAACAGGATGCCATTTCTTTAGAACAGGGCTGAAAATGTCCTTCTCCTTTGAAGCCAGTTCTTCGGTTTCTCTAGCCAATTTGATCAGCACCTCACTCACTCTCCTCGTTTCGATACTTTCTGTCTCGTTCACATTTTGATCCTCGAGCATCTGTAGATCGTAGGCATAGATAGACAAAAACGAGCGTTATAGTTCATGATTCATAGTTACTAGGGTTAATTACAAAAAAATATCATTGAGTTTTAGTCTAATTACAAAAAAAACTCAATCTTATCGTTCAAAGTTATAGACACCCTTTGATACTTGTTTCTATTTGCAAATTTAAGAAATTGAAAACTCAATGGGGTGATTGTAATTTTGAAAGATAGTTGAGTAGTCTTTTTTGTAATTAGACCAAACTTCAAGTAACGGTGGATCCAGGGGCAACTGGGGTTGCCGCTCCCAAAAATTTCCAAATTTTTCTTTTCTTCTTTATATCTATCTATAAGTTAAGGAATAAATACATTTACCCTCCCCTAAAATTTTGAGGAAAAATTCTTGTAGTTGTCTTCAAAAATAAAATAGATTTCGCCTTCCTCGCCCACCACTGACCTCAAGGATAGTTTTTGTAATTATCTCTATATACTGCATAACCAAGCAACGAAGAGAAAACGTGGCGATAATAGACAAACCTTAGCAAACGCGTTTCTCGAAGACGATCGAATGTAATAATCGACCTTATTTCCATTCGAATCATCACCACCACCAACATCTCCATTACCTTGATGAGGTGAAGTAACATAGCAAGGAACATCCTCTTCCAATATCTTCTTAGCTGAAAAAATCAAAGGAAGAATATTTTCCATCAATCCAACTGTTCCCCTATCAAAATTCCCATGATAATCCAACAACCTCTTCTCACACCACTTCTTCATTGCTGCCAAAACACAAGCCATCATCCTCACATAAACAGGATCTCTGTCAGTTTTCTTAGCATCATTCGCAACTTCATTCAACATAGTAGTTGAGGCAGTAATAAGATCAGGCTCAACCTGTCCCGTAACAACATACTGCTCGAAAAGCACCCAAGTGAAACACAAGTTATGCATCGACCGATTAATTCCCAGCATCGACCACGTTTTCTTCATGAGCTCCAACAGTTCGCCGACTTCATCGAGCACTTGAGTTTCGTCCTTGGTGTCGAAAACCGATTGGAGGAGGGAAATGTAGATTTCGACGTTGAGTGGGTACCCATCGCCCAATGGCAAGCGTCTGTCGTCCCGTTATCCGGGCTACGCCAAGCTAACGAGACGACAGAGTTGCAGAGTGCTCGCATGGTCTCGGAATTCTTGCTCGTGTCAATTGCCTTTGTTTCGGAGGATTGGATTATGTCTCGGAGTTTTGAAGCGGATGTGTCTGATTTTTCCACGGGGATTGAAGGGTGGAGTAAAAGGCCTATTTCTAGGATTTTTAACTGGCGTTTTTGCCATTGGTGGTATTCTTGAGCGTCGTTGAATTCGGATGGTTTTAAATGGCGCAGCAGCTCTAAAGGGAGGATGATTGTTTCTGCACGCCTGCCCATCTGATCATCATAGGAATTTATAATGTCACAAGTGATGAAATATAGAAAGTCCCTTTAAAATTAAACTAATTTTTTATATGTATCTGAAAAGTTATTTTTCAGTTTAAAACTTGTTGGTCTCAAATTAAAGAAACCCAATCCTTGATTTTTTAGTTTCACCCTATTTTTGGTTGAAATCTTACCTTAACAAACTTCTAATTGTGGATATTGTAGATATTCAATTTTGAAATTAGTGTTCTTTAACTATATTCATTTATTTGAAGTAAAATGCTTGTACAAACCATAATTTATGAACTCGGAAACTTTCCAACTTTTTTATTTAGTTGATCATACAATTTAAAATTATAATAATCACTACTTAAATTTATATATATGAAAACTCGAAAGGAAATATTTTTCTCCAAAAGTAGATGGAATCATTCGGAAACTACACCTAAATATTTTTCTCCGAAAGGAAATATTTTTCTCCAAAAGTAGATGGAATCATTCGGAAACTACTCCAAAAGTCTTTGAGAATAATGTACTAAATAAACCATGCATTGAATATGTGAAAATTAAATAAATAATGAATCATTCAAACACTCTACAAACAATATGTCGAATATATAGCAGTATTACTCGAACACCAAAAACACGCACATACGTGAAAGGGAAAAAAGCAACAATATATTATCAACCACTCAATTGAGGACATTGAACAATCCAAATCTTTTACATACCAATTTTTCTATATATATTTTTTTCTTTTGGGGATAACATAAGATCATCTCTGTTACACCGTACCATGCATGCAATGATGCAATCACACACACAAAACGCACGCACTGATTAATTTAATAACAAATAATACGTACTTGGCCAACAAGGGTCCTCATCAGAGTTTTACGCAGCCTATTATCACTCTGCTCCGTCACCCGCATTTGTTGCCTCATGATCTCCGCCGAAGTCAGCGGCCGTCTCAGCCTCCCCACCGCCGGCGCCGGCACCGTTAACCCCGCTTTGGGGCTATCGTGAGCCCCAGACCCACCCGGCGACGACGGGTTCGAACCACACGAGCTGTACCGCCTCGACGGCTGAGGCCTTCTCAGCATCTTCAGCCCCAACGCCCTCTTCACCCTGCTAGTCACCGCCATCCCCACACCAGGCGGCTTCACCGGAGATCCGGGACCCGATCCGAAACCCGACCCAATCCCGCCGTGATCCCCACCCTGATCATCGGAGGCGTTGTAGTACGTGATCGCGCTCCGGCCGCCGAACCCCGGCGACGAGCGGCACGCCGAAGAAAATCTCGTACGCCGCCTCACGAAAATCGGCGCGGTCGAGGCCATCCAGCTTGCCGAACGGCGAGACGAGGTCGGGAGGATGGTGGGTGTGGGCCGGGTCGGGCCGCGGGGAGTGGGTGTTAGGGTTGGTGGTGTTGGATATGCGGAGATGAGGATGGGCCATGGGCGGAGGAATCCACTTTTCCGGCGAGAGGAAAACGACGTCGCGTGGTCGAGAGAGAGAGAGAATGGAGCCTGACAATGTTAGTTAGAGGAGAGAGAGAGAGAGAATAATAATGATGGTTGGTTTTTGGTAAATGGCATTAAGGTGGAATACGAAGAACACGAGATTAAGGGAAAGGCTGTGGAGCTCTAAAAATCATGTTTAACAACAGATATTATTATTACAATTTTTATTGTTTTTAGTTATGGAGGATTTATCATTTATATTAATGGTGGAGTGGAGGGCTCTCATTTCATTTTGCTTAAACCTATGATTTCTACAAGAATTTAGATAACCCTATTTTAAGGATTATATTTTGTAGATCCAACCAAACAAATAATTAGTTAGTCTACAACAATATTTACTTGAGATGACTTACAAAGTTGGATCTTTTTTAAATTATTTTCTTTAAAAGAATAAAGTGAAAATTAAATTAAACGAACTGCTAGTATTTTGGAAGTAAAACATTTTAAGAAGACAAAAACTCGGTCACACCGTCTAACGGGTTTGGCACATGTTAGACGGATCGACCGCGACCCGGAGTCATTTTGGTAATTTCTGGCGCCAATGGCATTTTTGTAATTTTCAATTGTATTAGTTGTTACATTGAAAAGTATTACTTGTTGCTCTCAATTGTATTAGTTGTTACTGTTTTGGAAAAGTATTAGTCAAAAATATTTTTTACCACGAAATTATCCCTTTTAATTATAAAACAAAGAATTACTACGAATTTATAAAATCTAATACATGTTTTTAATACATCTAATACATTAGAACGCAACGTGTAATACATTTCTACAAAGTTGTCTCTTTTAATTATAAAATGTATTAACAGTCATTCTGAAATGTATTAGTCGCCCTTCTAAAAAGTATTAGCAGTTCTTCTGAAATGTATTAGTAATTTCCTGAAGAGTTTTTTTAGTATTTCTCCTGAATATACTCCCGAAATGTATTAGCAATCCATCAAAAAAGTATTAGTAGTTCCTCGAAAAAGTATTAGTAGTTCCTTGAAATAAATTAAATTTTTATCCCGAAATGTATTAATATTCCTTCTGAAAAGTATTAGTCGTCCTTCTAAAAAGTATTACCAGTTCTTCTGAAATGTATTAATAGTTCCACTGAATATAATTAAAGTTTTCTCCAGAAATGTATTAACAGTCCTTCTGAAAAGTATTAGTCGTCCTTCTAAAAAGTATTAGCAGTTCTTCTTAAATGTATTAGTAGTTCTCTGAAGAGTTTTAGTATTTCTCATTAAGATACTCCTGAAATGTATTAGTTGTCCATCGGAAAAGTATTAGTAGTTTCTCAAAAAAGTATTAGTAATTTGCTAGATAGTATTTTAGTAGTGCTCCTACAACGTATTAGCTTTTCTTATAAAATGTATTAGTATTTCTACATAAAAGTATTAGCTAATACTAAGACTTGTATCATATATTCATTCTTCATATCACCTGAAGAAAAAAACAGAGAATCATCACCACGAGCCATCACCTCCAACTCTAACTCGTGAAGCTTGCAAACACTTGATTGGTAATTTTATGTGCTTTCACTTCACAAATTTTCATCCAACTATCAAAATCCTTATTTCTCAACCATCCCATTATAAATCCATCTGAACCGCCTCCGTAAACTAATCTCCCATCCTTAGAAATCACAACATAATTCAATGAAATGTCCTTATTACCCTCCAAAATTCCCTGAAGACAATGCACATTATTTTTTCCTTGTTTTCCCCACACCTTAATTTTCCCATCTGCAGATGATGAGTAAACGATCCCGTTTTCCGCGACGAGCCCGTTTATCGCATCATCATGGGCCTTGATGGATTCCAAACACTTGAAATAAGACATTCTCCAAATGAGATGTATTAGTGGGGAATGTGGGCTCGCGCACACTGGTTATGGTTGGAGGAGGAAGAAGAAGAAGCTGGGAAATTAGGGCTCCAATTCGAATGAGTTTTTTTCTGTATTTTTTTTTCGCGGATCCGGGTCAGCGAAATGGGTAGGATATGTTGACCCGTTTAACGGATCTAGATCCGTTAGACGGTTTGACAGGAGACTAGCTCTTTTAAGAATACATGTTTATTGACAATTAGCTTGTGATATTGCTCAATTCTTTGTAAGGGTATATTGATCAGAGTTCTTACCCTGTATATTTCGATTCTTTGAAATTTATCCCATCTCCTTCAACCACTATTCCCAATTTATTAAAAATTAAAAAGAATACAGGTTTATTCTGAAATATGAAAAACAGCAGTTATAAATTGTAAAACGACCGAATCGAATATCCTAATTAATTAAACAATGTCACTATTTTAATTTCACATTGCATTTTGTAATAGTGTTTGTCTAGAATCGATAAAGTCACAATCAATGCAATTGCGCCATGCATTATCTACATTCGAACAACTAATCTTAATGCAATTAAAACTGCACTTGTCATGCAGATGATTTTATCCACTTTAATTAAGTTTAGACAGATCCAAACCCAAAGCTCTAGTCTTTTCAAAAAACAAAACCCAAAGCTCTAGTACATATGAATATAATATAATTAAGCGCATTGTCATTTTGTGAATGAAAGATATGTTATGCTGGTCTAATATAAAATAATCTCTTTGTAAGTGTGCTGTTTAATAATAATAATGTGCTTTAGACAAGATCAACGCATGCGTGCCTGGTGGCTGGTACTACATAAGCAGAAGAATTGTGTATAAAATTTTGAAAAGGATAATTTTGCAACATTTGGAAGGTGGATGATTTGTTGTGGCTAATAAGTCAAACAAATGAGGCTAGTTAGCTAGGATGAACTTGTGATTAAATAAATCTGTAAGTTCAAATTAATCAGTACTATAGAGAGTAATGCATTCGTGTACAGGGCGGAACCAGAATTCGGTAGTCGGGGGCCAACAGTGTCTATTGGATTTTTGTCATTGTCCATAACAAAAATAGTTTTTGGCCTTGTCTTTCAAAAATATTTTTAAGCCATTAATTGTCCATTCTGCATTTTTTAATACATTTCTCGATCCCGAGAAACATTTCTCTATCCCAAGAAATGAATCGCTTCAATTTTTTCAAATTTGCTAAGTAACTCACCAAAGAATACTATGACATGTCATTTTTTTGTTCAAATACAATGTAAATATTTATCATCTATCAAACATCTCAAAATACATAATTACAATGAATATATATTAAAATTTAGAATGTTTCTCTTGCATATCACAAATATCACAGGAACACAAGTAATTAGTATACACGTTATGATATATTGAAATGAAAAGTTGAACTATGTAAGGGTATAGGCCCACAAATTAAAAAAAATAAAAACCTTGATATTATTTTTTCCCAAATAAAAAAAACAAAAATTTCATATAAAAAAAAGAAAAACTGAAAATGTTGGGGGAAGGGGGTGGGCCAAGGCCCCCCCTCCAACAACATGTAGGTCCGTCCTTTGTTCGTGTATGTTCCAAATGCATATATATTTGCTTGGGGCAAAAAAAATCTTTTCATAATTATTGTTATTATTTATTTACGTATTTATTTAATCTCATTAATTACCCAATTTTGTTATAAATAAATTTATTCGGCCCACAGACCACTTTCTTCTACGCGGCCCATGAGACCCGCCAACCCAGGTATAAAAAGGTCCCTCCATCTCATTTGTAAGTGATTCAGATTCAATATTTTCAAATTTTTTTTTGCTCCGGATTTTCTCTCATTTGCATGTTGACTTAAGCGTCGGATGAGCCTCACTCGAACAACCCTATGGCCCGTCTAATGTTTCTTTGGTGTTGCAAAGTAGTTCCCACCACATGAGAAGATTCGGCTAATTTGGAGAAAAAAAAATTAAATTCTCAACTTTGGAGAAGAAGATTTGGACTTTATGGGAATCTTTTATTTGGACTGATCTGCCGATTTTAAGCAACATAAATATTCTTGTTTAGGATGAATTTTAAAAATATAAATGAGATATAATGAGTTTTAGGTTTTTCAAAACCGAAATTATCTTTTAAAAAATTCATTATATATTTATGATATTGTACTCGAAAACATTAATAATAGTTTTAAAATTTGTATTTTTTTTAATTTATATAATGGGCTCAACATCGGCCAGGTTCCTTAAAAAAATGAGGAAATTACACAGAATACCCAGATTTTTTAAAAAAGACAAAAATACCCACCTATCACAAATCTACCCAACCCGGTCCTGGACTTCACAAATATACCCAGTACCCTGTTACTTTTCTTTTCAATTTTTTACCCTCCTCCAGTTTCTTACGTTTCCATAGCTAGGTTAAAGTAGTTTCTTACTGATTTTTGGAGCTCGCACATGGCGGGAAGAAATAGAATCCAGGTTCTCAAATTGACTGTGTTCAGAATCGCCCCTGCAATGGGAACAACAAAATGGAGCTCGCACATGGCGGGAACATTTGGGGCCAACATCGAAACGACATCGTTCTTTTTGATGCCGAGGAGACAATTGAAGCAAGTTTGACACAGGGTGCGGGTTTTGGACCATGTATGGGTCATTTTGTTGTCTGAGAATCGAAAGGTAATCTCCGTAAAACTGAGCAACTCTTTCTAAGAAATCGGTGGAGTTATTGGGCATGAATTTGGAGGTGATTTTGGTTGGAGTTTATTTGTGGTTTCGGTTTCGTGTGAGAGAGATGAATTGTTGGGAGAGTTATTCTTTGAGGACAATGATAATGATGAAGCTTGGATGGAACTGGTTTTGGAAAAGGATAAGATTGGGCTTGGGAGAGTTATTGGTGAGGGACAATGATAATGATGAAGCTTGGATGGAACTGGTTTTGGAAGAGGATAAGATTGGGCGCCATGGTTTGCCGCCATGGTAATGCGGATGATGAACCCAATTTTCGTGTTCTTTTATTATTTTGTGATTTGAAGTTTTTCGTTTGTTTCGATGTTGTTTCGAAGTTGTTTCTTTTGTTCTTTTATGTATTTTCCATATATTTGTTCTTTTTTATTGTTTTTGATTTGTTGTGTTATCTATCTGACTGTGTATCTTTTTTTTATTTCTTTTGTAGTGAATGTGGGATTTTTGTTGCTTGTTATGCCGAGTACTTTATTGGTGGGAAGGCTATGGACGCGTTGAAGCGTTCGAGATAGAGAATGAACAAGTAAGACTCGATGAATCGCTTCACAATCATGCTAAGTTGAAGCCGCAAAATGGTGATGACGATGACGACGACATTGAGTTTCTACCTCCACTTCCTAATGATTTTAGAGAATTGTTGTTACATAAATCTTAATGATGGTGTAATCAGTTGAAACATGTAAGAAACATAAATGAAACATGTAAGAAACAATTGTCAACAGGGGATCATGTGATAAAAGTTTGTAGTAAATTGCTTTTAAATTTAGAGAAATAGTGTAGTTTTTTCCCATATACTCTTCAGCTTTTTTTTTTGTCATCCTTGTAAATGTTGATCTTGCTTCATTTCGATGTCTGCATGCCTAATATTGAACTAAAGATCTCACGTACTCTAGCAAAGTTGTTACTAGTAGGTCTTTTCCCGCTACAGTTGATGCATTCAATAATTCTACGATGTTGGTGTTTGATACATGTTTTTATCTTAATTTTGATGATTTTATTTTGTCACCAAAACAATGCTTTTAAAGGTTGTTCAAATACTCCTAAATGATTTAAAATGGTTTTAAATATTTTCCGGAGTATTTCCTCAAGTTTATTTTCGATAATAGAGGACAACACTTTTAATGATTTTATCTCAATGGTTTTTACTCCTAAACAAGATTTCTATATGTTGTCTAAATACTCCCGATTGGTTTAAAATGTTTTTACTAAATTTTCGGAGTATTTCTTGAGTTTTATTTTCGACAAAAATTGGACAACATTTCTCTCGTGGTCGACCGGTCGTATCTATAGGGCAACCCGTACTGAAGATGTTTTTTGAAACGAGAAAATGAGATGGAAGAAAAATCGGCAGTCGACCGGTCGCATCTCAGGCGTCGGCCAGTACTGCAAGTTCGTGTTGAAACAGAACTTCAAACCCTACATTTTTGAGTTAGGGGGGGACCGGTTGAGAGGGTCGACCGGTCGAAGCCTATGTCGCCGGGCCGCCTGTTGAATTTTTCAAAGTGCTCTTCAAATCTCTTATTTCTCGCGCCGTCGCCTGTGCTTTGACAAACAAAAAATATGACCGTTTTTGACAATGAGACACATTTCCTTAAATTGTGGGATTGATTTCTAATGACTATATTCTTGATTTTAATTGTATTTTCAGAGATTTTCAATCCCCAAGAGGAGCCTATGCTTGATCAATCATCTCCTATATATAGAGGAAGTTTTGGAGCAACCAACATAACTTTGAGATACAACACAACAAGATACACTTCAAGCATATACTTGGTCTTTCATTGTTATTATTCTTGTTGTAAATTTGCATAGCTTATCACTTTTACATCCTTGAGGTCTAGGCTATTCTTGATTACACTTTGCACTCAAATTGTAATATTCATTATTGAGTTGTAATCTTGATTTTTGGTTATCATTCAACACAAGATATCCTTGTGAGTGTTCTTGTGGTAAGAGCACACTTGGATGATCTAGGTGATAGGTGCAAGAAGATTGTGGTGATCTTCAAAGGGAGATTGTGGTAATCTCCAAAGGTGGTATTGAAGAAGAGTGTGGTGATCTTCAAGGTGTTGTAAGTTGAATTTGTATTAATTTTGGTAATTAATAAAATTCTTTTTCTTTGAAATCCATCCCGGATATCTTTGGGGTGGTAGAGGATTAGGCCCTAGGTGGGTTGAACCTCTTTAAATCGACGTGTGTTGTTTACATTCCACACCTTTATTATTGTGGTTGAGCATTTAGTTCAAAAGAGGGCGAAATCGAAAAGATGGAGATAATCTATTCACCCCTCTAGATTATCGTAGCCGCTGGACTTACAAGTGGTATCAAAGCCAAACTCTTTGGCAAGCTTGTTCCACATCGCGAGTAAAGAGGAACGATCATCGGCTACGAATGAAGTCTACTTTGTCGGCGACTCCACCACCAAGCCACCACTATTTGATTCCAAAAATTTTACATTTTGGAAAGAAAGAATGGAATGCTATTTACAAAGTTGCGGGTTTGATATTTGGAACACCGTCATAAATGGAGAATCCATTCCGATCAAAGATACACCACACACCTTCAAAAGCATAAAAGAGCTAAATGATGAAGAGAAGAAAATCATCTCTTTAAACGGTAAGGCTCTAAATATTTTGTATTGTTCATTTACTAATTTGGAATATGAACATATTATAGGAATTCGATCGGCACATAAAGTATGGCAAAAATTAGAAGCCATCTATGGAGTATTTGCAAATGAAAGGAGTCAAACAAAAGCATCTACTTCTCAAGGTCATACAAGCTCAAATCTAAGGAACAAGCCTCTTACAACTTCCAACTATGAAGAAGTTGAATATTGTTTTATGGGCATCGAAGAAGAAAATGAGGTATGTCTTAAACCCTCTACTTCCTATGATATCATTATTCAAAATGATTATAGTGATTTGCAAAATGATTATGATGAACTTCAAAATGAATTCCAAAGCTTACTTGTTAAATACAAAAATTTGAAAAAGGAATTCAATGTTTTGAAAAAGGATAAGGATAGTTTATTTACTTCCTATGAATCACTATCATGTGCTCATACCACCACACTTGACAAGGTTAGAAACCTTGAAAAAGAAAATAGTACTCTCGTTGAAGATATTAATTGCATGAAAAAGGATTTATCTAAATCCGACTTGAGTACCGATGAAATTGTTGATTATTGTGATTATTCGAAACTAGAACTTGATCATAAGGTTATCTTTGTCAATCATATGAAAAAGAATCAAGTCTCTAAGCATGTTGGTCTTAATGCTCCTAGAATCATTACATGCTTCTATTGCGGTAAAAAGGGTCATACGGCTAATACTTGTCGGGCTAGAAATAGCTCTAATCATTATTGGAGACCTAAAAGTCTCAAAGCTAATCCTAAAGGACCCAAACACTTGAGGGTACCACAAAATAATGTTTTATTAGGTACGTGAAATAATGATCGAAGAGAATTCATATCGCCAAGAAGGTATCAAATGACCGTTTCATTTGATCAAAGAAGGAGAAACTATTCTCAACAAAACCAATTTCCAAGAAGAGGGCACAATCAAAAATGGGAAGAACACAATCCTTGGAAATGGCAAAGACATCATCAACAAGATGATTTTCAAGAAAAGAAGAGACTCTCAACAAAGGGAAGGCAACAAACCTTGGAAATGGAGTAATCAAAGAAGTCACCATCAACAAAGTGACCTCTCAAGGGAAAGATATAATCAACAATGGGAACGGCACAACCCATGGAAACGGCGTAATTGGTAAACCGTATCTCCCCATTTTGCATCTTATTTTAATGCATATTTTTAATTGTGTTTTAATTGTAAAATGAGTTTTCAAGTATTTTTAGGTCTTTGATATATTTGTGAGTTTCAAAATTTTTAAAAAAAGAAGACCTTGCATGATATTTCTAAAAATCTTGTGCATTTAATTAGACTTATGTGGTTTATTATCTCTTATGAATCTTTATAGCATAAGCATTTTATTATTGTTTGACCTACACTTGTGCTATCATATCTTGTGGAAAACTTGTTTAAAAGATTTGTGTAGGTTATATATCTCTACTCATTGGCTATTACTTCTTCTAAGAGTTTCTTAAACTATCGAGGTATGTTTACTCGTATTTTTTTTAACACTCGATACTATGCTTATGCACATATCTTTTAAGATATTTCTTTTTAACCCCTTAAGTGCCCCTAAATGATCTTGCAAATTTTTTTTAAAAAGGGCACTACTCGCCAAGTCTCAATTTTCTCAATTATATGTTTTCCCAAAACCCGTATTTGTTGGATATAGCCCAAAATTATCTTTTTGCAAAGTTTTAAAACTTTTGGGGGTGAAAAATCGTATTTTGGAAAATTCTGGGGAAAAAGAAATTACCTGGGACGGTCAAAGCAGGGGCGACCGGTCGCCCTGCACGTCGACCGGTCGCACCCTACCTCGACCGGTCACCCAGGCTATTTTTACAACTTAAAATCGTTCTGTTCTTAATTTCAAAACAGACGAGCAAAATCCTTCAAAACCCTATAACATCGAATTTCATCCCCTTTCTTCTACAATCATCAATTATTCATCAATCTTTGTAATCTTTCTTGCTAATTCACTACTTTTTGCAATAACTTCACATATATGGCACCTCCAAGAAATTCTACGAACGAAATCCTCAAAAGAGGAGAAGGAGGCAAAGGGGAGAATCTTCTTCCAATCCCCAACAAGATGATATTCTACAAGGAGACTATCAAAATCGCTACGGAAGAGGAGATTGTCGAATTAAGAGTAGGGGTTTCAAAATCGAGCATTCATTGGGACTCTAGTAAGTTATCACTCCTCTATGAGCCTCCTCTAGAGCTAATAGATTTCGATTTTTAAATAAACTTGCGGAGGAACATTATGAGAATATTGGATTGAATGATAAGAAAATTGCGTGCACTCGTATGGTTCGATTTCAAGCATTTCATGATGAATTTCCGGATATTAGAGCTTATTTTGAAATTCAAGGATGGGTTTCACTTTGGGATAATCCGTGTTTGCATTATGATGACGAGCTTATAAAACTCTTTTATGCAAATATGTGGATTGTTGATGCTACGATAGATAATCCGTTGGAACTTCACACATTTGTTAATGGTAGGCATTTTTCATGGACATTGGCGATATTTGTAATCACTTTAACGTGCCAAATGATGGAGTGGTCAATGTGAATTGCGCCCATTGGGATGATAACATTTTCGGTGTTTCACTAGATGATGTGAAAACCTTTTTAGGAGTATATCCCAGTGACATACTGGCAATGCCGCCAAATTATCGGATTATATCTATAATTTGCTCCTATTGTGTTTGTGGAAAGGAAATAAAACTTCCTAGTAATCTCGAACTCTTTCTCACCTATAAGATTGTTCTAGGAGAAAGAGTAAATTATGGGGCAATTTTTGTGTATTGCTTGTTGGAATCTAGAAAGCTTACCAAGAAAAATATACCTTGGGTAATTTGATTTGCCGACTCTTATACTTATCGGGATACCCGGAAAATGAAATGAATACCGAAATTCGTCACATTGATTTTGATAATGCCAACATTCTACAAATGGTAAGAATGCGACGACATTTACCACGGGTTCCTACCAAAGCCGCTAGGGCGTGCCCGACATCAACAACAACCTCGGGGACGATTTCTTTAATGACAATGAGGTTGAAAATATTGGAAGAGGTGAGTTTGACGAACAAAGAGATGATGTGGGAAATGAAGAGGAAAATGAAGAAGAAAATGTGGGAAATGAACAAGAAATTAGGGAGGAAGAAAATGAGGAAGGAGATGAAGACGAGTTGGATGTTGAAGATCTAAATCTCAAAGAGAGAATGGCCAAAGTGGAAAGAGAAACATTTAGAGATGTGGCATCTCTTAGAAAAGAGCTCCGGGTTGTGAAAAAGGAAAATTCTAGTTTGAAAAAGTCAATTGGCAAATTGAAGAAATTCATCAAAGATCTTATTCCCGGAACTTGCTTCTCTTCGGACGAGGATTGATGTCCCCATCCCTTTTACTTTCTAGCATTTTCATTCATGTTGCGTTATATTTTTATGAACTTTTGTAAAACTCTCTTGCACTAATGAGATTTGCGTGTTTTCTTGAAAGGATTAAAATTGCAAGTTGATAATGACTTGTGGATGTTCATGATATTGATGGAGTATTTGATGGTAAAAATACTCTTATATGGCATTGTTTGAAAATTGGTATGAAGTACTTGATGGTAAAAGTGCTTCTTTTAATGCTTTGATCATTATGCTTAGATGGATATGTTGGGACATTTGATATATCATACATATATTGTTTAAGGCATGACTTGTATCACTTGATGGATGCTCTAATTTTTGGCATGCCTTGATTCTTTTTGGCTTATATTATCTCAATTGGGTTGAACCCTTGAGAATTTACTTTGTTTATGCCTATTATGTGTTGGATACATGTTGAATATTGCTTTTGGTGATGATATGAACAACTTGGCTTGATTATTTACAAGGGCTATATATATTCTTTTCAAATTCTTGATGCCCGTCAAGTGTTTGTTATAATGTTTCAATGAAAATCTCATCACATACATGAATCTCTTATGTTCAAATGTTTTAAAATCTTTTTGAGATCATGTTTTTTGGCTAACTAATGAGCTTTTGGATTTCTTATGTCACATTTCTCCCATTTTCCTTGGATTTTAAGCATAAATTGCTCAATGGTTGATAAACCGTCTCGTTTGCGCACTTTGCTATATTTGTATGATATTTTTATCATCCTAACATTCTTTTTGATGATTCCAAAGGGGAGAAACAGGATATTGGCTCATTAGCTCAAAGAAGCTAATAAAAGCTTGTTATAAAAAGCTATAAGCTATGGCTCATAAAAGCCATATGTTGTGATTTATCTTTAGTCCAATTATTGCTTGATGAACTTATATAATTGTCTAATGATGTTTTGTGACAGGGGGAGCTTATAAGCTCTTGAACAAATTATAAAAGCTAAAGCTTTTAGCTTATGGAAAAATTGCTTTTACATTATTTTTGATATGCTTGTCGATAGGGGGAGCTTGTGCTTGAATATATTTACTCCCTACTTGGTTGCTTTAATATTTTTGGAAATGTTGGTTGCTTCCAAACGATCAAATGTTTTTTACAGGAAAATCATTTCTAAAAATTGCTCTCTTAGTTTGTGTAAAAATTGTTTTGGTTTGTAATCATCAAAAAGGGGGAGATTGTTTGATACATGTTTTTATCTTAATTTTGATGATTTTATTTTGTCACCAAAACAATGCTTTTAAAGGTTGTTCAAATACTCCTAAATGATTTAAAACGGTTTTAAATATTTTCCGGAGTATTTCCTCAAATTTATTTTCGATAATAAAGGACAACACTTTTAATGATTTTATCTCAATGGGTTTTTACTCCTAAACAAGATTTCTATATGTTGTCTAAATACTCCCGATTGGTTTAAAATGTTTTTACTAAATTTTCGGAGTATTTCTTAAGTTTTATTTTCGACAAAAATTGGACAATATTTACGTCTCGTGGTCGACCGGCCGCCCTATAGGGCAACCCTTACCTGAAGATATTTTTTGAAACAGAAAATGAGACGGAAGGAAAATCGGCAGTCGACCGTCGCTGGCCGGCGTCGTCGGCCGACCGGTCGGCCGCAGGGTCGTCGGCCAGTGCACTGCAAGTTCGTGTTGAAAGAACTTCAAACCCCGCATTTTGAGTTAGGGGACCGGTTGAGGCAGTCGACCGGTCGAAGCCTATATCGCCGGTCGCCCTGTTGAATTTTTCAAAGTGCTCTTCAAATCTCTTATTTAAATGGCCATCGATGCATTTCAGTGCTTTTGACAAACAAAAAATATGACCGTTTGACAATGAGACACATTTTCTTAAATTGTGGGATTGATTTCTATGACTATATTCTTGATTTTAATTGTATTTTTTACGTAGATTTTCAATCCCCAAGAGGAGCCTATGCTTGATCAATCATCTCCTATATATAGAGGAAGTTTTGGAGCAACCAACATAACTTTGAGATACAACACAACAAGATACACTTCAAGCATATACTTGGTCTTTCATTGTTATTATTCTTGTTGTAAATTTGCCTAGCTTATCACTTTTACATCCTTGAGGTCTAGGCTATTCTTGATTACACTTTGCACTCAAATTGTAATATTCATTATTGAGTTGTAATCTTGATTTTTGGTTATCATTCAACACAAGATATCCTTGTGAGTGTTCTTGTGGTAAGAGCACACTTGGATGATCTAGGTGATAGGTGCAAGAAGATTGTGGTGATGTTCTTATTGAGGTGTTGAAGAATTTGGTATTCTTCAAGGTTGAAGATTGTGGTAATCTTCACAAGGTGCCGTTGAAGGAAGATTGTGGTAATCTTCAAAGGGAGATTGTGGTAATCTCCAAAGGTGGTGTTGAAGAAGAGTGTGGTGCTCTTCAAGGTGTTGTAAGTTGAATTTGTATTAATTTTGGTAATTAATAAAATTCTTTTTCTTTGAAATCCATCCGGATATCTTTGGGGTGGTAGAGGATTAGGCCCTAGTTGGGTTGAACCTCTTTAAATCGACGTGTGTTGTTTACATTCCGCACCTTTATTATTGTGGTTGAGCATTTAGTTCGAAAAAGAGGGCGAAATCGAAAAGATGGAGATAATCTATTCACCCCCCTCTAGATTATCGTAGCCGCTTGGACTTACAGTTGGAAGTCAATACAAAGTATTTTTTGGTCTGGTAGTAGAGTCATGTCCATTTCTCGTAGTCGATGATGGACAAGTAAGCTCAAATTTTATGAATTGAATTTGTTGTTCTAAGATTTCGTTTAGGGTGCTGAACGTGCAGTCAATTGGAATCAGTATTCTTGTTATTTCAAAGTTGCTATACTCTCTATTTTCTTCCCATTGTCCATTGTGGCATACCACAACTGAGATTTTCACCATGCAACTTTGGAATGCAATGAAAAGTTGGCTAAGTGAAACATATAAGAAACATAAATGAAACATGTATGAAACAAAGAAACAACAAACATGTTTGAAACAACAAAAAAAACAAAGAAACAAAAAAGAAACCAACGCAAAAAATCAGCGGAAAATGGGTATTTTTGTCAAAAACAGCGAAAAATGGGTATTTTTGTCAAAATTCAGCGGAAAATGGTATTTTTGTCCAAAATCAGCGGAAAATGGACATTGTGCAAGGATTGGGTATGGAAAATAGGGTATTCATGTCCTTTTCCCTAAAAAAATTGTCATCCCTAATATGGATTGAGCCCATAACGTTGGACATCATCAAAGCAATTTATATATATTATGAATGGCGAGAATTGATAAACTGTTCAATTGTAAATTGTTATTAATTTTACTAGTTTTTGACCCATGCGATTTGAGGCCCATCACCCCGATATAAAAATGTTCTTCTTCTTCATTTGTAAGTTAATTATCTCATAATCACACTTACACATTAATTCAAAGATTCGTTTATTGTCTTAATTATTCTCTCGATCTTGTGTCTTTGACTTGAGCGTTGGAGAGACCTCCCAGGATAACCCCAGGGCCCTCTAATGTTTGTGCATGTGTACAAACAACTTCCCAATTGAAGAATTTCCAACTCCCGGAGATGAAGACTCGTAAGATAAGACTTTAACTTTCGTTAGCATCTTTGACTTGGAGTGATCTGCCCTAAAAAACAACATCATTTTGGCGCCATCTGTGGGAACAACAAAAGCACACGAAGATACGGGGGCGCTAGCTATTCTCCCCCTAGAGGAGTGTCGCCCCCTCCACTGCATGCAAGAGCGGCGTCGCCTCCTCCTCACGGGGGGGCTTCACCCTTTGAAGAAGTTCACCTGTCTCGGGAAGCCCTCAAAGCACTCCTTGACGAAGCTTCCCAAAATGCTTTGAGGTACCAGGTTGCGGCGATGCCACAGGACGACCCCCCTGGGCTTCGCCTACCACTGAAGACCCTGACCTTGAAAGACAAGGAGAAGGAGATGAAGGACGCAGCGAAAATTGTGAAGAGCCGCCATTAGCTGAAAAATCTCGAGCTGTACAACCTAGCCTTGTCAACTTAAGGGCCACTGCCCTGATGAAGAGAAGTCCACTGGCCCCAACTAGAGGTGTCAAGCGTGCAGTCGTGCTGGCACACCGCACCGACTTTGGGCTAAAGCAAAAAAATTGGGTGGGTTGGGCCAAGCCAAACAAGAATAGGGCCACTATTTTTGCGGCCCAACCCACGAAAATACAAAGGAAAAACTAGGTTGGCCGGTGTTTCGGGCCTAATGGATGAGCAAAAAAATACGACTCATTTCGGGCCTAAGAAAGTGTAGCCCAACATGACCACTTTATCGAGCAGTCGGGCCGATACTGACCAACCGAGTGGGCAAAATTGTGACTCTAGCCCTGCTATCTCGTTGTGCAACTACCTTCGGGAATTAATACATCTAATCTCCCGAGTGCGATGGAACTAGAGACCCCTAGGAACACTAAGATAAATTCTGCGAAGGAGGATCTCTATGACTTAATGGACACCTCTTACTTTAAAGTGTTCTGTACCACTTTGACCAAGCGGGCACTAACTTGGTTCAACCAACTCCCGGTAGGATTATCTCCGGTATGAAAAAGCTTACTGGCGATTTTATGCAGCAAAATTGCTGCATAAAAACAACATATCTGAGGGGAATCATGTCCTTATTGGCGAGGTGGGACTTCGAGTTATATGTTCGAAGTTGTTTTTCAATGTCCATTGCTGCTATCGTCATTGCCGTTGAGGATGATGAGAGAAAAACTCTTCAGAGACTCGTGTCGAGCTCTCCAATGGATACATGTGGATGAAATTTGGAAGAGTGTGATAACAAGTAGTAGTAGCTAATAGGTTAAATCAAAATAACGAGGTGGGTTTGGAGATGGAAGCGGTGGTGCGGAGGTTTTGCGATGGTGGAGAATGGTTGAGAGAAAGGTAGTGGAAAAGGGAAGGCTAAAAATTAATTAGGGCACAATATTTTTATTTTATATTTTTTTGGAGGATAAAAATACTATTACACATCGATTTTCAAAAAAAGGATGTTAAGATTGATGTTGTAAACCAAACAATTGGTGGGGATAGAGATCAGTTAAAAAGAATGATGTGTAATAGGGAAAAATGCGGTCATAGACATCACTTGTTTTATAAGGTGATGTTAAATACTAAAAGACATCAAAAATACTTAAAACGATATCTTTTGGCGATGTCTTTCAACGTTTTTCTTGTAGTGATTAATTCTCCATCAACAGAAAGTGCCCTAAGACCATTGCTCACCTCTTCCAGATGAAGCAGACGGAAAGAGAGACACTGCAGAAGTTTATAAAGCGGTTCGTGGAAGCCGTCAATGAAGTTGCCAATGTACATCATGAGACTTTGACCTAAATCTCGTGAGAATCTTCGCCAAAGTTGCACGAAAGAATCCTTAGTAAAGAAGCCTCCCTCCAACTTGGAGGAGTTATTAAGTCGGGTAAAAACGCATCTAAGTTGAGGAGTCCACAAGCCCGAGCCCGCAGTACCAAGTGCAAGTCCAGGGAAGATGACAAGAATCAATCCCGATAGCGGAAGTGTTGATAGCTGCCCATAAGAAGGGGATCATTGATCTGCCGCAACCATTGAAGAATAATCCTTCACGAACACGCTCCCATTTGTACTGCCGATATCATAGGGACAGGGGGCATACTACAGAAGACTGTTTTATCCTGAAGAAGGAGACTAAGCGACACATACAGAAGGGTTACCTAAAGGACTACGTGGATTAGATCAAATTCACAGTGGCCCGATGCCACGTGAAGAACCTCAACAAAACCAGCACCACTCAGATCCCCGCAGGGATGAAAAGCGTGACGCTCACGTAGGCGGAGTCAATAATGTGATCGTCGGAGGACCAAAATCAAAGGACTCCTGGAATGCACTCCGAGAATGCAACAAGGAGCGAAGGGGTAAGTCCATAGTCGAGATCAACTTACCACTTACTTTGGCGATGGATGCGCCGCACCGAGTTACGAAGACAATCTATTTCCTCATCGTAGATGCTCCTCTCGTAATTATTTTAGGAAGGCCCAACTGAACCGAGTTTTGAGCCATCCCCTCTATATTCAAGTGAAGTTCCCATGGAGTCGGATTAGGTGAAGCCATTGGGGATATCAAGACTTCACAAGAGTGTTTATGTTGCCGCATGCGAAGATGAGCAAGTTCCGCAAACTCTAGTTCTACATCGTTCTCCAGTGCTTTAGTATTTTTCAATTATTTTTAGTCGGTTTCGCCCATGAGGCGTTATATATTTTATTTCTATTTCAGCCTATTTCGCCCATAGGGTGTAAAATGCATCATTTTTAATAATGAATAAATTACTTTCATGTTTACGCTATGATTTCTTGTATGCGATTAATTGCAAATATGGTTGCGGTCAATGACCACTTGGGTTCTCTCCTCAAGCAAACCTAATTCGGCTAAGACCCCGGATGGGATGGGCTTCCGAATGCGGGGGGTCTAGTAACTTTTACCTCTTCTGGCTAAGACCTTGGATGGAAGACCTCATCCGGCTAAGAACTCGGATAGGAGGGGCCTCCTGACGGGGGTTCTAGTAACTTTTACCTCATCCAACTAAGACCCTGGATGAGAAAACATCATCTCGCTAAGACCCGAATGGGAGGGGCCTCCTTATGGGGGTTTTAGTATTTTTACCTTGTCCAGCTAAACCTCCGAGTAGGAAGACTTCATTCGGCTAAAACCCTAGATGAGAGGGGCCTCCTCATGAGGGGGTCCCAGTAACTTGCACCTCATCCGACTAAGACCCCGAATGGGAGGGACCTCCTCACGAGGGGTCTTAGTAAATTTTCCCTCATCCAGCTAATACCCCTTATGGCTCCTCCGGCGTACCCGGAGGGGAGGACTCTCTCACGGCGGAGTCCTCGAAAATATTTCTTCCAACATATAACATACGGACATACAACAAAAAAGAAAGCAAATGTGCATAAAGGAGAACAACAATACAAATGTAGCATAAAAAATACAGAGCATCATTTAGCCCTCGGAGGCCAAAGAAACATCTCGAGCAAAACGAGAGAAGAAAAAAATATCAAAGTGCGTAAAGCAAGCCTAAATAGGTGAGCTAGAGTCAAGGGCATCCGAGCAGAATATAACTATCACTTCTCAAGCATGGGGTCCTCCGTCCGCTCTACAACATCGGCTCCACCGGTCTCTTCTCCATCTCCACCAATGACTCGATTCACAGCAATACACCAAAATTTGTACAAGTCTTAATTGAATGAAAAGAAACCATAATGAAGAATAAAGATGTAAAGTAACCACAAATCTTACCTGGGCCACGTCTCCTCAAAGGCGTGTCTCGATGTCCTTGAAGGACAGAGATCCAATGCAGGATTGATCATTCGCCGACAGTGCTCCTCTAGTGCTGGCATATCCCATGCCAGAATCTGTGAAGTCCTAATGGGACTGAATCCCCTCAAGGCAGTTCGCTCCGCCAGAAACAATAACAGGGGGGAAATTACCCTCAGAGCAGCATCACCAGTCTCTATCCTCGGCCTTTTCCCACCAAAAGAGCCAAAAAGAAGGACGAAAAGCAGGAACATCATCAACACAAGCTCTGGAATAAGATCCAGGATGTCAGTCACTCTCCGATCGGTGAGGGCGCTGCCCCCGCTCACCATTACTCCGAGGCGGGGTGCTCGAGCTCCCCCGATCAACAGTCTTTCCCTTGGCCTTCTCATTCTCCTTCTTTTTGAAGGCTATTAACTCAAGTAATATCTTGTAGGTCCCAAGGGGGTGTAAGTGTAAGGTTTAGAAGGGGGTTGAATAAACCTTACCAAATTTTCGATTTAGTCCTTTTTAAATATTCGAGTTGATACTACACATTTGTGTCCTTGATGGACAGTCAATTTAGTCACACAAGTAGAGTTAATCTCTCAAGACTCAACCGAAAATTTGTTGAAGGAATAACTCATTTGTTGGCACTAAATTAACTCATCGTGGTTTTGTTTTTGTGGAAGACTTAACACCCTTAAGTTTGATTAAGCAAGAGTTTAGTGCTTGGTTTAGTACTTATAAATTATCAAGTGGATAGCAAATTTATCGTGAGATATAAGCGATTAAAAATGCGGGAATTAAAATCTTTGAAATGTAAATGACACAATAAAATTTTTATAGAGGTTCGAAGATGGGGTAATTCTTCTACTCCTCTCTTCTCCAACTCTGGAGGAATCCACTAGGTAATGATCGAGTTTACAAAGTGGTAATGAGTCCAGATACAAGTCTTGATCACACTGGTGACTTGATCCTTTGGGACTCGATGCGAGACGCCTTGATCACTCGGTGGCTTAAATGCGACTCGGCCTCTTCTTCACAGGGCAGTGCCTTGCTACTCTGACTCACTTGCTCAAGCTCTTTGGATTTGATCACGAAGCCCTCCAAAAGCTTAAGACTTGGTTCGACCTTGAACCTTCCTACAATCCTTCGTGGAATGTAGACCCCTTTTCTTCAAAAGTTTCCCCTTCAAGGCGATTGAAGTTCTCTTTCCTTCACGGTGAGTGTTGGATTGATGTACTTCGTAATGTAGGCTTGAGGATTAATCTTGAATGATTTGAGAGTATTTCTGGTTATTATTTTAATTGATTTCTTGAATGTTCGTGGTTGGGTAACCTTCTCTCGAGTCATTCTCGGCCTTTTATAGTGATCTTTCAAAAATTTGCCCGTTGAAGAGATAGGCTTATTTTTGAAAGTCACTTTGATCGTTGGCTTGTCTTGTTGCGATCCTTGGAATTGCCATTTCCTCGTATGAATTGTTCTTTCACCTTTTGAGTTCGACACGGTGTAGTGCTTCCCATTGGTTCATTCCATTTGCACGCTTTCGACCGAGCACTCCAAGAAAGGTGGTATGGAGATATTACTTGTTTAAGTAATTCTCTTGATTTACGTGCAACGGATCTTTTCTGATTATCTCGACTGACCGCATTTCTTTGCTTTCCCAGGTGACTTAGAGTCACTTCCAATCATTGGATGACTCTTTGTCACTTCAACTTGAGACTTGGCTTTTCTCGAGTTGACTTGACCGATACTCCACTTGGCCGCATCTCACCGCTTCTTTAGTAGAGTTCCGTCTACTCTTCTTTGCCATACTCACTGTCTCAGAGTCTTCCTTCCGATCTTGATTGTCTTCTTGCATGTTAGGGCGTAGGCGACTTAACTCGGCTTGGCCACTCTAATTGTTACAATGCATTATACAATAAGAATTGGGGTGCCAACTTTCTATTCTAAGTTTTACATGGCATTCATCAAAATCTAAACAATAAAATTCCTAACAATTTCCCCCTTTTTGATGATGCCAAAACTTAAACCATTCAAAAATGCAAATAACAAAGATACATACAGATAGTGTATTGACATAGAATGTATGCGCGAGAATCAATCTTTTAATTGATCATATCATTCTTGTACTTTTTACACAAGCTGTTTACAAGGTGTATCGAGTTCATATTTGCCTCACGAGAAAAATAAAGAATTTATAGCTTTATTAAGGAAGACTTACATTGTATGTATTTACATAATAAAATACACGAAGGGTTGAATGACAACACTTCATCTTCTTTGTCTCCTTCTTTCATCTTGTTCAAAGATCTTCTTCTCTTCTTCTCTTTTTTCGTCGTCATTGCCTTCTTTTTCTTTTCATATGCCTTCTGGCGTTTCATCTTTTCTTATTCTTTCTGTCTCTCCTCCCATAGCGAGTTTGTCTCTTGTTTTTTCTTCTATTCTTTTTGCATACTCGGCATTAGTTTTAGCCACTTTCAAATTTGCCACTTGGTCAAGTCCATTGAAGAGATCCCTCCTTTCTTTCCTAGATCTACGTATTCAATATTCTTGGGCGAGGCCTAGGTCAAGCTTCTTCCTCCACCACTGCTTCTTCCTCTACCTCTGGGGTGTGTATTGTCTTGGGGTCTTCTTCTTCCGGTGAGTGACCAAAGCAGAGTGATTTAGGTAGTTTCTCGCCTATCGCCCTTCTTCACATAATGTGAGACCCTTTTCCCAGACAAGTCCCAAGCTTGAGCCATAGACATATTTGCAAAGTATCCCTCATTCGAGCGTTTTAAATTCATCAACTGATCGTGGCTCTGTCTCCGACATCCGAGATGGCATAAGTGTCTCTGTCTCTTTGGAATGCCTCCGTGTTCTTTCAAGATGTTCATAACTCGGGCATCCATTCTTCCTTCCACTTCCTTCATCCCGCTTCAATTGTTTTCTCTTCTCGGCCATAGATATACAGAGTGTTGGAGTGGCGAGTCACGGGAGTTTCTGCGATAATGTCATTTGTGACAGACCTGTTGAGGGGTTTGTGCAATCATCAAGGTCATATCTTTTGATCCTTCCCCTCGTGATTTTCCTTTCTTTCGCTTTTTTTAACACTTCCTCGGTGATTTTCCCTTCACAAATTGCTGCTCCTTCCTTTTCAACTTCGGATCCCCCTTGCTTTTAGGTATTCCTCTTCCCCCTTTTTGGCATCATCAAAGGAGAGAGGAACGCACGAAATAGACTTGCAAGCAAGAAGTCGAGCTCCTGCTTTGATAGTTGAGTTTTGTCTTGAGTCTGGCTTTGCGAGAATATGCGACGAAATTCATCGAGTAGCGTTGGACTCTGCTGAAATCGGCTTCATCTCGGCCATGAGAAGGCTGAATTTTGTATTCATGGTCTCTTCCAAACGTTGTAGATCACTCTTGTTTTGCTCACGCATGACTTAACCTCGGCAATGTGAGCTTCATGCATGTGCTCAATATGTTCTCTCGATTCATTTTTGCATCAAGCATTTTGACTCTCCATACCCAGACTTGTTGAACAATGTCCTGAAGTATCTCACTTGTTCCACACGCATTGTTTCTTCTTGTTGCCACCATTCCTTATTCTGTGATGCCTCTCAAGTCGGTGTGTAAGGTTGGCATCTCTATTGTCCGATCGCATGTCCAAAGAGGCTGATGCCTCTCCATCCCTTCAACCTCGGCAAATAGTGCCTTGAACACTTCTCGAACTTGGTGATTCTTCTATTGCGGTGATGGCCATACAACATCAAAGTCATAAGCGGTGGAACAATGGTACTGAAGAAGAGAAAACGGAGGCTGCGGTGCGTGATAGCGTGCGCGTTCATTCTCGACTCTTCATGGAGTTCGGGTACCTCCAGGGGAAAAAGGAAAAGATTCTACAAAGATTCATCACCGCCACCGGGATGCATTCAATGATGAGCGGTGCGCGTGAAGTTCTTTTGGGAATCGATCCCTCCCGACTTGAGGAGCTTGCGTAGTGGTCTCTTGTTGAGTGGGTCTTGTTGTGAAGTGGACCCGCTTTTGAGCCTCGGTGTCTCAACACTTCGTTGGTCTCAATTTGATTTTTCCATTTGAGTAGATGGTCCTCGGCCTTATCGAAGCGTCATCGGACGATAATGAGATTTCCATTGGTGGCTCATCATCAAAGTTAAAAGTTTGTGAGTAGTCTTGGGATCGGACTTGCTCGTGCTTGGAACATCCATGAATCGAGTCTTTTGGATTTGCACGGGGGATGACTCGGCTTCTTCTTCGCCTTCCGATCCCGAAATGTGACATCGGGATTATCCTGGGAATCATGAAGTGCGCTTATCTCCTTCTCGGATGGGTCGATGATAGCGGGGAGGATGTTCTCGACTTGACTACCTTACCCCGGGAAGTCTCAACCTCCCGTGGGCCTTCATTACCTCCGGCGGTCTCTCTGCGGCGAGGGCTTGGTCCTCCCTTTCGGCGATGTCAGTTGTCTTAGGGTCTTCTGGCGGTGGCATCCATTGAGTCTCAACCCCATGGATTGCACTTTCATCGCCCAGTGTTAACTCCCGGGCCGTTCCATCAGTGCCTCGATTTTGCCTCATTGCCCAGAGCGGTCTCAATGACATCTCAATCGAGCTTCGTTGATGGCAACTTCATTGTTCTTCTTGTGTTTGTATTCTCTCTACTTCGCCTCCTTGATTCGTTGTGGAGTCATCTGCAAACATCCTCCAACCTTCTTTGTAGTGGAGGAGTTCCCCCCCGGTGGCGCACCACCGGTGAGTGACTTGGAATGGGGTCACTCGTCTCCAAACTCCCGGCTGTTTCGATTGAATGTTCAGTTGGGGCGGTGATAAAACACCTTCAATAGGGGTTGGCTCATTTGGGGTCCCCATTGTCCCAGTTTCATCGCCATCTCCTTATTTCCTTCTTCCGAGTGAGTGGGAAGTGGTGGCAAAGCAACAACGGTGGCTATTTTTGAACCACTCCCATTGGATCGATTTCGGTGTGTCTTTGGAGGACTCTCTGGTCCCTCCATCAATCTTTGCTCGTGAAGGATTCGGATTCATGCAATGCTTTTTGCATTTGCAACTCTTCGTGGCGCGACATTCTGCGGATCCTCATCACCGTCCGAGAAGACATCAAGGAGAGGATGTGTGTGTTGTGGTGCGGGAGATAGGCGGATGCTTGCCTTCTCACGTGCCTCGGCTTCCTCCCTTGCTTTTCTCTCTCCTTTTCCTTGAAAATCTGCAGGATGTCTAAGCGATTGTCTTCATCAAGTCTTTGGGAGCACGATTTTTAGTCAAGGAAATTTAGCAGTTCCTCTTCTTCTTCTATAAACTCAGGCCGTTGGAACTGTTCCTTGACTTACTCAACTTCCATTTCCTCCACTCATGCAGACGATTTTGGATGTCGGGTAAGGTGGGATAGGATCATTACATCACTATCTGCTTTCTAGCAGTTCTTTTGTGTTTCATTTGTGTGAACTACTGGTGTGTCTTGAGTTGCCTCTGCGATCGCCTTCGGCGAGACTTGTTTGTTTCATCAACTACATCCGGAGACTCTACTTCTCCGGTAGTCTCGGTGTTTGCTCTAGGTGAGTAATCGACTCATTTGGTTTCTCGATTGACCGCTTGATGATTCTTCTTCGTCTCCTAGTTTGTACCAGAGGGATTTACGGTTCGAGACGGTGTCCTCCGAGTCTTGGGCGGCGGGGGCGTCTTGGTGTCTTTTTTCGAGGAGCGGGCCGTTGTGGCTTCTCGGTTCTCCTCTTTTGACGATCGGAGAAGGTATTTGTGAGTCCTTCTCGACGGCTAGCTGCGAGGGGCGGAGAGACACGGCTGCGGGCGGTGACTCGCTGAGGGCGGGAGCATGTTTGGTTTTCTTTCTTTGCAGGGCAAAGACTCTTCTTAGTAGCTGGCTTTGGGGCACTCTCTTCTTGGGTGGAGAGGAAGCAATTTGTATCTTGGGGTGGTGATTCCCCCTCACCAGTGTCGACTCTCTTGGCGTAAGCTCTCTTCTCGTGCGCCGGAGAGGTTTGCTCGAACATCCTCTTGTTAACATGGAATGCCTTCCCATGTCTAAGAGGACTCTTTCACCTCCATTAGCCGGCCAATCACTAGGCCATATCCTAGGGATCCTCCAAATGAGCCATCTTCCTTGAAGGATTTGTTCCCACGTTCGGGCGAGTCTGCTTTGTAGACAAACTCATTGAGTTTATCTTCTTTAATGCGATGATTGCGGCCATTACAATCGGCTTTGCCTTTGTGATTGGTCAAAAGCGCCAAATTTGATGTCGATACATTTGGCAACTATGTCCAACGACTTGTGATAATCCTCCTTCAGAGTCTCTTGTTTGTATACATTATTTTATCGGCAAAGTCGGGCTTGGCTATTTCTTTCCAAGCATCGGCCAGGTTTACATCGCCGTTAATCTCGATGCTCCTTCGCCTGGTAAAGCGGTGGTCACCAAATCCTTGGCGAGAGATAGTCATTGCTTTCCGTGAACAGATGACTTAATTCCTTCATCGTGAATCTCGGCATTCACGTAGAATTGTGCGACCTCCTCCTCCACATAGGTCATCGAATATTCTAACGTTAGAAATGGATTTTAGCCCGATCGTTTCCAACTTTTCAGCGATTTTCTTCACTAGGGTGTCGTCGGATTTTGTTTCACCATTCCTCGAAATCCACCGTAGAGCCAGGTGTGGATTTGCTTTCCTAACTTGGTAAAGTCATAAGTTGGTGCCATTTTTCAGGATTATATCAAGAAAAACTTGGAGATTGACTTGGAGATAGATAGGGCTTGAGAGTATTTTGCCTTTGCTTTTGAGAGAAAGAGATGAACAGTTTTAGAAGTGTGAGAGAGAAACGGATGAAAATGGTTTAAATATGGTTTTATGAAAGGCGTGCGGGTGGTTTTTGAAATGTGATCGAAATCAACGGCTTGGATTTTGCACGCCTATTGAGCATTTAATGTCTCGTATTTAATGCGGCAAAGCATTTATATCAATCATAAGCTTGGTGTGCGAGCTTTATGTCCGTACACATCATCATTATCTTTCACGTATTCCTTAAAACATTCCCGCTTAGTCAAACGATTGCGTTTTGTCACTTTGCTCATAAGTTATTCAACTTATCCCTTAGCTGATTTATCTCTACTTCTCATAGTTCTCTTAGTGACTCGACTATCGGTGATCGGTCGGTGTAGTCAGTTGTCTTTCCGATCTGGTGATTTCTTGGTGATTTACATTTTCAGCTCTTTTTCACCCCTTTTCTGTTCCATTTCTCTTCTTTGATTAAATGCGAGTGTCAGCTCAGCTCAATTAGTCCCAACTCATGCTTGAGTTCTTCAAATCTTGACTCACATAATGGTTTTGTGAAGATGTCAGCTAGTTGTTTATCAGTTGAGATATATTCCAGGATGATGTCCTTCTTTTCAACATGATCTCTTATGAAGTGATATCTGACATCAATGTGCTTTGTTCTTGAATGCAACACAGGATTTTGAGTGATTGCAATTGCACTTGTGTTATCACACATGATTGGAATTTCTTTTTCCTCAACCTCATAGTCTCTGTTCTTTGTCTCATCCATAGGACTTGGGCAACTTTTTGCCATAGCATGACTATGTATTCTGCCTCATTTGTAGAGGTGGCTATTGAATTTTGCTTCTTGCTAAACCAGAAATCACTGTTTCTAGCATTTGACATGTGCCTGAAGTGCTCTTCCTATCAACTCGCATCCAAAGATAGTCGAGAATCTGAATAGCCAATTAGCTTGAATCCACCTTCCTTTGGATACCATAGGCCTACTTCTTGGCTTCCTTTCAAGTATCTCAATATTCTCTTCTTTGTCATATGGCTCTCTTTTGGAGCAGATTGAAATCTTGCACATACACCTACAACAAAGGTGATGTCCGGTCCGCTTCTTTGTGAGATAGAGCAATGATCCAATAAGTGCTTTCTCAGTATCTTGTTTGATCTAGGCTTGCCATCCGCATCCATGTCCATTTTGGTGATGTATTCATTGGTATTTTTACGTGAGAAGATTTATCCTCCATACCAAACTTCTTCATTAAATCTCTGGTGTATTTTGTTTGACTTATGAAGGTTCCATCCTTGGCTGTTTCACTTGAAGTCCAAGGAAGAATGTCACTCTCTCCCATCATGCTCATTTCAAATTTACTTTGCATGAGGTTTGAAAACTTTTCACACAGCTCTTTGTTTGTGGATCCAAAAATGATGTCATCCACATATATTTGAACAAGCAAAGATACTCTTTTTGTCTTGAATTCGAAT
The DNA here is from genome assembly GCA_016081115.2 of Rehmannia glutinosa. NCBI lineage: Eukaryota > Viridiplantae > Streptophyta > Magnoliopsida > Lamiales > Orobanchaceae > Rehmannia > Rehmannia glutinosa. The sequence goes on from CM071926.1 coordinate 132,005,786, forward strand.
AGTGTTCTATCTACTTTTCCTTTTGTGAATCCATTTTCGGTTAGGAATTGTGACAATGTATCATACCAAGCTCGGGTGCCTGTTTCAATCCATATAGAGCTTTCTTGAGTTTGTATACCTTATCTCCAAGAGTCTTCTCGCTCAAATCCTGGAGGTTGTTCAACATACACTTCTTCTTCCAATAAACCATTCAGAATGCACTTTTTACATCCATCGATATACAATGAAATCCTTGTGAGCAAAGGCAAGAAACATCCTTATAGCTTCCAATCTTGCTACGAGGGGCAAATGTTTCATCAAAATCTATCCCTTCTTCTTGGCAATATCCTTTGGCTACTAGTCTTGCTTTGTTTCTTACCACAGAACCTTCCTCGTTCATCTTATTTACGAACACCCATTTGGTGCCAATAACATTTTGATGTATGGGTCTTTGCACTAATTCCCATACTTTATTTCTTTCAAAGCGATTGACTCTTCTTGCATAGCTTGAATCCGGTGTGTGTCGTCAAGGCTTGTGACACGTCTTTGGGCTCTATTTGTGAGATGAAGCATGTGAACATGGCTTCTTGTTGAGTTGGATCTTGTTTTGACACCTTCTCTTATATCTCCAATGACAAGTTCGGTGGATGATTTCTCGGCCATCTTACATCAGGTTGGAGTAAGTTAGTGGATTGATCGACTTGCGGTGTGTTCGGGTCGACTCTCTCGTAATCACTTAGCCGCAAATTCTCCATTGTTTTTGAGATTTGACAATCTCATCTTCTTCTCGAGTTGATGATTCCCGGCTTGACTTGACATATGGACTCTTACGTATGGTTGGATGATTGATCTATCGGTGACTCTTCAATGTCTTCTCCATTTACATTTGGCTCATCGAATACTACATGAATGGATTCTTCGTAACCATAGTTCTCTTGTTGAGTATTCTCAGAGGCTTTGCTTTAAATTTGAGTATCCTAAGAAGATACCTTCATCGACTTTAGCATCAAAAGCCTTTAGGTTGTCTTTGCTATTGTTGTGGATGAAGCATTTGCATCCAAATATTCTCGAAATATGCAACATTTGGTTTTCTTCGGTCTAGATCTCATAGGAGTCTTTGTCATTTTGTCTATTTATCATACATCTGTTTTGGGTGTAGCAAGGTGTGTTGATTGCTTGACCCAAAATCTTTTTGGTAACCCTGCTTGACTAACATGGTCCTTCTTTGCTTCTTTGAGGGTTCTATTCCTTCTTTCGCAACTCCATTCTGCTTTGTGGAGTTCTTGTCCTGATAGTTCATGACTAATACCATTCTCAATACAATCTTCGAGTTATTATTCCATTGACAAACTCGGTTCCTCTGTCGATCTTATTTTGATAATGGTTTGACTCTTCTCGTTTTGAATCCTCTTCATCATTTGTGGTAGTTTTGTAGAGTTTTTTCTTCTTACACATGAATATTGTCCATGTATATCTTGAGTAGTCATCTACTACCACCAAGGTGTATTTCTTTCCACTTATCTTTGTTTGGTTCCCTTTGGGCCAAATAGATCCATATGAAGCGGATGCAATATTCTTGTTGAGGATGGGCATGTCTTTTCTTTGAATGATGACTTGATTTGTTTTCCTTCTCGACATGCGTCACATATACTCTCCTTTTTGTATCTCGAGTCGGTAATCCTTCCACAAGATGACTTCTTGCCCGACTTGTTAATTGTTTTGAAATTGGGTGACTCGACTTTTTGTGCCACAACCAACTTGATTGGTTTGTGCTCTTTTGCTAGTAGAGAGTCTTGGGTGTTGCGAGTTGACCAATCCACTAAATACATATTTTTTTGTCTACATCCTTGCAACACAACTTCATTTGATTCAATATCTTTGATTTGGCATATTCCCATGTTGAATCCAACGTTGTAACCCTTGTCACAGAGTTGGATGATGCTTAGCGAGGTTAAAGTTGAGTCCTTCAACATATGCCACGTCCGTGATTTCTAATCCATTCCTCTTGATGGTTCCAATGCCTCTTATTTCACCAGGAGCTTCATTTCTCCAAATATGACTTTTGCTCCTTTAACTTCCTTGAATTTTGACAGATTTTTCTTGTTTCTGTCATGTGTCCGGAAGCGACCACTATCCATGTACCAGGTTCCTTGGCACTCATTTGTTCCTTGAACGCAATCAAGGAAATTAAGTTTTAGGTACCCATACTTGTATGCGGGTCTGAGGGGTTAGAATTGTAAGATGATCCAACCAACTTATAGCCAAATGATTTGACTCAAGGGGTTGCCATCTATCAGTGCCATAATCATAATTAATCCTGGCAAATTGCTTGGGGATTCTAGGTTCATACAACTGTCTCTTTTTTGTCAGTATGCTGCATATGTGTTTTAGCAATTGCCTTCCTTGGGTAATTGTGGTGTCTTTGAGTGTAGTGCCTAGGTGCATATGTGTGTTTGATGAAAGCTCTTGTACTTTTGGAATGGCCTTTTTTGAGTTCTAGGCCTTTGCCATTTGGGCTTATATTCCATAAGTTTATCTTCGATAGTTTACATTATTCCAATCAGCTTGGCTTGGATATTTTCTACCATTCCCATCATATGTATTTCTTTTATGGATTTTCTGGGATTTTTGGTAGCTCGCTTCTTCTTTGCTGAGTATTTTTCGTTAGGAGTTCTTTGAGGACTCGGGTGAATCTCTTCTCGGTATCCTTTCAAAGACACTCAATCGGTGTTTTCCTTTTCCTTTGTAACCAAGGCCAGTTTGCTTGTTATTGTGCTTTGGAGTGAATGTGTGTGCAACATTTAGAGTTTTGGATTTTTCGGACTCTTCATGACTTGAAGATCCTTTTTCCAAAATTACTTTTGAGGTTTGACATCGCACAGAGGAATTAAATCCTAAGCCTGTCTTGTCTCCACATTCTCTTTGACTCATAATAAGATCATCCAATGATTTAGATGCCTTAGTGAATGAGGCAATAACATTCTTGAGGTCATTCTCCTCTTTTCTATAGCAGCAATTTCGCTATTAATTTAGCATTTTCGACCTTTAAATTTTCATTCTCATCGGCTATTTGACTTAGAGTACTCGAACTTCTTAGTCGGCTTTGAGTTTTGACTTTTGAGTAGGCTGTTTTCCTCATTCAATAGTGTGTGTGAGGATTTAATGTGTTCAAAATCTTTCATCATTTTGCCTAATGAATCATAAAGATCGAGTGGGTGATGAAGTGTGTGTGTCTGATCACTATCTTTGGTGTCCGAGTTTGATGAGTTAGATTGTACCTCATCTTCTTGGTCGAGGTTGATCTTGTTCTTTGGCCATCAAGCGATCGGGGCTTCTTCTTGAGTCACTTGAGTAGTCGGCTTCACTTTGCTCTCTGAATCATTTGTCTCTCTTGACTTGGTTTTTTGCTGATCTCTGCAGACCATCATTGCCTTTTTCCTTTCTTGTCTTCTTTCTCGAAGACCTTTCTTTCTTCTTCATCCCCTGTATTTGTTGACTACAGGATATGGGCGATCAATGGCATAGTGACCTGGTTGTCTCTGAGTTCAAAGCATAGATATTCAACCTTTTGATCAGCTCTTTCCATTCTTGGATTGTCACCCTTTGATACTCAACTTTTTGATGATCTGTTCTCTTGGTTGGCCTATCTTCCTTGATTTGGAGGAGTGAGTGTCTTCGGAAGATTCACCCTTTCCTCTCTTGTAGTTCTTATTAAAGAACTTGTTGAATCTTTTAACCATCGGGCTATTTCTTCCGGGTCAATGACTTCTTTGACCTCGGCTCTCTTCACATCTTTAACAATTAGAGCAGCTATTTTGGGTACAACTGTCTCTTCCTGGTCTTTTCTTCTCGGCTCAAACTCGTAGGCTTTGAGGTCCGAGAATAACTCATGGTTGGATGTCTTTGATAGGTCCATGGAATGTCTCGTGCCATGACCTTCATTTCCCATTCATTTGGAAGACTTTTTAGGATCTTCATACACATTTCTTCGTGTATATTCCTTTCCAAGTGCGGAGACAACTCATTTGTGATTTACGTGGAACCGAGCATCTAGTTGATCCAGGTTTTCTCCGAGATCATTTTGAAGTTCTCAAATTTCTGTACAGCCATTTGATAATTTGTTTTCTTTGATTTGCTCGAGCCTTCACAAATCAATGTCACTTGTCCCAGATTTCCTTAGCCGTTTTGCATGATTTGACTTTATTGAACATGGCTTTGTCCAAGGTTTTGTAAAGGATGTCCTTGGCTACATTGTCCAGGTTGTATCTTTTTCTCTCATCATTTGTCCACTCAGTTCTTGGTTTTCAACCATGACAGGTCCTGGGAGCAACATCTTCTTCTCCTTCAGCTGCAACTCTTAAATGCAGTTTGTGTTCACCTTTAAGATTTGCAGAGGCCCATCTTCTATCACTATCCACATCTCATCATGTAATCGATAGATGAGCCTCGCATACGTATTTTCCAATCATCAAATTCTTCGATAGTGAACATAGGGATGCGTGTGAATTTGCTTCCATGATAATAACTTTTAATGATAAAAAGAGTTTCGAGAGTTTAAGTACAAAAGCAGACTTTGAAAAGTTTGGAGATCTAGTTCAAGAACGGTGCGGAGGGTTCAATGAACCAACCGCTCCGATACCACTTGTAGGTCCCAAAGGGTGTAAGTGTAAGGTTTAGAAGGGGGTTGAATAAACCTTACCAAATTTTCGATTTAGTCATTTTTAAATATTGAGTTGATACTACATTTGTGTCCTTGATGGACGATCAATTTAGTCACAAAGAGAGTTAATCTCTCAATGGACTCAACCGAAATTTGTTGAAGGAATAACTCGTTGTTGCTGGCACTAAATTAACTCGATTGTGGTTTTGTTTTATTGGAAGACTTAACACCCTTAAGTTTGATTAAGCAAGAGTTTAGTGCTTGGTTTAGTACTTATAAATTATCAAGTGGATAGCAAATTTATCGCCAGATATAAGCGAGTTAAAAATGCGAGGAATTAAAATGCTAAAATGTAAATGACACAAGAAAAATTTTTATAGAGGTTCGAAGATGGGGTAATTCTTCTACTCCTCTCTTCTCCAACTCTGGAGGAATCCACTAGGTAATGATCGGTTTACAAAGTGGTAAGTCCGGATACAAGTCTTGATCACACAGGTGACTTGATCCTTTGGGACTCGATCTGGAGACGCCTTGATCACTCACCGGCTTCTCGACGACTCGGCTTCTTCACAGGTATTTTGCCTTGCTACTCTGACTCACTTGCTCAAGCTCTTTGGATTTGATCACGAAGCCCTCCAAAAGCAAGACTTGGTTCGACCTTGAACCTTCCTACAATCCTTCGTGGAATGTAGACCCTTTTCTTCAAAAGTTTCCCTTCAAGCGATTGAAGTTCTCTTTCCTTCACGGTGAGTGTTGGATTGATGTACTTCGTAATGCAAAGCTTGAGGATTAATCTTGAATGATTTGAGAGTATTTACGGTTATTATTTTAATTGATTTCTTGAATGTTCGTGGTTGGGTAACCTTCTCTCGCAGTCATTCCTCGGCCTTTTATAGTGATCTTTCAAAAATTTGCCCGTTGAAGAGATAGGCTTATTTTTGAAAGTCACTTGCGATCGTTGGCTTGTCTTGTTGCGATCCTTGGAATTGCCATTTCCTCGTATGAATTGTTCTTTCACCTTTTGAGTTCGACACGGTGTAGTGCTTCCCATTGGTTCATTCCATTTGCACGCTTCTCGGGACCGAGCACTCAAGAAAGGTGGTATGGAGATATTACTTGTTTAAGTAATTCTCTTGATTTCTGCAACGGATCTTTTACGATTATCTCGACTTGTTTCGCATTTCTTTGCTTTCCCAGGTGACTTAGAGTCGCCTTCCAATCATGGATGACTCTTCCGTCACTTCAACTTGAGACTTGGCTTTTCTCGAGTTGACTTGGATCGATACTCCACTTGCATCTCATCTCACCGCTTCTTTAGTAGAGTTCCGTCTACTCTTCTTTGCCATACTCATTTGTCTCACAAGAGAGTCTTCCTTCAGTCTTGATTGTCTTCTTGCATGTTGGGCGTGGCCGACTTAACTCGGGTTGGCCGGCTCTAATTATTACAATGCATTATACAATAAGAATTGGGGTGCCAACTTTCTATTCTAAGTTTTACATGGCATTCATCAAAATCTAAACAATAAAATTCCTAACAAACACTATACCTCTTCTTTCTTGACGAGTAAACAAGAAACGATTAATGGAAGAACAGAGATAGTCAAATATACAAGTGAAAGCAAAGAATAGTGAGGAAGTAAAACACAAGTGTTGAGTATCAAGAAACCCCTAACATTTAGCAGACTCTTGAAAAATCCTTTGGATCTATAAACTTTCGCCATCTTTTTGTGGGAAGCGGGAGGCCCCAGGCTTACTTAGCTTCCGAGACCCATTCGTGAGGGAACTTCCAACCATTGTCCCTCACATAGAAGAAGTCCTCCTCCACAACCCACCAGGAGAAGGAAGCCACGTAAGAAACTTACACCAGGGGTGAGGGGAGAAGTCAAAGAAGGTGCCACCATAAGACTTCTTGACATAGAACAAGGAGTGTAATCCATCTACAATTGCGGATGTATCCAACTTCCGCATGGCATATTCATATCCCCATATGCACGCGTAAGCTTGGAGAACCATCGTCAACTCATGTGCCTAGTGATCTCGGGATCGCCATGAGAAAGTTATCCAGAAGGAAGAATAAAACCAATGGAGAAGATGTAAAGATATATCAGAATGAAGCCCTCGGGCGGATGAATAAGTCTATTTCACGATCCGGGAACCAACATCCAAACATCTTGAAGAGAGCCCCAAAAGCTCCCGCAATCTATGAAGGCACCGAGATGAGACTCGCTAACTAACTCTCCCGGGATAATTGCTTGACACCGGGGAGGCCTATGATGATACCTAGGTCGATGGACCTCTTCTAGGTTGTCCCCTTTGGACTCCTCCTTGGGAGCCTCATCACTTGAACTTGAACCGAGTCAAGCTCGACTTTCCCCTCACTATCATAACATAACTCCGGATCTAGAGAAGGAATATCAAAATCCACGGATAGAGGTGGAAATACAATAACGAACCAGGAGATAAAATGACCGGTGACACCCCAATCGCCGAGCAAAATTGAAGAAGGACCAGAATCCAAAATTCGGCCGAAAATGTGTGAAAACTCTAGAGAAGACGGAGAAAAGTGAAAGAAAGAACGGATCTGGGGGCTTAGGCCACTACCCGGGGGCGTGCCCTTGAGGGCGCCTTTGCCCATTCCGGGAGGCGTCTAGGCGCCTCGCCCATCTCTCGAGGCTCTCGTATTTCTCCTCACTTGATGTATTTCACTTATCACTCCAACTCTGCATGAGAACTCTCCTCAACTTTCAAGAATTTTTACTAGGTGTTCTACCAAGCAAGAAATTCAAAGTTAAAGAGTACAAAGAGAAATATTACCCTTGGGAGATAGGCTCAAGGCTCTCCTCCCAAGTGTGTGTCATTGTGTAAGAATGGTCAAAGATTCTCCAAGACAAGATAATATATTGAACAGGACAAGCCAGCCATGGTATTAGTATTAGCTCCCGCACTGCTTTATTCTCCCGCAACACCAGAGTTGGGGGCTTATGTTGGGAGAAAAAACGATATTTAATAATTAATATATAATTTGATTTATATATTGAAATAATATTAATTGTCCCATGGGCTATTCATGGAATAACCCGACCCAAAGGAGTCTGGGACTGACCCACTGGCTAATTTCTCCTACACGGCCCATCACCCAGGTAAAAGGTCTTCCATCTTCATTTATAAGTTAATTCTCTTTGAATCACTCTTACGCATTAATCCAAAGATTTGTTTCTTGTCTTAATTATTCTCTCGATCAATGTCGACTTGAGCGTTGGAGAGACCTCCCGGGACCCTCTAACGTTTGCGTGTGTGTGTGCAAGTTTCCAATCAAGAATTTTTCTCGGAGAAGAGAAGACTCGGAAGACTTCCCCTGGGAAATAGAAGACTTTGACTTTCTCAATATCTTTGACTTGGAGTGATATGCCCTAAAAATAACATCAATATATAATTACAAATTTTGTAATACTTCTTTGTATAAAATATTATTTCTTAGTTTGTTTTTCATTATTTCTCAAATAACAACTATAAATATATCGAGAAATAGACAAAATACATGAATATAAAAATTGATGTTCAATAACCCAAATGCAAAACTTTTAAAGTTCATTACAAAATAAAATTTTGAGTAATTATATACTATATTTTCATTTATTATGTTTGTTTTTATTTTTATATGCAATATGGGTGTCAAATGAAAATCGTAAAAATTTAATTTTAAAAAAGTTATTAAATTTTAAAAAAAAAAAGAAGATGGAAAAATAAATATAATAATTAAAGCCATACATACACAAATTTGGAAGACTATTTTTGATATAATCATAATTAAAAGACTTTAAAAGTTAACTACCAAAACTGTCATTTCAATTAATCAACATTTTTTAGTGTAAATACTTTTATAATTTTTTATAGTATTGTGAAATGGATAGAAAAATTTTGTGCTACTATTTATAGAGACATTTCATATATATATATATATATATATATATATATATATCAAATGAGACCTCCGTGTAATGCACGAGTTGTATATTTGTAAGGCCTTTTTTGTATTGCAACATGCACATTTTTCTAATAATTCTAGGCTCTTTCTCTCTCCATGGTAGCAATTTTAATAAAAGAATCAAACAATGCGTAAAATATAATTTAATATTTTTTATTGATGAAGTCAAAAATAATATCATACCTCATAATTATGAAAAATATACTCCAAACTATATAGTTGTGTTTGGTCTTTTGAAAGTGATTTTTCCTAAATCCGTTCAAGGTGCAACTTCATCGCCATTGTATTTCAATCATGTTTAGATCCTTAATAAGTATAAAGATTACAAACTTGAAAGTTAAATATTAAAATACATTGATAAATATAAAAATATTTTCTATTAACATGAAGATTATGTTAATAAATATAAACTAATTTTTATATATAAAAAACGAATATGAATAAAATTTTATATTAAATAAAAAATTAACTTCTTTAAATAATTATATGTACGAATATATGTTACATATATACTATTGTAATACATATTTTGAGATATTTTCATCAATTAAAATAAATATTTTTAATTGAATTTAGTTGACTTAAATACAATTATATATTTATGAAGAAATGAGCGTACAGTAATCGCAAATAGCGAAAAATGCATGAATATACAAATTATTGTCAAAGATTGGATGCATAATTTTTAAAGCATATAACAATTAAATTTGAGTAAATATACCTTAATTTTTTAATTTATTATGCTTATTTTTTATTTTATATATAAAGTATGGGTGTTAAATTGAAAATCATAAAAATTAATTAATTTGATATATTGTACAAAAAATCGGATCACAAACAAAAAAAAGTTATTAAATTTTAAAAAATAAAAAGAAATGACAAATATAATAATTAATGTTGACATACTCAAATTTGGAAAACTATTTTTTATATAATTCTAATTAAGGCACCTTAAAAGTAAACTACCATTCCAATAATAATAAGTCTTTTCTTTATTACAGAGATTTTAATTACATTTTACAGTAATTGAAAATAGGCGGAAAATTTCAAGCTACTATTTTGAGAGGTATCTATTTATATATATAGGTAGATGTGAGTAGTGTTAATTAAAATTGAACTTAGAAAAAAAGTTAGAGAAAAATGTTATAAATATTACCAGTTTGTCCTTCATCTTTTAATCATTTTTCACTTTCGTATGACTATATTAATTATGTTTTACTAAAATTGGAGGCAAAACATTGGTAGAATTAATCAAATGGTGATTTGTATTTGCCTTTTTTTTAATTAAAAAAATAGCATGTTAAACTTGTATAAGTAATTATGTATGTACCAATTTTTAATATATGTATGCAACACTAAGTGACCATGTGTATAGATAAATTCGAAAATAAATAAAAATATCAACTAAGAATCGAAATACAGCCTACCAATAACTAACTAATAAGGTTTAAAACCAAAAAAATACTATTTTGATTGAAATATGAATTCTTAATGTAGTTGTATCAAACAAAAAAGTAAAAAAGATGATATAGTTGTATTTGTTAGGTATCAACCCCGCTGTCCAACCTGATCGCCATAGCTGAAATATTACAAATAGCTAACGAATAAACTATTACATTACAAATAGCTAACGAATAAACTATTACAAAGCTTTTACTTTTACCTACGGGATTCGAGATTACAATAAATCTAAAAAGCATAAATAAATTGCAGGGCTTCAGTCTATTGCAAACAAACTCCCTGGAGCTACGCACCCCATTCAATAGTCTGCGCTAAGCAAAGAAAACGGAATAAGTAAAAGAATAAAATAGAAACCCGGAAACTGAAACTGAAAAACACAAGAAAAGTATCACCAAGTTGAGTTTATACAAAACCCCGTTCCTTTTAAGCTCCTTCAGACAACAATGAGATGGGTCAGGTCTGGTCGACTCAGATATGGAAAATCTCCTTCACAGTTGAATGAAACCGAACGCGCCTAAGGTTAGCCACAAAGAGACCCAAAGCCCAATACTGTCATAAGAACCCACAAGTTTATCCCACAAAGGAATTGCCACCGGAGGGAAACCACAAACGGGCAATCATCGAGAGAACCCACAAAAGGGTCGGACCTCAAATACCTAAAACCCCATTGGAACCCCACCGAAAAACTCACAACCAAGAACCGAACAATCAATGGAGAAGATGATTGGAACACTCTATGGAAAGCCTCACTGGAATCTCACAAAGATTCACCAATAATCGAAGAGAAGGAAACAAGGATTTGAGAGAGAGAGAGAGAGAGAGAGAGAGAGAGAGAGAGAGAGAGAGAGATTTTTTAGCGCCGCTAGATTATAACACTTAATCCAACAGTCAATTTCAAAATTAAGAGGATCCGCGGATAGCAAGAACGGGTACCAAATAATCCCAGACCGGGTGATAAAAGTGGGTTGGGTGCTTTGGGCTTGTCTCTTTGGGCCTTGGACAAATGATAAAGGGCTGGCAATTCACAAACAATTTTAGGCCACATAATAACATTCTCTGTGTTGGCACAATTTCGGTTCACATGGCTAGGTACATACACACATAATCATGATCACCTATTTTTCTCGCTACACACAGTCCGACAAAAATACAGTTATAGTAAGCACAAAGCAAACTATAACAAAAAGGAACAGGGTAAAATAACTTATTGTACGCAAAGTACAATAAAACTGGTTATAACAAGTACACAACAAGTTATAACCAAAACTGGTTATTATGTTTGTTTTTATTTTTTATATGCAATATGGGTGTCAAACTGAAAATCGTAAAAAATTAATTAATTTGATATATTATACATCAAAACGGACAACAATAAAAAAGTTATTAAATTTTTTAAAAAAAGAAGAAGAGGGAAAAATAAATATAATAATTAATGCCATACACACACAAACTTGGAAGACTATTTTTGATATAATTTTAATTAAAAGACTTTAAAAGTTAACTACCAAAAACTGTCATTCAATAGTAATCAACATTTTTTAGTGTAAATACTTTTATTATTTTTTTATAGTATTGTGAAATGGATAGAAAAATTTTGTGCTACTATTTATAGAGACATTTCTTATATATATATATATATATATATATATATACAGATGAGACCTCCGTGTAATGCACGAGTTGTATATTTGTAAGGCCTTTGTTTTGTATTATTGACATGCACATTTTTCTAATAATTCTAGGCTCTTTTCTCTCTCCATGGTAGCAATTTTATTAAAAGAATCAAAAAGGCGTAAAATATAATTTAATATTTTTTATTGATGAAGTCAAAAAAAAAAAAATATCATACCTCATAATTATGAAAACTATACTCCAAACTATACAAAGTTGTGTTTGGTCTTTGAAAATCTGGTTTTTCATAAATCCGTTCAAGGTGCAACTTTATTGCCATTGTATTTTAATCATGTTTAGATCCTTAATAAGTATAAAGATTACAAACTTGAAAGTTAAATATCAAAATACATTGATAAATATAAAAATATTTTCTATTAACATGAAGATTATGTTAATAAATATAAAACTAATTTTTATATAAAAAAATGAATATGAATAAAATTTTATATTAAATAAAATTTAACTTCTTTAAATAATTATATTTATGAATATATGTAACATATATACTATTGTAATACATATTTTGAGATATTTTCATCAATTAAAATAAATATTTTTAATTGAATTTCGTTGACTTAAATACAATTATATATTTATAAAGAAATGAGCGTACAGTAATCGCAAATAGCGAAAAATGCATGAATATACAAATTATTGTCAAAGATTGGATGCATAATTTTAAAAGCATATAACAATTAAATTTGAGTAAATATATCTTAATTTTTTTAATTTATTATGTTTATATTTTATTTTATATATACAATATGGGTGTTAAACTGAAAATCATAAAAATTAATTAATTTGATATATTGTACAAAAAAACGGATCACAAACAAAAAAAAGTTATTAAATTTTAAAAAATAAAAAGAAATGATGAATATAATAATTAATGTTGACGTACTAAAATTTGGAAAATTACTTTTTATATAATTTTAATTAAGGCACCTTAAAAGTAAACTACAATTCCAATAATGATAAGTCTTTTCTTTATTGCAGAGATTGTAATTACATTTTCTGATAATTGAAAATGGGGGAAAATTTCAAGCTACTATTTTGAGAGGTTTCTCTTTATATATATAGATAGATGTGAGTAGTGTTAATTAAAACTGAACTTAGAAAAAAAGTTAGAGAAAAATGTTATAAATATTACCAGTTTGTCCTTCATCTTTAAATTATTTTTCACTTTCGTATGACTATGTTAATTATGTTTTACTAAAATTAGAGGCAAAACATTGGTAGAATTAATCAAAAGTGATTTGTATTTGCCATTTTTTAATTAAAAAAATAGCATGTTAAACTTGTATAAGTAATTATGTATGTACCAATTTTTAATATATGCATGCAACACTAAGTGACCATGTGTATAGATAAATTCGAAAATAAAAAAAAATATCAACTAAGAATCGAAATACAGCCTACCAATAACTAACTAATAAGGTTTAAAACCAAAAAAATACTATTTTGATTGAAATATGAATTCTTAATGTAGTTGTATCAAACAAAAAAATAAAAAAGATGATATAGTTGTATCTGTTAGGTATCAACCCCGCTGTCCAACCTGATCGCCATAGCTGAAATATTACAAATAGCTAACGAATAAACTATTACATTACAAATAGCTAACGAATAAACTATTACAAAGCTTTTACTTTTACCTACGGGATTCAGGATTACAATAAATCTAAAAAGCATAAATAAATTGCAGGGCTTCGGTCTATTGCAAACAAACTCCCTGGAGCTACGCACCCCATTCAATAGTCTGCACTAAGCAAAGAAAACGGAATAAGTTAAAGAATAAAATAGAAAACCGGAAACTGAAACTGAAAAACACAAGAAAAGTATCACCATGTTGGGTTTACACAAAACCCCGTTCCTTTTGAGCTCCTTCAGACAACAGTGAGATGGGTCAGGTCTGGTCGACTTAGATATGGAAAAGCTCCCTTCACAGTTGAATGAAACCGAACGCGCCTAAGGTTAGCCACAAAGAGACCCAAAGCCCAATACTATCATAAGAACCCCACAAGTTTATTGCACAACGAAATTGCCACTGGAGGGAAACCACAAACGGGCAGTCATCAGAGAGAACCCACAAAAGGGTCGGACCTCAAATACCTAAAACCCCGTTGAAATCCCACCGAAAAACTCACAACCAAGAACCGAACAATCAATGGAGAAGATGATTGGAACACTCTATAGAAGGCCTCACTGGAATCTCACAAAGATTCACCAAGAATCGAAGAGAGAGAAACAAGGATTTTAGAGAGAGAGAGAGAGAGAGAGAGAGAGAGAGAGAGAGAGAGAGAGAGAGATTTTTTAGCGTGGACGACATGAGATATCTAATATGAGATCTACCATTAGGGTTCCAAGGTGTTAGGGTATCGAGGAAATGGACAGCTAAGATTAAAACACTTAATCCAACAATCAATTTCAAAATTAAGAGGATCCGCATGAGATAGCAAGAATCGGCTACCAAAATAATCCATGGACCGGGTGATAAAAGTGGGTTGGGTGCTTTGGCGTGTCTCTTTGGGCCTCGGACAAATGATAAATGGTGGCAATTCACAAACAATATTGGGCCACATAATAACATTCCCCACGTTGGCACAATTTCTATTCACACGGCTAGGTACATATACACATAATCATCATCTCCTATTTTTCTTGCTACACCCAGTCTGACAAAAAATACAGTTATAGTAAGCACAAAGCAAACTATAACACAAAGGGAAGGATAAAATAACCTTATTGTACACAAAGTCCAATAAAACTGGTTATAACAAGTTTACAACAAGTTATAACCAAAAAACCGAACAAGGGCAGAATCTGTTCTATCAACGGTATCTAATTTAAATTTTATAGTAACAATCAATCACTTAGTTCCCATATCTGTAGGGTTAAATTCAGAAGGTATCTTTTCAAGACAGACTTCGCAACAACATTACGAGTATAATGAAATCTAACATCAATATTAGTCATATCATGAAAAACAAGATTTTTTCACAATTGAATTCCAGATTGGCTATAACAAAAAAACAACATTATCACCCTTAAGGAAACCAATTTCAGTTATTAACCCTTTCAACCAAATATCTTCTTTTAAAGACTTAGTTACGTCAACATATCCGAGAATCGATCGAGACAAAGCAACAATATCTTTGAATTGGGATTTCCACATACAATGTTGTTGATTTTTTGTTATCTCTATCATTAGCATATTTGGAATCCACATAACTCTTCAATTTAATACCTTCAGCAAACTTAGTACATTTCAAGCCAATATACACATAATGTTTTAAGTACCTTAACAACCACTTCAACGTATTCCAATGCATCATACCGGGATTAGACTGTATCTAGACAAACAACTAACATCATATACATTGTCCGACCTAGTACTAGCCATAAGGTACATAACATAATCAATCACATTAGAATAAGGCACATTTTCCATCACATTCAAGTCATGATTACCTTTAGGAGAATGCTCTTCGCTTAAAAGAAAATGACCAGCTAAATCAACCATAGAAATTTTACTAAAAATCTTCTCAACATAAGAAATCTAATTTAGAAAAACTATAGAATTATTCCTATCTTTAACAATATTCATGCCAAAATCCTTCGTGCATCTCCTAGATATTTCATATCAAATTTGCCACTTAGACAATTTTGAACATGTTCAACAGTTTTTATGCATGAACTAATCAACAACTTGTCATCCACATTTTTAACAAGAAAACAGGAACTTTAACATCTTCTTTAAAATACAAACAATGGTCATAAGAACTTCTCTTAAATTTTAAAGAAAGTATGCACTCATCAAATCTTTTGTTCCATTGTCTAGGAGATTATTTTAAACCATAAAGTGATTTCTTAAGATAACACAAAAAATCATGATTCCATTTTTCAACAAAACCAATAGGCTGTTTCATGTAGATTTTTCATCTAAATCACCATTCAAAAAGTAGTTTTGACATCTATTTGTTTTAATTCTCAATTAAACTGAGCACATAAAGCAAACATAATTAGGTCAGTAGTGAACTTCACAACAGGAGCAAAGATTTCTGTATAATCTATCCCATCTTTTTGGATAAATTCCTTATCCACTAACCTAGCTATAAATCTAACAGATTCACCTTCATTCTTAACCTTAAACAACCATTTGCAGTCCACAACAGAGCAATTTTCAGGTTTAGGCACAAGAATACAAGTCTTGTTAACATGCAAAAATCTATTTCCTCATTCATAACATTTAACCCTCGTGAGAATTTGTAGATTTTAAAGCTTCTTCATAAGATTTAGTCTTGGAATTATCAATAGATTCAAACACACAAAAAACAAATGAAGTGAAATGAAAACCATCAAACCTAGTAGGCTGCCTAGTGTTTCTTCTAGCCCTATCTCTAGCAAGTTGATAATCATGCAAATTTTCATGTTCTTGATCATTTTCATTAACTAACTCATCATGCACAACAACATCATCAGATTTTCAGGCAAATCAGGTTCATTTTCAGGCAAAACAGGTTCAGTTTCAGGCATATAATCACGGTTTTCTTGCACAAGAGCATCAGAAAATATTTCCAAACCAGGAACATGCCTCACCTTATTAGGTGTACTATTTTCAGAATTAAGCATATGCATAGATAAACAAGGCATTTCGGATTCATTTAATGTCACATCCATGCTAATTAACACTTTAAAACCAGGTTCGGATTTTAACCACAACCTATAACATTAACACCTTCAGAGTAACAAAGAAAAACACATTTTAAGCCTTAGGTTTGAGTTTATCATGTTTTTTATGAGTAAAAAGAACATTCAAACACTTTCAAGTTAGAAAAATCAATTTCCATACCAGTAAACAAAAATTCAGGTATATTACCGCCTAAAGGCACATAATGAGATCGATTAATCACATAAGCAACAGTTAAAACAGTTTCACCTCAAAACCTTTTTGAAAGACTAGAACAAGCAAGCATACTTCTCACCCTTTCAAGTAAAGTTTGGTTCATTCTTTCCACTACACCATTTTATTGTGGTGTATACATGACTGTTTTATGACTTTTAATACCAGATTCAGCACATCGGTTATCAAACAACTGATTATAAAATTCAAGTCCATTATCAGTTCTTAGGATTCTAATTTTCTTACATGTTTGATTTTTAATTAAATTTTCCACTGTTTAAACACATCAAACACATCAGATTTGTTTTGCACCAAAAGCACCCAAACTTTTCTTGAAACATCATCAATAACAGATAATAAATACCTAAAACCACCATTAGTAGTAACACTCGCAAGACCCTACACATCGACATGTAAATACTCAAGAACTTCAAAACAAACAAATTTGTTAAGGGGAGGAGAAACATAAAATTTAACTCTAGAATATTTTCCAAGAACACAAGAATCACAAAATGGCATACAAGACAATTTATCTTTTCCAAAATAGCCATTTTTATGCAAAATTTCAAGACCTTTAGCACTCGTACGACCTAAACGATTATGCCATAAATTAGTTTTATCATTTTCAGTAGTATTCACAGAATTTTGCAAGTAAGATTCAGGTTCATCAATGCAAACATATAAATTTCTCTTTTTAACAGCTTTAAAAATTACCAAATTGCCCTTGAAAATTTTCATTAAGCCTTTTCCCCATTTACCCTCTAACCCATCATTCTCAAGAGCAGCACAAGAAATCAAATTGTTACACAAAAAAATATATATATATATATATATATATATATATATATATGTTCCCACAATAATATACAACAATGCAACCATTATCCTAATTTCAACACCAAGGCACATGCCTCATATTTTTCAAGGTGAAAACATAACATGATTCAAATTTTAAACAAACATCACCAATTCCAGCAACATTACACTATTTCTGATTTGCCATTGACATAGAACCATGCAATACTTCTTTATGGTTAGAAAACAATATTTTAAATGGTGACATATGAAAAGTGCAAGCATAATCAACAAGCCATTCAGTTTCATATGCAGAATTTGAATGCACATAATTCACAAAAGCACAATTTTCATAAACCATAAAGACATCATCAATATTTTCACTTGTATAAGCCATATTGGCATGCTCATTTGGTTGGTAATTTTTAAAATTCTGATTACCTCTTTTGTTAGGGCATTCCCTAACATAATGATCATGTTCACCACATTCATAACACTTCCGACTTTTAGGTCTAGACTTAGACTTAGACTTACTCTTTCCATTTTTCTTAGCAAATTTCTGGTTTTGGTTAATACCAACTTTATGTTGGTTATTAAACATATTTTGAGAACATCCTCTCACATGCATAACATCGCCAGAAATTTGCCTAGTATTTGTATTGACTTTTAAATCTAATTCCTTGCTTTTAAGGCTATTAACAACAGTGTCAAGTGTGATCGTGTCCCTACCATACTTAATAGCAGATTTAACATCACTATAAGACTCGAGAATAACATTCAAAAGCACAATTGGGGTATAATTATCAATATTTTTTATCAACAGTCAGTTAATATATTGAATCAATTTGGTAAACACATCCAAATTTTCATCCATATCCTTGTTCAAATCAAGTTTAGAACTGAAACTTT
Organism: Rehmannia glutinosa; assembly: GCA_016081115.2. Taxonomy (NCBI): domain Eukaryota; kingdom Viridiplantae; phylum Streptophyta; class Magnoliopsida; order Lamiales; family Orobanchaceae; genus Rehmannia; species Rehmannia glutinosa. Next base: position 132,024,152 of record CM071926.1, read on the forward strand.
TTTCCAGCAAAAAACAACTTACTAGGTAAAGAAGTTTCATTATACATTTATTCTAACTTATTCCATAAAGCTTTTGCAGAATTAAACTTACCAACTTTTCTAAGCACAAAGTCAGAAAGATTTAGAATTATAGAAGAATAAGCATACTCATCAATTTCAACTTTCTTTTCAGCAGTATCTTTTTCACCATCAAAACCAGTCACGGTCTTATAAACTTTTTGCAGAAGTAAAATTCCTTTTATTTTCTATTTCCAAATCGAAAAATCAGTTTTTCCATTAACTGGTTAAAGATTATAACCAGGCATAGCCATTTAAAAAAAATACACAATAGTTTTTAGAAAACAAAAGGGACACAAAGCAGTTTATAAGCACAGAACAATCAAATTCACACAGAAATCAGAGTATACAATAGAAGAAAAAATAAAAGGCCACATGCAAGAAACCCCTCGCACCACAGGTTTCCACCATACTCGTGGGGTAGGGTCAAATGGTTCTTTTTTATATGAAATATAAAACAGAAATACGAGCAACTACCAACAGATTCAAACAAGCAAATTAAGGTAGATAATAAGGATCACACATAATCCTTCTAAACTACAACAATAAATCTCAATACACAAACCGCGGCAAACAGTTGTCACTCTATGAAAGCAATAAACCCACGTCAAGCGGTTATGCTACGAAAAACAGTAAAATGGAGTTATAAGCCACTTTACCAGAGCGAAACCTATGGTAAGAGTTTCGTACCGCCACAATGGGGGATGCTCTGATACCACTATTAGGCATCAACCCCGTTGTTTGACCCGATCGCCATAGCCGAAATACTGCAAATATCAAATGAATAAACTATTACAAAGCTTTACCTATGGGATTTTGGATTAGGGATTACAATAAGTCTAAAAAGCAGAAATAAATTGTAGGGCTTCGGTCTATTGCACACGAAACATCCCAGAGCTACACGTCCTATTCAATAGTCTGCACTAAGCAAAGAAAACGGAACAAGTAAAAGACTGAAATAGAAAACCTAAAACTGAAACTGAAAAATACGAGAAAGGTATCACCAAGTTGGTCGAATGAAACAACAACGAGATGGGTCAGCTCCGGTCGACTCAGATATGGAAAAAGCTCCCTTCACATTCGAATGAAACTGGACGCGTCTAAGGTTAGACACAAAGTGACCCAAAGCCTAATGTCGTCCTAAGAACCCACAAGTTTTTGGAGAATCCCCAAAGGAAGCGCCACGGAGGGAAACCACATACGGGCAATCATCAGAGAACCCACAAAAGGGTCGGACTCAATTAACCAAAACCCGATTGAAACCCCACCAAAAAACTCACAACCAAGAACCGAACAACAAATGGAGAAGATGATTGGAACACTCTATCGAAAGCCTCACTAGAATCTCACAAAGATTCACCAAGAATCAAAGAGAGAAACAAAGATTTTAGAGAGAGAGAGAGAGAGAGAGAGAGAGAGAGAGAGAGAGAGAGAGAGAGAGAGAGAGAGAGAGAGAGAGAGAGAGAGAGAGAGAGAGAGAGAGAGAGAGAGAGAGAGAGAGAGAGAGAGAGAGAGAGAGAGAGAGAGAGATTTTTCAGCGCCGTTGGACAACATGAGATATTTGATATGAGATATACCATTAGGGTTTCAAGGGGTTAGGGTAATAAGAAGGAAATGGACAGATGGGATTAAAACCCTTAATCCACTGGTCAATTTCAAAATTAAGAGGATCCGCAGATGGCAAGAACTGGGTACCAAATAATCCACTGACCCGGTTGATACAAGTGTGTTGGGGGCTTTGGGCTTGTCTCTTTGGGACTTGGACAAATGATAAATTGGCTAGAAATTCTTAACGAATATTGGGCCACATAATAACAATATCAAATTCATTAGATCATGTAATTGAAAAATTTTTGTTATTGATTTAGGTCAGACTTTTTAAGTAAAAAATTACCTGTTAACTGGCCATCCACGGTCTTACATACAAATAAAGTGGCATGCTTCAAATTTCAATGTGTGTTGGGTTGTATTTGAGTTATATATTGGCCAAGACAGTGTGGAGTAAAGGCCTTCAGCTTGCCCATTCGTTGTCTGTTGAATTGAGGTTTGTGTTGACTTATAATTCAGAAACGTCCTGAATTGTGAGAGAAAATTTTCTAGGATAATAAGATGTGCAATACATAGGGGCATAAACGAGTCAGGTGTAGCCGAATATATAACTATTCTCAAGCTTATTTGAATTTAATTGAGCTTTAAACTTATATTTGAGCTTGGTTTGATTATTAATCGAATCGAGCTCAAATGAGCTCTAATCGAGCCGAAAACGAATCGAGATGAGTAGATTAATATTTTTACACATATTTTATTCTTTTTTACTAATCAAGATCGAGCTCGAGCCGAGCTTTATATCTTATCAAATGGAAAATTATGTTCAAACTTGGTTTATTATGCTAACGAACCAAGCTCAAACGAGCTTTTAATGATCGATCCCAAAGCGAGTATCAAGTAGCTTGGTTCATTTTTCAGTCCTAGCAATACACAAATCACGTGAAGCGCCGTTATGATACCTATCTATACATATAAAGTATCCAACTAAAATAATATGGCCCATACACTCGAATCCGCGAAAAAAATAAATCGTGTCCGTCAAGAATTTAATATGATCCAACTATAATAATATGGCTCAAACAATCGAATCCTGAAAAAAAAATGAACTTGTGTCCATCAAGAATTTGACGACTCAAATCCGAAAAAAAAAGAAACTCATGTCTAGACATTTTAAATGGGTCGGCCCAACCCACTTAGGCTTACCTCTTAGGTGGGCCAGTTTAGCCTATCCCACTATTTTTGGCCGAGTGGGCGGGCTAAATAAATGTATAAATGGTTAGACCTAGCTCGACCCACTAGCCTGCCTCTAGTAAGCCGGTCTCGGGCCTGGATCGGGCCAACTGGGATGGGCCTATTGGTAGGCCAACGGGATGTGCCAATTGTTTTTTTAATAATGTGAAAAACTTGTTAAACTAATAAAACTAAAATTATAAACTAATATCTAAACATCATAAACTAAGTAAAATAAATTAATAATATAAGCTAAGTAAAATAAATGGTATTATAAGACAATGTAATAAACAACTTAATTGTATACATTCAACTATGAAATCTCATCATTAAGAAAACACAAGATAACTCTTTTACAAACAAGTATTTCTAAATCTAGGATCATTTGCCAATCGAACAAAATAATTGGTTTGACTATGTTGATATTCGGAGCGCAGAAAATATTGGGCTTCCAAATCATAGTCTTGTTCTTCTCCAAAAGTTGAAGCTTAGGTTGCAATTGTTGTAGTTTCAAATGTCACATTGTCGTCAGAGTCCTTCTCTAGCAAGGTTTGGAATTTTCCTACACGATGCAACTCCGATTTTCTATATTGTTGATCTAACCAGTCCTTCCATAAAATACAAAACTTTATTTGTTTTGGGCTTAGACGACTTCTTTTGTCAGTGATAGTTCTCGCAACTGCACTAAAAGCACTTTCCGAAGCTACCAAAGACATTTGAGATATTAGTAGATTACATGCTATAAAACAAAGAATTGGAAACTTTTTTGCTCGGATTTCCACCATCCTAAAATATCAAAATCGTCACAATCATTTTCTAAGGGAAGTTGTAAGTAATGTGTTAGTTCATATGTTGATCTACTACTTGATGCATTTTTTTGCTTCTTTATGGCATTTAAACAAGCAAATCTTGATCCACTTGATTTATTTGATTATGTAGGTGTATTCGCATTATCATATTGACGAGATGAAATAGTGGAATACAATTCTACTAATTTGTTAAGCAAATTAGTTATTTCATTTTTTCCTTATCTATATTTGTATTTTCAAGTATATATTCATAATATTTTTCAACTAAATACACACAACATTGTAATTTACATCTAGGATCAAAAATACAACCCAAAAACACATATAGAAGGAAGCTTTCCATAATATTCAGTCCATTTTGTTTTCCATATTTGTAACAATATCCATTACATTATCATCATAACTATGGTCGAAATAATTCAATAATTTTAATTATATTTGGCAATATAATATTTGGCGTAGGATAATATATGTCGGGCATAACTTTAATAACTTCCACAAATAATTGTAAAAGAGTAGCAATCAAATTAATAATATCCCAACACTATCATTAATGAACTCTTTCCTATCATCCCCACGTAATTCTTCATTACATAAATATGTAATTATTTTGAATATAGATGTGCTTGGTCAACATTCTATAAGTGGAACTCCATCTAATTTCCAAGTCAAGATATGGAATTTTGAAATCCATTTTTGCCTTTTTGGCTAATCACCTAAATCTTTGATTTCTAGTTGATGCACTCATTTTATATGGCAAATATGTTCTAACTTTATCTATATACAACTTTATACTAGATAAACCATACCGAACACACAGATGTAATATATGACAAATACATAGTACATGAAAAAAATTTCCCTCACACATAGTATGCATATAACCAATTAAATGTTCAATTGCTTTTGTATTATTTGTTGCATTATCAAAAGACATAGATAAAATATTTTCTCATATATTCCAATAACTACAAGTGTCCATTATAGCTTGATAAATATGAATGCCGGTGTGAGGATGATTAATAACAGAAATCAATTATTCTATTTTTCTAGAAAAAAGTTTCCTTCAATCCAATGAGCTGATACACAAATATAATGTGTAGGTCCCAAGGGGTGTGAGTAAGGTTTAGAAGGGGGTTGAATAAACCTTACTAACTTTTCGATTTTAGTCCTTTTAAAATAACAGAGTTAATTTCACAGCTATGTCCTTGAGGTACAACTAAGTTAGTTAACCAGCAGAGTTAGCCACTCAACAGACTCGATTGAGCTGTTGATATAATAACTCAGCTGTTTAGTCTAAACATTAACTTGGTTGTGATGAGATTTTCAGCGAAAGACTTAACACCCTTGAATTTGGTTTAAGTTTGTTTTAACACTTGATTTTAGCACTTTGTAAATTATCAGTTGGATTGCAAATTATCAGCAGATATAAAATGATATACAGAATTAAAATGCTGAAATGTAAATGACACAATAATTTTTATAGAGGTTCGAAGATGGGGTAATTCTTCTACTCATCTCTTCTCCAACTCCTGGAGGAATCCACTAAGTATTGATCAGAGTACAAAGTGGTTATCAGTCTGGAGATGCCTTGGTCACACAGCTGGCTTCTCGTCCGACTAGAGGCCTTCTTCACAGGCATTTGCTTGCTACTTGACTCACTTGCTCAAGCTTCTGGATTTGATCACGAAGCCCTCCAATAACTTGAGACTCGACCTTGAACCTTTCTACAATCCTCCTTGGAATGTAGACCCTTTTGATTCTTCAAAAGTTTCCTCTTCATGAGTTTGAAGTTGTTTTTCCTTCACAACTTGGTGTTGGATCGATTTCCTTTGAAATTTTAGGCTTGAGGATTTGCTTGAATAACTTGAGAATAAATTGCGAGTTCTGATTCGAATAATTGCTTGATAGTTTGGGTTCGAGTTCGCAGGTTTTTTTTTTTCAAAGTGATTCCTTAGCCTTTTATAGTGAACTTTCAAAAATCGCCGATTGAAGAGATAGGGTGATTTTCAAAAGTCACTTATGTTCGTTGGCTTGTCTTGTTGCGAGTCCCGATGTTGACATTTCCTCGTATTAAATGATTGTTGACTTTTCGCAGTCTAACACGAGGTGCAATGCTTCCCATTGGTTTATTCCTTTTGCACGCTTCTGGGACTGAACACTTTCAGACATGGTAGTATGGAAGTATTACTTATTTAGGTAAGCTTCTTGACTTGCAGGCAATGATTCTTTTCGATTGTCTTGACTTGATCTGCAGTTCTCTAACTTCCCAGGTGACTTGAGTTAGCTTCCAATCAATGGATGACTCATCTGTCACTTCAACTTGAGACTTGGCTTCTTGAGTTGACTTGACCGACACTTCACACGCGATTGTATCCCGGTGATACTCCTTGATCGAGTTCTTGACTTCTCCTCCTTGCCATACTCGGTTGTTCTATAACTGAGTCTTCATTTCGATCTCAGTTGACATCTTGTATATCCACCATAGCGACTTGACTCACTCGTACAACCCTATCTATTATAATGCAAATTACAAGGAAAATGGGGTGCCAACTTTATAGTCTAAGTTTTACATGGCATTCATCAAAATCTAAACAATAAATTTCCCAACAATTTCCCTCTTTTTGATGATGCCAAAACTTAAAAACATACATACAAAATGTAAGCATCAAAGATACATACGGACAATGTAGTAATGAGAGAATGTATGCGTAGAATCAATCTTTTTATTGATCATAACATTCTTGTCCTTTTTTTTGTTTACACATGTGTATCATAGTAAACATAGCAGACTATATCTATGCAAATATAGAAATTACACAATTTTTATTCATCGTACAAAAGACTTACATACATATGTATTTACAACAGTAAAATACATGAAGGGGTGGACATCAACACTTCATCGCCTTCGCTGCCTCCTTCTTTCTTCTTCACCTCTATCGTCCTCTGGTCTCTTTCTTTTCTTCTCTTCTTCAGCTGCTTTCTTTTTCTCGTATGCTCTCTTTGCAGCATCGTCTCTTCTCTTTCTTTCTTGCATTTCTTCCCACAACTGAGTTTGTCTTCTATTTTCTTCTTCGATTCTCTTAACATACTCAGCATTTTTTCTCTCCACTTCCAGATTTGCTATGGCATCATATCCAACCCAATAGATCCCTCATTTCTTTCCTGGATCTATGTATTCAATGTTTTTGGGTAGAGGTCTAGGTCTGAAACCTCTTCCTCCACTCGCTTCTTCCTCTTTGTCGGGTGTATATTATACGGAGTCTTCCTTTTGTGAGTGACTTTCGCTTGTAGTCTATTGTTGCCCGGTGAGTCTCTTGCTATCGCCTTCTTCGCACAGCTTAAGGCCTTTTTCCCAGTACAAGTCCCAAGCTTGGGCCATGGACATGTTCTCGAAGTATCCTTCGGATTCGAGCATTTTGAATTCATCAACTGATCTCAGCTCATTTCCGACATCTGAAATAGCATCTGTGTCTTTTCCTTCCGGAATGCCTCCGTATTGTTTCAATATATCCATCACACGGGCATCCATTTTTCCTTCGACCTTCTTCATCCCTGCTTCTACGATTTTTCTCTTCTCAGACATAGGTACAACAGAGTGTTGGAGCGGCCGAGTAACTGGAAATTTGCTGATTATGTCAGCTGTGACAAGGCCTTATTGAGGGGTTTCAGCAAATATTAGAGTCATATCTTTTGAACCTTCCCTCAACTGCTTTTCCCTTCTCTTTCTTACATTCTTGTTTGCTTTCTTTTCTCGTATGCTCTCTTTGCATCATCGTCTCTTCTCTTTCTTTCTTGCATTTCTTCCCACAAATTTGAGTTTGTCTTCTATTTTTCTTCGATTCTCTTAACATACTCGGCATTTTTCTCTCCACTTCCCAGTTGCTATGGCATCATATCCAACCCAATAGATCCCTCATTTCTTTCCTGGATCTATGTATTCAATGTTTTTGTGTAGAGGTCTAGGTCTGAAACCTCTTCCTCCGCTGCTTCTTCCTCTTTGTCCGGGTGTATATTGTACGGGAGTCTTCCTTTTGTGGTGACCGCTTGCCGCTTGTAGTCTATTGACCGCCGTAGGTCCGTCTCTTTGCCTATCGAACTTCCTTAAGACTTAAGGCCTTTTTACGTACAAGTCCCAAGCTTGGGCCATGGACATGTTCTCAAGTATCCTTCGGATTCGAGCATTTTGAATTCATCAACCGATCTCAGCTCATTTCCGACGTCCGAAATAACATCTTGTGTCTTTTCCTTCCGGAATGCCTCCGTATTGTTTCAATATATCCATCACACGGGCATCCATTTTTCCTTCGACCTTCTTCATCCCCGCTTCTACGATTTTCTCTTCTCGGACATAGGTACACAGAGTGTTGGAGCGGCGGAGAAAATGGAAATTTCTTTGATTATGTCACCATTTGTGACAAGGCCTTATTGAGGGGTTTCACAAATATTAGAGTCATATCTTTTGAACCCTCAATCGCTTTCCTTTCTTTTCTTCTCTTTCTTTGTTCTTTTTTTCTTCTTCTTCTCTTGATTCGTCCTTTTCTTTCTCATCTCTGACCCTTTCAACATCTTGGTATTCCTCTTCCCTTTTTGGCATCATCAAAAGAGAGGAACCCCTGGGAACATGCCATCAAGCATGAAATCTAGGCGGTTGATAGCTGAGTTTTGCTTGGAGTGTCTTTGCGGAGTATCTTTGTCTGAAAGTGCGGCGGGTGGCTTTGGACTCGACTCCACCAGTTTCATTTCAGCCATGAGAAGGCTGAATTTGTTATTCATATTTTCCTCTATCTTGTAGTTCTTTCTTGTGAAATTCTCGCAGCAGTTCCATTTCAGTGTTGTGGGAGGCATGCATTCTGTCAATGTTTTCTTGCATTCTCCTCTTCATGTCAGCATTATCAGCGCTCCAGATCAACATTTTGTTGTACAATGCCTTAAAATATCTGACTTGTTCTAGTCGCATTGTATTGTTCTTTGTTGACACCATTCCGATTCTAACCACTATTCGCGTAGATCGGCCATAAGATTGGCATCCCGTCGTCGACCGCATATCAATGTGGCTTGGTGCCGTTCTACCTTCTTAATCTCTGCAAAGATTGTCTTGAAGACCTCTCGTACTTTAGTTGTCACCTCAGTCTCAGCTGGCGGCCAAACATCATCAAAATCAAAGTCTGCTGGTACGATAGAATGTGGGAATAATCGGGTTAGGTCGGCGTTGAGCGTCATTGCTCTCATTTGTTTCTTCATCAAGTTCGGAGTAGCTCAATAGAGAAAGGGAAAGTTTCTTCAAATGCATCATTACGAACATATGGTATAGATTTCTCCGTTACTCGTGTGTGATGTGTGCCCGGTTGAGTGGAGTCTCTTTGTAGCTTTGGGAGCCTGCGAGACGATTCGGTTTTTGGGCCTTGGTGAGTGGTTTGGCGGATCGAGCCTCAATTTGTCTTAATGACTTCGGCCTCGATGGATTCTGCTAAGTGAATTTCTTGTTCCTCATTTTGCACCATCGGCGTCATCGGGAAGATAATGAGTCTTGAAGGCTTGGCACATCATCAAAATTGAACGTTTGTCGGCGCGCCTTGAAGTCCGGCTTTCTCGTACTAGGAAGAACATCCTCGGTGAGTCTTTTTGATGTGCAATTGGGGTAGACTCAACTTCATCCGTAGATCCTAGGAAGGTTGTATCGGGATCATCTGGGAGTCATGAAGAGCACTAATTTCCTCCTCTCGAATCAGCAATTATGGTCCGAGGAATGCTCTTCTCTCCTTGATTTTTACCTAGGGAAGTCTCAACCTCCCTTAGGCCTTCATTACCTCCCGCAGTCTCAAGCTGCAGCGGGGGTTTTGTACAATCCCTTCGACAGCGCATTTGTCTTAGGGTCTTCTGCATTGGCATCCACAAGAGTCTCAACTCCGTGGATTGCACTTTCATTGCCAGTGTTAACTCCCGGGAAGAACCATCTGTGCCTCGATTGCATCGGCGGTGTCCTCGACTGCAGAGCATGTGGCACTTCGGATGAGACATATTCAACTCGTCCAAGCTTCGTCGGTGACAACTATCTGTGTTTCCTTTTCTTGTTTCCTTTTCTTGTTTCTTCTCCACTTCGACCTAGGCTGCGGTGGAGTGTGTTTTCCCCTCGGTGGCTCACCGGTGAGTGACTTATGTTGGGGTCATTCTGCTCCGAGTCCCGACTTTGTCAAATGAGTAGTCAATCAGTAGGGGCGGTGGTAAGACACCTTCGGCAGGGGTTAGCTCAACTTGGGTGCCCAAATTCCCGGTGTCATCGCCAATTCCTTAGATCCGTCTTCTCGGTGGGCTGGGGAAGTGGTTGCAGCAATAACAATGGCAATCTCTTTGCACCACTCCCAACGGATCAATTTCGGCTATGATTTGGAAGACTCTCTGGTCATTCCATCGACTCTTTCTCATGCATCGTGTGGATTCCGCACGGCTTGTTGCATGTCCAGCTTTTCTTGTGCAACAATAGGGTCCATGTCCTCATCAGCATGCGAGAGTATGTCAAGATGAGGATGAGTATGGTCATTGGTTCAGTTAGAGGACAAATGTTGGCTTTCTCACGAGCCTCTCGCTTCTCAATTTGCTCTTGCTCGCATTCGTTTTCCTTCCGAATCTGCGGCATATTAATACAATTATCCTCATCCAAGGCTTGCAGCATTGTGTCAACTTCAAGAAACCTCAAGAGTTCCTCTTCCTCATCAATAAACTCGGATGTTCAAATTTTGCACCCTAGAGTGACTCAAACTTCCATTTCCTCCATGCTCTTAGACGATTTTGGATGTCCGGGTACAATATGGAGCATATGATTACATCATCATCTTCATCCTCCCTGCTACCCTTCCTTTTTCGGGAATGGAGGGTAGCAAACTCTTGCTCTTCACCCTCGAAATGACATCTTCTTCGCTTCTTGTTCTTGACTATTACGTCCAACTGGGTCTTCAATTTGCCTCTCTCTGATCGGTCTCAAGATACTTGGTTGTTTCATCAATAATTCTCGAGATCGCACTTCTTCAAGATCTCGGAGATCTTTTCGGTGAGTGGCGGACTCTGTTGTCTTCTCAAGCTCAACGCTTGGTGAGTCTTCTTTTTGTCCTTACTAGAGGAATTTCGGTTCGGATACGGCTTCCTCGATTCCTTGGCGGTGGGGGCGGTGCATCTTTCTTCGTCGAAAGCGCCTTTCTTGGGCTTGGCGGTCCTCTTCTTCTTGATGGTTGGAGAAGGTATTAGAGGTTCCTTCTCCGCCTCAGGCTGCAGGGGCGGGAGACACGAGCTGCGGGCGGGTGACTCAGCTGCAGGGGGCGGGTGCATCTTTCTTCTTTCTTTGCGGGGACAACTATCTTCTTTCAATTTGCATGGACAACTTTCTTCTTGGGAGAGGAAACGGCTATTTCTTCAGGATCGGTGATTCCCGTGTTGGTATCCGCCCTCTTGGCATATGCTCTCTTCTAGGCTCCGGACAAGTTGGCCCGAAACATCTTCTTGTTAACATGAAAGGATTTTCTATGTCGAAGGGGAACACCCTTCACCTCCATCAAGTGGCCAATTACAAGGCCATACCCCAGAGATCCTACAAATGACCCATCGTCCTTGAAAGACTTATTTGCAACATTCTGGCAGAGTCTGCTGTAGACGAATTCTTGATTGACCTTGTTCTCCTCCATGATCATAGCCATGACGATCGGTTTGGTTTTGGACAGCTGATTGAAGCTTCCAAACTTCATGTCTACACATTTGGCAACGATATCCAACAGTTTGTGATAATCATCCTTCAGCAGCTTCTTGTCAACTGTGTAGACAACTTTTGCAGTACACTTGGGTTTGGCCACTTCCTTCCATGCAGCGACCAAATCTACGTTTGCTTCATATATCTCCGGCATACCCTCCGACGACAATAAGCGAGTGCTCGACAGGTCGCTGCGAGTGATTAGAATGTCCTTGCGGTGGACGGAGGATTTAATCCCTTCGTCTTGCACCTCAGTGTTTACGTAGAACTGGGCAACCTCCTCTACGTATGTCATTTGGTATTCCAGTGTGAGAAAGGGTTTTAGCCCAAATTTCTCAATCTTATAAGCTATTTTCTTCACAAGGGTTTCATCGGAACCCTACTTTATCATCCCTTCAAAATCCACGGTTGATCCGGTGTGGATTTGCTTTGCGAAAAGCTTAGTAAAATCATGTCTTTGGTGCCATTTCAGTGATTTTATCGAACGAGACTTGACGAACATGCTTTGAAGATTGGTAGGGTTTTGAGAGAAAAGATACTTGCTTTCTTGCTTTGGAAAGGTGAGCAGTTTTGAAGTGAGAGAGAAAAGCTGAACAAAATGGTATATAAGGGTTATGAAAGGGCGTGTTTTGGTTTTGAAATATTGATCAAGATCAATGGCAGATTTAGCACGTCTCATTTGCATTTAATTGCTCGCATTTAATGTGGCAAAGACATTTATATCCAATCATATGCTTCTTGTGCAACTTTTGACTATGCCCCGTCATTATTACGCTGACATCATCCTTAAAAACATTCCCGCTCATTAAAAATGACTGCATTTTTGTCACTTAGCTCATAAATGACTCAACTTACTCCTTAATCGACTCAACTCTTCTTCTCTCTATACGTATAGTGACTCAGCTGTCAGCTAACTCGATACAACTGACTTTTCGATACGGCTGATTCACTTGGCTAATTTGTAAGATCTACTCTGTTTTCATCTTATCATGTTTCATCTCTTCTCATTGAGTCTTCTGAGTGTCAACTCAGCTCAATTAACCCTAGCTCATGCTTAAGCTCTTCAAATCTTGATTCACATAATGGCTTTGTGAATATGTCAGGCTAACTGTTTATCGGTTGAGATATATTCCAAGGTGATGTCTTTCTTTTCAACATGATCTCTTATGAAATGATATCTGACATCAATGTGTTTTGTTCTTGAATGCAACACATGATTCTGAGTGTTTGCAATAGCACTTGTGTTATCACACATAATTGGAATATCTTTTTCTTCAATTTCATAATCTCTCAGCTGTTGTCTCATCAATAAGATTTGGGCTGTGATTTGCCCACAACTTTGTACTGCTTGTTTGTAGATGTGGCTATTGAGTTTTGCTTCTTGCTAAACCAAGAAACCAATCATTTCCAAGCATTTGACATGTACTGAAGTACTCTTCTGTCAACCCTACATCCAAAGATAGTCGAGTCTGAATAACTAATTAGCTTGAATCCACCTTCCTTTGGATACCATAAGCCGACTTCTTGGCATCCCTTCAAATATCTTAGGATTCTCTTAGGCTGCTGAGTCATATGGCTCTCCTTTGGTGCAGATTGAAATCTTGCACATACACCTCTTTGCAAAGGTGATGTCCGCTGCTTGTGAGATAGAGCGAGTGATCCAATAAGTGCTCGTATCTTGTTTGATCTACTGAGGCTTGCCATCGCATCCATGTCCATCTTGGTGATGTATTCATTGGTATTTTCACAAAAGACTTCTCTTCCATAACAAATTTCTTCATTAAATCCCTGGTGTACTTTGTTTGACTTATGAAGGTTCCATCCTTCAGCTGTTTAACTTGAAGTCCTAAAAAGAATGTCAACTCTCCCATCATGCTCATTTCAAATTTGCCTTGCATGAGGTTTGAGAACTTATCACACAGCTCTTTGTTTGTGGATCCAAAAATGATATCATCCACATATATTTGAACACGCAGTATACTCTCTCCATCTTGAATTCTGAAGAGTGTTCTGTCTACTTTGCCTTTGGTGAATCCATTATCTGTCAGAAATTGAGGTAACGTATCATATCATGCTCTAGGTGCCTGTTTCAATCCATATAGAGCTTTCTTGAGCTTGTACACCTTATCTCCAGGAGTCTTCTGCTCAAAACCTGGAGATTGTTCAACATAGACTTCTTATTCCAACAATCCATTTAAGAATGCACTTTTCACATCCATTTGATATACAATAAAGTTCTTGTGAGCAACATAGGAAGAAACATCCTTATTGCTTCTAATCTTGCAAACAGGAGCAAATATTTCATAAAAATCTATTCCTTCTTCTTGGCAATACCCTTTGGCTACCAATCTTGCTTTGTTTCTTACCACATATCCTTCCTCATTCATCTTATTTACGAAGAAAACCCATTTTGTGCCAATAACAATTTGATGGGTTGGTCTTTGCACCAATTCCCAAACCTTGTTCCTTTTAAAGCGATTGACTCTTCTTGCATGGCTTGAATCCAATGTGTGTCATCCGTGCTTGGGACACATCTTTTGGTTCTATTTGAGAAATAAAGCAAGTGAACATTGCTTCTTGTTAAGCTCTGGATCGGTTCTTACACCATCTCTTACATTTCCAATAACTAGCTCACGGTGGATGGTCTCTCGGCCATCTCACATCGAGAGTTGGAGTAAGTTAGGTGGATTCGGGCGTCTTCTGTTGTGTTGTCTTGAGCATCTCTCTCATCATCACTTAGCTGCAGATTTTCCAGTTGTCTTTGAGATTCAGCTATCTCATCTTCATCTTGGTTGATTCCTCCAGCTTCAGCTTCAACATAAGGACTCTTCTGCATGGTTGGATGATTCAGCTTAGCAGTTAACTCTTCAATGTTCTCTCCATTTACATTAGGTTCATTAAAAATCACATGGATAGACTCTTCTGTAACCATAGTCCTCTTGTTCAGTACTCTATAGGCTTTGCTTTCAGCTGAGTATCCCAAGAAGATACCTTCATCAGCTTTAGCATCAAAAGCCTTTAGATTATCCTTGCCATTGTTGTGGATGAAGCATTTACATCCAAATATTTCAAAATATCCAACATTTGGTTTTCTCCCTGTCCATATTTCATAGGAGCCTTTGTCATTTGTGTCTATTGATCATGCATCTATTTTGAGTATAGCATGCGTGTGTTTATGGCTTCATCCCAAAATCTTTTAGGCCTGCAACCCATTAACATGGTCCTTGCGGCTTCCTTCGGAGTTATTTCCTTCTTTCGCTACTCCATTCTGTTTGGAGTCATTTCATGAGATAATTCATGAGCAATACCATTTTCAACACAATCTTGAGTTATAATTCCATTGACAAACCGGTTCCTCTATCGAGATCTTATCTTTATAATGGTTTGACTCTTCTCATTTTGAACTCTTTTCATCGAGTTGAGGTAACTCACTGCGAGTTTCCTTCTTTTTACACATGAAGATTGTCCATGTATATCTTGAATAATCATCCACCACTACTAGGGTGTATTTTTTTCCACTTATCTTTGGTGGCTCAATTGGACAAATAAGTCCATATGCAACAGAATCGACATCCTTGTTGAAGATGGACTAGACTTCTCCTTGAATGATGATTTGATTTGCTTTCCCATCGGCATGCATCACAAACACTTTCTTTCTTGTACAATCGAGTGTCAATCCTTCTACAAGATTACTCCTTGCAAGCTTGTTAATTGTCTTGAAATTCGGATGACTCGACTTCTTGTGCCACAACCAACTTGATTGGTGTACTCTTTGCTAGCGAGACAAGTGCTTGGTGTGGTAGTCGACCAATCTATCACATACATATTCTTTTGTCGGTTCCTTACAACACTACTTCATTTGATTCGATTGTCTTTGATTTGGCACATTCCCATATTGAATCAACATTATATCCCTTGTCACGAGTTGGTGATGCTTAACGAGGTTGAAGTTGAGGCCTTCAACATATGCAACATCGTGATTTCTAATCTATTTTTCTTGATGGATCCAGGTGCCTCTTATTTCCCCTGGAGCTTCATTTCCTCCAAATATGACTTTTGCACCTCTAATCTCCTTGAATTTTGACATGATTTTCTTGTTCCTGTCATGTGTCTTTAAGTCAAGCGGCTACGATAATCTAGAGGGGGTGAATAGATTATCTCCATCTTTTCGATTTCGCCCCTCTTTTTCAAACCGAATGCTCAAAGATAATAATAAGGTGCGGAATGTAAACAACACACGTCGATTTAAAGAGGTTCAACCCACCAGGGCTAATCCTCTACCACCCCGGTATATCCAGGGATGGATTTCAAAAAGAAAAAGAATTTTATTAATTACCAAAATTAATACAAATTCAACTTACAACACCTTGAAGAGCACCACACTCTTCTTGACACCACCTTTGGAGATTACCACAATCTCCTTTGAAGATTACCACAATCTCCAAACGGCACCTTGTGAAGATTACCACAATCTTCACCCTTGAAGAGCACCACACTCTTCAACACCTCAACAAGAAGATTACCACAATCTTCTTACACCTAACACCTAGATCACCCAAGTGTGTTCTTACCACAAGAACACTCACAAGGATATCTTGTGTTGAATGATTGCCCAAATTCAAGATTACAACTCGATAATTGATAATACAATGGAGTGCAAGTGTAATCAAGAAAAGCCTAGACCTCAAGAATGTGAAAGTGAATAGCTAGGCAAATTACAACAAGAAATAAGACAATGTAAGAACAAGTGTATTCTTGAGTGTATCTTGTTGTGTTGTAGTTTTCTCTCTTGTGTTGTTGCTTCAATTCTTCCTCTATTTATAGGAGATGATTGATACTTGATAGGCTCCTCTTGGAATCTGATATCTACAAAAAAATTGCAATTAAAATCAAGATTATAGCTGTTAGAAATTAATCCCACAATTTAAGGGAAAGTTGTCTGCTGCACAACGGTTAGAATTTTGCTGTCAAAGCATAGGGCGACCGGTCGCACAGAAATAGAAGTTTGAAACATATCGCAGCAAATTAACACAGGGCGACCGGTCGAAGTGCACCTCGACCGGTCGAAGGCTAGGCGACGATTTGACCGACCAAAAGCTGAAAGAACAAAGTTTACGTTTCGATGTTTTGCTCCAGTGCGGGTCGCCTCTTTGGTCGGCCGGTCGACCGCCTAAATCAATGTTGTCCGATTTTTGACGAAAATAAACCTCAAGAAATACTCCAAAAATTCGTAAAAACATTTTAAACCCATCGGAAGTATTTAGGACAACATTAGAAATATAGTTTTTGAAGAAATAAAACATTTACACAAAAAGTGTTGTTCGATATAAATTCGATAAATACTCCGAAAAATAGTAGAGGCATTTTAGATCAATTGGGAGTATTAGGACAACATAGTTTCAATGTAAAAACCCATTGACTTAAAAACATTAAATGTGTTGTCCAATTTTATATCGAAAATAAACTTGAGGAAATACTCGAAAAATATTAAAACCATTTTAAATCATTTAGGAGTATTTGGACAACCTTTAAAACCATTGTTTTGGTGTAAAATCAAAATCATCAAAATCATGATAAACCATTTATCAAGCGATTATGCGGAACAACCACTATCCATGTACCAGGTTCCGGCACTCTCTTTGTTCTGAACACCGCAATCATGAAATCGGTTTTAGGTACCCATACTTGCCTGGGTCACGAGGGGTTAGTCTTTGTAAGATGATCCAACCAACCTATAGCCAAATGATCTTACTTTAAGAGGTTGCCATCTATCGTGCCATAATCATAATTTACTTTGGCAAATTGCAGGGGCTTTAGGTTCATACAACATGTCTCTTTTGTCGTATGCCTGTGTGTATATTTTAGCAATTGCCTTCTTTGGGTAGTTGTGATATCTCTGAGTGTAGTGCTTGGGTGCATATGTGTCTGATGATAGCTCTTTTGCCTTTGGAATGACCTTTCTTGAGTTAGGCCTTTGCCATTTTGGCATA